>JAOXOE010000281.1:0-47273 GCA_028565055.1 Phoeniculus purpureus | reverse complement strand
CCCTCTGCTGCTGGTGTACTGCCCCAGTGTTTGTCATCAGCCAGCAGGAGACTATTTACCCCTTCCCCCTTCAAACCTAGTTTAAAGCCCTATCAATGAGCCCTGCCAATTCCTGCCCCAGGATTCTCTTCCCCCCAAGGTAGTTGTTAGCATGCAGTGGTTCAGTGCTGGTTTGAAGCATATGTGGCCTTTGCATATAAAGAGAAGCTTGGCTGTGGCCCTTAGGGCCCTGGTGTGGGTGATGGGGTGGTGTTAGGTCCTGGGCTGGGCTGGTTAAGCTCAGAGGGCTTTTCCAGCCTCAATCATTCTGGGATTGAGCTGGGTTTCAGTGGTTGCTACAAAATGTAGTGACTCTTGATTCAACTCCTTGGAGTTTCCTTTGCTGACTGATCATAGAATCACAGACTGGGTTGGGTTGAGTTGGAAGGGACCTCAGAGCTCTACCAATCCCAGCCAGGCAGCAACCTCTCACCAGAGCAGGTTGCCCAGATCTTACTCTTTCCCTTGGCATAGGGACAGTGTCATCTGCTTCTTTCTCTATCTGGAAAGAGCTGTTGAGATATAATTAGCAAAACAGAGTGGGTGAAAGACAGAGCTGTGTCAGGGATTTGGATGGCTGTCAGGAACATGTGTCTTGCTTATTTCCTTTTCTAAATTTTTAAGGAACATCATAGGATACTATGAAGGTAGTTTCTGATGTGTTAATGCAGCATGGAATTGCAGACTGGTTTGGGTTTAAGAGACCTTTCAAGCTTGTCCAGCCCTACCCTCTGCTCTGAGCAGGGCCATCCCCAACCACAGCAGGTTGCTTAGAGCCCCAAGGTCCAACCTGACCTGGGATGGTGCCAGGGATGGGGCTGCTCCCACCTCTCTGGGTAACCTGAACAAGGCTCTCCCAACCCTCAGCAGCAACAATCTCTTCCTTCTCTCCCAGCTGAATCTCCTCCTTTCGGTTTAACCCTCACCCCTTGTCCTGGTACAGCAGCCCTTGCTGGAAAGTCTGTGATGCACAGTTTAGGCAGAAGATAGTTAATAAATGAAATCAGAAGCTTTGAAACTGCAGTTTTTGCTTCTGAATTCTGTTGCATCTTGAGGAGGAAAAGAGAAACATGCAGTAACCACAGTAAATGTCTTAAACCCAAACTCAGCTAAAAAAAAAGTCCACCCATGTTACTTTGAAGGCTAACATTTTATTAGGAGGCGCCAGTATTGTTTGGGGCTAATTTATGCATAAGGACCAAATTGTTCTGTGCAGAATCCTTTTTGTTCTAGTTTATCTCTTCAGACAGAACTCCCCGAGTTCACTGAGTACTATTATAAGACAGAGTTCTCTGTGTTTACAATGGCTGGAAGGGAAAACTATGTGTAGTCCTATTGTACTCTTTTTCATCTCAAATTTACTGTAGACCATAAAAATAAATAGAAATAAAAGGGGGGGTTTTGCATATTCTTAGAAGTTTTTTTAGTACATTTACAGTCAACTGCTTCTTGGCAACCAGGGGTTTGGATAGAGAATTCTCTTAAATGGGTCCTGCTCAGCCAGAAAGTAGAGGGTTGGGATTTTGAGTCAGAGTCCTCAGACTCTCAGAACACTGGAATTGGAAGGGATGTCGACAGATCATCTAGTCCAATCCCCCCACCACAGCAGGATCACCTATGGTTTGGATTGGGTTTGTATTCAACAGGGGAAAAGAAGAGGGCTTTTTGCCTTTACCAGAAGTCTCAAGTGCCTTAAAAATTTACAGAATCGCGAATGATTGAGACGGCAAAAGCTCTCTGAGCTCGTCCAGCCCAGGACCCAACATCACCACATCACAGCAGCCAGATGAGGACACTAAGGGCCACAACCAGGCTGCCCTTCAACACCTTCAGGGATGGGGACTCCAACACTGCCTTGGGGAGTCCAGTCCAGGCTCTGAACACCCTTTCCAGCAGGAAGGGCTTCCTAACATCCAACCTAACCCTCCCTTGGTGCAGCTTCAGGCCCTGCCCTCTTGTCTTGGCGCTGGTTGCCTGGGAGAAGAGCCCGACCCCCACCTGACTATAACCTCCCTTCAGAGAGTTAGAGAGAGGGAGAAGTCCCCCCTGAGTTTTCTCTTCTCCCTCAGCCTCTACTAATCAGCGTTTCCCTCCAGTCCCTTCCCCAGCCTCATTGCTCCTCCAGACCCACTCCAGCCCCTCTCAATCTCTTTCTTGAAGTGAGGTGCCCAGCAGTGCCCTCAGTACTGCAAAGATAAATATATAAAGTAGTCAATATTCTGCAAAGCGGAAAGGAAGTTGGGACTTGGATGATTTTAATGAATTATTGAATGGAACTTGCGGCAGAGAGATTTAAATAAACTCAAAAACCAACCCTAAAAATACCTGGTTTTATTCCTTTTTCTTTTTTAAGCGGAGCATCTTGCTCTGTTCACAGAACCTTAAAGTATCCCTAAGGCTGGAAGTCATTTACCAGACATGGTTTGCCCCAGAATTATTTGCAATGATGATATTATAAATTCAGAGCCTTTCAGGGCTCCCTGTAAACTGCACGCCATCCCTTAAATTATTCACCATAGCCCCCAGGTATAATTATTCGCAGAAGTGAAAACGAAGCAAATTATTTCCTATTAATGGCTGCTTATTCAGATGATTATTGGGCTGGTTTTTATTTTCTTTCTCAACCCGAATTATCTGCATCCAGCTCATGCAACAGCTGTACCCTTCGCACATGTATTTCTGGTGACCTAAAACCCATGGGAGATACATAAGCAGTTGTGTAGTTTAGTATTTTCCTCCAAATTCCAGGTTTATTTTGCTTTTCTCTGTTGTTTTAAACCAGCGATGCCATCCTTTATCTCTCAGGTAAAGGAGGCCATGTCAGGCCATGTTCTGACATGAGCTGTGATGCATCAGAGGGCTTTACAAAGGGGCTGAGGTTGATGAAAGTGAGGCTCTCTCAGCTGTCACACATGCCCCAGGGGTTGGTACTATTCAGTCTACTCATTGATTATTTGGATGAAGGATTAGAGAGTACTGTCAGAACTAGGAGGAGTGACCGACACCCCAGCAGGCTGTGCTGGCATTCAGCGGGACCTGGACAGGCTGGAGAGCTGGGTGAGGAGACGCTGAATGAACTATTACAAGGGCAGTGTAGAGCCTGGCATCTGGGCAAGAACATCCCTAGGTACCAGTATATGGTGGAGACTGAGCTGTTGGTGACCAGCACCTGTAGGAGAAAGGTACCCAGGGGTCCTGGTAGCCAGCAAGATGTCCATAAGCCGGCAATGTGCCCTTGTGGCCATGAAGGCCAATGGCATCCTGGGGTGGATTAGAAGGGGGATAGTTAGTAGATGAAGAGGTTCTCCTCCCACTACTCTGCCCTGCTGAGACCACAGCTGGAATATTTGGTCCATCTTGGAATCCCAGACTGGTTTGGTTTGAAGGAGCCTTCCAGATGATCCATTCCAACCTCCCTGTGGTCATCAGGGCCATCCCCAACCAGAGTGGGTTGTTCAGAGCCCCAAAGTCCAACTTCAACCAGGATTGGTTGTAGGGATGGGAAAATGTAATTGGGTCTCATCAGAAGTAGATTTTGTTGATTTGTTTGTAGGTGGTAGATGCTGATCCATAAAAACTTTCCTGTGAATTTCCAACTTGTGAGATTATTCCTTAATTTTAAGGTCAAGGAAAAGCTTCAGGAGGAAAAAAACAGACTGCATTTTTGAGACAGAATGGGTCACCTTGCTGTAGTCCTTGTTCCTTTGTTGGCTGAGAGTCTCAGTTGAGCAGAAGTAGAATTTCACCCATTTCTTGGTGAGCGGTTGTGCTTGGCTCTCATGGTGGTGGTGGGCATTGGGTAGGTGGCCCTGAAACCAGAAACTCCCGCAGATTTTGACAGAGGAGAACATAAAGGAGGATCTCAAAAGACTGCGTGATAGAAATCCATCTGGCTCTTACATCTTTACCTCATCAATTATAAACAGCTTGTGTTTGCATTCAGGGAGCTCAGCAGCCCCTTACGAGCCATCTCTAACCCTGTGCTGTCTGGTCTCATTCACACAGACAAGCTGGTGCCAGCCTTCATCACTGGATGAGGAGGACTGTGCCTGTCGGTTTGTGTGACAGTTGATCCATCTCTGTTCACTCCATAAAGCTCATTGTGAGTAGATGGCTGTCATCAGACTTGGAGATGAAAACTTGAATCTAAATAAACACAAGAGCCACAGAATTTCCTGCTGGCACTGAGATCCAGAGACTTTCCCTAGAAATATCTGCAAACTTCATAGAATCACAGACTGGTTTGGATTGGAAAGGGCCTTTCAAGGTCATCCAGTCCAACCCCTTGCAGTGTGCAGGGACATCTTCCAATAATCAGGCCAGCCTGACCTGGAATGGGCTTCTGGATCCCTAAATTGGTTGATTTGTCTAAAAGCAGAATAGCTAGAGCGCTTGAGACCATGGTCGAGGAGTTAGAGAGCTGTTGAACTGAGGGATGGACTTGATGATCCTAGTTGTCCTTTCCAGGCATGACGATTCTACAGTTCTATAATTCTATACTACATAGAAGACCAGGTTTTTAGATGATTCAACATGTGACATGTGAAAGTTCCTCCTTTAGGGCATTAAAATCTCCTTGTGCCTTGGTCCAGTACTTCTCATTTGTCCACTTCTTTTTGCTTGTCTCTCTGCTTTAACAAGTGATCGCATGTGCACCAGCTAAATGTCTGATAAATCTCCAGGCGAAGCTGGGCTGACTTGTGTGGAACTGACTTTAAAAATATTTGATGGAACATTGCTTCAGCCTCTGAATACTTGTCAGCTTCGATTTATTACAGCTGCTCCCGTTACAGAGACGTGCACTTGGGTCCTTAGGGATCTTTCGCTCTCTTTGGCTAGAGAGTCCCGGCCATTGCAGTGTCACAGTCCATCAGTTATTCACTCGGACACTTGGAGTCCAGCAGAACATTGGTAACTTAGCACAAGAGTTTCTTCTTTACTTTCCCCTTGTATCTACAGCTATATGGATTTACGTTTTTGACTAAAACCACTCATATTTAGTATTTTATTTTCTACAGCTTCTTGGAAGGAGGTTAATGAGGTCTGAGGGTCAGCAATAAGGTTGGGGAAGAGTCTGGAGGACAAGGATAGTACAAGAGGAAATGGCCTTAAGCTGCCCCAGGGGAAGGTTAGGTTGGCAATGACGAGAAACTTCTTGGAGAGTGTCCTCAGGTCTTGGAACAGGCTGCCCAAGGAGGGGGTTGAATCACAACCCCTGTGTTTCATAGTCATGGAAATCTGGAGTTCAGGGACAGGGTTAGCAGTGGGTTGGGACAGTTGGATTCATGGTTGGACTAGGTGAGCTTAGAAGGCTTTTCCAACCTAAACAATTCTATGATTATCCATGCAGGAAAATAATGTGAAAATAACCTTTTAAGAATAATGGGGGAAAGGGCTGGAGGACCAGTGCTCTGAGGAGGGAACTGGGTTGGGAGGTTAACTGGAGAAAAGGAGACTCAGGGGACGCTTTCTTGCTCTCCACAACTCCCTGAACTTCAGACAGTTTGAATGAGGTGAGGGTTGGTCTCTTCTCTCAAGGAACAAGTGACAGGATGAGAGAAAAGTGCCTCAAGTTGCCCCAGAGGAGGTTGAGTTTAGCACAGGAGCAATTTCTGCCCCTCAAGGGTTCCCCAGGCCTGGCCCAGGCTGCCCAGGCCAGTGAGGGAGTCCTCATACCTGGAAGGGTTGCAAAGCTGTGGAGCTGAGAGGTGAGTGACAGGAGTTAGTGGGGACCTGGCAGTACTGGGGGAATGGTTGGACTCAGTGAGCTTAAAGGTCTTTTCAAGACAAAGTAAGTCTATATTTCTGTGATTGCATTCATTTTGGGGGAAAGAGCTCCGGTGTCTCTGGACACGATGTGTATCTGAAACAAGTAAAGGAGTTGTGGAAGAGGAATGATAAGGGGTTTCTGTAGAAGACTCATAATAAATATATGACCATTCTGATGTTAATTTCTTAGGGATAACCTGTCGTTCTCTGGAAATCTCCCAACTGGAAATTCTGAGCTGGTGTAAAAGTGTAGCTGCTCTACTGGTGTATAACTACCTTGTACAAGAAATAATCTTAAAAATACTCTTTACCCTTCTCAAAATACATGTAATCTGATAGGTAATAATATATTAAAAATGATATTTATATGGGATTATATGTGTTATTCCTATAAGGTAAATATAATCTAATATTTGGCTCTCAGCAGGGTACAATCAATTTACTTGAAAAAACACTCCTCCTTACCAAGGGTATGAGCAGAATCCACCATTTAGTTACACATCTGTTAATGATACTGCTATGAGGAAAGTGGTTGTTTAAAGAAACCAGTTAAAAATTCTCACAAAGTTCTAGTAAAGGTGTCCTTGTCTGTGCAGGGGGGTTGGAACTGGAGGATCTTAGAGGCAACTAAAGTCTTAGAGTAACTCAAATAATCAGAGAGCTGGAGCACCTCCCCTATGAGGACAGGCTGAGCAGGCTGGGGTTGTTCAGCCTGGAGAAGAGGAGGCTCCCAAGTGACCTTTGAGTAGCTTTCCTATCCTGAAGGGTGCTCCAAGAAAGCTGGGGGAGGGCTTTTGACACGGTTAGTAGCGAGAGGACAAGGGGAAAGGGTTCCAGACTTGAAGAGGGGAGATTGAGGTTAGACATGAGGAACCAATTCTTTGCCATGAGGGTGCTGAGATGCTGGAACAGGTTGCCCAAAGCAGTTGTGGCTGCCCCATCCCTGGCAGTGTTGAAGGCCAGGTTGTGTGGGGTCCTGAGTAACTTGATCTAGTAAAGGTGTCCCTGCCTGTGCAGGGGGTTTGGAACTAGATGATCTTTAAGTTTCCTTCCAACCACAACCATTCTATGATTCTCCTTAAAAAGAAAAGACAAAGTGATGCAGATTTATAGAGTGGAGTCAATTAAAACTGACAATAAAGGAACAACAGCTGTGATTAAATGGGAAATGTTGGAGCTGAAAATGCAGGTTGTAGCCTCTGTATTACCAGAGGTCTCGAGTGGTTTGAGAAAAACTTGAGTGGTCCAAGTTAAACGTGTAGTGAGTGTATTTATTGCTCTGGGTACCATGACAAAGGATATTCTCTCCTGTCTTAAGTGGAAAGACCACTTAAGGTTTCATCTAGCATCTCTTCCTTGCCCTTGGGGAAAACTCCTTCCCCATCCTTTTCCCAACACACTCAGGAGCATCGCAGGTCAGGTCTGCAGCACCTTCTGGTGTTGCTGGCCAGCTATTTAAAGTTGTATGGAGCAGAGCCCTGTAGAGCTGGTCGTTTATCACGTTCAAGTGGACTGAGTTAGCACTAGGAGGTCAGCTAAATGTTCTTTCAAGAATCTTCTTCTTAGCTTAGCCTTGGGTAAGAGGATAGGAGTTGACTTGTTACCAGCCCTTGTCAGAGAGGCTATGGTTGACAAACTTGAAGGTGGTTATGAGTCTGACACACAGCACTGAGCCATCCTCCGCTTCATGAGCAATTGAGTTTTAGATTGACCCACTTTGCCTTGATCTGAAAAATTCCTGGTTGTTTGCTGTTGAAACAGAACAGAAGATTCAGGGAGAATTGTGGAGAGCTTGTTCTGGAGCCAAATGAGTTTAATTGCAAATGAGGTCTTGTGTGTTTTTATGAGGTATCGGCTTGGTGCTCCAGACTTTTATCCTGTAAATGAAAGAATGAACGTGCCAGTAATATGTAATAGTTATATTTTCCCCTTAATTTTAGTGAACTAATGTCTTCAGCAAACATTGGTCAGAGGATCATTATGGTTGGGAAAAAAAATCTCCAAAATTATCAAGCCCAACCATCAACCACCACCATCACCACTAAACCATGTGGTTGGGGGTTGTAGGGCAGATGGTTGGATTTCATGATCCTGAAAGTCTCTCCCAGCTTGGATCATGGAGTCATGGACTGGCTGGGGTTGGAAAGGACATTAAAGATCATCCAGTTCCAACCTCCCTGCACAGGCAGGGACACCTTCACTAAAGCAGGTTACTCAGGGCCCCACACAACCTGGCCTTCAACACTGCCAGGGATGGGGTAGCCACAACTGCCTTGGGCAACCTGTTCCAGCATGTCAGCACCCTCACAGAAAAGAATTTGTTCCCAATATCTAAGCTAAAAATAATAATTTTATGATTCAGTGTCCCAAAGTGACACATCTACACATTTTTTGAACACCTCCTGGAATGGGAACTCCACCACTGCCCTGGGCAGTCCATTCCAGGCTCTGATCACCCTTTCCAAAAGGAAGGGGTTGCTAACATCCAACTTAACCCTCTCCTGGCAGCTTCAGGTCCTGCCCTCTTGTCCTGGCGCTGCTTGCTTGAGAGAAGAGCCTGAATCTCACCTGCCTACAACCTCCCTTCAAGGAGCTGGAGAGAGAGAAAGAGCGACAAGGTCCCCCTTGAGACTCCTCCAAGCTAAACACCTCCAGCTCCCTCAGCCTCTCCTCAGCAGACTTTCCCTCCAGTCCCTTCCCCAGACTCATTGCTCCTCTGGACCCACTCCAGCCCCTTGTTGAGTGAAAAGCGCTGTGTAAATTTCTCTAAGGCTAAACCCCCTTGCGTTCTAGCCGAGTCCTCACAGATGGAGGGGCTAGGGGCGGCTGAGTTTAAACCTTAGTACAAATGTCAATTGACAAAAATCCAAACTGGATTATAAAATGAGGTTATTTATTGTTCACAAGCAACATTATAGATTCTTTGGGTTGTCGGGGGATAGGATTAGTTTGCAGAAACAGCGTGTGTCCGTAAGGGATACAGAATAGACACTAGATACAACAGCACTTAAAGGATACAAATAGGTAAATGAACGTCGGAGCAGTGCGGGTACAGGGAAAAGGCAGAGTTCTTACCCACGGAGGTAGGTCAGAGAGGAGGGGAGAAGTCCTTCGGTGCCCTTCCAGTCTTTTGGTGCCAGGTTCTGGGGTAACCTTCTCCCCCTTGCTGCTTCTCTCTGCTTTCAGTCTGTAACCGACTGACTTTTTATATTTTTTTGTGTGTGTGTATCTATGTATGTGTGTGAAACATGAGTTTGTAGTCAAAACAATAGGTGTGGCACCAGCGCAAGCACCCCGTGATGGGCCATTTGGGCTTATCAGCATTTCAGGGTTCCCAGCCATTCCAGAGATATCCTTGTATCTACAGGATATTTCCTGGGGAGGCCTACACCCCCTCAGGCTATCTCACCTTTAGACAATGGATATGTTAACTCTGGCTGAAGACATCCCCTCTCATCGAGACTGGGGTCTAGTCTCCTCATGACTGCACCCTTCTTATCGTGAATGTGCCTCAAGGCGACAAGGCATGTACGGGACACTGCAAAAGAGCAAATGTCACTCCAGTCTTCTGAAAAGGCAAGAAAGAAGACCCAGGTAACTACAGACCAGTCAGCTTCACGTCCATCCCTAGAAAAGTGATGAAGCAGCTCATTCTGGGGGTCATCTCTAACCACACAGAAGAAAAGAAGGTTATCAGTGCTGCATGATGGAGGGGTTAGCATGTGGGAATTTGAATAATTCAACAAGGAACAAATCTCCTTAGCTCTTAGCCAGGTCCTCCTTTATTAGAGGCGCTTGAGCAGCTGATATCTAAACCAGTATTCAATTGAGTAGCCATCAGATTCACAAAATAGTATTAGTTTACTATAGGTACGACACTGGACATTCACAAATCAGCCCTCATGCTGTTCATCTGGTCTTCCTTCAGTAGGTTTCACGATTAGCAATAGCAAAGTATCTGCTATCGGTCTGATACCTTGACACTTATAAACAGCCTTTATGCTCTAGGTTTAGTCAGTGCTCATAACAAACAGTCCAGAGTACAACTAGTATCATTTATTTACACATGCAACATTATATACACAGGTTCTTTGATGTCACCATGGACAGATTTGCAGAAAGGCACTATAGCTAAAACAGACAAACAAACATACAAAACAGACACAGACACATGGGTAAGTTAGCCAAGGCAGAAGTCGTATTACCAGGTTTCCTTGTCCTGGGGCTCCAAAGAGAAGGAGGAGTATGACCCTTTTGGTGTCAGATTCATCTTTCTCTCCTCTTCCTCTTCACTACTCTTCCCTGCTTTTCCCCTGCCTTCAGTCCCCAGAAGTCTGAGATTTTTATATTGAGTTATGCGTTACATGTGTGTGAGAAGTCTGTAGACAGAGTCTCCTGAAGGGTAGCAGTGAGCACAAAGATCTTGATGAGTGATTAACTTGTGATTAGCTTATTGGGGTGCAGCCATTTTGTCCCTTGCTCATCTCTTCCGAGAAGAGTGATTATGACCCATTTCAGGCCATTCTTTCTATCCTTTTCTTTCAATACCAACTCCTTGCCTGGGAACATTTACGCTCTCAGGTGGGGCCTGATTTTAGACACAATTCATTGAATGTTTTGACTTGGTTGAGCCCTTCTGTTTGTGCTCCTTCTGTTTGAGTTCTCCTTTCTTGCTTATGCTCTGCTACCCAACAATCAGGAGTAGCCAGCATGGGAGATCATATTTGAATAATCTGATATCCTTCTACAAAGGCATGATCAAATGTGTAGGTGAAGGGAGAGCAGTGGATGTTGTCTACTTTGACTTCAGGAAGAATTTTGATGCTGCCTACCATAACATCCTTGTAGGCAAAATCAGGAAAAGTGGGTCAATGGTTGGACTGTGAGGTAGATTGAGGACTGGCAGAGCAAGAGAGCTCAGAGGGTTGTGATCAGTGGTGCAGAGCCCAGTTGGAGGCTCATGGTGTTCCCCAGGGGCCAGTATTCGGCCCAGTCCTGTTCAATATCTTAAGCAACTACCTGGATGAGGAGACAGAGTGTACCCTCAGCAAATTTGCTGATGATACAAAACTAGGAGGATTGGCTGATCTGCCAGAAGGCTGTGCTGCCATTCAGTGAGATCTGAACAGACTGGAGAGCTGAGCAAAGAAGAACCTAATGAAGTGCAATAAGGTAAGTGTAGAGTCCTGTCTCTGAGGGGAAACAACAGCAGGCACCAGTACAGATTAGATGTTGTCCTGCTGGAAAGCAGCCCCATAGAAAAAGACGTTGGAGTTCTGGTAAGTTATCTATGGGACAGCAATGTGCCTTTGTGGCCAAGAAAGCAGATGCTATCTTGGGAGGCACCAAGAAAAGTGCATCCAGCAGGTTGAGGGACATTCTCCTTCGCCTCTCCTCTGCTCTGGTGTAACCACGCCTGGAGTACTGTGTGCAGTTTTGGACTCCCCAGTTCCAGGAAGACAGAAGACTTCTGGAGACTGTCGAAAAGAAGGATGATTAAGGGACTTGAAAACGTCTCCTATGAGAAAAGTCTGAGAGAACTGTGTCTGTTTACATTGGAGAAGATAAGCAGAGAAGCCTGAGAGGACTAAAGGGTGAGTGGGGGGACAGATCCTTTTAAACTTTTTAAACCTAAACTTTACATTTTTCTGCAGAAAACACACAAATCAGACTTATAAATTCTGCTCAGCTTTTAAAGCATAAGACCTTCTCAAGGGGAAGGAAGGTTTGATATGTAGACCTTATCCCCTTCTTAGGGAAGTCTGCTGTCTCCCTGGGGTCCAAGTTAAAGATGTGGTAAGAAAGCTTCCTACCGTGGAATGACTGTCTGATTATTATCCATTATTTATTTTTCTGGTAGGAGCAATGGATTAGACACAACAAACCTGAGGGCAATGAAGAGAGACTTCAAGGCCTTAGGTCAACCGGTCAAGGAACTAGGAGCACAAGTAGTGTTCTCCACTATACCCCTACTTGCCAAGACTTACAAAGGGAAAATGTGGAAGATTCACCAAATCAATTCATGGCTCTGAGCCTAGTGTCACCAGCAGAACTTTGCATTCTTTGATCATGAGTTGGCTTACATGACACCAGGTCTGCTGTTGTTGTCAGCTGGGGTACATCTCTCTCAAAGCAGGAGAAGGATTTGTGCGTGTCAGTTGGCCAGGCTTACTAACAGAGCTTTGAACTAGATCTGAGGGGGGAAAGGAGAAAAACCTGGTTAGCTGGAGACACCCCTGGAAGTATCCCATCAGCGCAACAAAGTAGCCCGTCCATGTGGCCCAGCAATGCTGCATGCTAACTCCACAATAGAGATATGGAACAGTGGGCTGTGTGGTAGCGAAGACACAAGGGACACTGATTAAGTAGCACTTACGGTAGTGCCTGGGAGTGATCAAGCAGGGAATGGACTGCCAGGCTTCAAAAAGGCAAGCAAACTGAAGTGCATCTATGCAAATGCGCACAGCATCAACAGCAAATAGAAAGAGCTTGTCCAACTGCAAAACTATGGAAATAGGGTGGAATGATTTATGTAAATGTAGCAGTGTGTTGGACAGCTGTTAACTCTTCAGAAGTGAAATGCGAGGACATAGGGGAGATGGAGTAGTCCAGATATTACGGACGATATTGACTGTCTTATGCATAATGATGATGGCAAAGATAGGGTCAAATATTTATGGGTGACAATTAGGGGGAAGGCCAGTGAGGCTGACATCATGATGGGGGTCTGTTACAGACCACTCAATCAAGACAAAGTATTCTGTAAACAGCTGGGTAAAGTCTCAGCATACCCTGTTATTACTTACACATGCACTGAACATGTCTTTCAGGAGAGCCTTGTCAACTGCCATTTGATGGCAAATGTGATTAATCTCTGCCTTTAAATTTCCAAATAATTTAGGATGCAGTTTTCCCAAGCAATTATTCTTTTTTCCACTCCTATGCTGCTTCTGTGTAGCTAATGAACTTTGCTTTTTTAATGTACTTCAGTGTTTGAAATCCTAACTGAAAAAACATTCACCGATCTCAGGCTCCATTTCAGTATTGTAAGCTTTGGGTATGTTCCATTTCTCAACAGAGGTTCTTCAGCTTCAACTAAATCCAATTTTAGTTTTATGTTTCCCATTATGCAATTACACAAAAAAGGGATAGAGAAAACAAACCAATTCTATTTTTGCTTCCTGAAGTACTTTTTCTCTGAAGCAAAGTTTGTGTTTTCAAGGTTTGCTGTTTGATTCAGGAATTGTAACCAAATCTGAGAGTCCCTTGAACTGTAGTTCTTAAACTACTTCACTTGATTCCTGGTACAACTCAGTGATGTGGTTTCCAGCATAATTTGTCCTCAAAACCTCACATGAGGGAATATGAGACCATATCTTCAGTCCAGTTAATCTTAGGCTGACAGCTGGGATAGAATTTTCTACAGCTTCTGACTTGGAATAATATTTCTGCAAATTCAGTATTTCAGATTATTAAAATATTTTTCATTGTCATTAGTTGGTCTAGTAATTCTGAAGTCTTTCTTATACATTGATGACAGGCTGTGTAAATCTGAAGCTGAGGCATTTATTTCTTTTACTTTCAATAGCTCACAGTGATTTAGGTTGGGGTTTTTGTTTGTGGGTTTTTTCCTCCACTCTACTCCTTTTTGCTGCAGGTACATTGCCAATTTAATTTTTCAATACATTTAAATGCTTTCTTTTTTGGTTCAGGAAAAACTGTTCTCCCTCCTCAGATACCTCACTCTCCCAAGTCTTCTGTTTCTTTCCTTCTGAATCAGATACTGAGTTTGCTAGTTCAGGTATAAGATTGGCTTCCCCCTCTGACATGCTTTTCCTAGCAAACTGCCAATGTTACGGATATGCTGGATGGCATTTCTGCAGGTGTATATCTGTTCCCCAACTTTACATCTGATATTCCTCTAATTTTTGGCTTTGATGTTATTGTACTGGGAGGCACAGGTTGCACTCCAGCAGGAATTTTTGAACCACCAGACTTGGTCACCACAAGATGGAGTAATTTTGGGTTTATAATTAATTTTCACTAATTACAAAAGTCTCAATTTTGACACTGACAAAAATCTTCTGTGCAAATTAACACTCAGCTCCAGTGTAATGATGAAATATCATAAGGGTAAATAAAATTTACATGCACATGGAAAGCACTGCCATTGCAAAGGCTTGGCTCTGGGAATTATTAGCATGGGAAACAACATTAATTTATCCTCCTTTATCGATTAATTATTAACTTTATCTTATAGGAAAAAAAAAATAGACTAGTTTATTGAGGCTATTCCAGATCAGAACTGGTTTAAAAGACATTAAAATACAGGACAAGATTGCAAGGTCACTAGTATTTCTACTGATGCCACGAGGTCCAACAGGTTTTGCTGTAGTATTGATGATGGGAGTGGGACCATGGAGCACCATACATTTTGCATTTCTTGGTGAGCATGTGTAGCAGGTGACGGAAATGTCAAGTTTCTTCCTGCACAAATTTGCTCCTGCACCCTGCTATGCAACACAGGTCCTAACCCTGAAAAGACTGCTTTTCTTTGTATGCAGCGAGAATTGTCATTGGAGCCGGACACACAAGTCTCTGAAATTGTGCAATTGTTTTCACCAGACTACTCAGAGACAGTGAACTGAAATACATTGGTAAACCTGTGGAGGACTGCAATTTTAGACTCTGAATGACCTCTGCCCCAAGAACACAGGCTTAGGAACAGAGATTACAAAAATTCAAACATTGCAGCAGCTCTTTGACTCAGGGCCTTTGCAGCTACGCATTTGATTTTCAGAAAAGGATTCCATTGACACATGGCACAGAAGAGCATGTTTAGATCGCAGTAATGGAAACTACTGCAATAGGAGAAAGGCTCTGAGACAACCAGAGTGTGCAAGCAGGTAGTTCAAGGCCAGCAGAAAGTGGCTGCACACAGTGTCTGGTAATGTAAAAGAGGATGCAAAACCAAACTGAAGAATGCCTGAGATGGAAGTGAAAGAAGACAAGAACTGCCACATGGGAGCTCTTGCCAACAAGAAGAAAACTCTCAGCAGCTTGGCCTTGATGTTACTGCAAAAGTTGGGTTCTTTTGCCCAATGTACTAACAGACAATCCACACGCACAGAGCCACAGTGTTCCTTTATTCCAGGTTTGCGCACAAGTGGGAACTAAGTGGTCATCCACAAAGTTAGGTCCCCAAATTGTGTAAGTATTCATTCACAGAACTCACAGAATCTTTTACGCAGTCCAAACTAGTATAATGAATATATTGATTATTAAGTTTCTGCTGGTGATTGTTGTCTAAATGCTCGTTGTCTAATTTGCTTTCAAGTGACAGTGTACCTACTTTCATGCATGCTCAGGAGAGGAGGGCTTCATCTCAGCCAGGGTTTGACCCGTAGTTGAATCCCTGTGATTCTGTTATATTTAGGGAACACGCAGACCTTGAGTTATCTTGTTTGAACCTTGATCACCAGGGTGTTTTGGCTTGTAGGAGACCAACCACTCACAAAATCACTGAACCACCATGGAGTGGTCAGTACTGGGTGCATTTAAAACTCGTCTAGATACGGAGCCTGGAGACGTGGCTTAGCGGTGCGTTTCGTACAGTTACATTACGTTTGGACGCGATGACTCTTAAGCGCCTTTTCCAACTTGACCAACCCCCCGTAGCCCCTACCGCCGGAACACCCGCTCGTACTTGGAAGGCGCAGGCTCCACCCAGCGCACCGCCCTTGCCCCGGCACATGCGCATTGCGACGCGCTGAGCGTTCTTCCGCCCGCCATCTTCCCCCGAGCCGCGTGCTGCCCGCACCCTGCACCGCTCCTGCTCAGTGCAGCGCTGCCGCTCCCTCCCCGGAAAGGTGCGGGGCAGCGGGGACAGGGCGGGGGAGGGATGCGTGCCAGGGTCTGGTGTAAGGGAGGGTGGTTGGTTCTGGGAAGACCCGACGCCGCGACCGTGCCCTCTCCCTACGGTGTTCTCATTGCTTCCGCAGATGAAAGAAACGATCATGAACCAGGAGAAGCTGGCCAAGCTGCAGGCCCAAGTGCGCATCGGCGGCAAGGTAATATCGGCTTCCACGCCCGGAGCTGGGGCTGCGTGTCCGTGCGCTCATGCCAGGCCCCGCACAGGAGAGGCCCCCACTGCAGGGGTTGAGAGCAGAGCCGAGTGCTCCCAGCTTGGCTGCGGGCCTCCGTGAAAGTCACGCAGCCCCTGGGATATCTGGAGCAGCCGGTTCCGCAGGATCTCTGTGTAGATGCTGAATCTCCAGCCTGTTTGGGTTTGATGTGATGCACCGTAGCAGCCGTGCAGCCGGTGTTTTCGTAGGGGCTATTTTGCAGGCCTGTAGGCTTTTGAGTAGGCCTAACGGGGAGCGACCGTGGGTGCCGATTTCATAACATTATAGAGGGCTGTGTTTCACACTCTTGTCAGGTGTCTGCGACATGTCCTTGACAGGTTTTTTGCCTTTTAGGGCAAAAGTTGAAAATTCTGTACTTCATAGAAGTCTGGAACGGTTTGGCTTGGAAGGAACTTTAGACCTCATGTAGTTCCAGCCTCCTGCCATGGGCAGCGACACCTCCCACTAGACCAAGTTACTCAGTGGCCCATCCAACCTCGACTAAGATACTTCCAGGGAGGGAGCATCCAGAACTTAATCGAGGCACGCCTGTGCCTCACCACGCTCATAGTGAGGAATTATTTGTCATACTCTTATAATCGTTACTCTACAATTAAATTGAGCAAATTACAATTAAAAAGGTCAGAAGACCTTTTTATTTTGCTACAGTATCTAAATATATGTAGCAGTGTGATTACTTATAATCTGAAGAGAAAGGATTATGTTTAATGTCATACTATCAGTCGGATTTTTAGTACAGTATCAGTTTTAAGGCAAGAATATGTTGGTGTTTTTTTTATTTTAGAGGGAGTGTGCATACAAGATTTTAGAATGTAAATAGTGCAACAGAACTTGCTGACAGGGTTTTCAGTACTTTCCATTACTGTGCTGAATGTTTTTTTTTTTTACTTTAGCTGCGTATTTAGGTAGCCTTAAGTCAGGACCAATATGTTAAATAGTTTACTTGGTGATTTTAAGTATTCTTTCTGTGTATTACTGGTTGAGAACTGCTCTATTATGTTGATGATTGTGTGTATGTTACCAGTGTGTGTTTACTGTCTATAGAGGCTTTTAATGTTTGTCATGTAAGAGAATGCATCTGTATTACAACTCTTAACAGCTGCCAGGCCTGTTTAGGGCCAGCCTAAAATATACTGTTGGTGCTGACATTCAGTTTTAAAATTGGTCTGTGAAATACTTAGAATGCCTGAGCTTGACTTTTAAAAAAAATTGTTTTATAACTGGAAATTATTATTTGTATTCTTCATGATGTTGTCACCATGTAAGTTGAAATGGGTGTGGAGGAGGCAGAAGGGCAAGAGGCACTTCTTGTGGAAGAAAGCTTGCACATTGCCTCTGCTGAAAGATTTTAATGATATTGCAAGGCTGCAGATCTTACAAATAAGCTAAATACGTTGGCTATGGCTTACTTTGTTAAGTGAAAATGTGGTTTTGCATAGAATCTAGCTACAGCTAATTTCATATCTTTTCTTCCAAACGTCTTTAGAGGATTGGTGCATGAGTATGTAGTATTCCATTGATGGCTTGGTGTACCCATTCCTTTTTCTTTCTGGGGTAGAACAGCATATCTTGGTGTGACCATGACAGAATTTGCTTAGTAAAAACCTATAAGCTTTAGAAACTGAAGTCTGTGGAGCAGCAGCTGTTCATTTAAATTAGATTGTCTGAAGTTTGGTATCTGTTTAACGTGAGCAAAAATGAGGCATATATACCTCTGAAGCAACACATGATTTTTAAAAACTGTATGAAGAGATCTTTTGTCCAGAGACACTTAAAATATACCTTATGTGGCTCAGTTCCTGAGTATCAAGGTATTAAAATAAAGACACTTCTCTTGTTGTAGTTGTTTTTCAAACAACTCTGTATGTTAACCTGACAATAGTGGGAATTAGAATCATAGAATTAATATTAGAATCTTAGAATTAATGTCAAGCTTTCTAGGCAAATGACTTAATTTTTTGAGCTCTAGTCTTCCAAATGCTTATTTCATGTGCATTTGCCCTTAAGATTCTATTTTGTTTGTAACTGCATTGTGTTGGAAGTGTTAGTGTTCAGAGATTTTTCTGATTCAGATGAGTTAAATCAAAAGGTATTCTAGGTATGTATATGATCAAGCAGTAACACACTTTATTATAGCTAGCATATGGCAGATGGACAGCTGGAGTAGGATGATTTAGATTAGTAGTTGTAGTGTTAAAAAGGGAATTAATTCACCTGTTTCTAGATATTTACGTCAGAATTTACTTGAGACTTGTGATTGTGCAAGGAAGTATAGAAAGAGGCAAGGAAGGAAGGAAGTTACCTACAGTTGTGCTCATGCTTCACTGTTATACCTGCTGTTACAGACAAGGATTAACTTGCGCTTTTTTTGTTTCTAAAATGCTTCAGAGTCTCCGTAAGAACTGTGGTGTAAACATTTTCTAGTGCATTGCTTCCTGAAACCTTACACTTCTCACATATACGATAAACTTGCTTTATAGTAGGGGAAGGACTGCTACAGTGCATTTGGAGGGTTGGGGCTGTGTGTGCTGTTACTCAGAAATAGAACTTCTGTTAAGTTGGTTTTTGGGTGGCTGCAGAGTAGTTATGCAGCTTAGAGGATTAGCATTTGTGAAGAACTAATATACTACTAATTTGTAACTCATTTAAAATTTTTTTGCAAAGGGTACTGCACGCAGAAAGAAGAAGGTTGTCCACAGAACAGCTACAGCAGATGACAAGAAACTTCAGTTTTCACTGAAGAAACTGGGAGTTAACAATATTTCTGGAATTGAAGAGGTAATTGCTTCAAAGCAAAAAGTAGTTTTCTATACAGAAATAGCAAATTTATCAAAATAAGTTTCCTGCTAAGTAAAATAATATAAATAATAAAATAAATAAAAACAAAAAAAATAAAAAAATAAAAATTGTATGTAAATTAGCAGAAGGTCTTTGTTGAGCTTGAAGAACTTAAATATGTTAAACTGAAAAATCTTGCTGAACTTCTTCAAGTACTGTGTGTTTTTTCTTGCAGGTAAACATGTTTACCAACCAAGGAACAGTCATTCACTTCAATAATCCTAAAGTTCAGGCATCTCTGGCTGCTAACACATTCACTATCACTGGCCATGCTGAGACGAAGCAGCTGACAGAAATGCTTCCTAGCATCTTAAACCAGCTCGGAGCTGACAGTCTGACCAGCCTGAGGAGATTGGCAGAAGCCCTACCCAAGCAGTGTAAGTTGAAGCTTCAATGGATTTTGTCCTAACAGCTTACATGAGGCTTACTCGTATACGGTCAGTGAAATCCAGTGCACTCCTGCTGACTGCAAGGATATTATAAAATACTTCCAAAGAAATTGAGCTCTTAAATCTTACTGGTAGCTCAAATCCAGTGATACCTATAACTAAATGAAGTGGAGGCACTTGCCAGTGTATCTTGTTGCTGGTCTCAGAGTAGAAAGCTGTAGTCAGCTTTCATGGTAGTTTGACACCTGATTTTGTGGTAGTTTGCTTCTTTGTGAGACTACTATATTTTTACATACCTTGCTCAATAAAACTAGGTAGATGAGTTACTCTGGAAGAGTTAAGTTTAAAAAAAAATTTTGGGTATGTCTGTTTTGACACTTTGAAGGGAAATGTAAGTAGTAGGGAAAGAGACTTGATGACAGCCAGCCAGCTGCTTTGGTGCTTCAGGTCTGGTGAGGGTATGTCTGACATGATCTTTTTGATAGCTAGGAGGGAATTACAGAGAGTTTCATAGAATCATTAAGGTTGGAAAAGACCTCTATGATCATCAGGTCCAACCTTCAGCACAACCCCTCTGTGACAACTAGCCCATGTCCCAAATTGCCACACTCACTCGCCTTTGAACGCCTCCAGGTACGGTGACTCCACTACTTCCCTGGGCAATGTCTGCCTACTCTTTCACTAAAGAAGGTTTTCCTAATTGCCAATCTGAACTTCCCGTGGCACAGCCTGTGGCAAGTTCCTTTTGTTCTGCCATCAGTTATTTGAGAAAAGACGCCAGCACTGATGTCCCTACAACCTCTTTTCAGGATGCTGCAGCTGTAAAGGGCAGTAAGGTCTCCTTTCAGCCTTCTCTTCAGCCTAAACAATCCCAACTCCCTCAGCCTCTCCTCCTAAGTCATGTTCTCCAATCCCTTAACCATCCTAGTTACAGAGAGGGCTGTGTACTTGCTCCAGCACCTTAGTGTCTCTCTTACATTGTGTTGCCCACAACTGGACACAGTATTTGAGGTGTGGTCTCACCAGTCCTGAGTACAAAGTGCGTACATTTCTAGCTATGTTGTCACTATTTCAATGTATATAGAACAGTGTAGGGAATAGGACTGGTGTAAACATTGAGCTAGATACACCAACTACCTATTCCATCCTTAAATTAGTGAAAGAAAAGAACATCAGTGGCTGTTCTTCTAATGTATGGGAAAAGTAGACTGTGAGAGTAATGTATTTGGAAAAGGCAGTACCACTACATGGTAGGAATTAGGAGTAAAAGACTGGGTTTTTGACCCTGAGAACATTCTTACTTTTCTGAAATACCTTAAGTGTGTGCCTTTCAAGGTGTAGAACACTGTAAACACAGAGAAAATGGGAGAAGCATTTAATTATGACTGTTTTCTGGTAGTTCTGAACTTGATTAGTACATTTTTTTTCTTGTTGTGCTTTGCTGCTAACAAGAAACTTCTTTTCCTGGAGTGGGTGATACTTCCCTCCTGTCAACTTTCCACTGAAAAAATCCCATTACACATAATCTTCAGTAGGTGGAGTAAACTGCTTCTTTGCCCATGGACTTCAGGTCCTTCCTTCCTAATATCACCTCTGTGGCTTTCTTGGGGTGATAGCAGGGCTTGAAAGAAAAAACCCAAACAACTTGAAGCATTTAAAATGATCCCCCAAAATGTCTTTTGTCATAACTAACTTGTCTGCCTTGTTTGTACAGTTGTACTGTTAGGAAAGTTTGTCTAAAGTACTTGCTTTGTCTGGCCTAGTAAATGGCTATTCTTTTCCACTTTGGATGGATACCAGAGTAGTTGCATAGAACTTAACCTTGAGCATCGTCTGGTAGATTGGGAAGCCTGACATCAAAGATGGAAGTGTCTATGATGATTGTATGTGCAGGTGCTAAAGTCTTGGGGATTACAGAGAATGCAGACTGTTCAGGTTTGCTTTTAAAATGTTGTATTTGACACTAGAATGCACTTTTAACAGTTTTCTGCTGTTTAAAACAAGAAGGGTTAGTGGTGACCTCCTCCCAAGACGTTTCAGACCAAATCTGTTTTGGTTTTCTAGAAAACTGGTATGATTTCTTTATGCTTCTCTTGAAAACTGAGATTGATTAATTAGGGTAAAATTGAAGTGATAAGACAATGAGACAGCGTACCCTTGGTAGCACAGCTAAGAAGAGCAATAAAAGTAGTGGCACAGGCACCCAGGGACCTGAGATAGCTATTCTTAGAATTATGCTGTTGCAGTACAAGAGATGTGTATTGCTCTCTTGCATTGGACATGGTTAAGTCTCACTAGATCTGTCAAATAAAATGGGAGTGGTTAAGAAATTAAGTCAGCAGAGATGTGTACCAGAAGATGTGGTTACCTCCAACACCTGAGTGTAAAATCCATATTCCGTAGGACTTTGCCTTTAATTAATATCCTTTAAGTACTTCCTGTCATGTTTGACTGCTCGCAGCTTCATAATTACGAACATCACAGTTTTCCTTCAAGGCTTAAGATCATAAGATCCTCTGTTTTCTTTAAAAAATGATTATATGAACTTTGTGAAATGTGGCACTGTCAATAAACCAAGCTGCTTTTAAAATAAATTGGTAAAATCAGTCTCTCTACTTGCAGCTGAAAACTCCTACTGTGCAAGGCACTCAGTATACCTAGATACAAGATGTTGACCAGTAAGCTGGTTTAGCGTGCACTGTCTCATTTCCTGTCTGGGCTGTTGGAGCATTATCAGTAACAAAGGGAATGTGAATTTCCTAGTTTATAGCAGGGGAACTGCATAAAGCATTCTGGTTTAGCCTAGAACATCTTGATAATTTTACCAAAAACCACAAAGTGAAATAACAAAGCAAGGTGCTTGTGGTGAGCTTCACTGATGCTTTCAAACTTCTTGCTCTTGCAGCTGTGGATGGAAAAGCCCCTCTTGCTACTGGTGAAGACGATGATGATGAAGTTCCAGGTAAGAATATGCATATAGTAGAGGAAAAGGAAGTTAATTTTGCTGAGAGATAATGTGTAACATGAGATTGAACCACATATCTTAAGGTTAAGTAGTCCTTGCTCTTCGAGAATTTCTGAGGCCAGATTATTTCTTTGTTTTTATACACCATGAGAGACTTACTGGTTTGTGCTAGTATTTTTGTCCTATGTAGAAGTAGTAGCTATGGCTAAGATAAACGTGTCGTGCTCTGTAAGATGAGAGGGAGCAAACCCTTTGCCCAGTTTTGGGTATAGTGAAGTTAAATTATCTTAGACTTGGGCTTTGCAATGATCATTGAAAATTTGTGCAAAAAGAGTGAACCGTGAAGCTCTTGAAGAGTTACTTTGTATTTTAAAGGCTGTGGGTTTTTTTTGTTGTTGTTCTAAGTATTTTATAGGTGGTAGAACTTTAGAGAAGGGAAGAAAGTCATTTGGCAAAGTGGAAGTGGCTCAAGATTAATTTTAACATTCTTCTTTTTCTAGATCTTGTTGAAAACTTCGATGAAGCTTCAAAGAACGAGGCAAACTGAACCAAGTGTCACTTTCTGAATAAAAGTTAAAACTTGAAAAAGCTACATGGAGCTGCTATTTTGTATTGTGACTGGGGTTTTTTTCCAGGTGAGATCTCAAGATCTGTGATACTTGGAAACTCTGAACTTGCAGCTTTTTAGTTACTGCTTGTACACAATATTGTTTTTGTGGCCTGATTGAACAAACCTATGCATTTAAATGAGTCTGATTGCTAACAAATATCTGCCTAGACACAATTTTTAAGTAACTTGTACACAAGCAAAACCCCATCTTTAGTGGACTTTGGCATACAATAAAAAGATAAAAGAAAGTTTCTGGTGTGACTTCTTGTCAGAAAAGCAAGGGAAAAAATTGCCATAAATTCTAACCATTCGGAAACGTATACCATCATCCTTTTGCTGTTATGTTTGGATGTTTCAGGCATATGGTCTTTATGTTGCTTTTGTGTGTTCCAGAGAAAAAGAGAACTTAAAAAAATGCTTTTAGACACAAGGAGGACTTTTAAAATTCTAGTCTGACAGTTGCAAAGCTGGAGATTACAGGTGTGAGGGCTAAACTTCATGTTTGGGAGTATTTGGTATTAGTGATACAAAAAGAAAAGCTGAAGCTAGGATAGAAAAGCACTCACCAGCTTTCTTAGGCTGTCTCCAGATCAAATACATCTGGAAGTAGAAATCCATCCCTGGTGGGATAAAATTCAGAGTAGAACTTTGCTATAGCCTTAACAAAGTTCTCCTTTTGCCTGGGAAAAGGTGGGGCTGTGTCAGACTTGCCAAGCATGTTTGTTGTGTTGTAAATCATCGCTGTTGGGAAATAGTGGAAGAACTTGTTGAAGCCATGTAGTTTCTGTGGTTTGAGGTAAGATGTGGTTGAAATTGGGTGCAAGAACTTACAGTAAGATTTTCAGTTTACATGTTTCAGTTTACAAATACTTTATTAATAAAATAACACTTCTAGCATTGAATTAAAGTGCATTTACTGACTTGCAGTAGGATTAAAAAAACCTATGCTATGCAAATTTGAAATGGGGATCGTGATTATAAGCTAATTGCCCTATAAAAGGTAAACCAAATTCTAACAGTTGTTTACTTGCTGTGACCTCTTGAATCAATAAATGCTTGCAATATTTTTTGAGAAATCAATAAATACGTTGCTTGTTCTGTGCCTGAAATATGTAAGTCCTCAGAAATACTTATTGAAGCCACTGGTCATTGTGTATTAAATGTTTCATATTTGTCTCATCTAGGAGTTTAGTCTCTTGCTTTAGTCTCTTGCTGAGATCTAGGAGTTTAGATCTCAGTATTGTTTTCCCCACCAGCAGACATCACAATCACAGAATCACAGAATATTAGGGATTGGAAGGGACCTCAAAAGATCATCTGGTCCAATCCCCCCGCCAGAGCAGGACCACCTAGACCAAGTTGCACAGGAACGTATCCAGGCAGGTTTTAAACATTTCTAGAGAAGACAACTCCACAACCCCCCTAGGCAGCCCATTCAGTGCTCTGTCACCCTCACTGTGAAAAGGTTCCTTCTATTATTGATACAGAACCTCCTATGTTCCAGTTTACACCCATTGCCCCTTGTCCTATCATTAGATGACACTGGGAAGAGCCATCCTGACATCCACCCTACATGTATTTATACTTGGTACTTAAAAGAATTAGCCTTCCTAAAATTCTTTGAAAAGCAAAATAATGCTAATCCTCCTATGAGCAGCCGTGAGGCATGTCTGTTGAAGCCTACATGTTGGGTACACTCCTCATGAGGAAGTGTTGGCGTATTTTTTTGCATTCCCAAAGTGACTTAGGATCAAGATGCTATTAAACCATGTTCTTCTGTACTGCAGATTCTAAAGGGAAGTAATTTTCTTGTTGGAAGTTTATAGCAGTTTTCATGACTAACAAATGCTTAGTCCTGGTCTCTGATCTGATCATTTTCTCTTAGAAAAAAGTTTGGTTATGGTCTTAGTCTGTCATTAACTGCTAGAAACATAAAGTAATTGTGTTGGTGTTTCTAATTATCTTGAACTTTTATGTAACCATACCACGATTATGCCATTACAGATTGACATCTGTAGTCTTGCTCAAGGAAAATAGCTTTGCATTTCCATTCCAAATATCTAATAGTGGAGAAATGAAAACAGATGTCTACATTTCCATTGAAACAAACATTTATGTTAGCTTACTTTATGGGAGTGTTTGTCACATCAAGCTTTGTAACCACTTTTCTGCTCCAAAGCAGTAGTGATTACTCGTGAGACTTTTCATCATTTTTGCCAAAGATTTTTAGAAATACTTTCATAATTTTTAACCTTATGTTTCAAGGGCTTTGCTGTGGTTTAAGATTATATACAAGATCATGTGTATATTCTAAAAAAAAATTCTTTTGTAAGACAGATTGTATTTTAGTAAGCTAGTGTGTTGCATATACAAAGCATAGACAATTCTCTACTTTGATTTTTAAATAACTTTTTTTAAAGCTGTAGAAAGAATCTTGCCGGTTGGATTGTGGTTTTTTTTGCCAAGTGTTGTGAATTTGGGTTTGTATCTTTTATGAAATGCTTCCACTTGTGTGGTTGAAAATGTCCACAGCTGAATATCTCAATACCAATCAATACTTGTTACCTTATGTTGATTGGCTGGGGATGTGGGGCAAGTCCATTGTTCCTGTGAACTTTAGTGCTAATACTGTGTTTGTAGGTGGGACAACATAAAGATATTTCACCTTCCCTAAAATGCTTTCCTGTATCTTTGCTGGAAATTTATTACCAAATTATGGTACAAATACAGTAGCAAAAGGCATTTGAAACAAAGAAGATAATTTGTATCTGTTACCAGGTACAGTGGAAGGATCAAAACAAAGGTGTGATCAAAACAGTGGCTAGAAAACAGCTTATGTGTTAAAAGTGTCGAGAGGTGAGTAGCGCAAAATTAATATTGATCAAGGGAGTTGTGGGATGTGATTGATAAGCCAGAATGTGGAAGCGAGCTGATCATCCTGCTTGTGAGACTGGATTCAGAGTGTGAGGCTACTCCCTCCTAGCTTGGTGTTGTCTGCAAACTTACTGCTCATCAAGACCATTGATAAAGATGTTGAACAGGAGTGGCCCCAGCACTGAGCCCTAGGGAGCACCACTTGTGACTGGCCTCCCACTGGATTTAGCTCCATTGACCACAACTCTCTGGGCCTGGCCACCCAGCTAGTGTTCCCCCCAGCAGAGTATGTGCCTGTCCAAGCCACGGGCAGCCAGCTTATTCATTAGGACGTTGTGGGGGACGGTGTCAAAGGCCTTAGTCAAGATAGACTACATCGACAGGCTTTCTCTCATCCACTGAGTGGGTCACCTTATCGTAGAATGAGATCAGGATTATTAAGCAGGATCTGCCTCTCATGAACCCATGCTGACTGGGCCTGATATGGTTGATACTTAACTGCTCCATGATGGCTCTCAAGGTGATCTGTTCCCTAACTTTCCTGGCACCAAGTTGAGAGTGACAGGCCTGTAGTTGCCAGGGTCCTCTTTCCAGCCCTTCCAGCCCTTCTTGAAGATGGGAGTCACATCTGCCAGCCTCCAGTCCATTGGGACAGCTCTGATTAACCAAGATTGTTGAAAGATTATGGAGAGTGGCTTGGCAACCACATCTGCCAGTTCCCTCAGCACTCCAGGGTGTAATCCATGATGACTTGATTACAGCCTTAAATGACTGGCAAGACTGTGGTATGTAAAGAACAATTTTTCAAGATAATCATTTTAAAATACAAGTATTCAGCATGTCTTGGGATTAAATAAACATATGCTACATGTCTCCTGATCTTTCTAAGCTGTTAGGTGTTCCAGATCTATAGTTTCATCCACGTGCAGCAATTTGTGAGAGGTGCTGTAAATGTTTTCTGCTGGATGTGACAGTTAAAATATTCTGACTTGTAGCAGAGATTGGACTCTTGGGAGGAAGTACTTTCTGCAGAAAAGGAGCTGACAGTGTAGCTTAGCCAATTTGATAAGCCGTTTGGCACAAGGGAGTGTCATGGTTACTTTGACCGTGAGTGGAACTGAGTAACTTTAAAAAAGGATTAAAAAATGGATACATCTCAAAGCTCTGAAAATCAGGAGTATATCTTTGTATACTAATCAACTTAAGTGGTAGGTTCTTGGTGGCACAAGCCACTTGCAGTCTCATGAATGTCTTTTCATTGCTTTGTTAAGATTGTGCATTGATTATGCACAATCTTACTTAGTAGAACGTTACTTAGTAGAAGGAAGACAGTTTATGTAGTAACTGCTGCTGTACATTCGTGTTGGCAATGAAAGGCTATTTTAACCATATTTGTGTAGTGCAGGGATTGGTAATATTTCTACAGAAGAATGAGTTAGTGTTTTAATGGTGTAAGCGCCACTCATTTTTACAGTCTATTATCTGCAGAAGGCAGAATTCTAGGACTTTTTAGCGCTATTCAGGTCCTGGGCTTGCTGAAGGTCAGTCTGATCGTGCAACACAGTGCTATTGCTTTTGATATAAAATAATCAGCATTTGCAATAATTTTATAACACATTCAGGGATTTCATTTGCTGTAAGGATATTGGCAGATAATGGTGTAAGTATCTGCTGCACTTGAAATCTCTTTTCTGTATTTATTAAGTGTGAGTAGTGTTTTGGTTGTTTTTTGGTGTTTTCTTCATTTGTTCTTGTACTGTACTGAAAAATGCAGACTTGGGTTGTGCGCTGTCCTTCCAGTTTTTAGGAGACACCTAAACTTCAGTTGAATAGATCTCATTTTTTTTTTGGTCAGACACACAGATGTTGTCGTAGTTTGAATTTTGAGCAGGTTTCTTGCCTGAGGTGCTAGAAGATTGCTCTAGCAATTTGTGATTTTTAAAATCTTTTCTTGTACCTAGATTCCAAGCTGAGTTTTGCAACTCTGTGAACAAACAGAACAGGTTTGGGTTTCTGGCTCCCTCTCCTTCACTTCACTTCTGGTCTGTGTTACAGAGAGAGAACATATCACTGAGTGCTGAACACAGCAGCCACCAGCCTTGGGGTGTGGTAAACAGAGAGAGAGAATGGCACCTCAAGAATCAGCAGAAGGAAGGTTTTGTCCGAATTCATGGCTTCATGAAATGGACAGAGTTCTGTCCCTATTCATGGCCATAGGGATCAGCATTTTGGAAACAGAAGACTTGTATGGAAGCACATAAAATAGAGAGCTGGGCTTCAAAATGCCTGCTGATGCTGAGAGATATGTACATGGACTTGATAGGCACCATGTTTCCAAAAGAAGCAGAAATGGCTGGAAGCCTCTTCTTGAGGGGTGGGACATTTGTGGTTTGTCTTGGTAAAGAACACGTCATTAATGTCCATATGTCTTTGTGTGGGTATTTCTATGTTGGATAAATTATTTATGTGGGGTGCTTAAGTGTCTTCTTGGGTTTTTTTTCCAAATCCAGTTAGTCTTTGTTTTTGCTTGCAATTTATAAATGGCTTCTGAACCCTCTTTATTTTGTTTTTGTTTCAGCCCATTAGCACATCAACTAAATTAATTGGGTAATTTTGTCTCAGGTTTTAACTTCATGACAGTTGTTTATGGAGCTGTGCCTGAATTAATATCTAGTGGGCTTGTGTTGGTATCTTAGAAATTTCACCTGTGTACCCCTTTGCAGTCTCCTGCTTCACAGCATACGAATTGTCGCAACTGTTGGCATGTGCTTGTTATCACTGGGTTTAAAATGGAGTTAAGCAAGGTTTGAAGGAGTTGAAAGTACCTACCCAAACAGGAGGAACTCTAGGTTTAAGCCACAGCTCCAGGAACTGTAGATAGTTCTGCTATGCTTTCCTGGTATTACCAGCAACCACACTGGGCAATTGCAGAAGTTCATGGCTTGAGGATCTTACCCTCTCTCAGCTGTAGCATTTTGTAGGCTGGTGTTTTGCAGTGAGTTTCTGACAAAACTATGCTAGGTCTGTGACATTAGTGTTTGCCATAGATATATGTCATAGATATATGTTGAGTGTAACTGGCAGTCACAGCAGAATGGTGATGATATGTGTGGTGACTAAGACCTTTATCATCTCTGCAGTACTGTTAGCTTCTGCAGGACTAGCAGGAGTCAAAAATGGCAATTCCTCATTGAAACTGCTTAGCTGATCGATGTGGCTGCGATACATAGTGTATTTGAGTGGGTAGGAGCCATTTTTACAATGTCTATTATGATCACCAACATTTTAAAGACATCTGCGTTTGTACTGATTTCTAACATTGGCCTCACCTACTCAGGTCAATCAACTCACGTTCTGTTGTGTCATTGTTACAGGATTCATCTGCCCATACCAGGCTGGAGTTTTACGTAAACATATGGTAAGGGCCAGCTACTGTCTCAAGGTGATACCTTTAACATTCCTGTAAAGGTTATGTGAGCATGAACATTTGTAGGATTCATACCTAAACTTAAAATGAGATTAAATGAAAACATTCAATGGCTGTGGCAACAGTGTGGCAGGTCGGTTGATTTAAGGTGTCTGTTACAAGTGTTTGTCACTGGGACAGTTGGTGACCAAAGCAGCAGGGAGTAGTTAATGTGAAAATCCACATTTTTCGTTCTGCCGTGTTAGCAGTCAGGAGACAGTGGTTTAGGGAAGTCCCTAAACAATGTGAAAACCAGCTCATGCAGCTGGGGTTTGCCTTTAGCATATGTTGGGGGCAGCATTTGGATAAACAATCCAAATGTACATCTGCAGCATTTCATGCTCCAGTAATTCCTACCCTGCGGTGATGATCTTTAAGTTTTTTCTTGTGTGTGTGTGTGTTTTTTACTGTTTGTAGAATCTGGAGTAGCCTACAGGTCTTGGGATTCACTGAGTCATCTTCCACCAGCATAGAAAATTCAGACTTGCTTAGATGTGACCTTCTGCACGTATACTCTGGTGTCTAGGCTGACCTCTGTCAGGAACTGTGGGCTAGATGGACTGTCATTCAGTGTGTCAGCCCTTTCACATTTGTAGAATAGACTCCTCCCATTGTATTGTTCGCGTTTTAGCATTGTCCTAGCGTAACTATTTGCACCTTGAAAAGTATATGCTGTTATTTGTTTCAAAACTTGAAATTGTTTTTACTTTTCCTTTTTCAGTTGCATGTCATCTTGCTAGCTGTCTGATTGAGTCAGGAGACAGTGCATTTGACAGACAAACTGCCAGCAAGCTGTAAGTTTACAAGGGGCACTTGAGCTTTCAGGGATTTACCAGTGTATAATCTGGGAGGCTGAAACCTTCACGTTTTATGTGAAGAAAATTATGTGGATGCAGAAGTAGGCATGCAGCTTTTGTGGTGCATTTTCAGAAGCAACTGTGTTTTGAGTCCTTTGGTTTATAGCATTTAAGACAATCTAGCTGTAACCTAATGGCTGCAAATATAGGGTACAGGGATTTACAGGGTTTAGCAGTAACGTGCTCATTTTTCAGTTGTGCTAGAACCCTGGCTATGTGCTGGCACATCAAGTTTTGCCTTCACATTGCACATAATCCAGCATACTCTAACTGGCAGTGATACAGGAGGGTAGAATCAAGTCATTGTATGGGATCTTAGGTTCCTCTGAAATACTTGCAAGTGACGTATAGTAGAATTTTTGTGAAAAATGATACTGTACTGTAACGTGTTTTCTATTTATGAACTAGAAATGCTGACATGCTAGAAAAACTTGCAGGCTGTGCAAAGCATGTCACTTGGCTGTATTTGCCATGTTTTGATTTCAGTCCTTAAAAACGAGCATGTGCAGTTTGTTTACATAATGAATCAAAACAGGATTCCATGCAAAGCAGGCCAAGATTACTAGGTTGGGTTTTTTTCTAAGGATTATTCAGAGGTTACTTAGGTTTCTGGTTGCAGGAGAAGGATGAGCTACAGAGTACACTCCCACAGCTGTAATCTGCCTTGTTGCTGTGCCCAGTTTACATCTCCCTTCCTGTTGGGCTCTGCAACATTCCCCGCTGATTTCTGCATGCATGGTTGGCTTCATCTCTGCTCATCTGCTGGAGATTGACTGACACGCTTTACAGTCCTGTATGCCTGGAGAATTGCTAGCTTAGTTTGGTGACAAATCACCCTCAACAGAAAGATCCATTCAGACGTCATTCCTAGGACTAACCCCTAACAATATCTTTGATCTTTAAAGTTCCAAGTGACTGGATTCCTAATTCACCCAGTTATACATTCATTGCCTGACAGAGCAGTGTACTTCCTGAAAGCATTATGTGCTGCACAGCAGGAGATGCATGCAAGCGGAACTGCTATAACAATACTAATGATCATCATTCTAGTGATGGGCTGTGTCTGCACTCCAGTGATTTATACTGTTGTTGTAAAGGAAAAAAAAGTTTGGATCACAATGTTCAGGGAAACTGCTGGAATGCTCCTAACAATCAACTTCCCAGTGAAAAATGCAGAACAGATTTCAGTCTGTCATCCCAGGAAATAGTGTCTTTTCCTTTATCCTTTACAGTTTCACAAGAATATGGAGTTGCGTCTGGTTCGTGCAGAGATTAGACAGAGTTGTGAATGTGAACTGTTTGGGCAGACCAAGTTACCTAGAGTTAGGATAACCTTTCATGATTGCTTTACTTGCAACACTTTTCTTTTTTGTTATAAATACTGTTATAAATCAGCTGTGGAAAATTAGTAGTAGTTCTAGCCTTAGTTTATAGCTGTCTCTTCAGGCTGTGGATTAAGTAGCATCACCAGGGTTTGAAGAAGTAAGCTTCAAGATTGCTTAGAAGAGTGTAGGACCAGGGCAGGTTATACCAGCTTCTGAAATCTGAAATGAATGCATATGGTAAGCAGAAGTGTGTGTGTGTTGTTTCTCAGGCAAGAAGGAATAAGGTTCATTGGCTGATTTCCATGTCCTTGTAGCTGAGTAACAGTATTATTTCTGCAGGAATTCATCATAGCCCTCGGACAGAGTTTGCTTCTGCTGCTGCTGTGTGGGTCTGTTATCACCTGGCATGTGTGTTAGAAAAGGTGGAAAGCAGAGGCCAAGTCTTCAATCCCTTGACTTCCTGCTTGGGTCACCAGCTCCCTGTGTGGCATGAGAAGGAGTAGGACACTGATTTTTTTTTTTTAATTGATTTTTTTTTAACTGAGGGAAAACATCACAGGAGTCTGAAGGGAATTGGGGCTCTATCCTGAGAAGGTCTGACAGGAGGTTGCTGCTTTCTGTAACTGTCTCAGAAATACAAGTGGGGAATTCAAAGTACAAGACAGATGAACAAAGAAGGCAACAGAGTGGAACTAGTAACAGCCCGAGGGAAAACCAGAACAGACAGGGAAGAGTGTTACAAAGTGCTCATCAAATTTACATGCAAACAGTAATGCTAACATGGTACATGAGTAACTCCTCACATGACTGAATCCTGTCTGGTGAAAATGTATAGATTTAAAGTTGTGTTTCTGTCACCTATTGCTGAGGGGACAGATTCTTTCAGGGATTCCTGTCAGAGAAATGGTGGCACTAAGTTGTAGCTATAGCTAAAGCTGTATTTTCTTAACTGCACAGAATGTGTGATGGGAGTGGCACAAGATTTCTACAAGCAGAATCCAGATACAATATATAAAGTAATGTATACAGGATTTACCATGCAATTTATAATCACCTCGACCCTCTGCAGATTGGATCAAATTTTAGTATGTTATTTGCTACATCAATGTAACAATCATAATCTAGGCTTGAAAACCACATGAAATAATATGAGTCGCTATCTCAGTCTTTGAAGGAGGCAGAAAACAGTAGAAGTGTTCCTGGCTACCGAGGGGATCCTAGTCTCACTGTCCAGCAGCAGTTCTGCTCCAAGTTCCCACTTAGGACTTGTAAGCTGTGTTTCTGCAGGCAATGTTCTGGGCGCTGATATGTTTCCCTCTTCTGTGGCAGGGTCATAAGCAGCCCCGGGTCAGCTGGGTGCCTGGGACCGTCAGGGCTGACAAGGAAGGGAGTGGTCAGCCTGGTGCCTGAGGATCTTGAGACTGGCAGGGAGGGGTCTGGTTTGTCTACTTAGTGCACAGGACCTTCTAGGCCTGATAATGAGGGGAAAAGAAACCAATACATGACTCAGTCCTAGAGAATGGCATTAGTTATTGTTAATCATGTTACCAGCAGCTGGGAACAGACAACACTAGTCACGGTTGAAGAATTGCTTCACAGACAGCATCTTATTTTAATCAAATATTAACTGTTCATGGTTATTCTTCACTGACTTTATTGGTTCTATCTCTGGTATTGTCTAGGTAATAAAGCAGAATTTCTTTATTTGGTCTAGCTGGGATGGAGTTGATCCTCCCTATGGCATCTCTCAACAGTGCTCTGTGTGTGGTGGTAGCTGGAGGAGTGTTGATAACACATCAGTATTTCGGCTGAGCAGAGATCACAGAGCTGACCAAGGCTGTGGGTTTTTTTTCTTCTCCAGTGTTGTCCCCAACAGTAGGCTAAGGGGTGAGCCAGGTCAGCGAACCCGAACTGACCAAAGGGATATTCCATACCATATGACTTCAGCCCAGATGTAAAAGTGAAGGGAAACAAGGATGAAGGAGTGCATTTGCTGGTGACGTTTTGTCTTCTAGGGCAACCACTGCATGTACCGGAGCCCTGCTTCCTAGAACAGCATCTAACACCTTCTACTGATGGGAAGTAGAGAATAATCCTTATTATTAGCCTTTGCTTCCACATGCGGTTTTTGCTTCTGCTGTATTAAACTGTTACTGTCTTTACTCATGTTTTTCTTTCTCCTGTCCGTCTAAGAAGTGGGCAGTGATAGAGCAGCTTTGGCAGGCGCCTCCCCTCCAGCCAGGGCCAAACCATGACAATCCTTTTTCAGTGCTGCAACTCAGAAATCAACAGCAACAGTTCTGTGCAAAGCTTGCTACAGCTGAAGCTATTGAGTGGCAAGCTCCTGTGTGGGTTGCAGAGTTTGTTGACAGCATTGCTTGCTCTTGCTTGCTCTGTTTGGGAACATACTAACACAAATAATGGCTATGCACTCTGCCTTGGTGCTGTGGGAAATATTGTGGGGGAATGATGCTGAGGGAGTACAATTCCTACAATCTACCCAGCACTGGTATTGAAGGTTTCATTATGCAAGCTCCGAGAATTCTTGTTCCACCCTTATGTGAGCTCTCTAATACTGCTAATTAACATTATTGCCATGCTATGGGCTTTGTGGAATCTACTTTCCTCTGGGTGCAAGAGAAGACAAACTCTGAGGGAGGTGATATTGAAAAGTGCCTTGAGGCAGCCAGTCCCTGGATGGCAGGGTGTCTGGAAGGATTTAGATAGTTTCCTAGGACAGTTATCACCTCCATTAGCCTGGGACTTTACCCCTGAACAGACAAGAAACCTGAGAAAACTGACACATTGATAGAAGGGTGACTAGCCCATCACAGCGAAAATCAACATCTCCCAGCACTGTATCAGAACCTTGCCTGTGCCTATCAAGCCACAGTTCAGTAGTCTCAGATGACTATCAGAATACCCAAACTTAATCTGAGGATACCCTGATTGAATGGTCTACACAACTACAGTGGTTGCCCCAGTCATGAAGAAAAAAAACCAGTGGACAAGAAGATCAACAGGTCTGTATCATGGATTAGTAAGAAAAGAGGAAGGGGAGTGAGTGATGAGGAAGCTGATCCTTCAACTAAAAAATCAGAAGTGAGGGAAGTTAAACAGAAAGTGGAAACTGGTCAGTCTCTGACCTTACCAGAACTCTTAGATAGGAGGAAAGACTGTAGCTGCTGCCTTAATGCCAAGAATTGTCTGTGGTGGAGACCAATGTGAGCTTAACAGGGGGCAAGTGGTGCAGAGGCCACTTGTATTCTTGGCACAGACCACCTCAGGAGAGGATACTTCAAGCCTCATATAGCCAGTGCAGAAGTCTGGTGTAGGGTAGAAGCTAACAGTGGGCTATTGTGGCCTGAAAAAAGTAATGCCACCACTGAGTGTTTCTGTACCAGACATGTCTGGGCTTCAATATGAACTGGAGTTGAAGGCAGCCTAGCAGTGTGCTACAACAGACGTTGCCAATGTGTGCTTTTCAATTCCTTTGGCATCAGAGTGCAGGCCACAGTTTGCTTTCATGTGGAGGGATGTCCAATACGTATGGAATTGACTGTCCTGGGGTGGAAGCACAGCCCCACCATTTGTCATGGACTAATCCAAATGGCACTGGAAAATGGTGAAGCCCCTGAACATCTACAAGGCATTGATGAGATCATTGAGTGGGGCAGCAAGGCAGAAGTGTTTGAAAAGGAATAATTGAGATCCTTCTGAATGCGAGTTTCACCATAAGGAAGAGCAAGGGCAAGGAACCTACGCAAGAGGACTTCTTGAACTTGATCCAAAAGTTCTGTGTCCTTCTCATATTGGGGACTCCAGAACTGGAAACATTACTCAAAGGGAGATTTCACAATAAGAGATGGAGAAGCACTTCCCTTGACCTGCTGGTGATGCTTCTTTTGATACAGCCCAGGATACAGGTGGCCTTCTGGGCTGCTCTCACACATTGCCAGCTCATGCTGAGGTTCTCGTTTAGAAATTGCCCCAAGACCTTGTCCTCAGATCTGCTCTCAATCCATTCAACCAGGACCCAGCATGTATTTATGCTTGGGGTTACCCCAACCCAGATATAGGACCCTGCACTGGAGTTGTTTAACCTCATGCAGTTTGCATGGGCTCAGTTCTTAAGCCTGTCAAGGTCCCCCTGGATGGCTTCCCTTCCCTCCAGTGTGTTGACTACACCACACAGCTTGGTGTCAGTGTCAAACTTGCTGGAGGTGCACTCAGTGCCAATGTCCATGTTACTGACAAGGATGTAAATATCACCTGACCCAAAACAGGCCCCTGAGCAACTTGACTCATAACTGATCTCCACTTGGACATTGAGTCATTGATCACAACTCTTTGAGTGCGACTGTCCAGCCAATTCCTTATCCACTGAATGGTCCTTCTGTCAAATCCATATCTCTCCATTTTAGAGAAAAGGATCAGGGACAGGGTCAGATGCCTTGCACAAGTCCAGGTAGATAACTGCCTCATCTGCCGGTGCTGTAATACTTCTGCAGAAGGCTACTACATTTGTCAGGCATGATCTGCCTGTACAAGCTTTTATTGTTTTCCTTAGTGTCCCTGGCCAGATTTAATTCTATCTGGGCTTTGGCTTCCCTAACCATGTCCCTGTTTGCACAGACAATACCTCTGCACCCCTCCCAGGCCACCTGTTCCTGCTTCTACCCTCTGTAGGTTTCCTTCTTGTGTCTTAAGTTTGTCATGGGGTTCCTTGCTCATCCTCACAGGCATCCTATCATTTTTGCCTGACTTTGTTTTTATAGGAATGCAGTGCTCTTCAGCTTGGAGGATGTCTTTGAATGTTATCCAGCTTTACTGGATACCCAGTTCCTCCAGGATACTATCTCAATGCACTCTGCTGAGTAGATCCCTTAAGAGGCCAAAGTCTGCTCTCCTACAGTCCAGGACAGCAAACTTGCTGGGTACCCTACCTGATGCCATAAGGATCACGAACTTGTCATCTCATGATCACTGCAGCCCTTGAGTTTCACATTCCCTACTAGCCCTCGTAGATTAGGACAAAGTCCGGTATAGTAACTCTCCTCATTGGCTCCTCTACCCCTTGGAGGAGGAAGTTATCATCAGTGCAGTCCAGGAATTTTCTGGGTTGTTTGTGCCCTGCTGTATTGTCTTTCTAACAGATGTCTGGGTGATTGAAGTCCCCTGTGAGGATCAGGGCTTGTGAATATAAGTCTACTATCCAAAAATAAAGGGCCTCATCTGCTTGGTCTTCCTGTAGCATTCCCCCACTGTAATGGCTCCTGTCCTCCCTTTTACCCTGATTCACAAGCTCTTGGTCAGCTCCTCAGCCAGGTGGAGTTCCACACAGTTTATCCAGCCCTTGACACAGAGGGCAACAACCCTTCCCTGTCTCCTTTTCATGTCCTTCATGAAGAATTGATAACCCTTTATTCCAACACTCGAGTTGTAGGAGTCATCCCACCACATCTGGGTGACTGCAGTGGGATTATGGCCCTGGAACCGCACACAGATCTCCAGTTCCTCCTGCTTATTGTACAAGGTAACTTCTAGCGTTTTCTCCTGGCCATCAGGGGCTGCAGAAATCATTGTCTAAAACAAAGCCAGCAGGCTGACATTTCAAAGCACTTCTCAGTGCTGAAGCAGGGGCTCTACAATTTTTACTACTATAAACAAAGAAAACGAAATACTGAGAAGAATTTACACCAAAGACAAATTCATCATTGGTGCCTTAGAGAAATGTGAAGTATGTGGAGCGAAGCTTGCTGTTAATATTGCGTAACCAACAGTGCTTCCTTGACAGTGATTTTTTCCAGTGAGTAAAGCCTTTTCTTTGCATAGTTGTCACTCCCTCCTCCCAGTGCGCTAATTCTAACCAAGTTTTCTTTGGGAAGTCTGAATCACAGTTTATGAAATACTCTGGCTATTCGCTGCAGGGCCCTCACAAGAGCTACATGAAAGTTTAATTTCCTATTCACTGCCTTGGCAGCATAATGTTATGCTATAGAAAGGGCTCTTAATGCAGTTATCCTCAGGATACACTTTCCACAACCCAAGAAGCAGCAATTAGTGACCTGTGATGCCTACTGGATGCTTCCAAGTCTCTGGGGCCAGGTGGGATCCATCCAAGAGTGCTGAGGGTGCTGGTGGAGAAGCTTGTCCAAGTCACTCTCCATCATTTATCAATGCTCCTGGCTAATAGGGACACAAGCCCCAGATGACTGGAGTTTGATAATGTGGCACCCATCCACAAGAAGGGGAGGAAGGATGATCCAGGTTACTACAGGCCTGTCAGCCTGACCTTGGTACCAGGGAAGATTATGGAGACACTCATCCTGAGCTCACTCACACAGCAAATGCAGGACAGCCAGGGGATCAAGGCTAGCCATCCAGGGTTTATGGAAGGCAGGTCTTGCTTGACCAATGTGTTCTCCTTCTATGACCAGGTGACCCACCCAATGGATGAGGGGAAGGCTGTGGATGTTGTTTACCTAGACTTCAGCAAAGCATCTGACACAGTCTCCTACAGCATTCTCCTAGAGACACTGGCAGCTCATGGCTTACACAGCTGGACTCTTTGCCTGGTAAGAAACTGTCTGCCTGGCCAAGTCCAAGGGGTTGTGTTCAATGCAGTTAAATCGAATTGGTGGCTGTTTCCAAGCCGTCTTCTTCAGGGCTCAATATTGTGGACAGTCTTTTTAACATCTTTATTAGTGATCTGGATGAGGGGATAGAGTGCACCTTCAGCAAGGCTGCAGATGACAGCAAATTGAGTGGGTGTATTGATCTGTTTGAGGGTCAGAAAGGTCTGCGAGGGACTTGGACAGGCTGGATTAATGGGCCAAGGTCAGTTGTATGAGTTTTAATGAGACCAAGTGCTGGGTCCTACACTTTAGCCACAACAACCCCATGCAGTGCTATGGGCTGGGGGAAGAGTGGCTGGAGAACTGCCTGGTGGAAAAGGAGCTGGGGGTTGCTGATTGACAGCCGGCTGAACATGAGCCGGCAGTGTGCCCAGGTGGCCGAGAAAGCTAAAGGCATCCTGGCCTGCATCAGAAATAGTCTGGCCAGCCGGGCTAATGTTTCTTCACTTGTACTTAGCACTAGCAAGGCCTCACCCCAAATTTTCAGCCCCTCAATTTTGAGAACCTCAGTACAAGGACACTGAGGTGCTGTGGTGTCTCCAAAGAAGGACAACAAGGTCAATGAAGGACCTGGCAGACAGGTCTTACGAGAGCGGCTAAAGGAACTGGGATTGTTTAATCTATTCTAAAGGCTGCTGAGGGGAAACCTCATTGCTCTCTACAGCTACCTGAAAGGAGGTTGTAGAGAGGTAGGTGTTGGTCTCTTTACCCAAGTCACTAGATATATAACAAGAGGAAATTGCCTCAAGTTGTACCAGGGAATGTTTAGATTAGATAGAAGAAATTTCTTCATGGGTTAATCTGTATTGGTTTAGGGTCAAAGATGGAACTGTCCAGAACAGATTGTAGATTTCTTTCCCACTAATGTGTGAGGGAAAATAAACAAGCTTGAAAAAAAACCCCTGAAATAAAATTAAAAATTTATTTAAAGTTAAGTAAAAATCATTAAGATAGAAAAAAATATTAAAATTAGAAAAAACCTAAAATTAGTGTGAAGGTAATCTGTGTACAAAAATATACAAAAGCCATACGATGTAATTCTAGGCTTCACCCAATGGGGGGCGTCCTTCAGGACTTTACCTCCAGGTGTTGTAATCCCACCTATTTCTCAGCAGGTGTCGCTGTTGCCTAAGGAGTCGCTCGCTCTTACTGGGCGCTTCACACTGGCCCCTCACCCTATGGGTGCTCAGGTACTGGAACGGGCTGTCCAGGAAGGTGGTGGAGTTGCCATCGCTGAAGGTGTTCGTAAAACATGTAAATCTGACACATGAGAACAGTTTATTGGTATGGTGGCATTGGGTTGATGGTTGGATTTTATGTTCTTGGGCATCTCTTTCAATTGTAATGATTCTATTATTCTATAAAATGGTTTTTGAAAAATTACCGTCTTTACTTTTTACTCATTTTCTGGGATGTGTAGTGATGACTGTCTGACAATTGCTTGAAATTTTACAGCATAATATGGAAGAGGTTTGATGTTTTGCTGTCTTAATCAACATTCCGTCCTTTATCTCTCCATATAACTAAAAATGTTTTTCTTAGGATACGTTTTCAGAAGCTAGTTCACCATTTTATTCCTATGTATTAACGCTGACTGAAGGTCAAGACAAAATAAAGTAGGTATTCAGTGTTCTTAACTTAGAGCAAGTACTTTCTGTAACACAAATACAGAAAAAGTAAATAGCCTGTCGATACACAAGATGTCTTAATCAGAAATGGCACAGCTGATGATATTTAAAGAAAATATTTTATTTGCATTGCTTTTGAACAAACATCAACATTTGTTTTTACAAAGTCCACTCAATCTCAGTATTTCTAACACACTTTACAGTAACTGCTACTCCATGTTATTCTAGTTTAAAATTACTTACAGTAAGATGTACTCTCCTAGATTATCACAGTTAGTTTCCTTCTCTTGCTTCCAAGGCTTATCAGAATTACTGATTCATGTGATTTAATCATGCATGATACAGTACAACTGTTGTAAACCCTACATAAAAATGCAAGTGCCAAAGCCTGAGAAACAGGTAGTATAAATTTAAATGCAGCAAGCATTTCACTAGCACCTGCAAGATAGGTTATGCTTTCTTGCTTCACCTCCCTTGAAGTTCATTCCATTTAAGATTTCAGATTCACTAAATAAATGGAGCTCTGGATGGGCACTTACACAACCAACCTTTCAGAGATTAACTCTGAGCTAGTTCATACCTTCTACACATCACAGATGTTTTAGTGCAAGGGTCAGAGAGAAATTCGAATTTAACCCATGTAGCTTTATGTATAATTTCCTGCATTTTCCTTTGTTGTATATTCAGTCACTTTGAAATAAAGTTAGCATCTGAAATTTGTTATTTCTCTGACTCACTGAACACAGCTGAATTATTTCCCAGCCTTTCAGCACCTTTGGTCAGGATCACAGTGTATATACCTTAAGCAGTATTGACTTCCCTTGTACATGGAATGATGTTCAAATAAAAAAGCTAAACATAGTAAAAATGTTGTGCTAGGAATGCAGTAACTTACCTGGGGTCCCTCACATTTTTTGAACCCTACATTGGGGATTGGGCTCATTGCTCATGGGCTAGGGAAGAAAGACGGGGATTAGGGGTGTATGTGTGGCAATGAATGCCACACCTCCAGTGGGTACAGTAGAGAAATGCTGATGGAAACACAAGAACACAGGGCATCTGTATGCACTGCTGGGGAAAAAGTGGCCAAAATGTCTTCCTTCAAAAGCTTATTTATTATTTGTGCAAAAATTATCATGTGTACCATCACTCAGTGTAGTTTTGAGTATGTGCAGGGGTCCAAAAAGTTATTTAACATTGCCTGACTTCTTAACTATTTTCAAAATTCTAATTACTGTTCTAATGAAACAACCACACTGTGCTCCAGAAAAACTGGGGGGCAAGAGACCAAAGAGCAGCCCCATTGAAAGAGATCTATGGGTTAGAGTTGATATGAGTCAGTAAAACATTGAAAGGTCTTGAAGGCAAGATGTAGGAGTTGCAGCGGAGGTCACTTGGTTTGCTCAGCTTGGAGAAGGCTGAGGTTTGATCTCACTCAGTCTACAACTTCCTCAAGGTGAGGCAGCAGAGTGGGAGGTGGCTGATCTCTGGAGGAAATGGAAAGAAGCTGCATCAGAGGAAGTACAAATTGGACAGCAGGAAAAGGTTCTTCACTGAGAGGATGGTCAGTCACTAAAACAGGCTCCCCAGGGGAAATGGTCATAGCATTAAGTCTGTCAGAGCATCTGGATGATGCTTTCAGTCAGGAGTTGAGCTCAACAATCTTCATGGGTTCCTTCCAACTCAAGATAGTCTATGATTCCATGATCCAAAGGCCCATGCTTTGGCTGAAGAAGGTTAGAAGGTGCTATGCTCTGGCTTCTCCTTCCACACAGCTCATGTCTGCTTTTGGCCATTGCAGGGAGGACATTTAGAAGCTAGGAATTCTGCACTTGCATTTAGGCTTCCTTATACCAGAGACATTTCTGCCTAGAACAGTCTGGCCTAGTTATTTAAGGACTACAACAGGAAAGCAGAGGCAGGTGAAAATCAATCAGATGCAAATTAAACTACCATCAAAGTCCTTCAATTTGTTGCCAACATTTTAAAAATCTGACAAACCCCAAAGCTGATAGAGTAAATTAACTCAGGATCTTGAAAACAATCACACATGGTACACGATTTGGCATCATTAACAATGAAGACGTCTATACTCTATGGTGATACAGCTCAATATCAATGATATAAGTAGGACACTTGGCACCAACAGCACTCAGTGTAAACATTTAAAAGACCAAGTTTCTCATGCACAACAACCGACTTTTTCTCCTAAAATTATATAAAATACACACAACAAAAGGATAACATTGCATGTTCTATGAACAACAATGAAAGATGATGAAGAATACTAACAAGCTTAACTAAGACCAGCAAATAGTTGAACTGAGGTAAAGTTACAAAACAACCAATCCTTATCACTGATTACAGGACTAACCACCAGTTCAAATTACTAAGCCAAGAACTGATACCTGCAGAAGAGCCAACCATTATTCCTTGATATTTTGAAGTAGCCTTAATAAATGAGACTCAATAACCTGTTGAACTAAAGCAGAGGGAAAAAAAATTAGGTTAATCAGTGTTCAATGTTTCTTCATGTTTTAGGGTTGCATAACTGCTTGCCCTGTAAAATAGTTTAATAAAATACACACAGGAGAGCTTGCATCTCGTAAGAAAATAAAAGCTTTATATAATGCAAAACTAACATCCCCAGCAAGGCAGATGACGGGTTTTAAGTTGTTACCTGCTCTCTGGTTTGAATAGGAAGATAGAATATAGAAAGTAAACTTTTAAGCCTATAAATGACACGTAGGAAAAACTGTTCATTAGAAACTGCTTCTGTGGAATGTTCTGAGATTGAACTCTTGAAGTAGTCCTACATCTAGACATTTGTGAAGTTTCTGCCCTGCTCCCCAACAAGCACAGGACTCTTCTTGGAGAAGCTACATGTGCAGTGCTGGGCTTCAGTTCATCTCTGTAGTGCCAGACATTTCAGAGACTTCAAAACAAAAGCAACATGAGGGAATCTTTGCCTCTGTCTCCTAGAACCAAATAAGGTAGCCTAATTCACTAATCCTGGCACTATTGCTGTCTGCCTCCAAGATAAACTAGAGCCAGAACTATTCTGACAGTCGAAGGTTTTGCAAACCACATCGTATCGTAACAACTAATGCACAGCCAGGGTGAGTGGTTCTTGAGAACTCCAAGTCTCCTCTCATTTTCCAGTGCAATACACTCCTTTGTACATGTTGGGGAAGCAGCTCAGCTACCCCTTGTCAGCATCAGCTCTGAGATAGAAACAGAAACTCCTATCCATTTTGAGCTGATACATTTAGGTGTATTGAGATCAGAAGAATAGGGATCTTCTTACACCTGCATAATCTCTACTAGACCATTACAGTAGATACATAAACAAGGAATAGTAAACGCAAAAATCAAACAATTTGCACTTTTAGTACTTACCACTCCGGTAGCCCAAGGCTACAGCCAAATCCATGGAATTATAGCCAGCATCTGTTTCAACAGTTGGATCAGCACCATTTTCTATGCAAAATGGGAAAATAAACTCTTATTTCTGACAACAAGGCTGCTAGGACATTATTATGGTTAATTCATTTTAGACAGTCTGCTTACCAAGGAGAATTTTTACACATTTCACATGGTTTCCATGTACTGCATATAGTAGAGGTGTGCCTCCATTCTGCAAAAGTAGAGAAAAGCCTTAGACAATGATTGAGTTGCCTGCATCTCTAATTTCTTAACATACCAGTATTCTTCTGTGTATCAGGAAGAGACTTCACAGGTTTTACAAAAGTAAGGTTCTGTTTTGGTTCTTCTCAAGTTCCATCTTTTTTCTATCTATTGTTTAGACTGTAAGCACACTCTTCTATAAGGACTCAGTAATACTCTCATGCTCTTTTTACCAAGAAAGTCAAAACTAAATACAGAAAGCTTCTCTTACCCTATGGAGGTTCTGGAGCTCATAAATTTAAGCTAGAGTCTTACCCAGTCATACTCATTGACATCAACTCCACAGTCAAGAAGCATTTTGACAATATCTGTGTATCCTTTGCTACATGCCAGTGAGAGGGCACTCTCTCGCCCTTTCCCCAACATCTGAGGATCTGCACCCTGAAATGAAGGTAATAGTAACAACAAAAAAAATTAACCACACTTTTTTTAATGTAAAGTTTTACACAGAATTTAACTTTAAAACTTTCAAATAAAAGCAGACTTGACCAACTTAGGAAGGCAATTAAACTAAAAATTAAATAAATTGTAAATGAAGTGTGGGTTTTTTTCCTTACATTCTGAAGGAGAAATTCCACTACTGCTATCTGGCCATGAGCTGCAGCCCACATCAGAGGGGTAAATCCATCTTCATCCTTATGATTGATTACATTTTCTGTTTTTTTTTTTAAAAAAAAAAAAGTAACTTAATAATTCCTCTCATTGAGCTGGTGAAATTAGCATAGTCCCAAAAGTCATTCTCATAACTTTTAAACAAAAATTCTGTCCTAACAGTTGTGCAAATATTTTCATCCAGGAAGAAAACACCCCACCCAACTGACCCAAGTAATATTTAATATTTGAACATTTATTTCTTTTAAGCTTTTTAAATCAAGCTTTTTTTTACTCAGAAATGTTACAAGTTGTCTGTAATCTGGGCTTTATCTTTGGAAAAAAGATAGAGACTCCTTGAAAAATAAAGAAGTAGATTTTATATTATAGGTAGAAAGTGTCTTTTTCAACAGAGTCAGCTGCATAATTTTATAAAGAATTAGTGTGCAAAGCAATATAGACAGTATAATTCTATTCCCCCCAAAGTTCTTGTAATCAAATAGGGTGTTTTACTGAAACAATTAAGGCCTACTTCTACTGCAGCTGGAAGAAGGAAAAATAAACTTTTTAACAACTGGCTAACTGATTGATTAAATAGAATTGGAAACACACCATTAACAGAAATGGTGTGTTTCCTTTTCATTTCCATGGATCACCTCTATCACTGGGGAGCAGGCGGAAGGGATTTATCTGAAACTCCCTTAAATGCTAATGTTTAATTTAAAATCTAAATCATAGTAATGAGTTAAAACTTATGTGGAGCAACAATCCATATCTACAAAGAGCAGATACCTCTATTTTTTTAAAAAGAGTTTTGAGTCAAGCACAACAGGTTATAAATGCCCCAAAATAAAAAGGATCTTCTATCTCCTTCCATCTCACCTTGTTCAATACGTGTGGCCAGATACAACATTTCTCCCTGAGCAGCCAGCTGATGAACAGATAAAGCTGCAAAAAAGGAAGCAAAAGCATTTTTATTCTGTTATACTCAGAGCTAGGTATAATATGCCCATTGCCTTGAGCAGTACAGAATTTGTACTGCTTGTACGAACTTGGATTTGACAGTGTAAAAAGGTTTCACCTTGTACTCTGAACTGAAATAATAATCTTCAAAAATAAAGTTGCCAAAGAGTTTCATAGGTTTAGGTATTTTTTTTTTAACAAATGCATAAATCATACTAGAAAGCAAAGATACTTTCTACACAGACTCTTTATAAGGCAAAAGGCTGTCTTCTCTGCTGCTTGCTCAGCAGCCCAAGATCACACTGATAACATAATCAAACAAAAAAAGTGTATTTTGATAAATTAAGGCTTTATAGCTTAAAAATTACTTCTAAGAGATCATGACATTAGGGAAACTGTTCAGAATAACAATACCATCTTCCTGACTTTCAAGATCCATGCCAAACAGGACTTTTACAGTAGTCTGTAGCACTTCAACCGTTTAATTTTAATAAACTTTACAAGATTCACAAGTTCTGAAAACCAAGTATAAAAAGAACATTATTAGCTCAAAGCCTCGAACGAACCAGAAATAATCTTTATCTTTTAAATAAAGAATTAAATCATTTCTGGAAAACATGTTTCAGTCACAAATTCAACAGAGCTGGTGGATTATTTTATGGTTGAAACCATGTGAAATTAGACAAGGCTTTCTCATCGTTCACTTTGCGTATTAACAGAATGGAACTGAAAAATCTGTCAGGCATCTAAGATACAGTTTACAAAATAATTGTCAACAGTAAGGCAGAATACTTACAGTTTACAAGCAGAGGTGTTGTGGAGACTTCATTTCCCCTGTGTTTGTTAGTTAGGGTAGTTGATTGTTTTATTGGTGAGAAATGCTTAGTAGTTGACGGAGTATAAACGTGTCTTACTTGAATACCAGGGGAAGGAGAAGTGTGGATGTTGCATTCGGCTACATTGAATGGAGAAAACAGACAGGATTTTAGTACTATGAAGAACTTTAAAAACCAGCCATAGATTCTAAGACAAACTAGCAAACAGCAGTACTGCAAGATCTTTAAGACTCACGTTAAGTAGACTTTGTGATGTGTGCCTTTTCCACTGTGGATTGTGAGCTGAATAAAGGGCTGTGTTAATTCCTAGCATAAAACAGTGCTGCTGCCCCATATGTTCAGTACAATGTAATGTCACCTAGAGACAAGTTTCGCTGAGGTAAGGCTTTGTCTAGATTTTCACCACAGCTAGCATTTATCAAGTAGGATGCCTGCATGGAGCCTATTAAACTTTTACTAAATCTGCATCTAGCACAGTAACTGCAGTAACATTACAGTAATGATGCAGCTCCGGTCAGCCATGCAATCAGGACTGCTCACCCCTCTGCCAACTCCCCAGTCATGTATGGGGACAACCCTCATGGATTTTCTTCACCAAGCTATTTCCCACTCCTGTAGGATAAAACTGTAACTGCATTGTGAATACTTGTCCTTCAAGAAGATACTCCACACTAAACTTACATGATATGCAACAGCAGGTCACCACTGAAGAATTCAAGAAGTCATTCAGTGCTGCTGTGTTCACTTGTACAAACTTTTCTAGCTTTCTTCTAGAATCTAGTGGTGTTTTATTACAGAATATAGTATGTTATCTTGGCTTCTAATTCTGAAAACCAGCTTTTGGTTTTGAGAGTTAGCTGAGTAGCCAAGTAATTTTTAAGAGGCTAACTGATTAAATACTGGAAATAAATAAGATTAAATTAATTATCGGCTGAATTTATTTAACACTAATCTGCACTAGTAATTAGCAAATGGAAGCTCATTAACATGCATATGGAATTCTCAACATAGAGAACTTTGTGATCATAAACTCAAGTGCAAATCCTGTGAGAGAACTAATTAAAAGAAGTATGGGGCAACAGGATTAAAATCAAATCACATTTTGTTTGCTTTTGACAAATAGCTTTGATGTGATCAAATCAAGAGACCTACTAGGGATTTTTGACCAGCAGTCCCTGGATCCGCAGGACTACTTCTAAGGGGATCACAAACGTTACCTAAGAAAAACAACCCTACTTCTGTTGATTCTAAATTTGCTGTTCAGGTCTGCAGCTCTGCTAGTAAGCACGTAGGGCCTGCAAATCAAAACAGTTTAAAAACTACAATGGCTGAATTGCAGCCAAATACAAATTTGAGAAACCATAAAAACCCATATCTGCATTTGTTACAGGAGATAGGTCAAATTCAGCCTAATGAAAAGATACATAACTAACAGTCTGAAATATAACAAGCACTGGAAAACACTGCTGCTGAGGGGAAATAGATGGAAACCCTAATTCTGTTCTTTATTGACACATCCATGCAAATGCATAGATCAATCCTGATGAAGCTGTCTGGCAATGACTACAGATAAGCTGTAGCAATCTAGACCAACATACACTCTCAAGTAGAGCAAAGCTGAACTAGCAAGCCAATCACTACAACAGCTACAGG
>JAOXOE010000279.1:0-17301 GCA_028565055.1 Phoeniculus purpureus | reverse complement strand
CTCTCCTGATCCCCATGACTTAGCAAAGATGATGGAGAGTGGCCTAGCAATGACTTCTGCTGTCTCCCTTAGCACTCGTGGGTGCATCCCATTATGGATCCCATGGATTTCTGTACATCCAGTTTGCTCTATTGATCCCTAACCCAGCCCTCATCAACCAGGTCCAACTCCTCTTTTGTCTCAACTTCCTCTGGGGCCTCAGTGAACTGGGGCTCATCAGGGCAGGCTCCAGTAGCATAGACAGAGGCAAAGAAGGCGTGCAGCATCTCCGCTTATCCTCTGTCTCCAGGGCACCCACCTCACTCAGCAGGGAGCCTACATTGCCTCTAGTTTTCGCCTTAATTGCCTTAACATTCTGTGTTTCTATGACTTCCATCGTTCTGTGGGTTGCTTCCCTGTGACCTCTTGCTCACAAGTTTGAGACTGCTGGCACTTTTGTGCAGGCCACAAAGCACAAAATCGCTGTGGTACTCAGAACACTTTGGAAATCGCCTGAGCAGGGACCGATAGATCGGCGTGTTGCTCTGCTAACACTTCCCCTCTCAGTTTTAAATCAGCAGAAATACAAATGGCTTCATTCTGTGTTTTTTATTTTCCCTTATTGCAAAGCCTTAGAGGCTTCATGGTCTTTTGATGGGTTTGGGAAATAGTTATTAGTCATCTCCTTCCCTTCATGCTCGGCAGCAGGCTGTTTAATGTTAAATCCTCCTGTGGGCTCCAGAGGGCTGCAAATTAGCGCTCTGCAGAAAGCAGTGAGGGGACTGATGGCCATGTATGGCCCATACAAGCACCAGTTCAGCATATATGTTTTCACAGTAATCTTGTTAAAATACTGTAAATCAATAAACAAAACCTGGAAAGCCATAAATGCTCAAACACTGTGTGATTAAATTGAGTGAATCAAAATCCCAGATGCTATTTTGGTCCTGTGCCATGCTGAGGTTTTGTTATTGTTACTGACACCACAACATCTGCAAGGATAATTTTTATGTTCATTATATTTACGGTGTTGTTGAGAGAATTAGAAGCCCCTGAAGTACATCTTAAAAGGTTTTATTGCACCATAAAAGACTCTGTCACTTTAAACTCCATTAGCCAAGCTCTTCAGGTTCATAATGAGATTCTTCACAAGAGGTCAAGACAATAGAGCGACAGGGTCTTGTCCCAGATCCTTGCGTGCAGTTCGAGATGTCATGCACTGGCACAAGAGAAAACGATGCAAAAAGCTCATTGAATTCATGGCCTTGGAACAGGAGCATGGACTTGGCAGGGCTTCTGTTTGTCACTGTGTCTAGAGCTATGCCGTGAGTCTGCCTCCAGTGCTGAGTTGAAAGGCAAGATATGTGACCATGCAGGAGAACCTGAGGATGTCTGACTGATGTCACAGATTGTTTGAATTATTGCTGTATTTCATACCTCAAAGTGTATTTTATAGATCTTTCTGCAATGAAGACTTCCACAGCATCTAGATGACTTCCCAGTGCTCTGAGCAGTTTTGGTGCAGGTGCTACAGCCACCAAAAACCTCTCAAGTTTTACAATTCCTTAAGATTTTTCCTACCTTTAATTTCTTACTGGCTTTCTAAAAGGGAAAGGGAAGATTATATTGGGCCAATAAACAAAAAGATCTATAAAAACACCTACCCAAACCACAGTTTTATTGAGTTCTTTGAGTTTTCTGGATCAGAGATAAGGAACAATCCATTCATTCAATTTAAGAGGCACCTTGGCATGACTGAACCTGTTTCTTGCTTCAGCTGTTGTGGAGAGATGAGCAGCTATGCAGGGGGTGCAGCTTCATAAAAAAGCTCTAGAAGATGGTGAGATCCTCTCCTTCAGATGCTTCTTGGTATTGGTCATAGTGACATTGGAGACCCTTGGGATAACCCTAGATAATGTCTATGCTCTTTGAGATTACTTAAATGGGATAAAATCAGATCCATCCTTACACTATTAATCACTATCTTTGGCACATGGATTTACGCCCCGGTCTGCAAAAGCAGCCCGGTAGGACCATTATTCAAAGATACAGTAAGTGATGGAGAGTTGGTCAGTTGAGGAGATTTCTACTTATTTAAAAGAAGATGATAAAATGGCTTCTAGATTACGTTTAGCCTCTGCAAATTCGACAAGTATTTATCTAGTAATGAGGTAGAAAGATCCCGCTATCCCCTTTCTCTCATCCAAAACATGAACCAAAAAACTCCCAAACCTCACACCTGGCCCTTCCATCCGTATCAGAAAGAACATCTTGTCCCAGTCTCCACAGAGTTCTGCTAAGGCAGTGTTTTAAATAGCTGGTGAAATGGGTGGGTAATTCAAAGTTACAGAATCGTCAGCAAGTTGTTATATTTCTCTGCACCAATAAACACTCAGAAACGTAAAGGGTTAACGAATACATGTCCTTCTTATGCACAGTGACCACTGGCTTCTTTATTAAAAAAATCAAACCTTTTTCTTCTTCTAAAGTCTTTATTGCTAAGAAATGGATATTATCAAAACAAGCTAAGAAAGGTAACGATGTGCCTGAAGTCTAGTGCTAGTCCGAAAGAGTTACACAAATTAAAGCACAGAACAAATTATGTAAGGCCCCCAGAACAGCACAGTGTGCCATTCATGCACATTAGCTGTACACTTTTATACACCAGATGTAGCTGTCAATGATTTTTTCCATGAAAAACAATTTGCGCTGCATTCTTAAAATTTTGCATGACTTTTCCCATGCACAACACCTCCAGCCACAGGCAGCACAGATTTAAATCCAGCTACCCTGAAATGCCTGTACACCAATGCTCCCAGTATGGGGAATAAGCAGGAGAAGCTAGAAATCTCTGTTCAGTCAGGTGATTATGACCCGGTGGGAATTACAGAGACCTGGTGGGACAGCTCGCATGACTGGAATGTGGTCATGGACAGCTATGTCCTTTTCAGGAGGAACAGGTCAGCAAGGCGAGGTGGTAGAGTAGCTCTTTATGTGAAAGAGCAACTGGAATGTACTGAGTTCTGTCCAGGGGCAGATGAAGAGAGAGTTGAGAGTTTGTGGGTGCGGATTAAGAGGCAGGCTGGATGGGTGACATTGTCGTGGACGTCTATTACAGGCCACCAGATAAGGATGAGGAAGCTGATGAGGTCTTCTACAGGCAGCTGACAGGAGCCTCACAGCTACAAGCCCTGGTTCTCATGGGGGATTTTAACTACCCAAATATTTGCTGGAAGACCTACTCAGCGAGCCATCCATAGTCCAGGAGGTTCCTCCAGTGCACTGGTGATAATATCCTGATGCAAATGGTGGAAGAACCCACTAGGAGAGGAGTGCTGCTGGATCTTGTACTCACCAACAAGGAGGGTCTGGTTGAAGCAGTGAAGGTTGAAGGCACCCTCAGTTGCAGTGACCATGAGAAGGTGGAGTTCGGGATCTCATGTGTCAGGAACAGAATACTTAGCAGAATCACAGGATGTCAGGAGGGCCAGCTTTGACCTTTTCAAGCAATTACTAGGGTAAATCCCATGAGACAGGGTACTGGGAGGTAAAGGGGTCCAAGACAGTTGGTTAACATTCCAAGACCACTTCTTTCAAGCCCAAGATGAGAGCATTCCAAGGAAGGGAGCCGGAAGCCCTGCATGGTTAAACAGGGAGCTGCTGGGCAAACTGAAGAGGAAGAAGAAAGTCTATAGGTCATGAAAGGAGGAGATGGCCACTTGGGATGGTTATAAGGCTCTGGTGAGAGAATGTAGGGATGCAACTAGGAAAGCCAAGGCCTCCTTGGAATTAAACCTTGCAAGAGAGGTCAAGGGCAACAGAAAGGTCTCTTCCAATCCCTAATGATCCTATGATTCTATGATTCTATGATTCAAACACATTGCAGGTAAAACTAAATCTAAAGGCAGTGTAGACTCACTGTTGAATGAGGTGGGTGCCTTGAAGACAGAGGATACAGAGAAAGCAGAGATACTGAGCCCCTTCTTTGCCTCTGTCTACACTTCTGGGGTCTGTCCTGATGTCAAGCCCCAGACCGCTAAGATCCAAGAGGAAGTTGGGACAGAACAGGAGTATGTTGTGGTTGATGAGGACTGGGTTAGGGATCAATTGAGCAACTATAGACTGGTCAGCCTCACCTCCATCCCCGAAAAGGAGATATAACAATTTATCCTTGATACTGTCTCTAGGCACATGAAGCACAAGAGGGTCATTAGGGACAGTCAGCATGGCTTTGCCAAAGGGAAGTCATGCTTGAACACCCTCATAGCTTTTTATGAGGGCATAACCACATAGATAGATGATGGCAAAGCAGTGGATATGGTCTGTCTTGGTTTCAGTAAAGCATTTGACAGTCTCCCACAGCATCCTCGCAGCCAAACTGAGGCAGTGTGGAACAGATGATTGGTAAGTGAGGTGGATTGTGAACTGGTAGGATAGAAGTCAGAGAGTAGTGGTCAATGGGACAGAGTCTAGTTGAAGGCTTGTATCTAGTGGAGTCCCCCAAGGGTTGGTACTGGGACCAGTCTTATTCAATCTATTCATTGATGACTTGGATGAGGGATTAGAGAGCACTGTCAGCAAGTTTGCTGATGATGCAAAGCTGGATGGTGTCCTCGACACCCTAGCAGACTGTGCTGCCATTCAGTGAGACCTAGACAGGCTGGAGAGCTGAACAGAGAGAAATTTAACATTTCTCTCTGCCCAGCTCTCCAGAAGTATAACTTCTTGGAGAGTAGTGTAGGGGAAAGGGACCTGGGGGTCCTGGTGGACAGCAGGATGACTATGAGCCAGCAGTGTGCCCTTGTGGCCAAGTGGGCCAACAGCATCCTGGGATGTATCAGAATGGGGGTGGTTAGCAGATCGAGAGAGGTCCTTCTCCCCCTCTACTCTGCATGGGTGAGACCACATCTAGAATATTGTGTCCAGTTCTGGGTCCCTCAGTTCAAGAGGAACAGAGAACTGCTGGAGAGTGAGGCTGATGGAGCACTGGAATGGGCTGCCCAGGGAGGTTGTGGAGTCTCCTTCTTTGGAGTCATTTAAAACCTGCCTGGATATGTTCCTATGCAACTTGATCTAGGTGATCCTGATGTGGCAGGGGGATTGGACTAGATGGTCTTTCAAAGTCCCTTCCAATCCCTAATGTTCTGTGATTCTGTGATACAGTCATACACAGGAGCTATTTGGTAGCAGTATAATAATTTTTCCCCCATAATATTAGTTTCTTTTAGAGTTCAGAACTGCAGAATTTGAGCCAAATCAATATCCTGAATGAGGCAAAACATTGCTCACTTGTAGAAAGTCTCATGGTCTGTGTTTGGATGCATAGTCCTATCATTTCATTGAGGTAATATTTTTTTCTCCAATTCTTTAGATGAACCTGGAAGTATTGATTTAATGGGATTTGTCTCACAATTTACCTATCAGTTGTTTGATGATTAAATTGCTGTTTTCCACCAGTTAATGGAGCCAGATCATTTCCAGAAAGCATCAGGCATTGTAAGATGCATCACAGCCCTCAAAAGTTTGACAGAGAAAGGGTAAAGAAGATAGGACAGAGAAATAGAGGACTTCTCTGACTAGTAGATTTGATTTGTTCTGTTTATGGAAGTTTTGCCTTTGCTATTACTGGGAGTACCAAAGGTGACAGTGTAGTAACGGGAAGTGTGCGGGATGGGGTGACCACGTTCTAGACTTGTGTCATTTGAATGTCTGTCCTGTTGAATCACTTGTAGTCTTCACCGATGCAACTAGACTTAAAACCACAGTTTCTTAGGCTTTTATCCTGGCAACGGTTCATACTTGCAACAGGGAAAGAAGGGATTTTTTTGATACTAGTTATTTTAAGTTCCCACAGCAGTCACTAAAAAATGAGTCTCCTTTGCACCGCTCCAGTTTTACTGTGGTGCAGCTCCACGGACTCTCAGAGAGCCGCAGGGGTTGTAAGGCTGAACTGTTAGAGCAGTGAGCTGAGAGAAGCTAAATATTACTGCCATCGCCACTGGTTGGCTAAGGCTGGCCAGTCCCAAGACAGACTCTCCCTAATTAAGGAGAGATTTGAGAGCCAAGACAAGAGAGAGGGAAGGCTCACTCACCTCTTACGGCTAATGGGAAAAAGACAGACTCCACTTGGGGAGAACAAAATCACATTTCATTTGAAACAACAGAAGAGCACATTAACCAACATACAAAGAGAGATTGAACAAGATCCTTATCTGTCTGAGCCTAGCTCTGCTATCTCCTTGCACTCAGGAGAAAGAGTGCCTGTCGGTCCTTTTCCCTATGGTAACATGACATCCACCCCCTAGTAACCCCACTCCCAAGAAACAGCCCTCTGTTAGCTTTCCTGGCTAGAGGGTTGGGAGGTTTCTGCAGCTACGATTCTCCCAACACTGAAATGAGCCTTCGTAAGCTTTTCCTCAGAAATCACAGCTTCTTTAAGAGCCAGGTCCCTACTCTGACATGCCATCCTTCATGAGCTCCAGATGGGACTCTATCTCCAGTACACTTCACCACAGCTTTGAAGAGACTCTTTGCTGATTTCTGGAGTCTCCATGGACACTCTTTCCTCCTTCACCACTATTCAAAGGTAAATTGTCTGCCCTGTTGCCTGCTCCTCCTCAGGAACCTGGTGACTGCATGGCCAGAAGCTTGTTTTTCCTCTCCCAAGAATAACAGAGGTGCTAACTGTCCTAAACTTCCAAAGGTGGGTGAGGAGTCACACCTGTGGGGAGCTTCCATTTTCATGAAGCTTCTTACCCTGCCAGGCTCAAACTACAACCGCCATCCCAAAAAGGTCAGGACAAACTGTTCACCGTAAATTGCTAGGTTGTAGTTCTGCTCTTATTTGATTTAGCTGTGTGATAATAAAGTTTCTTTTTGCTTTAAACTGACAATGAAAGACCATAAATAGTCCAAACGTGGAGTGTTTGGTTCATTTTGGCAGAGACAGAGCTGGCCAATATTTCACTTTGCCCGTGGGACTAGTGAAAGGTCAATAAACTCATCTACAAAAGTGCTTCAGAACTTTGCATGTGAACAGCACTTAGCACCCACCTGTCACAGCCTCCAGTTTTTGGTCATCTCTCCCCTTATCTCTTTTGCTTCTTTCGCTTGAGATTTTGCGATTGTGTCTCCCTCTCTCACGCAGAAGACAAAACACAGGCAGCCCTTTATAATAAGCAGATCATCTACTTAATCAGTCCCCAGCAGTTCTGAGACTGTTTTGAGTAGCCGTAGAAAACGCATTTTTGAAAACAAGTCTTTTCTGTAGGTCAAAGAGTATTTGAAAATTCCATCTTCAGTGTGTCTGTGTGCTAACAGATTTTGCTTATTATTTCCTATTTCATTTGCTTTTTCCAACTTCAGCATGGGATTTTTTCAACACCCTGTATTTTATAAAAGCCACACTTAACAGCTCGAATCAAAAGTAACGCGTAACGACCGTTCATCTGATTTGATACCAGTAAGATTAAGTTCAGTGGCACCCATTTTATTTGTTCCTCAGTTACAGGCTTCTCTCTAAACAGTTCCTAAACCACATGGTCATTATTGTACTATTATTGCTTCTGGACTTGTTTGATTGTGATGTGTTCATAAAGTCTCAGAGTCTATCTGAGTGTTCTACGAAAGTGTAAGAGATTACTACTGAAATTTGCCTACTGGAGTCTATCTCTTGGCTTCTTAAAAGGAAGGCTTTTGGGCTGCTGGTGCAGAATGTAAACATCGATTCTTCAATGTAATGGGCGATCCTGATTCTAAGCTCTGACTTTCTGCATTTTCTGTATAAGTATTTTCTCTGTTGAGCCATCTTGCTGCAAGTACCACAAGGGCCTGACCCCCAGGGGTAGAGTTGTTTGGTTGCTGATGCTTGTGTAGCACAGTTGCGCTTTGAGTACATCAAAAGCAAAGCTATATTATAAAGATGTGGATGCAAGGAATATTTGTATTATTTATTATTATTATTTATTTTTTATTAATACTGTTATTATTCATTATTTAGACATTCTTTCTAAATATTGTGTTCCATACTAAAATTGAGCCTGTTAATTACTTTAATTACTCCACAATTTTGAGATTATTTCAGTTTGAGAAAATACAGGAACCTAATATAAAGACATATCCTAATATATCTTATGTATAAAATATAAGATGCTTAATATAAGTTAGGCAACTGTATTGATGCCTTTTATATAGTTAAATTTAATTGAAAGTGTGGAACTGAAGGGATTGAGTTATCCATAACACATTTGAAAAGTTCTTCTACATGGCTCTCTGTGTGCCCACTCAGAAGTACATTCCAAATATCAGGGAGGTAATAATGATTTAATACTGTAAACAAGATAGGAAGAATAGAGGAAGATTGCAGAGTGGAGGTAGGGGAAGGAGAGAGGAAAGATAGAGAACAAGTGAAATTGTCACCACCATTCGTTGATCTCTTGCAGATCTGTAGATCTTCTTAATGTTTCATGTGGTGGGCCAGCAAGATTTCTTCCATAGTTGGGCCTTCTAATAGTCTTTTTTTGTCTGGGAAAAATCCCTAATTAGCATGAAGAGGAGCAAGTGGCTGGTCATATGGGAGGTGTTTCCTCAGAGCACCATTGTGCATGCTCTGCTGTGGCTCCTGGTGACTTCTGGGGGTCCCTCTTGAGTGATGTCTCCTGCTAGTACATGAGTCTGCTACCTCCATCCTTCTCTTGTGGTCTCCACAAGTGCTGCAACAGGGTACAGTCAAGTTGGGGAGAAGTGAATGCTCCCTCCGACATGTTCTGCTTCACCTCTGTTGGTATTTGGGGTCTGTATCAATCAGTCTAGATGTCAGTGCTTTCTTGAACAGGTCTAGTTGCTATGGTACTGGTGCAATCGAGCCATGCACATGGATGCTTGAGATATTTTGCAGAGTCATCCTACTTAGTCAGTTTTCTACAAGGGTTTGTTTCCACACCACAAACTGCTGCTACCCCAAACTTCAATGAGAAACTATAAACTGGGAGCAAGTAAGGCAGTTCCTAGACAAAGAGGATTGTGCTCTGCAGACTGGGACCACAGCTGCATGCTGAGTTACGTCGCACTGCTCGATTCCAGGAACTACCTGCTACCAGGGGACAATAAACGGGAATCATTCCTGCATTGGCACGACTGAAGGAGAGTCTGAAGAGCAGCTCAGTTATTTCCAGTAATGGGTTAACGTATTTAATAGTTTTCTTTTTATAGTCTTATTTCAAAATATCAGTTCTATGTTTGTCTCTACCCTTGCTAGAATGGGTAAGAACTGGCATCTGCCTTTAACTTTGCGTGAACTCCGCACCAAGCTGACTGTACCGAGCTGCGCTGCGTGTGCTGCGCTTCGAGACCTCGGGACGTTCGCCAGCTCCCAGGTGCAGCTGCACGTATTCACCTCCTGCTGTACCCAGACTCTGTGCCAAGCTGAGACTTGAGCAAAAGCCAAAGCCTTGTCTCCCCTCAGGTATTTTTAATTTTTTTTTTCTCTTTAGGAAGAAAAATGAGTTTCGTGGGTAGAAGGGAGTCAGACAGTGTTCCTGCCACATCCTGCCCTGGATAGCTGGAACAGAGTATGTGGGTGTGCTGACCCCAGAGGTCTGTGTATGGTCTGGGCTCCTGGGAGGACCAAAATGCAAGTAAAGAGGGAAGACTGTGTAGTTTCATATGAACTGGGTGTTTACAACCCACTGCCAGGGCCCATTTCAGAGGCTCGTGATGTAGCCGTTCTCTTCTGCTGAAATTCTTCTCTGGCAAACAAGATCTGGTGCCTTTGGTGTAGAGGTGCAGAAACTTTGCTAAAAACACACCTTAAGTCTGAAATCTCTGTAAACACCTTCACATGAGGTGTTGGAGCAGGCAGCATCTCCCAGACATTTGTTCCAGCGGAGAGGTCTACATTGCACAGTGCAGAGTTGCCTGAACCCCCACAGTGCAGCTCTGTGTCATCTGGAGATAATGATTTGCATCCAGAAGCTTTGTGGCTGCATCTGCTCAGTTCTGTGCCAAGCTAAACACTCCTACTTTTCAACTTAAGCTATATCACGTGGTGTTTATAGGTGGTAGACTCTGCTACCCGCTGCTTGAGTTTCAGTCAGGCTGCCTTAGCACTGCTGTGATCAACCTTTACAAAACTTTTCAGCTAACAGGAAAAATACTTCGAGCAAGATTCACCTGACCATGTGACACAATACACAAGGCAGGTATCTACAGGTGAACAACTCACCTAGAGTGAGATAGGCACATTTAGGGTGCAGTTAATCTCATCCTGAAAGAGGAGTTGGAAATCAGATGTGAAAGGAGCTGGGGCAAGTAGTTCAAAAGCAGACGTTTACTATTTAACGAGATTAATTCTACTTAGAAACATAGAGTTGTCGGGGTTGGAAAAGACATTTGGGATCACTGAGTTCAAATATCAACCCTAATGTACAAGTCCACCCTTGAACTATATTCCCCCAACACTACATCTGCTTGACAATACCTGCACAGAAATGCTCAGCTACTTCTTGTTGAGAAGACACAACATGAGGCAATAGTGGCGTAGCAGAAATGCTGTTGCCGATGGAGTGGGCAGAGGTGTTTACAGATGTTTTGGTGTTTTTACACTGAATCTGTTAACTATGAAAGGATCAGCCACCAAATGAATTTAATATAGCGACAGATCTTACTCTGCTTTACTAATTTCCTCTGACAAAGCCAGACTTTCACCACACCAGCCATACAGAATGCTTCATTTCACAAGGTTTTACTGATAACACAACCTTCTTTAATTACCTCCTGTCTGTTAAAAACAATTCTGATCTGATCAATGAGTATTGCATTGTAAATGGCCTACATCATTCCCAGTAACGTTCTTTTACTCAGCTGTCCAAGCTCACCTTTTTAGATGTCTTGCCCTAAGCGTTATCTGATTTGTGGACAATTAATTAAATTTGTGACTGATTTGATATGGATTTACCATTAGAATCACAGAAATACAGGATAATTCAGTTTTGACCTGAACTGGGTGGGTGAGGCTGTGGGCATTCTGGTCTAGTAAGAGGTGTCCCTGTCCATGGTACGAGGTTTGAGCTAGATCATCTTTAAGGTCGCTTCCAACCTAAGCCATTCTATGATTCTGTGAAGGAACCTCAGAGTCATAGGATCATAGGATCATAGGATCGTAGGATGTTAGGGGTTGGAAGGGACCCAAAGAGATCATCGAGTCCAACCCCCTTGCCGGAGCAGGACAAAACTATCTAGTCTGGCCAGTTTGCTCCAGAGTTCTTAGATTTAGGTCTTGAAAACCTCCAAGGATGAAGACTGCACAACTTCTCTGGGTAATCTGTGCCATTGCCTGTCTGTCCTCATGGTGAAAAAGTTTATCCCTGTGTTCAGTCTCAACTCCTGTTTCTGTTTATACCTGTTGTCTCTCATCTTTCCTTCCCACACTGTTGTGAAGAGCTCAGATCTGTCAACCCGATGATCTCTTTGGGTCCCTTCCAACCCCTAACATCCTATGATGCTATGAACCCTGACCTTGCAGTAGGCACTGGAGTCTGTTGTCAGGTTCTTGTACCCATTGTTGTTCCAGCATGAACAAACTCAACTTCCCAGCCTGTCCTCACTGGGCAAGTGTTTCAGCCACAACTATCATAGCAGTTGCTCCAAAACAGCCTCCAGTTTATTGATCTTATTGTGTCAGGGACCCAAAGCTGGGCAGAGTGTCTGGGTGTGATGTAATGAGTACTGAGCAAAGGGTGATAATGTCTTTTCTACATGTCATGGCTCTGCCCTCATTCCTACAGCACAACGTGGTGTTGGTCTGCCACCAGTGCTCCTGTTGTCTCATACTTTGCTTTACACCAGTAGGATATCCAGGGTCTTTCTAGCAGAGCTGCCCCATAAGTAGTCAGTGCCTGGACTGTGCTACTGCAGGGCTTTGTCCTTCCCACTTGAGGAAATTTATATTTGTCTGTGAGAACTTCCTGAAGTTCCTGTTGGCACGCTCCTTCTGCCTAGGTCCACATGGATTTTAGATCTGCCCTTTCATTGTGTTGATTGGTCCCCCAGTTCCTTGTCATCTGCAAATTTGACAAGAGTACACTGTCACCTACTCCAGGTCACTGGTGAAGATGTTAAGCAAGCCGCAGGACTGACCCCTGTGATACTTGCTACCAGTCTCGAGGTAGAGAACATTAGCCATTACCCTCTAAGCATGATCATGCAATCTGGGTTTTATGCCTTGGTTTAATCCACACATACAAACCACGACATCCTGAATGTTCATGCAGGAAATACGTCGATTGAAGCCTTGCTGAAATCGAGATTAATGACATGTGCTGCTCTTCCCTTATCTAGGCATTTAGTCATTTTGTCTTAGAAACAATTAGATTGGTCAGCATTGATCTACACTATGTAAATCCACGCTGGGCACTCCTGACCACACTATCCTCCGTCACCCGTGCATAAGTGTGTTCTAAGAAGGCTCACTCCATGGTTTTTTAAGGGATTGAAGTGAGACTGTTTAATACTTGATTCCCTGGATCTTTCTCTTGGCCCTTTTGGTGAAAGTTGGTGCAACACTGACTTCCTCCATTTGTCAGGGACTGCCCCTCCTCTCCACAGCCTGTCAAAGATGAAAGCCTGGTTGCATTGTCGAGCAGGCATTGTCTTCAGAAAGCAGTGACTGAAACAAGACTGGACACGAGGCTTCTAAATGTGGAACAGAGACCTGAACAATACCGTCCACTTGCATTCACCTGCTTGCTCTTTACATAGCCTTCATCCCACATGTCTCTCTGTGTGACACTTTACAGCCAGTTGATACTGCTGCATAATTGCCTCACTCTTTATTAGCTTAGAAGGTTTATTTAAGCAGTACAAGGTCATCGTGCGTTTGTCTTATTAGTACTCGTGTTTAGAGAACTCGTGTTTAGACACTAGTATTTTGGGACGTTGTAGATTTAAGGATTAATTTTTTTCTCTCATTTATTTTTTTTTCATAATATAATACTGAGAGGAAAGGGTTAAAAAGCAACAGTCCAGAAATGGACTGGGAAAATGAAAGGCATTTATTTATTATATGGATTAACATAGAAGGAGGTTTATTTATTTGCAGAATAGCTACTACCCGTGCTAAGCATCTTGGCTATAAACCAATCATTAGAGGCTTACTAATGGCACATTAATAAATGGTGAGGTAATTACCAGCACTGGAAGAAACCCAGCCTCTCTGGTTCAGAGTCAGATCTATCAATCAAGTGTTCGAAACAGGCATCAACGAGGTCTGCCAGCTCATGTTCTTCTTTCAGTAATCAGCTTTGTTGGTTATATTTGGTAACACTATTGTCATCCCATAGTGATGCACTAAATTCAGACGATGGAAAATCTATTGTGTCAGTCATTAAATTGTTTCACTGGGAACTTATTGTCATTTGAAGATTGGCACCTTATTTCTTACCTCCAATTTGTCTAGGTTCAGCTTTTAGATAATGGATTTTTATACACCTTTATCTACTAGCAGGATTCCTCTTCTCTTTGAAATCTTTTCCTGTGTGCTGCATGTAGGCTGTGATCAAGTGGTGGTGTCATCTGTTTTGAGAAATTAAATAGACGAAGCATCTTTACTTTCATAAACGAGGCTTTTGAAACATCAATTCTGTCTTCTGGCTTTTTTTTCCTAAAATCATACAAATTTTTCTGCCTCTTTTTACAAAGTAGAAGGTTCAGCAAAGGTTTCCAGAAAAGGTCTCATTAATTCTAAGTGTCACAGTAATAATCTGTCTTTACTTCTCTTCACTGTACCCCTGCTGTTTTTATGACAAAAATTGCACCTGCTTTCATAGTTGCAGTATCAGACAGAAAGTCCTGGCTGGCTCTTCTTGCCCTGCAGCATAAAATCTGTGTAAAGGGCCAGGCGCTGAGATCTGCACATAATTTAAGCAAAATAACCGTGACAGCAGTTAAATATGTATTATGGAAACATAGGAAGGTCATATATTGTCTTGATCTTATGCAAGGTGGGAGGAAGGGTGTTTGCAGCCTGCACAAGTTTTCAGGGCTGTGGCTAGCAGTACCATCAGCTGGCAAAGTGTTTCTGAAGTGTTTTCTCAGCTGTACAACTGCTATTCAGCAAATCACACCAACGGACAGAACCTACTTTTGTTCTTGGGCAACCATCCAACCCACTTAGTTCCCAGAACTTGTGAATCCTCCTGCTGTCACCTAACCTGAATTGGAAGTTGTCTATGCTTAATCATGCCCCACCACAGCCCAAGTGCTGCTCCTTGCTTCCACAACTGCTTTTGATTTTACAGAGTCACAGACTGCCTGACACAGGAAGGCAGCTCCAGAGATCATCTAGTCTAACTGCCTGCTCGAATCAGGGTCTCCTACAGCACGTTACGGCAAAACAGAAATTCAACTTCCTGGCTGGCTCTCCTCAGAGATGAAGGTGTGATGTCTCACCAGCCCCACGTGCTCTCCACTGTCTTGGAGTGGAGTTTTCCACTTGTGTTGGCCATCAGAGGTAGCAGTCGTAAGATCAACCTCTCAGGAGGCTGAAAGCAGTGTGCTGGCTGCTTCCCATGGTCAGGCATGTTGTGGAAGGCCACCTAGTCGTTCTCCTAGTGAACTTCCCAATAGATTCTGTCACTTTGGGCTTAAAAATCTTGACTCTTGGTCCAATTGGGCAAACTGCTGTGGATTAAGTAGGTGTAATTAAAATGTAAAAATTGGCCTCTTTGAACCTAGGTCTCTCTGTGTGCACATGAATAAATATGAAAAGGAAGTTAGTTTTATAAGCAAGAAAATAGAAAACTGCAGTTTCCCTTTTTCCTGTCAGATTTTTTCAGCAGTTTCATTCCTGTGCTGAATCATTTACCTGGTGTTTATAAATGACAAATCTCTGTGTTGGCTTTTCTTCCTGCATTTTCTACAGCATTTGTCTTGGTATTAATAATTGTACCTGTCTCCCTTTCATGCTTAATGACATTTTCCAGAATAGACTGAACGAGCAAGTCACATACAAGGGAAAAGGGATAGTAGGTGTGAAACACCACAGAAGTGGTTTTTCCAGGAATGATTCCCAGTCAACAGAGCTTATCGTGGCTAGTGGAGAGATCTCTCTGTCAGGGGCATCAGAGTAAACTGATCTAGGTTTGCCAGGCCTAGGTATCATCTGACTGGCTTTACTCTCTACTCCTTTATTAACTAGGGATTGTGACAGATCTGGAGCCACCCAATGGGAGGATGAAGAGCTGGGACCTCAATTGAATTTAGACTGGATGAAACCAAGCCTTGAGCATAACAGTGGTGGATCACAATGTTTAAAATAAAACAGACAACAGCACCTTGACCTGTTAGATGAAATCCTGACTTTGATTCCTTATACATTTTAAATATCTAGCTATTGAATTTGCAAACTTGATCTCTGTTCAGATGGGAATTCAGACCAAACAATACAACGGTCTGCAAAGCAGCCAAATATTTTCCCTATGATATGTGGGAGTTCTACAGTTTTGCAGCAGAAGTACACAAAAGTCAATTCAACTCGCTGTCCAAGTCACAGGCACCTTTCTTCCATAGGCTTTTCCAAAAATCTTGCAACCTCCAAGGTGACCACTCCAAAACAGCTGCTGTCACGCTAGGGGGGAGTTTGTGTTAGACATGCTGAGGTTAATTGTTTGTGGCATCCCTTGAAATAAATGTTATCTGTTTACAAGTTTTTCACTTTTTCTCTTTGAATATAGTAGATTATAAGATTTCTTTAGACCTCTACATTAATGTGGATGTGGTGGGTCTTGCTGAGAAGAAATACAGGCTAATATTCCATTATTGCCTCCAGCAGCTTTCCTCTGCATGCTGCTTGTTTTGGACTGACGTGACACGGCTTTTCATTTTCAATCTCTTATTTTTTCTAACTATTGTACTTTTACTTGAAATTGAGTTTAATTTTGTCCACGATCCAATATAAATTAAAATGCCGCTGTCGCTACCTGTCTTAGCCTGATTTGGAACTGAGGCTTGTTTTACATGCAGATAAAATGTCTCATATCTAAATAATAAATTGTAAAATCCTGCACTCCGTGAGTGTCAATTGAATTTGATTCAGGATCAAGACCATTTTTGACTGCAGTTGCAAATACTTAATGTGCACACAGAAATGTATTTTTTCTCAGCTGTGACAGCTGGAGGTAAAGCAGCAACTCTTTTTGATCATCTGACGGTGCACTCATTTGAAATGACATTGCAATAGAAGGCTCTTGTGGAAAAGGTAACGCTTTTATGCATCCACGTGAGTAATGAAATGGTTCAGTTACATATATACAGGGAGGAAAGTCGGACTGAAGAACAGAAGAAAATTGGTCCTGTGGTGAGGGCTTTGGCATTGGATTCAAGGAGTCAAGATTCCATCTCTCCTATGCTGAAAATGTGAACGGAGTATTTAATCTCCGTTTGCCTTGGCTATTTTTAAGAATAATCACAGAACATTAGGGATTGGAGGGGACCTCGAAAGATCATCTAGTCCAATCCCCCCACCACAGCAGGATCACCTAGACCAAGTCACACAGGAACATGCCCAGGTGGGTTTTAAACCTCTCCAGAGAAGGAGACTCCACAACCCCCCTGGGCAGGAGTAGAGTTGTCTGGTAAGAATTTATTGATGAGAACAACCATTTAGTTGGCAATAATGACAGGTTCTTGTAACTTTTGTAATGATAGTGCACTAATCTCCTAGACATTGAACATGTTTTGTCTGCTGATAAACGTGACAAGTTTGTCAGAGGTTAGATTTATATGATTTATAGACTATATTCTACACCTTTAGACATCCAGGTCCTCGCAAGAGAGAGCTGTTGAGAGCTGCTTTGAACTGACCTGTTGGAGAACAGAGTAGGAAATATTGACCTGAAGGTCCTGGTGGCCAGCAGGATCACCATTAGCCAGCAATGTGCCCTTGTGGCCAAGAAGGCCAACAGCATCCCGGAGTGGATCAGAAGTCAGGTGGTTAGCAGATCAAGAATGGTTCTCCTGCCCCTCTGCTCTGCCCTGGTGAAACCACATCTGGAATATTGTGTCCAGTTCTGGTTCCCTCAGTTCCAAAAGGACACAGGGCTGCTGGAGAGAGCCCAGCGCAGAGCCACAAAGGTGATGAAGAAAGTGGAAAATCTCCCTTAGGAGGAGAGGCTGAGGGAGCTGGATCTCTTGAGCTTGGAGAAAAGGAGACTGAGGGGTGACCTCATTAATGTGGATAAATAAGTGAAGGGTGGGTGTCAGGAGGATGGAGTCAGGCTCTGCTCAGTGGCATCTAATGATAGGACAAGGGGCAGTGGGTGTGAGCTG
>JAOXOE010000277.1:0-15596 GCA_028565055.1 Phoeniculus purpureus | reverse complement strand
TCCTGCTGTGGCAGGGGGATTGGACTAGATGATCTTTCAAGGTCCCTTCCAATCCTTAATGATTCTATGATTCTATGATTCTGTATCTTATATAGTTTCATCTAAAAGACTTTTACCTAGCAGAGATCAGAAATTGTATTTTGTTATATGCAAAACAAGCAATATTTTTAAATAATGAATATAAACGAAATCATAGAACAGTAGAGGCTGGAATGGAGCTCTGGAGACCACCTAGTCCTACCCCAATGCCACAGCAGGTTCTGATAGGGAAGGTCACACAGAAACATATCTAGATGGCTTCTGAACACCTTCAGAATCGGAAACTCCACAATCTATCTGGGCAGGCTGTTCTAGTGCTGTTACATTGACTGTAAAGAAGTTTCCTTATGTTGAAATTGAATTCCATGTGTTCCAATTTATGACCACTGCCTCTTGTCTTATTGCTGGGAACCACTGAGAAGACTCAGGTCCCATCACCTGACAGCGTTTAGATATATATATGCATTTATTAGATCTTTCTTCAGTCTCCCAGTCTCCAGGCTAAAGAGACCTAAGTATCTGAGCCGCTATTTGTAAGGAAGATGAGACCCCCAGTTATCTTAGTGTCTCTGTGCTGGACTGCATCTCCTTTTCAGTTAGGGAGGCCAGAACTAGGTGCAGTACTCCAAAGATGGATTCACCAGGACAGAGTAGAGGCGGAAGAGAACCTCCCTTGACATACTGGGCACAGTCTTGTTAATACACTCCAAAAGACTGTTGGCCTTCTTGGCAACAAGAACACATTTCATAGTTAGCTTGTGGTCCACCATCACTCCCAGGTCTTTTTCCCTTAAATTTACCTTGTAAACCACCTCACAATCATTTATACTCTAAAGGAAACCATAGTTGTCCAAATATTGTTAATCTGTTGCTAATCTGTCTAATTGTGTTAAGGTTTCAGCTGAGTGCTTGAGAGGTGAAAATGCATCGGACATGCAAGGGTTGCATATGAAATAATACTAAATTTATTTAAAGTCAGATACTCTATCAAGTGAAAAATTGAATTATTGGAATTTCTTTTGAACAATGTTTGTTGCTAAAACTTTAAAAAAATCCTCAAGGCAAATGAGGATTTATTTACAATCTACTCCAAATTTAGGTTAATGAGACATTACAGACATAATTAGTTGATATTGAAATGTATATTTAATGTGAATTACCTTAACAAAACCTAAAGATTTTTATTACATAATAGTTCTAGAGCCTTTAGAAGACTGCTTATCTCTGTCTACAATACAAAGTTCTTTCTGACTAAAGTCTGTAAAGCTATGTTGGAATTGTGTGTTTGGGTAAGCCAGTTAGTTCATGTCCAAGCATAATTTCTAGAGTCTTCTATATCAGAAGACCATTCTTGGAGAAACGGAAGGTCTACCTAACTCAGCATTTCTACATACAGCATTTCTACATATACATATGTAGAAATTTAGGCCAGAATAGCTAAAGAAACTTATGAGTAACAACAAAAGTCTGATGAAAAATGTTGCTATGAATACTAAATGAATTTACTTTTCCACAAGGATGAACTGTCTGTTTAGCAAAGACAAATGGAACATTTGGCTTTCTAGAATTATGCTGTCTTTCAATGTGATTAAATTTCAGGTATGTTTTGAAATCACCCATTTGGCAAATTTCTACTTCACTAAAACACTTAGACATTCAACTGGTTTCATCTTCTTGTTCAGGCAATACAGCCTAAAAATTTCCCAGATATTTTTTTTCCAAATAATTATAGAGTTTTCTCTTTTAACTTGTTTTTCTCACTTTATTGTTGTTGGATTTTATCTGCCTAGTTTCTCTATCAATGAAACAGTATTTTAAAAAATTTCATGAAAGAAAAATATTCATAGGTTCTAATATTCATTCCTACTTTAAAGATACAAACGGAAAGGTACCCAAGACTGTAAGTGAAACACTTATTCACTCCACTTCAGGGCTGCATGAGAGGCTTTAAATGTTGCCCAGTTTCCCTAATTTGAATACCTTTTGATAAAATTAAAATATTTTTTGTTGACCTCTGAAAGGTGCAGAAATTTTGAAAGAAGACCAGAGGTAAACGTTGAGGTAAACGTTCTTTTCTCTGTGAAAGTCGTCCTGAAAATGGTAATTTCAGGTTGTCCGTTGTCCTACACAACGTTTATTGCAAAAGGACAGCCTAAAGTAAAAGGAAAAAAAAAAAAATCTTAGCCTTTGAATTTATTATCAATCTTCAGCAGCAGCAACATCATGTAGAACACCACACTAGTAATTGACTAGGCAACTGCTGTAGCTCACTGCTTGGTTGCAACACGCTCATGTTAGCCGTCTGAGTATTTCTAGCTAGCATGATGGATTTTTGAAGACTGTGAAAGACAAGCAAAGACGGTTTTACAGGACTGAGTAGTGTGAGTCACACTACAGTCTTGACAGATGCTGTTGGAAATAGTGTCAGAGGCAGAAAGGAAGGGGATCTAGGGGACTCTAAATATTGTAATTCTCTCACAGTTTTCCATTATAGCATTTGAGCTGTCAGAAGATTTGCTGGAGGCTCACAGAGCTCAATTCCAGCGTGGGTAGTTCAAAGCTTACTAAATTCCAATTATTATTATGTCACACAACTGTAAACTTATTTAGCATGCATGATACTAACACAGCTGCTTTAAAGTGAAGGACTATAATTAATCCCTCTATCCACTGTCTAAAAAAAAATCATTTAGTGATTTTCTTTCTTCTCAGGAAAAACCTCACAGTTGAGAACTGTTTTATCTTTCTAAACCGTAGTTATTGCATACTGTGATGGGTAAAAACTCTTCTGATTTTGGTTTCTCTTTGCTAAAAAAAAAATGGTGAAAAACAACTAAAAACCAAAATTTCTCTAGTTATCCTTTCAGATTAAAAAAATATTATAAAAGGAAGTGATATTATTATATGACATTAAAATATTAATCAAAATATTGTAAATCACAGTAAATTTACATTCCATTATTTCATCAACACAGAACTGTCAAAGTGATTTTGACGTGGTTTGGGCACTCTCTACTACAGTTGTTGTTTTTTACAGGTCAGCAATTACAGTAATTTCATTGTCACTAATACCTGATGTATGGCAATCCAAGCTCAAAGATATTAAATGACAATTTTTTGCTCAAGTCTTTACTCAGCTTATGTTTGTGCTTGTGCTGTTCTGTCCAGAAAGTTCAATTTCTCTATTGTCATGGCTTATGCCTATCCAGCTTGGAACAAAGCACCATACAGACATTCATTCCTTCCTCTCTTCAATGGGGTGTGGAAGAGAAAATACAGCAAATAATGCTCTGGAGCCAAAAAAAGGACAGGAATTGTCAATCATAAATTAAGGTCACAGGCAAAAAATACTGGAGAAAATCATTCATTTAATTTAAAAAACTAAACCATCACAAATTTATTTGTTTGATCAGAACAGGATAATGAGAAATACAACCAGACCTTAAAAATACCACCCCACCCCTCTGTTCTTCCCAGGCTTATCTCTGCTCCCAAAATCTCTCATTTTTCTCCAACACTGCAGGGTACAGGACATAGTAGTTGTGGTCAGCCCATGCACATTGCTTCTGCCATTCCTTCTTCCTCAAGGGTGAAACTCCTTACAGTCTTCCTCTACTCCAGCATGGTATCCCTCCCATGGGAAACAGCCATCCACTAACCTCTCCAATATGAGTTCTTCCCATGGAGTTGTACATCTTCAGGAACTGCTCCAGTATCGATCCCTTCCATGACATGCAGTCCTCCTAGCAGTGCACTGCACCAACATGGGCTTGTCTCAGATTCATATCCTTCTTTGGGTGTAGTCACCTGTTCTCATGTGAGGTCCTCCACAGACTACAGGCACTCAGGCCATGATCAATCTCCATAGGATGCAGGTGGTCAGTTTACTATCTCACCATGGGCTGTATGGGAATCTCTACTCTGATACACAGCACTCCATCCTTCCTCACTGACCTTGGTGTTCAAGGAATTGTTAGTTTACATCACCCTCCTCTCCAAAACAAAAGTAGTTGTCCAAAATTTTTTTCATTTTTCACCATATAATACTAGATGTGCTTCCACACACTTTATCCAGAGGTGGGTCCGACTTAGAGGTAGGGGTACTTTTAGAAGCTTCTTACAGGAGCCACCCTTGTAGCACCCCCTCTACCAAAACCTTATGACACAAACCCAAATACAGACACTAGACACATTCATCAGCCAAGGAAATAGCTGTCTGACCTGAGCGAAGATTCTCTTCAATGTCCATTAAACAGTTTACATTATTCTTACTGTCCTAGAAATGGCTCTTCAAACACATCAGGCCACATCCTACTCCTAGGTGTTTCAGTCTAGTTCAGCAGTAAACCTGGTTGTTCAGCAGTGCATTGGTGCACATGGACTCAAGCGGTAGCAGAGCAGAGAGCATCTAAATGTTTCCAGATACACCACCTTTTCTTAGCATCACTGGTTCTTTCCCTGTCTCCAATTCAAAATATCTTACTTAAAGCGAGACGCCATCCATAGATACATAACATAGATAATCTATTGCTTCTTTGTCTTCCAGTGTGGGTGGTATTAAACTTGTCGCTTGAAGTCAGGTAGAGATGTCAAGAACCTTGTATCTGGGGCGCAGGCTTTACCCAGCATACGCAAGCTGTGTCAGGCTGTTCTTTAAGGAAATCTTATTCTCAGGAAACACTAGCTAAAAACTATCAGGTTGTTCAGATGCATTTCTTTAATGTTCTGTACTCTTCCTGAGGCATGAATTTTTTGGAAAGAAATGTCTGGCACCTCCAGTTCTTAGTAGCTACATATGCTATATCCAGCTGCATTTCATTCTGGCTGTAGCAAGTGCATCAAACACAAATATCTGCATCAAATATGCATGCTGTTGTACCTCGAAGCTTCTCTATTAGCTGGTGTTTTGTAGGAAATGCTGTGCAGCAGCCGTTTCTGTCTGAGATGTAATTCTAGTGCTTGTAACATTTCCTGTTAGACCATGAAGTGTGGATTAAAGTAGAATACTCCAAATTTGAAAATCTAGAATGTTTGTCCACATACAAAGACACTGGCAATATCCAAGGCTAAAGAGAGGGTAAAACTGGAATATTCTCAGTACCTCTCATCAAAGTTTTTTGGGTTGGTTTTTCTGTTTCTAAATTTTTTTAGCTGTAGTATCATTTGTAATAAAAGATATTACATTTGCATTTATAAATATTAAGATACAGATGTTAAGATATTCCACTAAGGTATCAGCACTTGTGTCTCACGAACTTGTCACAGCTACAGGCATCTATCAATATATGAAGAACAACCAGATAAAATCTGAAGAACAGGCAAATATTCAGACTATGAAAACAAGGGTATCAAAGTAAAAATAAATTATATGCTGTAACAGAACAGCAGCATCATCCCTTCAGTTCAAGAGCTGACTCAGCATTTCTGTAAGACTCACCCAGCTCTTAGCTACTGCAAACCAGGTCCTCATGATGAGATAGGGCTTTATGTTCATCTATAAAGCATCACAAATTCAGACCGGGAGCAGCTCTCAAATCCCAGCAGAAACCCAAATTCCTTCCTTCTGCTGAATGCAGTAGGACTCTGAGTTAAATCCATCAGATGTAAATAGACCCTGGGATCTCAAAATTTTCTCTTTTTTGGTCATATAAATTGTACCAGCAGCTGCTGACTCTTGAATTGATAACATTTTATTTTTCCCCATCTATTAGAGCAGCTCGTTTACTCTATTGCCAAAATGGGATGAATGAGGCATTATAGAAGAAAACAGTCACATTAGAACCATTTAACATTATTATCAGTGCATCATTTCTCCCCTGTTGATTATAACCCTACAGTTACTGAACTGTATTTAACATCTTTAGCAATACATTTGGAATGTGAACAGTTTGCTGAGGCTATCATAAAAGTAAAAGAAAAATTCCATTTTAAACCATTCCTAAGGGTAGACCAATGGCAATTAGAAAGAAAGCTTGCAATGTGTGAGTTTAATAGCATGTACAGGGGAGTGCTACATCTTTCCTCTCTTCACTGTATTTTTTTCTAGTTCCCTTAAACTTTTAAACAAATGTGAAACAAAACAGATTTGGATTGACATCTTAAAGTCCAATTGTGCATGAGGAAAAGGAAGGGAAGGACAAAATATAAGGATCTTCAGAACTGAAGAACTTAGAGCAGTAAGAGTAACTGAGTACTATAGACTTCTGTTAAGGAAGAATTATCAGGAGCCTACTATTAAGTCTGATAACACAGAAAGTGGGAAATGTGTTTCTGCCCTTTCAAATTAAATTGTATCGACTTGTCTGAATTTTATACTTATCTCAAGATCTCATGCAATTTTTATTGAGCTCCTGACCGGAACGGTTTTGCTAGAGCCCACCTGTCTCCATGGAAACAATCAAATATGTTGATATCATCATCTTACCTTCCAATGATTACATTAGCTAATGTCTACAAATCACTTAAAGGTAAATTTAAATAAAAAGATTATTATTCCCCACATGCATTTGTGGATGTATTTGTGACACATATTATTACTCAGATCTTAAGAGATTTATCTTATGCTTATATCTGAAAAGATTAACCCAAGTCTTTAATAAAACAAAGAAAAAAATTGAGGAGATGCATGAAGAAAAGCGTCTTCAGCTGAATCCTGCATTCATGTAGCATGTAGTAAGGAACAGTGACGTTCCTCAAGATAGTAGCCTTCATACTTTGCTGCTCATCCTGATAAGTGAGAACCATATAGAAAAATACATGTTAAGAAACAGACTGTTAGAGTAGCTAGCATTAAAATGTCTTAATCCGCAGTTTGAATTACAAGTTGCCAAATTACAACAACAACATACTTCTTGTGAAAGTCTGATGCATTCCTGGGGTGTGGGTTAAAGATATGACAAGAAGATGTCCTGCCTTGGTACGGCCCTCAGATTATTATCCATTATTGGTTTTTCATATAGTCAGTGATAAAGCTGCAATAAGAATTCCAGAGCAGTCAAGAGGGACTTCACAGCCTTTGGATGACTCATGTCTTCTTGTTTATCACTCCACTTGCAGGAACAATGAGGAAGAAACAAGAAGACCCAGTAGAGTAACACCTGGCTCCATAACTGGCATCACCAGCACAGTTGCGGCGTTTTTGATGATCAGTTGGTCTACATCATTCCCATATGAGTAATATTCAAGAGGAACTAGAACCTTTGGTCCAGAACTATCATTTACATAAATGAAACCATATAGGATGAGTCCTATGGCTGCTGTTCCATGACGGAATGTTACAGGCTTTCAGGAGGGATAGGCAGGGCAGGTAAGATGAGAGAGCATATGTAAAGGAGGGGTTGGACTGTAGCTTACAGCTTACAGCTGGTGATGGCACATTTGAGAACCTCTGAATAGAGATGAGGGTAAAAGTAAATAAAATGGATGCTGTGTGGAAGTTATACCAACCACCCAGTCAGGACGATAACACCAATAAGTCATTCTAAAGCAACTCAAACTGGGAAATGTTGCCCCAGTTTTCAAGATGATCCTAGTAATTACAGACTTACAGTCCCACTTAAATGCCTGGTAAAATTGTGGAGAAGGTTATTTTGATAGTATTGAAGAGCACTTTGAGGACAACGAAGTAATTGGTCATAGCCAGTGTGTGTTCACTGAAGGGAAGTTTTGCTTATTTCCTTTTGTGATAAAGTTATCCATCTGCCTGACCAAGGGAAGAAAGTAAACATGTTTTTCTGGGTTTTCTGCCATTTTAGCAAAGTTTTTGACGCTGGCTTTCAAAGTATCCTTCTGGACAAAATGTCCGGCACACAACAAGACAAGTCTATATGGCATTGGATGAGCAATTGGCTAGATGGTTGGGCTGGCCATTAGGCTGCCAATTGGATAACAAGTTGAGTTCCAGCAGGCTGATGGCCAATCACTAGTGGTGTTCACCAGGGATTGATTTTAAGGCCAGTGCTTGTCAATGTTTTTATAAATTATTTGGAAGTAGAAGTTTAGAGCACATAAGGTATTTTCCAATTACGTTAAATTAGGAGGATCTGTAGACTTCTTTGAGGGTATAGGACTTACAGACCTATCTGGACAGACTACAGAGCTGGACAATCATCAAACATATGAAATTTTAAAAGACCAATTGCTGGATTCTGTACCTAGGACAAGGTAATCCTGGTCACACATACAAATTGGGAGATGGGCTGCTGCAGAGCAGCCCAGCAGAAAGAGCTGTGGAGATTGGGTTGATGGCAAGTTTAACAAATATCAGGAGTGTGCCCTGGCAGCCAAAAGGGCAAACCATGTTCTGAGATTCATCAAGCATATCACAGCACAGATAATTAGTCAGGGTAGTTGATCGTCGCTGTCTGCATTGGACTGATGTATCCCAGCATTCAGTCAGGGGTGCACTCTTGGGCACCCCAATATAAGAATATTATCAAATTATTGGAGTGTGTCCAAAGGAGGGTCACCAAAATTGTGAAAGGCCATGAGAGGCAAGACATGAGGAGTGGTTGAAGTCACATGGTTTGTTCAGCATTGACTGAAGAGAAAGCTGAGAAGGCTGACCTGTGACTTCATCACAGTTTACAACTTCCTCAAGGGAGGCAGCAGAAGGGGAGATGCTGATCTCCTCTCACTGGTGACCACAGACATGATACAAGGAAATAGAATGAAGCTGTATCACAGGAAGTTCAGACTGGACATTAGGAAAATTCTCCTCACTCATAGTGGCACTGGAACAATATCCCTAGAAAAGAGGTCTGGAGTTCTGAATGACACTCTTAGTCATATGGTTTAGTTTTATGTAGGACTTCAAGGAGCAGAAAGTTGGACTTGATGATCCATATGGGTCCCTTTCAGTTTAACATATTCTATGAATCTCACATTAGAGTTGAAAACAGAAATAAACTGAAGGCAACCTGTAAAATTACCTGAACATTTTGTTAACTTACATGTAAAAAAACATTTTAATATAATAAATGGTGAACAAAAATTTTGCCTTTGATGAGACAAACAAAGAGAAAGATAAAGATCTTAGTTTTTCCAATAAATATTTTTTATCTTTCTCAATATTTGCATTACAAACTCAGTTTCATTTTTAAGGATGTTTTGAAGTTTTACAGTATGGCATATAAACATTGATTCTGCTTCACATGGTCATGTTTGGAAAAGGCAAAAAATTGTGCAAATGCATTTGCTAAAAGATTTCCTGCAAAATACTTGCTAATAACAATAATAACAGAAGAAAAAGCTAAAAGCTCTCTGAAAAGATATTTTTGAGACTGCTGGGGGAAGGTGGTTGTTTTCTTACCTTTGTTATTTTAAGCATCAGTGCTAAGTATTCATTAAAAGAACTTTTTCTTTACTTGTTCTTTAGAAAAAACATGAAAGCTCTTTGTACTTCTTACTTTTCCAGCTTCCTGTGAAAGTTAGCTGGAGAGAATGGTCCATCTTAGAAACATATTTATTTTAACGAAAATAGTGTCAAAGATTGCAAACTTATAACATTTTCATTTAGTGAAGCCTCACCATGCTGAAGTGGAAACTTTTCCCACAATGAAGACAATATTCTTAGTATTTGGAATTTGGAGGATGCTCCTCAGACACTTTATCTGTACAAGACAAGCTGGGGGCCCACCAAAACCATTCTATCACTCCTCCTACTTGGATGGACAAGAGACAAAAATTTAATGACAATCTATTGGGTAAATACAACAATATTTTAATAAAGCAGAAGTAAAAGCTGCATGTAGAAGCAAAGGGAAATAACAAAGATTATTATGCCCAACAGCAGGAGGTGTTTGGCTACCATCCTGGGAAGCAGGGCCTTGATACACATAATGGTTGTTCCAGAGGACAAAAAGGTAATCAATAAATGTCCCCCACTTCCTTCTTTCCCCTTGCATTTATAGCTGGGCTGATGTCACATGGTATGGAATGTCCCTTTGGTCAGTTTGGGTTAGCTGGACTGGCCCCCCTCAGCCTACTCTAGAGAGAGCGTTAGGAAATAACAAAACAGTCCACAGCCCTGGTGCTGTGTGAGCTCTGCTCAACAGCAGCCAAGACACTGGTGTGTTATCAACACTCTTCCACAACAAACACTGTGAGAGATGTCAGGCAGAGAATCAACCCCATCTCAGCTAAACCCTAGACACAGAACCAGAGTCCTCAGCCTCTGCCCATAGCAAATGACCTCCAGCCTTTTCACTAGCTATGCTGCCCTTTTCTGGATGCTAGCCACTCCAGCTCCAATTTATGTTTGTGTCTGGCGTTACTCTATCTCAGGTGTAGAATGCAGAACTTGAACTTGTGAAATTTGATGACATAGATGATTCCCTAGTGGTCAGATTTACTTCTGCAAGACCTTGCATCCCTCGAAAGAGTCAACAGTACCCCCTAGTCTGGTATAATCTACAAACCTGCTATATATGCGTTCAACTCCGAAAAAAGAACCCAAATTACTTTATAGAAAAGGCTACAAGTACATCTGAAAATGTCACTACACACATTAGTAGAAAGATAAAATTTAGCTATCACAATACCAGGACTTGGTTCATATTGGATATACTATGCTAAACTTAATGTGTCTTGAAAAACCTATAAAATGAGCAGATAACCAATCCATATTCAGATGCTGTATTTTGATTCTCTCCTTTGGCCTTTTTCCCCAACAAGTTTAGTACCATTTGCTATAATGTAATTGAGGTCAATTTTAAGCTAGAAATTTACATAACATTTCCTTTACTTTGTTTGGATTACTTTTAATGTTATTGCTTATCTATGCATTTTCTTACTTATGCCTCATAAACTACAGTGTTGCAGTGTTGTCCAGCCAGCAGAAATAGTAACTCTTTTTCTCTGTGCCAGAGCATGGATGTAGCAGAACTAAAGCATTTAAGACAGAAAATGTATTTTCATGTGTTACTCTATTTTTCTCTTCCCCATTCTTACTCCTATCTAAAAAACAAGTATTTTCTACAGTTATCACTTGCATGATTTTTCCTCAAAATGCTAAGGAGGTCAGCAAATTACTAATTTATTTTGAAAAGGTAATATTAAGTCAGAACTAAATATGATACATTCCAGTTTTATAATAATGTCATTGAAAATCTCCAAACTCTGTCACTAGACTCCGTGGAATACCCATTGACTAATTCACTAAGCTCAGAACACATCTAACATTTTGTTCCCCCCAAAATTTTTTGTTCTTTTTAACGCCATCAGAAGTATTAGCTATTCTTCTCAGCAACTTTTTTGGAATGTCTCAGAAACTTTGAAATACAGTATTCACTTTTCTCTCAACAGTATTCAGAAGCCTGATATTAGAGAGTTTCCTGTTTTTTTTTTTTTTATAAGAGCACTGGTTCCTCACTAATGTACATTAACCTGGATATTTCTTTTTGCTGCTAATGTACTCCTTCCAAAGTATGCAACAGAGCATCCACCTCTAGTGCATTATCTTTTTTCAAAGTAACTATGAGGCATTTCCTTATTGTGTAAACCAGTTACCTGGAAAATTGCTATTATTTTAGAAAACAGCAATTTTTAAAAATCATATATGGATTATATGCTATTACCGAAGTTTTGAAAAATATGGCTTTTCCAGAAAAACTAAAAAAATTTTACAGGAGTAAGAAAGGAAAATAAATGGACAAAAAAGGAGCTGGAGGGAGTAGGGGGGTGGGGCATGAAAAGGAAGGAAAATAAATCCTCTGATAATGTTAAATAGATATCCAAAATTACTGTCTTTATAGCCTTTGTCTGGTAACCCCCATCTTTTCTTGTTCCTTTTCTTTCCAGTCCCATAACTGCCCTTCCTAAGATTATTACGTATAATGTAGTTTTGATTGCTTTAATCAAATAGTTTATAAGACTAGTCAGAAACAGAAAGATAATGGAATAAGGAACAAAAAGAGAAAAGTATATGTGAAGGAAATATGGCAGTATAAATTGGATTTGGATTTAAAACAGTCTTTGACAATCTACTGTGATTAAAACATTGCAACCGTGTTATCAATGAAAGCAGCTGCAGAAAAAGAGGATAAAATAACTACATTGTAATGAGCTAAATACTTCCATGTGTAAACATTGATTGCTTTGCTTTCTCAGCAAACCTTACTTTAGACCAGGTAATCAGAATAAGCACAGTCAAGATTAGACTAAGTCATTACAGAAAATGAAAATTAAATCATTGTTAGAGCTCGTGTGTATCCTGCAGTATGACTGCATGCACCAAATACTGGAAGAAGTGGGACCAATTTGCTTTGCTAAACTCCTTTCAGTATCATATTGTTTACTGCAGCTCAGCTTTCACCATCGGGCTTATGTGGGTTTGCTTTATCCTCCAGAGACTCTGTTGACTTAGAGCAGATGGTAAGAAGTATCAATAAAATGTGATATGTCAATTATTTCATTTTAAAAACTTTAAGGAAGTGTTTTAGAAGCACTTTTTCTACTATTTTTTAAACTACTGCTTTTGATACACAGTGTCCACCTATCACTGCATATTATAGCATTTCAGCAAGTGATGGAAAGAAAGTAAAATTCTGATTAACCTACTTATGAAATGAAAGGATTTTTTTCCATATCCAGAGTGTAGATAGAAAAGTAACTCAGAGCAGAAAACGGGCTTTGGATAAGGTGTTTTCATATCAGATCTGTATTTTACAAATCGGAGAATTCTGACACCATAAACGCTTAAGCAGAAATCACTAATGTATTATGAGATGAGGATAGAAGAGCTTATCATTTTACATAATGTTTTAAAATGAGTCTCTGCCATAAAGTGATGAGTACTGAGTACTTTTAAATTACTATTAAAATTGCCTGAAGGTAGATCAAATATAGTTGGTGCCAGGAAAGCTATGCCATCCAATTCAGGTAATATTTTCCTTCTTTTTTTTTTTTATTAAAGTGTGCCCATTTCATCATAAATATTCAATTCAGTCTTAGTAAAGGCACAAAGTACTTGAGCTTTTGTTATTTTCTGTTTCTTGCAGACAATTTCTTACTCTATCCCTCTCTACTACTGTTTTTTTTTTTTGTTTCTATGGAAATACAATATGTAGTTATTTTCCCAGAGGAAGTAAGTAATAATACTAACAATTTTCATGACTCTGCTCATAGGAAATTAGTAAGAAATGACAGAAGTCTGGTAATATTCCCTTAATTAGATTTAACAGATTAATAAAATCTCTTTAAGTCCCTTAAACTTCCTTGAAACTTCTAGACACTGGGGACAATGTAATTTAAAATACATCTACTAAAACGGCATTGTTTTCTGCTAACAATGGAATATCAGATTTATCAAATATTTCCAAAGGTTTATTTATTCATCTTTAATTAATGCACTCTTTTCCTTGCTGTCAACTATTTTTCAACATTGAAATGGTTTCAGATTAAATATTAATTTAAAAAAAAAAATCAAGTAAAATGAGCTGTTTGGTAACCAATTGAAATAATACTACTGTGCTGATCTCAGTCAAATGCAAGCTTATGTTGCTAAAGCCCAATAATGGTTTTTCATTCTTTCAGAATCAAATGTAGACTTTATTTCATCAGGAAAATAACCTGCTATACATCATGACCATCTAAGTCCCCCATCTTGTCTTGTGTCAGTATTAATTAATTTAAGTCTATCTCAGTTAACTAATTCCGCTAGGCATAGCTTTGCGTGTAGATGAAACGTTCTAGACTCAGATCTGTTGCATTTGTGTTCTTTTGCAGATGTTCAGTTCATGATATTGAAAAACAAATGAAGTTTGGAACTTCCATCAACATTTAAGTCTGTTTTAGCATCTTTTCGCCACACTAATAGAAAGAATGCATCTTTTCCTGAAGAAGTGTGTTTGGTAAAGTAGAGACTGGGTAATGCTTAGTCTGTTGTTCCCACAATGAACTAGAACAGTTAGTGACTATTAAAATAATTAATATTAAAAGAAAATAATTAATATTAAAAGGAAAATATTAAAAGAATTTGCATTTTCCTCACGGAATGCAATATATAAATAGACAGAATTAAGTTCAGTAGTGATAAACAATAAAGGAGGAGGTACCAGTGTTCATTTTAATCTTCATTACAGTTAAATTTTTAGTTAGATCTTTCATTAACAGACCTTTACCTGCAAAAACTATGTGTGTGTTTATGTACTGCATCAGTAAAGCACTATCTACTTTATTAAAATTTCACTGCAGTACACCTGAGAAAAGTTTTCTTTAAGGAAAGATTGACCTGAGTTGTACACCACACACCTACTGCTCAGGAATACATTGGTCTTATTCCAGCTCCAGCTATTTGGGCAACAGCATTGCATTACAAATTTCTACTTCACAGTAATATCCAAATCTACAATCCCAAGAATGTATTTCATATAAGTGTACTGTCTCTGTTCCAACATTCGTGGCAGCGGTGTTACTTGTGTGACTGGAGTTTTATCCATGCTGTGTCATTCTATGGCAACACATAACATATTAAATATTTTTTTACTTAGTGTTTGACTAAATACTATCTGATTTATAATGACTTAGGAAAAATAATGATTAAATATTCCAAGGAAAGTCAAGCTTTAATTTGTAGAAGAAAAACAGAGACTGAAATGATGGACTAAAAAAATATTAAATTTTACTCTTTGTTTAGATGTGTCACATCTGATGTGATAAAATCAAATACTCTTGGGAAACTGGGATTAGTCACAAAAAACAATATTCTGTTAGCATTTACTCCTGTAGCAGTGAAGGTGAGAAAGTTAGAACGTACAAATCACACATTGAAAACTACAGACAAAATGTTTCATGCTTTGAGGAAAGTTGTAGTTGCCTTCCTTCACCAAAGACAGTTTAAAAATCCATCCAATAGATTTCTCATCCGAATTTAGTATTTTTCCATCCTCCCATAGAGTTTCATCTGACTTATTTATATCCTCTGCTAGTGAGTATTCCATGGATTCCCTATTAACTTTTTTTGCAGTCCTTATCTCTTTTCACACATGCTGAGATTTTACTCATGTATTGCTTCTCTTTAACTTGGAGGATAAATAGACAAGTAAATGCATGAGTTAAGCAAACTAGATGTACGTAAGTCCATGGGCCCTGATAGGATCCACTTGCACATGCTAAGGGAGACAGAAGAAGTCATTGCTAAGCCACCCTCCATCATCTTTTCTAAGTCATGGGGATCAGAAGAGGTGCCTAGGGACTGGAGGATAGCAAATGTCACTCCAGTCTTCAAAAAGGGTAAGTTACCCAGGGAACTATAGACTGGTCATCCTCACCTCCATCCCAGGAAAGGTGATGGAACACTTTGTCATGGATATGGTCTCTAGGCACATCAAGAACAAGAGGGTCATTAGGGACAGTCAACATGTCTTCACCAAGAGGAGGTCATGATTGACCAACCTGATAGCCTTTTATGAGGGCATAATCAGGTGGATAAATGATGGCAGAGCAGTGGATGTGGTCTGTCTTGACTTCAGTAAGGCATTCGACACAGTCTCTCACAGCATCCTTGCAGCCAAACTGAGTCAGTGTGGCCTAGATTTTCAGGTAGTAAGGTGGATTGT
>JAOXOE010000276.1:102131-114605 GCA_028565055.1 Phoeniculus purpureus | reverse complement strand
GTCACCCCTCAGTCTCCTTTTTTCCAAGCTCAAGAGACCCAGCTCCCTCAGCCTTTCCTCAGCAGGGAGATGCTCCATTGGCTTCATCATCTCTGTGGGTCTTCACCGGACTTTTTCTAGCAGCTCTGTGTCCTTCTGGAACTGAGGGTCCCACAACTGGACACAATATTCCGGATGCAGTCTCAGCACACAATAGTGGTCTTCGCATAGGTTGTGTGACAAAGCATGCGATGCATGAAAAAGCCCATTTTCTACCCCCTTTTAACAGCTGGTTCTATAACCTCCTTATTTTCCTAAATTTGCTGAGCCTCTCTCTTTCTTTATGTTGTGGTGGTGCAGGAGATTGCTGATAGCACAATGCCTAGTGCAACGCGTCTCCCACAGCAGGTAATTGCCTCAAACACAAAAGAGACAACACGTATAGGGCAGAGCTAGCCTGTAATTTACTTCTGGATGGCAAATTATCAATTTAGTCACTTCTCTAACAAAACGAAAATAATTTCCCTCTCTTAGATTGATTTTTAACCGAGCTATTACAATATTACCCGATACTACTAGTATCATGCATATTTAATTTTATTTCAGAGATAAAACATTTTTTTTTTCTCGTGGAAGGGAGAGGAGGATAAACTGACACAGAATGAAACAATTCCTCACGTTAAAAATAACCGGCATGAAAACACGGTTGCGGGGAAGGTAAATTATAAAGTATGCATTTATCCAATCATTTTAAATACCATAATTACACTGACTGCTCATCAAAAGACTTTTAAGACTCATTAAAATTATAAAACATTTCTAATTAAATCCATATTTAAATGAAGTTTCTATAACGAATCTACACGGTACTTTAAATCAAATAAAAAAAAAGTTCTGGTGAAAAATCCAATTAATTGACGTTTTTTGTAAGAATTACAGCTTAATGATGGGGGCACAGCCGTTGCCTTTTAGTTAAAATTGAAGATTGCTATGTTATATCCATCTTTAGAATCATTAGGGATTGGAAGGGACCTCCAAAGATCATCCAGTCCAATACCCCTGCCAGAGCAGGATCACCTAGATCCACTCGCATAGGAACATGGCCAGGTGGGTTTTGAACACCTCCAGAGAAGGAGACTCCACAATTTCCCTGGACAGCCCCTTCCAGTGCTCTGTCACCTTCACTGGGAGGAAGTTCCTTCTCACACTCACATAGAACCTCCTATGTTCCAGCTCACACCCACTATCACTATCACCAGATGACATTGAGAAGAGCCTGGCTCCATCCTCCTGACACCCACCCTTCACATATTTATAGACATTAATGAGACCAAGCTTCTCCATAAAATTGATCTTTCAAGGTCCCTTCCAATCTCTAATGTTATGTGATTCTGTGATTCTCCATAAAATAATAAATCTTCATATGAAATAATAAGTCTTCACAATATTTTTACATGCCAGATGTTATTTTAGCAGACAATAAGATGAGTTCTCTTCTGGAAATGGTAAAAATTTGACAATTTATTCAAGTGGCTCTTAGGTTTGTTACTACCTTGTATTTCATGTTATGGGCTGCATCAGAAGAACTGTGGCCAGGCAGATTAAGAGAGGTGATTCTATCCCTCTACTCTGCCCTGGCGAGACCTCACCTGGAGTCTTGTGTCCAGTTCTGGAGACCTCAGCACCAGAAGGATGCAGATAGACAGGAGCACTCCCAGAGGAGGCCACTACAATAATCAGGGGAATGAAGCAGCTCTTGTATGAGGACAGGCTGAAAGAAGTCTCCAGGGGCACCTTCTTTTGACCCTCTGTTACCTGAAGGGGGCCTACATGAAGGCAAGGGAAGGTCTTTTCAAGAGGGTTTGTACAGATGGGACAAGGAGCAGTGGGTTCAAGCTGGGAAAGGAGAGATTGAGGCTGGATACTAGAAACAAGTTTTTCAGTGTGAGGGTGGTTGATGGCTGGAATGGGCTGCCTGGAGAGGTGGTGGGAGCCCCATTCTTGGAGTCGTTTAAGGTCAGGCCTGATGAGGACTGCCCTAGGTAGAGTTGTCCCTGTGTTGGGAGACTGGACTGGGTGACCTCTAGAGGTCCCTTCCAGCCTAGAACATTCTATGATTGTATAATCTGATTCAACTGATGCTATTAGAAGGGAAGACAAGTTCTTATTAGTCAAAACCAGTCTGGAACACAAGCAACAAGCATCCACTCATAAGTGCTCTTAGTCCTTGGATTTTACCAGCATCCAACATGGGTGCTTGTTTGCTAGCCAAGGCACTGCAGAAACCAGGCTTTTATTCAGCCCATTGGGAAGGTCTGTCAAAACTCATGTGGGGACTGACCCAAACTACTCTTCTTTTTTCAGATCTCCAGTGTTGGACGATTTACATTGGGCTCTCTCTTCTGATCTGAGAAAGTTTTACCACTTCTTAGTGAGAGAAAATGTCTGCTATAGCTCTTTATTGTCCTGTGTTGATGACCAGACCAGTGGACTTTCACAAGACCCTAGTCTTCAGCCAGGCTCCACAGGTTAATGCTGCTCAGTATCACACACGAACATTCTTCATCAAACTCTGAACACATCCATTGCTGTTCACCATCAAAGTTGGAAGGGAAGTCATCTAGTCCACCCTCCAATTCAAAATAGGTGTAAAGAGATGACGTTGCTCAGGTCAATGTCCAGTGAAATCTTGAACCCCTCCAAAGATGGATAGTCCACAACGTCCGTGGGCAACCTGCTCCTGTGTTTGACCACCCTCAAATCCACCAGAAATCGGAGAATCACAGAACATTAGGAATTGGAAGAGACCTCAAAAGATCATCTAGTCCAATCCCCTTGCCAGAGCTGGATGACCTAGATCCAGTCGTACAGGATCATCTCTCCGTATTTAGAACTTTTATTGCATGCAGTGATTTGTTAACTATTTTGTTTTAATTGTAGATCCACTTCTAGCAAACTGGTCCACAGGTAGCTGTGGAAGTGTTTTCTATGAGTCAAAAAGCTTGGCAAAGTTTGGCTTTTTCTTCCCATATTGGAAATGAGCATCAGCAATTAGAATAAAAAGAAACAGCCTCAAGCTGCCCCAGGGAAAGTCTAGGTTGGCCATGAGGAAAACCTTTGTCCTTGAAAGGGTCCTCAAGCCTTGGAACAGGCTGCCCAGGGAGGGGGCTGAATCACCATCCCTGTAGGTGTTTAAAGATCGTTTAGATGTGGTGTTTAGAGATCTGCTTTAGTGGTGAACGTGGCAGAGTAGGGTTAATGGTCGGACTTGATGACCTCACATGATTTTCCAACTTGAATGATTCAATGAGTCTATGAACCCAAGCTGTAATTGTGTTCAAAGGTGCAGGAATTCAGCATGGAATCCCTCATAGGCATTTGGCAATACTCAGGACAAAGGCTCCCTCCCATATTCTGATGAAATAAAATTGTGGCGATTCAGAGCTCAGGGACAGGTTTAGTGGTCGGTTGGGACATTTGGTTAGTGGTTGGACTCAATGAGCGTGAAGGTGTTTTCCAACCTAAACAATTCTCTGATTCAATGATTCTGTGTTTGAATTTGCTGCAGTTGCTATTCTTCACTTCCCTTAATCCTTTCGTTCTCACCAGATGCTCTTTTTACCCCAGATGCTCAAGAGGCTACAGGCAACAAGTTAGACCTGGCTGGTTCTCTCCACACTTCCTCATGTCTGTATTTACAAACAGATTGACAGGAACAGGGCAGTTTAGGACAAGAAGAAGCACAGATCTGAAGAAAGAGGAATGATCTGCAGTTTTAGCAATCAACGCTTGTAATGGGCTACATAAATTCTCCTGTACACAGAAATAACAAGACCTTCTTGAACCCTCCCAGTGATTAATTAGAAAGCCTGTCTTACACACTTTTCTCTCAGGTGTAGTAACCTCCTGGACCTTACCATTAAGAACTAATAAATAAGTGCTGGGTTAAGCACAAACTGCTTGATAGGCAGTGAAGAAGAGTGATGATCCCGTGTTTTATGCAAGACAGTTACCCTGTCATGTTACCTTAGAGGGCAAAATAATACCAAATAAAAATAAAAGTTTCAAGTGCCTGGTATAATGAATTATTTAGAAATAAAAATCATTACTGTATTTCCAATATTAATGCAACCTGCAGGAAGCACAGAGCTGCTGCTGCACACAGGGAACGCTTTTTCCTTCAGGTTACCTGCAGTAAAAGCCTGAAGCAGAGAGGAAACCTAACAAAAAATTTAAGTATAAAGAAACGCATGTGTGTGTTATTTCATAACGTGTCCATATATCAAAATATAAAGTTTTTCTCTTATCCTTTAGCCATTTTAGTTTTCACTTTGCTTCCAAGGATCACAGTGTGATGCAATTACCTTACAGAAGGAGAGGAGCTGGAGACAACCCTGTAAAGAAAACTTGACCATATATAACATACACTGGTATAATTAACTCTTCTCATGCTTTAGGTCCTAGAGGATAAATCTTATGATTTATGAGATATGGAGAGAGCTGGGACTGTTTAGTTTGAAGAAGAGGAGGCTTTGGGAAGATCTCATTGCTCTCTACAACTGTCTGAAAGGACACTGGAGAGATCACAGATAATCACAGAACATTAGGGATTGGAAGTGACCTCAAAAGATCATCAAAAGTCCAATCCTCTTGCCACAGCAGGATCCCCTAGATCAAGTCACACAGGAACATGGCCAGGCAGGTTCTAAACGTCTCCAGAGAAGGAGACTCCACAACCCCATGGGCAGCCCCTTCCACTGCTCTGTCACCCTCACTGAGAGGAAGGTCTTTCTCATATTTATGTTGATGCTGGTGTCTTCCCACAGGTCATTAGCAACAGAAGCAGACAGAAAGGCTGCAAGCTTCAACAGGGGAGGGTTAGACTGGATATGAGGAAGAAATTCCTCGCAGAGAGAGTGGCCAGGCACCGGAATGGGCTGCCCAGTGGGAATGAGTGCCCAACTGGTGGTTGAGTCACCGTCTCTGGATGTGTTTAGAAGACACTTAGATGTAGTGTTAGGGGGATTTGGTTTAGGGGCGAACTTCTAGAGTAAGGTCGAGGGTTGGACTCAATGATCCCAGGGGTCTTACCCAACCTGAATGATTCTGTGATTCTAGGAAGATAAAAGTAACTTTGCCTCTTTGGTTGTTTCTTCCCTCTTTCATCCCTCCAGAGTAATGGACAATACAAGAAGAAAGTGAAAACCCCCACAAGATCTAAAGCAACGCTTAGCTGGTCAGGTCAGGAACCTTCCAGTCAGGGAATTCAAGTATCACTGCATAAGACTTTAAATACAGACAACAGAACTTCTCAGGAAACAACAAAAAAAGGGCATTTAAAAAAAAATTAAGTAGACCAAAACCTTTCAACCTTCTAAGGAGGTGGTTGGAGTCACTGTCCTTGGAGAGATTCAAAAAATGAGCAGCTGTGTTCCTGGGAACAGGCTTTAGTGGGCAGGGTATGGTTGGGGTGATGGTTGGACTGGATGATCTTGGAGGTCTCTTCCAACCTTAATGATTCTATGATTTTAGGAAAATACATACCATACCTTTATATCCAGATATCAATATTTGTTTTTCTATGGAATTAAAACATAAATAAAATAAAGGGGTTAGATTTTTCATGTCCTGCAAAAGTAAAATATCCGTCTGTGCTCTGAAACAGCGTGAGATGTCAGAAGCACATCAATGGGCCTCGGCAAAACTACATTTAAATAAGGTATGAACTGCGTTAGGCGCTGGCAGGAAGCACATAAATTAGTATGACCCGTCAGCTGAAAACTGAAGGGGATAAGTCCAAGCTGAAATAAATCCACATGCTGCTTGTACTAATTAACATCTGTAAAAGTCTACCCCTACCGAACGCATCCTTAACATTTCACTTATTTCTTCTTCCAAGCTCTTTTCTGTACCTGGAGCTGCATGATGGAAATGATGTTCCTGAATTTCTGCGGTGGCTGCGTTTTAATCCTTCTTGTAATCCGTTAGTTTTGAAATCCACATTTTGACAGCTCACACCCCACAACCCCAGCCTTGGTTAATGTCTTGTAGGATCCCCTATCTGCCTCCATGCCTGTAAGTGATCTGATGCTGTGCGACAATGCCAGGGCTCGTGTGTTGAACTGATTCACCACCCAGGTGACTCCATTTGGGCTAAATGAGCTGTGAAGAGCTTCATCGAGGGCCATCACAATGTTTCTTCGTGTAGCTCCAAAGTATGCAGCCACTGCTCCAAACATGATTTGTCACAACCCATCAATAGAAAATAAATTATTGCCATTCTCGGTTGTCAATGGGTTTGTCTCCACTCCCAGCCAGCCTAATGATTGGGAGCTCAAAGGGAACACTTCCAACCTTTGTGGAGCATGATTATGACTGAGCACACTACTCTCCTATGCATCCTGGCCAGTAAAAACACGTGGGGAAAGCAAATTGCTTCAACATTTTGCACTGATGATTAGGGCATGAGCCATGAATGCTGGAGATGCTTCTACTTGACAGTCAAGACTTGCTCCACTCTGACATTTATCCCCTCATTTTAATGCCACCGGTAAATGCAAGGTTGCAGAGCTCACGTGTGTTCAAAGAACACAGACCTTGGCAAGATCACAGATCCTTAAGGCAAAGACAAACTACATGTAACAGTGAAAATGTGTTCTTGGAGGTTTAGTTTTCTCAGACTACAAGAGAGATGTGGAGGTGCTGGAGCAGCTGCAGAGGAGGGCAACTAAGCTGGTGAAGGGCCTGGAGAATCAATCTGATGAGGAGAGACTGGAAGAACTGAGGCTGTTTAGTTTGAGGAAGAGGAGCCTGAGAGGAGACCTCATCACTCTCTACAACTACCTGAAAGGACATTATGGAGAGGTTGGTGCTGGTCTCTTCTCACAAGTGATTAGTGACAGAACAAGAGGGAAGGGGTTCAAGTTACAACAGAGGAGGTTTAGACTTGATATTAGGAAAAATCTTTTCACAGCAAGGGTGGTCAGACACTGGAATGGGCTTCCCAGGGAGGTGGTTGAGTGCCCATCCCTGGAGGCGTTTAAAGATCATCTGGATGAGGTGTTGAGGCATCTGGCTTAGGGGTAAGCTTATAAGGTGGGGTAGATGGTTGGACTTGATGATCCCAGGGGTCTTTTACAACCAGAGTGATTCTGAAATATGGCTGAAAAAACATTGAAGTGGCAGCTTACTTCTCAGAAATTTTTTGTTGAATTTAACAAGTAGTTGTGGCTGACCTCCCTGAATGAGCACTGACAATGCATCAGCTTCTAAAAATCAGCTGGTTCACCATAGTCCAGAGAGAAGAGAATGAAATAGCTCAAGCAGATGGCATTAATTTGGATTTTGAAATTCAAAGTCACTGTACATCAGAAGGTAACTGCTGAAACCACATAGGCAAAAAAAAAAAGGTAGGGATGTTCTCCATCTGGATCACAGTTATAGAAGCCCAAAATTATCAATTCTAATCTACACTGTACAAATAATGTGGCTTGAGGCTGCAGCCGATATTAGGGACTGGAACGGACCTTGAAAGATCGTCCAGTCCAATCTCCCTGACACAGCAGGATCCCTTCGATCCAGTCACACAGGAACATGGGCAGGTGGGTTTTAAACATCTCCAGAGAAGGAGACTCCACAACTCCCTTGGACAGCCCCTTCCAGGGCTCTGTCACCCTTACCGTGAAGATAGTCCTTCTCACATTGATGTGGCACCTCCTCTGTTCCAGCTCACACCCAGTGCCCCTTGTCCTGTCATTAGACGCCAATGAGCAGAGCCTGGCTCCATTCTCCTGACATCCACCCTTTCCATATTTATCAGCATTCATGGGGTCACCCCTCAGTCTCCTTTTCTCCAAGCTCAGGAGACCCAGCGCCCTCAGCCTTTCCTCATCAGGGATGTGTTCCCCTCCATTCATCATCTTTGTAGCTCTGCGCTGAACTCTCTCCAGCAGCTCTGTGTCCTTCTGGAACTGAGGTGCCCAGAACTGGAGACAAGATTTCCCATGTGGTCTCAGCAGGGCAGAGTAGAGGGGCAGGAGATCCTCTCTCAATTGGCTAACCATTTCCCTTCTGATCTAACCCAGGATGCCATTGGCCTTCTTGGCTACAAGAGCACTGCTAGCTTATGGTCATCCTGCTGCCCATGAGGACCCCCAGGTCCCTTTCTCCTACACTGCTCTCCAGTGGTTCTTCTTGCCCAAATGCCAGACTCTACACTGCCCTTGTTATAGTTCATTAAATTTTTCCCTGCGCAGCTCTCCAGCCTGTCCAGGTTCCCCATCCTCAAAGCAGAAAATGCTCGTAAGTCTTAGTAACAGCTTTGCAGATTTATGTATCTGAGGATAACAAATGTTTGTTAAGAGCATACCAGTGATGTACCCAGTATCTAACTGTGTATTTAACCTTAGATGTTGTCATAGGATGATGTATGACTAGTTTTACAACAGACAGATATCTCATAAAGGATTTTGCAACAGACAGATATCCCATAAAGGATTATTATATCTGTTATCCCAAAAGAATCCCTGGTATGTGGAAGGCAGTTCTCTCTTAGGGTCTGGATTGCTCCTCTGTTCTGCTGTGCAGACCCAGTGAAAGACAATTAATTTCCATCAATAATCCCCTCTCTCTCCTTTTCTCTGTCTGATAAGACTGGTATCATGACAGCGGCTCTAGAGCAGAGTGACCATGTTGGCATCAGGAAAGGAGGGGGAGAAGGGGAGAAGCCTCCACTGCAGTTTCTCTTTAAACCCTTTCTTTATTCTCTGTTAGTAAAACTTCATTATGAAGTCCTGTCATATTGAATTGATAGGATAAGGGACAATGGTTTCACGTGGAACACAGGAGGTTCCACATCAATGTGAGAAGGAACTTGTTCCCAGTGAGGAACAAGGCAGCAAGGGCTGCCCAAGGGGGTTGTGGAGTCTCCTTCTCTGGAGACATTTAAAACCCACCTGGCCATGTTCCTGTGTGCCTGGATCTTGGGGATCCTGCTGTGGCAGGGGGATTGGACCGGGTCATTTCTCGAGGTCCCTTCCGATCCCTAACATTCTGCGACTCTTTGATTCATTTCTTTCCCTACTATAACATTCTCCCCTATTTTCAGTTGTGTTTCAGTGACCCTGAGAAATCGAAACCAGCACAAAACAATCCAAACCTGGAGAGATAGCCATCAGATAAAGCAGAATTGGAAAATTATAGCTTAGAGCAGATTTTTGTAAGAATTATCCAGTAACAACAGTTGTTTTACCCCTTAACATAACAAAACTAAATGTTAGCTATTACATCTCCTATTATATTTTCTTAATGCCCTGCTATTGTCATCGGAAGCATAATAGAAAAAGACTTTAGGGTGCATACATTATTTTCTTTTGATTAAACAGGTGCACTGGAATTTCAATCATATAAAATCATAATTAAACGCCCCTTTTTTTTTTTTTCATGGCTTTTTTAAACAAACACGTTTCAGCAATTAAACTCTGAAAGGAGGATCTGGGTTTTTTTTCTTTCCTCCTTTTTAAAACTTTTATTTCTAAAGAATTAGAACAGGCAGATTTATTCACCGTGGGAAGGCAGAAGACCTTGTATTATTCATAAAAAGAATGACTGTCTCACATCATCCTTAGTTTTACTTTACACCTTTACAATACTTTTGAGTTACTTAAACTTGCTGATAACTTACAGGCTTCTAGATCAAATAAGAATGAGAGTTCTAAAACACTGGGGTGAAGAGATAACACATTAATATTCACATTATAAGGAATGTCTGTTCATGGCAGTAATTTGGGTTAAAAAGAATTGGTAAAGCACAGCTAAATACTATTGTGGGTTAGAAGTTGCTAGAGTAGATTAGGATATAGTGGAATTAGTTTAATCTGAGAGAAATCCCAACAGTCTATCGATTCCTATTTAATTTAGAAACCCTAAGTGATAATCCAGGTCTGCATTTTGTGATGCTCAACATAGGCTCTTCTCAATGTCATCTAGTGATAGGACAAGGTGCAGCGGGTGTGAGCTGGAACACAGGAGGTTCCACATCAGTGTGACAAGGACCTTCTTCCCAGTGAGTGTGACAGAGCCCAGAAAGAGGCTGCCCAAGGGGGTTGTGGAGTCTCCTTCTCTGGAGAAGTTTAAAACCTGCCTGGACATGTTCCTGTACCACTGGATCTTGTGGTGGGGATATTGGGAAAACAACTTGAACATCTTTTTATCCACCTAGAGCTGCTGTTTCTCTCCCCTTTATCTGCACATCAAGGCTGGCAAACAGACTCTTTTGTTTTACTAAATCCCCCACATTCTTGTCAGCCAGTCTCAAAGCCCTCGCATTCCCCTTTCCTCAGTAAAGCAAAACTATGTTCACAGCACATCCCTTCACACAATTCTAAATGTCAGTCTCCTTGTATCAGGATGGGATGCTCTTTTGAGGTCCCTTCCAGTCCCTAACGCTCTGTGATTTTGTGAGTACTTCAAAACGAGCCCTGAAGGACAGAACTGGTGACCAGTGCCTGCTAGATTTCACCCCATTAATAACTTCATGGGCACAGCCATCCATGCAACAGATGTCCCTGCTTGTTGTAGGGGGCTTGGTCTAGGTGGCCTTTGGAGGTCCCTTCCAACCGAGTACCTTCTATGTTTGTATGGGAGGTTCACATTGTGCATAAGGACTATCATGTGATGAATACTTGAAGTAAAATTCAATGGGCAGAATGCACTGATGCTGGTATCATGGTCTAGAAATCCTCAAGTTCAGCCCATATATTGGGGGATTGGACTAGACGATCTTTCAAGGTCCCTTCCAGTCCCTAATGTTCTGTGCTTCTGTGAGATATGTTTTTCTAGGTAAGATTTTGAAAAAATCAATGTAAATTATCAAATTCTCACTGTAATGAAATCCTGTGGTGCTTTGATGCTAAATTCTTTACACCTGAAATGGAAGGCTGACGTGTTGCTGACGTATACAGACCTATACGTGTATCTGCAAACACACATTTAAACAATGTCATCATTTTAACATTCTCTTGTAAAAATACTTGGGGTTTGAGGAAGATTAACCTTCCTTTTAGGCTCTGAAGAGGTGCCTATAGTAATCTCAGTAGTTCTGAGCAGGAGCTCAGATATTAAGACAAGATTTAATCACAACTCTCTTTTAAAGGATAAAACTACCTTCTTTAATTATTACACTGAGGATTTTGTAATTCAACAATATAGCCCTACTAATAAGTCTGTCTAGAAGAAATTTGCATGTTTTAAATTGGAGACATTTTAAAACACTGTGGTTAAACCCTGACTGTGAGAGAAAGTTCTTTTTTCAGATTTATTTCGGCTTCTTATCAGGTGGCATTATTTTTCCAATAGTCACTAACTCCATACATCTCGTTTGAAGCAGCCATGTCCAACCTATAATTATTTTCTTCTAATTAGAGTAATTCATGGTTAATTATTCAAAACGATTCTTCTTCAAAATCAAACCCATTTCTTCCTGTGGCACTTTTAGAATGTAAGATACAAATAAAATATTCCTCAATGCAAATTTCTGCAAGGGAAGAATGTCTACTTTGTGTTCTTAAAATAGCATTAAAATCTTTGCATAGCAGTAAGGGCTCTGATAATACAAAAATTGTAGAGAAGATTATTTGCTGCTGTCTAGGGGCAAGTATTTCCATGCATATGGTGTCTGTAATATGTGGTGACGAGGCTACAGCTTTCCTGTGCACTGACAGTGGCAAGGAATATCCTCAGATGTCAAAAACAGAGCAAGAACTCTGACTTTTCTACAGTCTCATGTAAGATCTGATCTCACCTGGCTATAGCTTTGCTTATTCATAGTTGATATAAACCTAATTGCTTCAGTTTTCACTCCTAAGACGAGCTCATGTCAACTCCAGACCTAGGAGGTAGGAGTGATAGCCTCAAAGAGGGAAGATTTTCCAATGGTTAAAGAGGATTGGGTTGGTGATCAGTTACAAAAGTTGAATATTCAGAAATCTAAGGGCCCTGATGAGATGCATCCAAGAGTGGCACTTGGGCCACAACAACCCCCTGCAATGCTACAGGCTTGGGGAGGTGTGCCTGGAGAGCTGTGGGGCAGAGAGGGACCTGGGGGTAGTAACAGACAGGAAGATGAATATGAACCAGCAGTGTGCCCAGGTGGCCAAGAAGGCCAATGGCATCCTGGCCTGGATTAGAAATAGTTGTCCAGCAGGAGTAGGTAGGTTATTGTTCCCCTGTATTGGCACTGGTGAGGCCACATCTTGACTACTGTGTCCAGTTTTGGTCCATGTCCAAGTGGAGGCCAGTGACAAGCGGAGTCCTGGGACCAGTCTTGTTCAACATCTTTGAATGTTGGTGACATGGACAGAGGCACTGAGTGCACCCTCAGCAAGTTTGCTGATGACACCCAGCTGTGTGGTGCAGCAGGCATGCTGGAGGGCAGGGATGCCATCCAGAGGGACCTGGACAGGCTGGAGAGGTGGGCACAAGCCAACCTCATGGAGT
>JAOXOE010000276.1:70775-102031 GCA_028565055.1 Phoeniculus purpureus | reverse complement strand
GGAGTCTCCTTCTCTGGAGATGTTTAAAACCCACCTGGCCATGTTCCTGTGTGACTTGATCTAGGGGATCCTGCTCTTTCACTAAAGATATTTGTCCTAATTTCCAACCTGAACCTTCCCTGGAACAACTGGGGGCCATTTCCTCTGGTCCTGTCAGCAGTTACTGGGGAGAAGAGGCCAACACCAGCCTTCCTACAGCCTCCTTTCAAGGAGCTGTAAAGGGCAATAAGGTCTTCCCTCAGATTCCTCTTCTTCAGGCTAAATAATCCCAACTCCCTCAGCTTCTCCCCATAAGTCATGATCTCTAAACCATGTCCTCCAATGGCTAAGTCCAATCATTAACTCAGCAAAACCACAGCTCATTTCATTGTGAGGGACCAGGCACGCTGCAGCAGATCTGCTTTAAAATTCAACTGGATGTTGTGCAAGACCCAGACAGTTATTTCTTGAACTGAACCAGAACCTACACAAAAATAATAATGGAAAAAGACAAAAAGCTGCCTTCAGAAATTACTGTGGTGGTATCAGCACAACGTTCTTGTCACAAACCTGAAGTGCAGATAAAAGCCAGGGCTTACAATTCCCATCTCCTCTGTGGGAAGTATTTCTCCATAATTAAGCACAAGCAAATTGTGCATGAGCCTGGCTTCAAATCTGTCCCTAAACCCCTAGAAAACTCTGGTATATTTTTAACAGCTTTGCAGATTACCTCTTTGTGGTTCCCAAATAAGCGGACCTGCTAGATATCTGCTAGAGCTTCCTCCAAGGTGCACAGTCTAATAATCACAGCATCCCCGACTGGTTCGGGTTGGGAGGAAGCTCAGAGCTCAGCCGGTGCCAATCCCATGTCTTGGGCAGCGACACCTCTCAGCAGACCAGAGTGTCCACAGCCCCATCCAATCTACCCTTCAACACTTCCAGGGATGGTGGAGCAGCCACAACCTCCCTGAAGAACCTGTTGCAGGGCCTCAGCACCCTCACAGTAAGGGATTTCTGCTTCAGACTTCATTTCAATCTGTCTTCTGTTAGGTTGAACCCAGTCTCCTTGTTCTAACACCAGAATCCCTCAGAAAAAGTCTTTCTCCAGCTTTCCTGGAGGCACTTCAAGTGCTAGAAGGCTGATAATTTCTCTCCAGCCCCCAAATCAGTGGTCTTAGGCTTTTTCGCAGAATCACAGAACATTAGGGATTGGAAGGGACCTCGAAAGGTCATCTAGTCCAAACCTCCTGCCACAGCAGGATCACCTAGACCAAGTCACACAGGAACATATCCAGGTAGGTTTTAAACATCTCCAGAGGAGGTGGAGACCACTACAACCCCCTTGGGCAGCCTGTTCCAGTGCTCCATCACTCTCACTGGGAAGAAGTTCCTCCTGATATTTATATGGAACCTCCTCTGTTCCAGCTTACACCTCTTGCCCCTTTCCTATCATTGGATGGCATTGAGCAGAGCCTGGCTCCATCCTCCTGACACCCACCCTGCACATATTTACAGACATTAATGAGGGCACTCCTCAGCCTCTTCTTCAAACTAAACAGCCCCAGCTCTCTCCGTCTTTCTCATAAGATTTATTCTCCAGGCCTTTCACCAAAGTGTTCTCTTTTCTTTCACCAAAGAAGCCGAAGGTTTCTCTTGCGTTGTAGGTCTGAGCAATAGGAAAATCAAGTGAGGAAGATGGAGAAGCCAATGGAAGCATAAGCTAGAAAGCTTTGTCAGAAGCCAGTGCAGGACAAGATTCCTGGACATACGTGCTACAGGACAAGAAGACTTGAGGGTAGGAGAGAGCTCAGTTCAGCCAGATCTTGGGTGGCCAGATGGTTGTAAAGGAAAAGAGGTGTTGAACAGAAATGCTGTTTCAGCTTGGTGCTGTGATGGATAGCAAAGAACCAGCTCTTGTGTATCTGGGGTTTGTTAACGCACTAGTCAAGATGGTTGCCTTGTCTCCAGCAATAGTGAGTACAGCCAAGGTATTGGTTTGAAAGCTTTCGTTCCAGGTGAGATGTGATAAGAGCTAACAACAACGGTTCTGGGAAGTCTCCTCTCAGATCCCTGTTGTTTGAACAGTCTGGTTTTGCTTCTTTCATTTGTTCCACTAGAGAGAAAGGATAGTTCCTTCATTTTCTTAGCATAGGGTTTGATTCTAAGTAGGAACATAGACACTTCTAGAAGCTGGTCAAGACCCTCTGAAGGGGTCCAGCCAGCTGGGTGTATGGAGGGATGATGCCACAAAAAGAAGCTGAACATGAAGAACTGACCTGTACAGCATAGTAATGGAAGAGCTCCAGATTCTAAATAGTTAACAACGGCCCATGATGTTAAACAAAACAAACTATGAAAAGTGATTTTTTTTTCCCCTTTTCCTGCAGTAACAGAAGCCAAACTCCATAGAATCATTAAGGTAGGAAGAGACCTACAAGATCAAAGAACCATAGAATCATATGGCTGGAAAGGACCTCCAGGATCATCCAGTCCAGCTGCTAACATCACTCCAGCCTGCTCACTAAACAGTGTCCCCTAGGACCAAATATTCAGCTTATACAAGGCATCTTGAGGGAAGTCCATGTTACTGGAAATTTTTCATTCTGTAGGAGAAAGGGACCTGGGGGTCCTGGTGGACAACAGGATGACCAGGGGCCAGTGATGTACTGTTGCGGCCAAGAGGGCCAACAGCATCCTGGAGTGGATCAGAAGTGGGGTAGTTAGCAGATCAAGAGAGGTTCTTCTCCCCCTCTACTCTGCCCTGGTGAGACCACATCTGTAGTATTTTGTCCAGTTTGGGGCCCCTCAGTTTAGTACATGGAGCTGCTGGAGGGAGTCCAGAGTAGAGCAACGAGGATGATGAAGGGAGTGCAACACCTCACTTATGAGGAAAGGCTGAGGGAGCTGGGTCTCTTTACTTTGGAGGACACTGAGGAGTGCCCTCATTAATTTCTGTAAATATGTGAAGGGTGGGTGTCAAGAGGATGGACCCAGGCTGAAAGGACACTGTAGAAATGTTGGTGCTGGCCTCTTCTCACAGGTCATTAGCGACAAAAGCAGAGTGAAGGGCTTCAAGCTCCAACAAGGGAGGGTTAGACTGGACATGAGGAAGAAATTCTTCCCAAAGAGTGTGGTCAGGTACTGAAATGGGCTGCCCAGTTGGTGGTTGAGTCCCTGGATGTGTTTAAAAGTGGCTTAGATGCAGTGTTAGAGGATCTGATTTAGGGGTGACCTTGTAGAGTAGGGTTGTTGGTTGGACTTGTTGATTCCAAAGGTCTTTTCCAACCAGAATGATTCTGTGATTCTGTTATGTACTCCATAAGACTAAATGGTTAATACTGAAGGTTAATCATCTGATGGATCCAATGATTAACCAATCAAATGATAACTTTCATTGGCACAGTAACATAGGATGGAAGTAGTTCTCTGTGATACAGTTAAAATACTTCATTTAAACCAAAATAACCCAACTGATGAACATGAGCTCAGTTCCAAGTGAGCGGTTGAATGAAGTCTCTCACATACCTGAGACTTTGTCCAGTACTAACCCCAAGACAAAGATTTACATGTTTCTGAAACACCAAGAGCAATCAATGATATCTGCAAAAGATCAGGAGTACCCTACTTTCACCAGCTATTTACCCAAATTCATGGACACTGACTTCTGGCAACATTTGAAATCCTTGTATTCCTGCACTGCATTTTCAATTACAGAGAAGTTAGAAGGTCTATAACCAGTCTGGATGAAACAGAAATTCAGGTCAAAACCAAGATGCCCTTTGGTTTTCACAGCAACTGGAAATGCTGCACTGTGGTCATTAGAGGTGGAGACGCTGTGCAGTCTCCATCCGTAGGGGTTTTCAAGACCAGACTAGACAAAGCCCTGAACAATCTTGTCTGACCTCATAGTTGACCTCTAGAGGTCTCTTCCAACCTGAATTATCCTGTGAGTCTACAAGCACTCCAAGTGCTTCACCTATTATTGTCAAATTATACTATATATAGTTTGTTTTTTTCCACAAGAATGCTACTTTAACCCATTCTTGCCTCTCTCAGCGCTGTGCTGAACAGAAGGCACATCTTTCTGTCTTAGCAACGTTCACCCTCAAGTACTTACAACGATCTTTATGATTTTTCCATGCTAATTATCCCACTTATTCCAGGTTCTGGTTCCGAGTTGTGGGTGCGAGAGGTAAGGGAATCGCCATCGTTTATCAAAGGTTAAGGCCAGATTCCGAGATAATTTGCCCTGCTCCCTTTAGCAGACAGTTACCGCGCGACCAAAAATCGTCAGCGGTTTGTAAGACTTATAAATAAGGAATAAATAATGGCCTCTCAAATTTGAACTTTAGGCTGGCAATCAATTATCGAAGAAAGCTGTATTCAGTAGAGTGCAGTGTCCAAAAATATCTTCTTGTTATTTCATGTCATGAACCATATTCAATTATTGCTCTCTGGAAATAGATTACTTCAGACAATAGGTAATTCTAGAAATCTAAAATGGAGAGCCAGTCCATTTATTCCTTCAGTTTCTCTCTTAAAAACAACGAGTTCCAGTGAAGTGTCCTTTCTTTTGTTTTTCTGTACCTACGTCATGATTTTTTTATGATTTAATAATTTGCAATTTTAATTTTATTTTTTTAAACAAAGAAAAAACATCAATAAGCTGAATTATGGGTGACTTTTTAAATGTTGTGCTGTCCTATGCCCAGGGGGGTTGTGGAGTCTCCTTCTCTGGAGATGTTTAAAACCCACCTGGCCGTGTTCCTGTGCGACTGAATCTAGGGGATCCTGCTGTGGCAAGGGGGATTGGACTGGGTGATCTCTCGAGGTCCCCTCCAACCCCTAATGACTGGATCTAAGGGAACCTGCTGTGGCAGGGGGATTGGACTGGATGATCTTTTGAGGTCCCTTCCAACGTTCTGTGGTTCTGTAAAGAACTTAAGAATAAGGTTCTTAAGTTTGTAAAGGAATACTAATTTTAGCATCCTTTTTGACCAAAAATGACTGTCAGTTTGTCAAATACAGTTCCAGACACTACTGTGGTTTCTCATTCAGTCCATATAAATTAATTTTACAATACTTGGTGATTTGGTTTAGAGACAGAAAACAAAGGAGGGAGAAACATCCCCCGTATTTTTATGGAAGAAATACAATAATGTAGACAACTGCTACAATTTCTATGACTTTTTGGGGGATCTGGTTTAGGGGTGCACTTGTAGAGTAGGGTTGATGGTTGGACTCGATGATCCCAAGGGTCTTTTCCAACCGGAATGATTCTATGATTCTGTGATTCAATCAACAGAATTGGTGCCCCTACTTCTTAAGCACATGAATTACACAGACTCACAGAACATTGGGGATTGGAAAGTATCTCGAAAGATCATTGAGTCCTCAAAAGAAATTGTTTTTTTTTATTTACTGCTGGTTAATCACTTTACTTCGCTAAAAATAACGGTCATTAAAAGAATCTCGAAGCTTGCCTTAGATTTCAGGACTAACCTGCGAGTTGCAAAACCTTTAACTACGTTCCTTTTAACGGGTTTAATAGATGTAAAAGCTTCACAAGTGATGATATAAAGGATAATTTACGCTTGCGATGCATTTTCGTCCAATTAATAGATTGCCTGTGTGTTGCATATTTTGCATGACAAAAGAGCGGAATATTAAACTGCCATTCATAATGAAAACGCACTTTGCAAATTAAAAGTGCCGAAACAGAAATTTTTCACCCTGTTTAGGAAATAAACAGTCCTTAACCAATTAAACCGCATTGTAATAATTCTATGATTTATTGCGAGTTGTTTAACTTTCAAAACTCGGCTAACCCGTATTAAGGTCACAATCCATCATGTCTTGCTTGGAAAGCCAGCAAATAATGGCTGTTGTATTAGCTGCTTTTGATGATAGTATGAAAGAAGTATTAGCACTTGTCAACAAAACTGCTTACAACATAACATTAGCATGCATGGGCTGCTGTACCTATTTATTATTCTGGCAGCTTCACACATATTGTTACAAGCTTATAAAACATTTTGTCGGGTGGAAACCGAATGTACACTGTTTGGTTTTCTGATAGACTGGCAGCATAAATGTCTGGGCTGACTTAGTTTAGTTTAAGTGTAAATAGAGACACAAATTCTTCAACCTGTTCTCTTATTGATACTGAAAAGTGCTGAATTATTCAGCATCCAACTCTTCTGTTTGTGTCTATCACAGTTATCAATTACCCATCAGTCTTCTTGTCAAAACAGAATGGATTAATCTGGCTGAAATCAAGACAAATAAGTGGATACTATAACAGGGGTGCAGGGTTGCCAAACTGTCAAAGGGAAATCCAGGCAGTGACATTTGCCGTCAAAAGTCAGATATCTGGCTTAAGTGAGCAAATGATTTCCCTTTACGAGCCAAGAATGCACTTAGCTCACCGTAAGTAAATTAATCTGCCTACTTTGCCTACTAATGCATTATCAGCAGGGATCGTCGCAGCAATTTTGTACTTACGGCTCACATGACTTTACGGCCCAACGCTTTGTCTGAGAGTTGAGTTTTCAAGGCAAACGCACTCAAACTATTGGGGTTTTTATAAATTTAAATAATGTTACTCGAATGTATGAACTTCTCAGTGCGAGTACTTGTTGGTTCAATCAGGAAGAGGGAGTTGCGGCTGCTCAGCCTGGGGAAGAGAAGGCTCTGGGGGGTTGCCTTGGAGCAGCTTCCAGTCCCTGAAAGGGGGCCCCAGGAAAGCTGGAGAGGAACTTTTTTCCAATGGACTCTGGTGCTAGGACAGGGGGGATGTGTTCAAGCTCAATGAGGGGAGACTGAGATGAGATCTGAGGCAAAATTCCTCCAAAAATTCCTCCTTGTGAGGGGGCTGAAGCCCTGGAACTGGTTGCTCAGGCAAGTTGTGGCTGTTCCATCATCCCTGGAAGTGTTCAAGGCCAGGGTGGATGGGGCTGTGGGCACAGTGGTCTGGTGAGAGTTGTTGCTGCCCATGGCAGGAGGTTGGCACTGGATCAGCAATGAGCTCCCTTCCAATCCAATCTAATACATTCTGTCATTCCAAGATCACAGAATGACAGAATTCGGATAACACTAGAGATGGGAAGGAACCTTGAAAGATCATTCAGTCCAATCCCCCCGCCACAGCAGGATCACCTAGATCCAGTTGCGCAGAAACATGGCCAGGCACGATTTAAGCTTCTCCAGAGATGGAGACTCAACGACCCTCCTGGGTAGCCCCTTCCAGTGCTGTGTTACCCTCACTAGGAAGAAGTTCCTTCTCATCTTGATCTGGAACCTCCTCTGTTCCAGCTTACACCCACTGCGCCTTGTCCTATCATTCCATTGTGAATGGAAGGAGTTAGCTTGTGTTTGTTGATCAATTGGGTATTTAGGTTAGTTGTTGTTGTGAGTCTGGTTGGACTCAGTGATCTAGGAGGCTCTTTCCAACCAGGATCATTCTGTGATTCTGTGGAAACTATCTGCTACTGTATTGAAATTCCTACATATTATCTTTGTATGTCATTTTCTGCACTTTAAAAATGCAAGTTAAAGCCTTCCCTGTATTTCCTGGTACGTATGAAACAACACTCAAGAAAGCAACTTATTCAGAACATCTCAGACTAAACTTCCACTGCCCGTTGAACAGTCTGGCAGATCAAAAAAAAAGGCATTTCCACGCATTCCTACATCAATTACTGTAATTCCCGATAAGCCAAAATACAGTCAAGAGTACTACAAGGTTAATATAATAATTTATGTTATTTCTCCTGTTCAGGCTCTGTTTGCAAAAAAAGGGATAGAAATTAGCAAGGGTCCTTAGCAACCACTCCCCAATACGCTTGACCCACGGCCGATCTCTCTGAATACTCGCTGAAAACACAATGAAGCTCATTATGCGTCAGATTATTTCAGCAAGACAGAGAAATTTACCTGTTATACATTAATCTCCAATTTCTTCTTTCATTTCTATTAAGTATGAGCAGTACGCAGCTGGCTCTGCTAACTGCTTGATATTAAGCATCGGGTTTTATTGACAGACATTTAACAGTCAGAGAAAGATTGCACTGGATCTGCTGGTTACAAGAGTTATTCAGACTGTATAATTCAGCATCGCTAGACATCTGCTCAGTTCTTTGACTCGTAATAAGTCTAAGACTGTACTGTCAGAATTGATAAAGAATATATATATTCTAATATTTCCCGTTCTTCTCTCAGAGATACGCTCATTGTGATCCGTGAATTTTTTGGTGGAATTAGTGTCAGGTCCATGTCTGATTTAACTCTCTTGATCAGTTCAAAGTGAAACAGTGTATGGAGATCTCAGACGTCTTTCAGAAAGACCTAACCAGTTCCAGCCGGGAAACAATACAAACCTACCCCTACTTAATTCTTGACAAAACTCTTCTGTTCTCAAGCAAATTAAGGAGGTTTTTTTTTTCCCCTTTTTTTCCCCTGTGAATGTTGAGAGCAACTATTATTATTATAAAAGACACAAAATAATTTAAACAGAAGAAATTGGTTGCTTCATGTCAAAGGTTTTAAAAACTAGTGACATAAATCAATCATTACAATGGAGAGAAAATTGCAGCAGAAATACTGCTTCTCTCTCCACTTTGGGTATGTCAGAAAGTAATTTTCATTTTAATATGAGTTTGAATGTCTCTGTCTCGATTTTAAGATCCATTGTATTTGTTTGTTTGCTTAAAATAATTGATTAGACCTACAGCTAAATGTGGTGGCTAATTCTTTCACCCAGCGTCCACTGGATTTCCAACAAAAACAAAACAAGGGCTTAAAACCCGCCTGGCCGTGTTCCTGTGCGACTTGTTCTATGTGGTCCTGCTCTGGCAGGAAGACTGGACTGGATGATCTTTCAAGGTCCCTTCCAATCTCTAATATTCTGTGATTCTGTGATTACCAACTGCCAGGAGAGAACATTAGGGGAATACCACTGTTTGTATTATCAACATCTATCAAAACAGATACTGAGATTTAACATTATTTTAGAATAAAATTCATTGGTCAACATCTCTCACAGACTCACAGAATCAATAGGGATTGGAAGGGACCTCGAAAAATTATCTAGTCCAATCCCCTTGCAACAGCAGGATCACCTAGATCCAGTCACACAGGAACATGTCCAGGTGGGTCTTCAACGTCTCCGGAGAAGGAGATTCCTCAACCCTCCCTGGGTAGCCCCTTCCACAGCTCTATCACCCTCACTGTGAAGAAGTTCCTGCTGATATTCATAGGGAACCTCCTGTGTTTCAGTTCACACCCACTGCCCCTTATGCTATCACTAGATGACATTGAGAAGAGCCTGGCTCCATCCTCCTGACACCCACCCTTCACATATTTATAGACATTAATGAGGTCACCCCTCAGTCTCCTCCAAGCTAAACAGACCCAGCTCCCTCAGCCTCTGCTCATCAGGGAGGTGTTCTACTTCCTTCCTTCATCACCCTCGTTGCTCTACATTGGACTCCCTCCTGTAACTTTCTAAAGGAGTTTTGTTTGGGAAACATATTTAGATTCTAATTTCACTCTGTTTTTCCTCAAAGAAAGACGGATACATGACTGGGTAAGAAGTCTGCGACTGGATCTAGGGAATCCTGCTGTGTTGGGGGGATAGGACTAGATGGTCTTTTGAGGTCCCTTCCAATCCTTAATGTTCTGTGATTCTGTGATTCTGTGGAGTCTCATTTAGATTGCCAATGAGGCACTGGTTGTCCCCTACCTGGAGGTGTTCAAAGCCAGATTGGATGACTCCTTCAGCAACCAAGTCTAGTTGAGAGTTGTCACTGCTGATGGGGTTGGAGTAGATGAATTCTGAGCTCCCTTCCAACCTAAACCCGTCTAAGATTCTATGATATTTTCTTTTAAACCCCAGCTGCACTAAAAATCGCTGTTCATGAAGATTTAGCTAGATGTGAACAACAAGCAACACAACCACTACATCTGTTTCGCTTCTATTCTGTGATCTGGAGAAAGTCATTAAGCCAAAATTAAGGGGTGAAGTAAATTTGTCACTTTTGCACTTCTGCTAAGGAAGAAGAAAATGGACAATCAACAGGTCCCCACTGGGTGACAATAAACTGGCCTTAGTATTCAAGCCGGGGATGAAGAGATCTAAGAAAGGTACAGAACCCTGTGGTCTGGTCAAGTTTCAGTACCTTCATGAAAACACCACAGTCCCCTGCAGCTACAGGCTTGGGGAGGGTGGCTGGAGAGCAGTCTGGTAGAGAGGGACCTGCGGGTTCTAATTGACAGGCAGCTGAATCTGAGCCAGCAGGGTGCCCAGGTGGCCAAGAAGACCAATGGCATCCTGGCCTGGATCAGAAAGTGTGTGTCCAGCAGGAGGTGACTGTGCCCCTGTACTTAGCACTGGTGAGGCCACATCTGGGTCCAGTTTTGGGCACCTCAGTCCCAGGGAGACATCAAGGGGCTGGAGCTGGTGCAGAGGAGGGCAACGAAGCTGGGGAAGGGCCTGGAGAATCAGTCTGATGAGGAGAGACTGAGAGAGTTGGGGTTGTTCAGTTTGAGGAAGAGGAGGCTGAGGGGAGAACTCATCACTCTCTGCAACTATCTGAAAAGATACTGTAGAGATGTTGGTGCTGGTCTCTTGTAATGCCGGTCATTAGGGACAGGATCAGAGGGAAGGGCTTCAAGCTCCAACAGAGGAGGGTTGGACTGGCCATCAGGAAGAAATTCTTCCTGGAGAGAGTGGTCAGGCACTGGAATGGGCTGCCCAGGGTAGTGGTTGAGTCCCCATCCCTGGGTGTGTTTTAAAGCCACTTAGATGTGGTGTTGGGGGATGTGGTTTAGGGGTGACCTTGTAGAGTAGGGTTGATGATCCCAAGAGTCTTTTCCAACCTGAAGGATTCTGTGATTCTGTGATCCTTCAGTGGGTTCTGTATCTCTTGCTAAGGTCCAGTATGATAGAACCATGATTTTGTTGATACTTGCACTGTCCATTTGAAATATAGTTCACCTTTGGCTATGTGATCTATCACTGCAGCTCTTGACTCCAGCATAATCATCACTTGGCTTTTGGGTAAAGAAAAATGGGGTTTGGCTCTGCTTGATCAGAATAAATGTACAGTCAGAAAAAAAAGTCATAGCTGCTGGGTAGACAGATCAAATATTCACCTGTTTAAATCTTACCTTAGATGTTTAAGATACAAACAGTTATACATTGAATTAGCTGTGACTGCTATTTATTGACCTATGAGCTATTGAGAAACAACTTCACTTGCAGAAGGTAAAACATATTGAGGTTTTATGTGTTTGTTTAACACCCCACCCCAACCCCTTCCTACAAATGACAACGTGGTGGCACGTAGAGCACTGTTAGGTTTCAGTATTTGGAACTTTTCTAAGCTGTGAATACCCAAATATGTAAAACCTATCAACAACCAGTATGGATCCAAAACCACGTCTGCAATCAATCTCCTGTTCAGTAAGCCAATAATCAATGTCCAGTGTAAAAACCTTCCTTGTAAGAAATAGTAAGAGATATGAGGCATTCAAGCCACAGTCTGTCCAAACTGTAGGAGCAGTTCAAATAGGCTTCATGTTATCACTGAAGTGACGTGAGATGAAACACTTCGATTTAATCAAACTAATGGTCAGAAGTGGGATTTCTCTTCTAGTTTTGTTCTTTGCTTTAAAGATAAGAAAATTCAGTTAAAGAATTTTTTCCCATGAAGGATTTAACTTTTGCTTGAACATTTTCCATCAAGATTTGTTCTCAATGGAAGTGATGAATTTCCATGTTGGCTCTACCCATTAATGATGGTTAATGCTACCAGTGGTTTTTATTTTGATCAAAAATTCTAATGTTCAACTTGCTGTTCATTTCAATGACATTTTTGAAAGTAGCTCTCTGTGACATTTTGAGATAAATCTGGGATGTTTCCATGATTACAAGCACAACAGTGTCATCAAAAGTAGACAGGCCTTGTACTACCGAACACCCGTAGGTGTGTTCTGAACACAAGTTACTCATGATGATGAGGCTTTCTGAGACACTTCATTCTCAAAAAGTTAGTGCTAATTAGAAGGACTTGTATTTGTTTCCCCTCTTGGCCAAGAAAACTGCTCAAAATAAAACTCTAAAACTCAAAAGCATGAGTAGGAGAAGGCAGACCTTTCTACGGAGACTGGTGTAGATGTGGTTCCAGAGACTTGTGACTCTGACTCAATGCAACCCGCAGTATTAATAGCCATGTGGGCTTCTGATTAAAACAACCCAAAAGTTCCCAATTCCCAGCAGGAGATTTTTGTCTTCATTCTTTAAATAGTCTTCCATCTGCACAGAAAGAGAAATTTTGCTTGCCATTGTTTCACTGAATGCGTAGGCTGTAAAAGACCTTCAGGATCACTGAGGCCAACCACTAATCCAACTGTCCCAAGGCCACCACTAAGCCATGTCCCAGAGCTACACGACTTTCACACACATCCAGGGATGTCCTTAAAATAGTCCGTACTAGAAGCACTACAAGTGCTGCGATCAGTCGATTGGTTTGGGTTTTAAGAACTAATTTTCAGTTCATTATTACTGAAATTGTGAATTGGAATTTTGTTAGCTACAAACATATTTTTATAACTTTATACCACACTGAAGATGTGAGAAGGGGTTTTTCAAACCACTCATCTTGAGATTTTGTTTCCATACTGGCTTTGAAGAGCGAGAGGTTAGTATTTTTAGGATGAAAATCAGGCATAAGCCCTGATCATTGAGGGAGTTCATGTCCTTGTCGCGACTTCATGGATGATTCAGAAACAACATCACCCATTTCGGAGATTCAGCAGAAGCACACTGACGGAAATGCGATAAAGCTTCGTTCAAATTAACTGATTCATGAGAGTTTATTCTATTTTCATTAATGTGCTGATATTTTTTCCCAGAAAAGGCATGGAATTAAATTGAAGTGACGCAAGACAATTTCAAGACCACTGTAAAATACAAAACAGAATCCTGAATTAACTGGAAAAAATCAGATGGTTAAAATGTTTTCTGGCCTTGTGAGCCCACAAGTATTTTCAAATCCAGGTTTCTAACAGGACTAGGTATTCTGGGCAGCTGTGTGAACCCATCAGTTCCATAACCTGATGGGTTTGTAATGAAAATATTCATAATATTGAGCAATAATTTAATCACAGACTCACAGAACATTAGGGATTCAAAGGGACCTCGAAAGATCATCCAGTCCAATCCCCCTGCCACAGCAGGATCACCCCAACCAAGTAGCACAGGAACATGGCCAGGTGGATTATAAACATCTCCGGAGAAGGAACCTCCACAACCCCCCTGGGCAGCCCCTTCCAGTGCTCCATCATCCTTACTGGGAAGAAGTTCCTTCTGAAATTTATATGGAACCTCCTATGTTCTAGCTTACACCCATTGCCCCTTGTCCTATAAGAGAAGAGCCTGGCTCCATCCTCCTGACACCCACCCTTCAGATATTTATAGACATTAATGAGGTCACCCCTCAGTCTCCTCCAAGCTAAAGAGACCCAGGTCCCTCAGCCTTTCTCATAAGGGAGGTGTTCTACTTCAACTTTGTTCTTCTACGCTGGACTGCCTCCAGAAGTTCCTTCTTGAACTGAGAGGCTCAGAAATGGACAGAATACTCCAGATGTGGTCTCACCAGGGCAGAGTAGAGGGGGAGAAGAACCACACTACCTGCTAACCAACCCCTTCTGATCCACCCCAGGATGTTGTTGGCCCTCTTGGCCACAAGGGCACATTGCTGGCTCATGGTCATCCTGCTGGCCACCAGGACCCATCAGGTCCCTTTCTCTTACACTGCTCTCCAACAGATCAGTCTCCAGCCTATACTGGTACCTGGGGTTGTTCTTGCCCAGATGCAAGACTCCACACTTACCCTTGTTATATTTCATTAAATTTCTCCCTGCCCAGCTCTCCAGCCTGTCCAGGTCCCACTGAGTGGCAGCACAGTCTGTTGGGGTTCAGCTACACCTCCCAGCTTTGTGTCGTCAGCAAACTTGCTGACAGTGCACTCTATTCAAGTCATTAATTAATAGATTGAACAGGACTGGTCCCAGTACTGACCCTTGGGGGACTCTGCTATATACAGGCCTCCAGCTAGACTCTGTGCCATTGACCGCTACTCTCTGGCTTCTATGCTGCAACCAGTTCACGATCCACCTCATCTAGACCACACTGCATCAGTTTGGCTGCAAGGATTCTGTGGGAGATGGAGTCAAATGCATTACTGACATCAAGGTAGACCCTCCAAGAGAGAATTCATCTGGGACCAGCCCACAGGAGACCCATGTATAAAGACAGAAATAGTGAAGGAAGATCGGTGTATCTGCCACAGCATGTACAGTGGTAAGGAAAAAACTCCTAAAAAACCTTGACTTTTGGGAAAATGTACAAAAACCCCCACTCTTCATACAGTCTGTACCAGCATCAGTCTCCCAGATCTGCAGGCATTTATTAGGTTGTATGATTGGTCAGTTAGAAGGACGGTGGTCTCTTTACATGTCTCAATTGGTTTGCTCTAAGACAGCACCTTCACCTAGTGTTACCCCAGCTGCAAGTCTGGACTTTTGTATCACTGGATAGCATGTTAAAAATAATTAAAACTCCACAGGCCACCACTGACCATGAGAAGTTGATATCTCTTAGCCAGTGATCTCCAGAGTCTGCAGAGGACACAAGAACGAAGTTAGAAAGTATCTGAGTAGTCTGTTCCTTTGCAGACTGGTTTTATAAAGAGATACAGAGCAAGAAAAAGCCAAAGCTTCAGAAGCAAAACTGTCAGAAAGGCAGACGAAGCAGCAGACACTGTGAGAAATGCAGTGCACAGCGCTGGTGGGACAACAAACCGCTCTGAGGAGTAGTAGTGAGCATGGTGGTTGTATGAGCTAAGGGAGATGTTCAGACGTGCGTTTGTTCCCTTAGAAGTGGAATTCAGGCTCTGAGAGTCTGGTCTGAAGTTTCTGAGATGTGCAGGCATGATTGCTGTGTCCACATTTATGGGATAGAAATTCTTCTAGCAATCATTTTTCAGTTGAAAATACTCAATATATTTCAGGAATAGCCCATTTTATGGAGATTTGCTTTGAAACAGAAGTAAAACAGAAGAACTCAATAAAAATCATAACTCTCCATGGTTTGGAGAATGAAGAGGGGTTATATTGAGACACTGGAATGGACTGACCAGGGCAGTGGTAGAGTCCCCATCCCTGGAGGTGTTCAAGGACACAGCCAATGTCTAGCTGATTGTGGTGATGTTAGGTCCTAGGCTGGCCTGGATGAGCTCAGAGGTCTTTTTCAGCCTCCATGATTCTGTGATTCTGTGAAATACACATATGTGCTGGAGATGATGGGAGTGGTGAGTAGCAGAGCTCTGAAACTATCTGCTAAAAGAGTACATGAATAAATTTATGGCACTTCAGGCTGGTGGTTGTTAGTCATCCCTCATTTCTGTGAGGTTGTTTTATTGCTTATGTTTAGTCCAGCCAATGTCCGTCTTAGGCTGTTACGATAATTTCCACACTTTTAGTCAGAAATTGACAATTCAGCCTGCTGTATATCAAGCCAAACTCTTGTGGACCATCTCTGCCCTTCTTCTTTCCCAAAGTCATCACATATTGAGAAATAAAGAAGACTGCTGGAGCAGAACTCTCCTCTGCACCATACTGGAGTCTCTAAGAGCTGGTCTTTAGTACAATATGAAAGTTATTTTGCAAATGCTGATATTGAAGAGCCAGCACCTCCTGCGTCCTTTTGCCTCTGTGCTTGTCCTTGAGACTTTTACTTACATTAACAACATGACACCTTTGAAAGTAGGTCCATTCCCAGCAGAATCCCTTGCAAGCTGCATTTAGGTACTGCTGACAAGACATTTGTTGCCCCGCCGCCACTCCCCCAGTTGCAGGCTGGCCTGCATAATGATCATAAACGCCTTTATGTTCACCACAATGATGTAACTTGGAGCCCTCAGCTCTTAGGATAACGGGACTAGCTTTAAAAGCCCTAAGTTGGCTCGTAAGCAGGGGCCTCTGCAGCTCTGCTAATCAAAGCGGGTGTGTATCTCACCTTTTAATATCACCTCAACTCTACATCTGGCAGTGATGGAATTAAACCAGTGCTAATGAAAACAGGACAAATGGGTAAACGAAAAGGTACTTATGTTCATATACATAGGACGTGATGGAATTAAACCAGTGCTAATAAAAGCAAGAAAAATAGATAAATACCGAGGTACCGACTGTAATCATATACAGAGCACCCACAGAAAAAGGGACTGATAACATCCATCTTGATGTAAATACGGTTCTAAACAGTGGACTGAATGCTTCTTGATGAGCTCTGTGGAGATGTGCATTAGTAATAGAACACTGGAAAAATGGCTCACACCCACTGGAAAGGGGTCTCATCGCTTTCTGAGCTACAGGCACAGACATCCCTCCACATCCCTTTACATGGCTACCAAGTTATTGCCATTGCAGCCATACAAAACCAGGCAGTCATTCAGATTCAGCTCCTGGTACTTTTCATCAGTCTTGATTCATCTGTTCTGTAGTGGTTATTCTGCAAGCAAGCAAATAGTGGTACAGAATAAAACACGATAGGGGAAAAATTCCAGTGTTAAGCATTCTCATCATTTGGGAAAACACAACACTAGTAGCGGGGCGGGGGGGAATGGCTTCCTAATTTTTAAGCTTATAATATTCTATTTTTGAATATTTTCTGAATGCTGTGCTTATTTTCTCTTCTCCTGCTTCACTATGAATAGTCAAATGTAATTAAGGTTGTAAATATGGGTTTTAGGAAGCGGTGTATGTTAACACCTCTTGGCTAGGAAACTTGCAGTGAGAACGACTCCAGAAAAGGCAAACAAAAGGTTAGAAGTTGTATTGCCAAGCTATTTCTGACCATTGAACTTCATCCTTGATGCTGAACCTTGGTAATCCACCAATCCTTCATGGCTGTGGTATTACTCTCCTTTCAAACTACTGCCACCACCAAATGATTAATTCATGTTTGGGAAGGTGTTCTCTGAGATTTGGAATTCAAATGCTCTGGTGACCAATAAATAACACCAATTTTTTAGTAGCATTATCATACTTCAGTAAATACAGCAGTAGTTGTTTCGTAGTGTAGAAGAAATTGTCCCTAATAGCTCTGAGAAACTGGATACTATCAACATTATGATAAATTTCTGATAGTTTATCTTCAGTTCAAGAGGCATCACAATACATTTTCAGGGTTGGGAGTTCTTAAGAACAAGTCCCAGAGACTTCAAACAATTCAAAGGCAAGACAGGCTTCACACTTCTCATAGCATCTTCTGCCTTTGAATTACCATAAAGCCCACCTTTTATTAGCTTTTAAAGGACTCTGTACAAACAAACCCTCTTCAACCTGCTTTGAGCTAGATGGATGCTGCTGCCCAAAGTGCTAAACTGCAAATAGATTTAAAGGCTATTTGGTTTCAAACATCCTGTTTCCTTGTTGAGAGCTGCTTCATCTCCAGCTGCAGGTGCTTCAGAGAAAGACAACCATCTGAGCAATGGGCTGCAGCTGAAATCAGAGGAATGTCTTTTAGTTTACATGCTGCTCAAAGCCTGATGTGGAGTCACAAACACTTTCAACAGCTTTCTAGTGAAAAATAATGAATAATTGCTTTAAAACAAGCAACATACCTAGCTCTGATGGTTTCTTGTTTAATGTATTTTAAGCAACTGTATAGTAATTTAGGGTATTACTACAATTAGTCAGGTAATCTGCTACCTCATTGACCAATAGTTTTCCCTTTTGGCCTGACTCTCTGCTCATTTTTCCTTCTTTTATTCCTTGCCATTAAATATTCAGGTTCATGCCAGTCTTCTTGCTAAATTATTCCTGGTTTCAACATATTATTTCCCTATTTCTTAAAGCATAAATTCAACATAGGGATGAAGGAAAGGGCTTTGTTTTTATCCAAGCCTTAACTTCTTCGTTCTTCAGTGAGGTGACCTACATTTCTACTCTTAGAAGGAGTGGAGGAATGGTAATGTCTTGACTTTTAAAATGAGTTTGAGTTGCTAAGTCTTGTAGATAGTTCTTGTTTATCTTGTTCAAAACCTAAATTTCAAAATGAATGATGTTAATACAATAGAAAGGAGAAGAAAATTACATTGAACAAATAGGAAAGCTTTTTTCCCCTTTTTTTCTCTACAGGCTGTGATGAGTGAGACAGAGGTAGAATATGGTCCACAATTAACTTTCTTCTTTTCAGATAAGTTTTAGCTATAAATGCAGGGTATTCAGTAAGCACTGCACAACAACAATGAAGCGAATTGTTCTGAGGAGTAGAATTCAATTTTTATAATTAAGGTATTTAAATCCATTAGTTTTGTTGGTTTCTACCATAGTATTATTATCCATTAAAAATGCTTTCTGTTTTGAAGTGAGATGTTGTGACATGACTTACTGTCATCTCTGAGCAGGTAAAGTAGGTGTATAAGTTGTTAAATATGTTGGAAATGTTTCATTGCAGTGCCACTAAATTATCATTCCAATGCATTTGAAAAGCCTCTAGTGTTACTGGAAGGCACCACTGCAAGTGAAAAACAGCTGCGAGTCAAAAATGAATACAGTGATGTTTGAAACTGGAACAATTATTATAATGGGTTTTAATTCTGTCATTTAGGTTTTTAATCATAGAACAGTTTTGGTTGGATGAGACCTTCAAGATCATTGAGTCCAACCTTTTCCTGGCCCTATCAGCACCAGTAAACCCCGTCCCCAAATGCAACATCTACCCTTCTTTTAAAAACCTCCAGGGATGGGGACTCAACCCCCTCCCTGGTCAGGCTGTTCCAATGCCTGACAACACTCTCAGGGAAGAAATTCCCCCTGACATCCAACCTGAACCTCCCTTGGTGCAGCTTAAGGACATTTCACCGTGTCACATCAATGGCCACTAGGGAGAACGGACCAACCTCCAACCCTCTGCAACCTCCTGTCAGTAGTTGTAGAGAGCAATATGGTCTCCCCTCCATCTCCTCTTCTCCAGGCTAAACAGCCCCAGATCCCTTAGCCGTTCCTTATAAGACACATGTTTCTTTGTAGTCTGGACAGTTATTGAGTATTAAAACAATTCCTTCTCTGTTTTTTGAAAGAACATGAAAAAAAAGGACCGAAGCAATCTTGGAAGCTATAAGCTCTTAGATAAATACAGAATAATGCAGTAGGAGACGCGAATTTAAAGTGACAACTGTATAAAAGCTGTATGCTGGCTCAAATGCGCAGAGCTCAAGGCTGTCATGGGGTAGTTCTGCATCAAGAAAAGGACTGGCAGAGCAGTACTGTTGAAATTCTTGTCTTTTAGATCTTTGCTCTTGGTGGTTATGGTGGTATAATGGCTAGGAGCTGGGGCTCACTGCACAATATATTCACAAAATGAGAGAGTCACTAATGAGGGAGCCAGGCACAGTCCAGTTACAATGAATCATTAGCACAGAACTGAGAATAAGATGTTTGGAATCCCATACATCTGCAGGGATTTGCTGATTTCTTCTATTTGATCAACTACTTTCAGGATCCTTACTCTGCAGAGTTGTACTGGAAGCTGGCATTTTCTACTATGTTGTTCTCAGTCTGGTGGGGTTACAGCTGTTGCTTTGGACGTCACTGTACTTGCTAGGCTGTGTTTGCGCTGTGGTCTGAGTTGCAGTTGTGCACATCCATGCGCCGTCAGTCTGCAACCAGTTAACTGAGATCAGTTTTGGCCAGGAAATAGAAAGATTGAATTTGTCTTCAGCCAGGGCGGCAGTGCCAAGCCTCATAACTCGGTCATCCCAGTCCTTTACTGTCCTTCAAATGATCTCCTTGATGACAGAACAGAAGTGGTTGACACCCCAGTAGGCTGTGCTGCCATTCAGTGAGACCTGGACAGGCTGGAGAGTTGGGCAGGGAGAAATTGAATGAACTATAGCAAGGACATGTAGAGTCTGGCGTCTGGGTAAGAATAAACACAGGTACCAGTATAGGGGGCCTGACCTATACTGGGAGAGCAGTGTAGGAGAAAGGGACATGGGCGTCCTGGTGGACAGCAGGATGACCATGAGCCAGCAATGTGCCCTTGTGGTCAAGAAGGCTAGTGGCATCCTGGGGTGGATCAGAAGCAGAGTGGTTGGTAGATAGAGAGAAGTTCTTCCTTCCCCTCTACTCTGCCCCGGTGAGACTGCATCTGGAATACTGCATCCAGGTCTTGGCCTCTCGGTTCCAGGACACAGAACTTCTGGAGAGAGTCCAGTGCAGTGCAGAGCCACAAAGATGATGAAGGGAGTGGAACCTGTCCCTGATGAGGAAAGGCTGAGGGGGCTGAGTCTCTTGAGCTTGGAAAAAAAGAGGCTGAGGGGTGACTCCATTAATGTTTATAAATATGGAAATGGCAGGTGTCAGGAGGATGGAACCAGGCTCTGCTCAGTGACATCCAATGATAAGACAAGGGGCAGTGGGTGTGAGCTGTAACAGAGGAAGTTCCACATCAATATGAGAAGGAACTTCTTCCCAGTGAGTGTGATGGAGCACTGGAACGGGCTGTCCAGGGGAGTTATGGAGTCTCCCTCTCCGGAGACGTTTAAAATCTGTCTTGACATGTTCCTGTGTGACTTGATCTAGGTGATCCTGCTCTGGCAGAGAGATTGGACCAGATGATCTTTTAAGGAGCCTTCCAATCCCTAATGCTCTGTGATGTTGTGCTGTTCTCAGGGTTTTCTGTGCATTTAAAGATTAATTGTGTGTAAATATACCCTCACCTTTTTGAAACCCAGCATATGATTTTCATCTAGATACAAAAAGATTCTCAGCATTTTCCAAAAGACCAGCATAGCCAAGTTCTCCTGGTGTTCCCCTCACTATTGACACAGCTGTGGTAATGAAGCTACTGGAGTTGCTCGGTAATTGAACACTGGACATACATCCGGAATCTTTCCAGTCTCTGCAGTTTTGCCATTTATGATGCTGCTCTGGATGAATTTAGAAAACAGCAATTAGTAAAAAGAAAGCCTTTTCCCTCTTTTTGCTTTTTAAGTGAATGTGACATTTTTGGATACTTAACTTTTCTTTTTCTTCTCTAATTGTGCTAAACATAACAGAGCAAGGGGACTGGTGCTGTCACCGCTTCCAGCAGGGAACAAAAATACCTCCAGAATATGGCAAGCTACCTTTTCTCTGCTGTCAAATATAGAGATGCCTTATTCAGGACACTTTAAAGGCAAAAGCTAAGAATAATTTTCTGTATAATTACGGTTGGATAATATGGACAGTATCAATAAGACCTCAAACCTCATATCCTGGTGTGATAATAAATCACACACCCTGAACTGTGTGCGTGTCACCATTCACACGATGCTAGACTGACTTCTAAACAGATAATACATTTCATATTTCTTCAGAATGGACTCAACACCACACTTCTAGGCCACTTTAAGCATGCAAAGATGAGGCTCAGCTGTGAGCGTTACAAACTTAATGTGCCGTCTGAGAGAAACTGTCCCTCGCTAAGTGATTGCAGCTCAAACTCAAACCTCTGGTTTAGATTCTGGTAACGATGTTTTGTTAATCACTTTGCTTCTGTTGGTAGAGTTTCAGTTAAAGAACATTTATCTCTGGGGTGAAGGAAAGGAAAAGCCATCAAGACAGCTTTGTCTAAAATAAACACAGATGTGTCAACCACAGATGAAGGATAGTTTGTATGAACAGAGGAACATGTCGTTCCTTTAGACTGTAGGATGTAGGAGACATCTATGTCACTTCTGTTTGAGGGAAATGCTTGTGATGTTGAGGAATGTTGAAAATACTTGCTTTTGGCTCTTCTGACGCCCTAAAAAAAAAGAAGGTAGTGGGATCTTGAAAGTAAAGCATTCTGCCACAATTTAGCCTTCAGTTTATGAAAATGCATTTTGCTGAATGACTGTTATTATGGGGGTAGCCTGAAGGAAACTTCTCCTCTTGAATTTTAAATGTGACGTTTTGCCTCCTTTAGCAGCTCCTGAGGATACACAGTACTCTAAGTGTCTTCTTATAAAGGGTTTTTTGTGTTGCGTGGAGTCGAGGTAAGCATGAAAGAGCCTCTGCTTGCTTTTGAGCTCTGTGGCTTTGGACGATGGAGACTAGCTGTACATAAATAAAGGCGGTTACAGATGTAAATACTGCCAGAAACTGCTTCCTACAGGTTTTCAGTGTTGGATTGAGGGTGAGTTGGACTTTAGATAGTTCAAGTACTGGGGACCCCACCATTGCCTCTGAAGAACATATCCCATAAATCTGATTGGTAGGATTTATTCCCAGACTATCCAACCTAACATTTGCTCCATCAGTTTCATCATGTACTCAAGTTGAAGTTCTTTTACTTTTTAAAAAGTAGTTTTCCTACTCTTTCACGTGTGTATCCTTCAGCTGCTAGTACGAATTTCTCTCATTACAGAAGTCCATCTATCAAAATGTTAACTCATTCCTGTCAACCCAAACATACAACTTTAAGTATCGTCCTGTTTATGGAGGAAAGTCCACTTTTATCCCACCAGGAAAAGCCTGCAGAGGTCCAGACGGAGCCAAGTTTACTGTTACCATTCCTGTTGCAGATGAGAGGGAACATTCCCAGCCAATGATGGGGGACCACAGCTGAAGGCACAGCACAGCCATGGATTTAAGACTGATAGAATTAGTGTTATATGCCAGTGTTTAATATAACTAGTTGCCTGTTCTTACTGCATAAACATATGTCTTGCTGGAGCAGAACTGAAAGGGTACCCGGGGGTTGTGATCCTTATGTCCTTCGTGGTATTTAAGGATTTGTGATCCCAGACCTCAGGGCTGCCTGAAAGCTCCAGGCAATTTCCATCTCCTGTATCTAAAGCGGGGGAAGCCCCTTGACCCAGACACTACATCCCAGCCATGCTGTACCTACCTTCTTTAAGGAGTGCTCTTGTGCTTTTGTCTCGCCTAGAAAAGGAGGATCCAGCTGCATTTGCTGACCAGACACTTCAGCCAGGACTGAAAACAGGCAGATATGAAAGGGGAGAGATTTGAGTAGTCACCTCTCCTTTACAGTATACACACTGGCCTTTTCTCAGTGTGACTGACACTGGACAGAAATATGCTCCAGGCTCTTGCCTGGAAAAGTTTCAAAATCCTTTCTGTCTCAGTAGATGGGATTTGCAGGCATATTGACCAGAGCACCCTTCGACCTATGGCTAGCTCCTGCTGGATATCTTAAACTCTGACGAGCATTCTGCCTACAACCTCATCAGTCACATCTACTGGTCCACAGCGCAAGGGCGTCCTTAGTGGGAATTTGGCAATTACTCATCTGACACCATCATGCCACCCTGTGATCTGTGCTGTATTTCCTAGCAATAGGAAGCAGCATACTGTAACTTTCAATTTGCAGCAGCTAACTGGGGAAATGTTACTGGATTCATTATTTTGTGAATGAGTGAGGGGATGAACTGTAGACACTGGAAGATGTTAATGTACACTGCTACTCGGGAGCCATGACTGTAAGCCCTGCATATGACAGAGAAGATAATTTCTCATTTATGCCACCTACACAGAATAAAAAGATGAGATGTGGTTTGTGGAGCTGATACTGAGTCATTCTTTTACACACACAGTCATGAATCATGAGGTAACAAATAAGAAGGAATAAAATAACAATTTGACCTGAACGTTCGCATATTCTGCATGCCAACTGGAATTAAGGAAAGCCACCGTGGCTATAATCAATTGATGGTTTTATTGTTCCCCTTCCACTGGGCACATTTGCTTTTTGCCTTGCTGCTAAGCTAGCCACAGAGTTCAGCTATTTCCTACCTGGGGTCCAGCTGTGAAGTTTCCTGGGGTTTTTTGACTTTATGTCATAGGGGAATTGTCCAGAGCATTCAAATAAGAAGCACTACCAGTCAGGGGACTGTTTTGGAACACTGTCTCCCAAAAGAGGGAGTAGAAACAATAATCCTTATAAGCAGAAATATGGGAACTGCATTAGATGAACCAGGAAAGCCTCCTCTGATGCTACAGGTTTTGAACATTCACTGCCTCAGCCCATTTAACCACCCACTACTTCACCAACGAAAAGTAAGCTCATGCTTTAGCTTTTTACCTCCCTGTCATGTGAAAATGGTGACTTGCAGATAGGGCTCCCTCTGAAAGGAAGAAATCTGCTAGTTTTAAAAAGGAAAAACGCTGGCAAAAAAACCCCCAGGTACTACGCCTGTGCTCCTAGGAGAGCACTGCTGCACTGAGGATACCAAGAAAACGGCCTCTCTTTGGATAAGGATGCCATAACAGATGCACTGGATTAGCCCAAAACTTCACCTACATCAGCATCCAACTGTGTTCAAAAACAGAGATGATGGAAGACCATGATGCATGCAGTATTCAAAAAACGCATATGGCCCTGAGAAGCCTGATCTAACTTTGAAGTTGGCCTTGCTTTGACTTGGAAGTTGGACCAGATAACCTCCAGAAGTCCTTTTTAACCTCCAATAGAAGAAGTTGTTGTTTCTGATACTAAATGAAGACACAATAAAACAATATAGTAATATAAAATAGTTTTACGTTTTCCACCATTACAGGGGAGATGGTTCATTGAAGAAAGCGTGCATTTCTTATCTGAGATCTCATTTTAAATAGTGAAATAACTTATTGGGATATTTTCAGTCTCACTGCTGCATTAAGATTCATTTGTCCCAAGACAAAAAAACTCTTTTAGTACTCAGCCTTTAATCTAAAATTCTACATTTTATGTGTGTGAATCAGATCTCTCTTCAAGGTTTGACACATTGAAGTGGGATGAAGCTCGAAAGTGGAAGGTCTTTTAAAAGATGTATTTAGAGTTTTTGTAACTATGATGTAGGTTTCATAGTTGTCTGCAATTGGTGACTGAAATTCGTCCTTTGGAAAGCCAGTCTTCACATTTCCCCCGCTCTCCTCCCCAGGATTACAGTGAATGTCTCCAACAAAAAGAAAATTAAATCTCTTCCTTTCCAAACTGACAGAGAATAATAGAATAGTGGGATATATAAAAGCAAAGGAGATTCAATTTCTGGAAGCCTTTCCCTGGGCAAAACAGCTAGCTGAAAGCCTGGTGAGCAAAAGGCTGTGTCTGGGGCCACTGAGAAGCGGAGCTCACTGTGTAAGAGGCTCCTCAGGCTTTTATCTGCTGCATTAGTGACTCTACAGAAAAAGCTCCTCAGAGAGGAGCAGTCACAGCATTTAAATACCTGAGCAGGGTGGGAGCAGGGGAGAGGAGCAAGTGTGCAGGACTACTGAAGACCAAAGCTGATGGTTGAGTTTTGCAGCTGGTTGTGCAGAACTGTCCCACTAGCTTTGCTTGCTCACACGGGATCAGTGCCACCACCCCCGTTACCCCTGGCAGGAGGCTGGCCACAAAATGAATTCTTCTGCAGTGCTGCAGATACTCCTAGAAGAGCCGGTGGGAAGAAAGGCAGCAAACCTCTCCTTCCACTGCAGAGGATGCTGAAATTGAAAGTTTAAAACCGGCTCTCTCTTTCAAGACCTCAAGCTCTTCCCATGGACTATCTCAGAAATACATATTTTGTAACAGCCTGCCCAAGGTTGAGGTCCCATCCTTGTAGGTGGTAAAGAGAAGGGCAGATGTTGCTTTGGAGGACAGGGTTTAGCGGTGCTGATAGGGCTAGGAAAAGGTTTGACTTGATGATCCTGAAGGTTTCTTCAAGCCAAAATTATTCTATGATTCTATTCATACCTGCTTTGAATTACCTAGTCAAGGCTCATCCTTTGAACTTCTTACTCAAATTCAGGTAAATAAACTCACAAGGCATATCCAGCTGAACACTTTGGAGACCACATCAAGCTCTGTGAGAAACACCTCAGCAGCAGTGAAACCACAGTATTTGCAGGGTGAGAAACACAAGCTCAATCAAACAGATGCATCCTTCATCTTCTGTTTTGAAGAACAGTTTCTTAATCCCAAAGAAAATATAGCATTAACAGTTGCTTTTCAAGAGACCTGGGCTGGAAACTGGTTTGTGGTGCCCTGACTGTGGGAACCATCCCCCCAACCAAGGATAGAGATGATATTTTAAGGCCTTTCTGGAGAAAAAGGCTGATGTGGGCAGGATGGGGAGGATATTGTCACCACCTTGCTGCTTGAAGATGTTACGGTACTTCTTCCTGGAGGGTATCTTTACAAAGCTGGGACCTTACAGAAAGGACTCTTCATTTGGGTATTGGGAATTTAGTAAATTATGGGGTCAAAAGTCATATTCTTCATTATTATTATTTTTTTTTTTCCTGCTTGCAAACTCAAAGGAGGCCAGGTAGCCACAACCTGTCTTTTGTCTCATTTTACTAGCACTTTGCTGATTCAGCCAATTAGTCCTAGACCTGACAGTCTGTCATCTAGCGACATTTGGTTATATAAATCCATTTCCTACATAATTCTGTATTCTCAGTCACGTAGCCTGAGAAAGGAGATCTGAACTTGTGTCTTGGAAGTCATTGCAGAACTTTCATGTGGTCTTCCTCCAAATTCTCCAGCTGGAATGAGTGCTCACTGTCATTCAATCATTTTTTGCACATTTTATTAAACACTTAAAAGAGAAAAAAGAATGCATGGTTAGGAATTCCAGAGTCCCAGGCTGGAAGGTTGCTCCCCTTCTTGCAACGTGAACATGACCAAAGGCCTCCCGTCTTTCCTCAGGAGTCTCTATCGCTTGTTGTTCCGTTTGTCTTGCTGGAATTACTTAGGAATTTTATTTGAGTATTTCTTGTTTTGCCAGGAAAAAATATGAATTTGCAAATATGTGGAAGACTCTAAGCACATTCTTTGATAAGTCAGCTAATAAACACAAATACTTTGCCTGGCCCTAGGTAGGAGTGACATAACTTGACCAATTTTGGTTTAATAAAAACTGTGTTTGAACTGGTTATAAGCTACAGTTAGCTCTTGACTGAACTTTTACTCTACTTTGTCCTGTATAAATTGAATGCTGAAATGCCAGTGACTTCTGGGAAACCCTTCTGTGGCAATGGGCTGTGCTGCTGAATAAAAAACCAACCCTGGTTGGCATCATCCTGGCCTGGATCAGGAATGGTCCAAGCAGTAGGAATAGGGAGGTTACTGTGCCCTTGAACTGGGCACTGGTGAGGCCTCACCTTGACTACTGGGGTCAGTTCTGGGCTCCTCACTGACAATGAAGTGCTGGAGGTGGTCCAGAGCAGAGCTACCAAGCTCTGAGGGGTCTAGAGAACAAGTCATATGAGGGGAGGCTGAGAGAAGGTTAGTTTGGAGGAGGCTAAGGGGAGACCCCATTGCCCTCTACAATGACCTGAAAGGAAGTTGTAGAGAGGTGGGTGTTGGCCTCTTCTCCTAAGTGAGCAATGACAGGAGCAGAGGAAATGGTCTGAAGCTGTGGCAGGGGAGGTTTAGATTGGATATTAAGAAGAAATTCTTTCCTGACAGAGTGGTCAGACACTGGAACAGGCTGCCCAGGGTGGGGTTTGAGTCCACGTCCCTGGAGATGTTTAAGAAACGTGCAGCCATGGCACTTCAGGACTTGCTCTGGTGGCAGAGATTGTAGGAGGTTTATTCTGTGTTCTGTCTGGTTGGGTGTGTTTGGTGCTGGGGTCTGATCAGCGTTTAGGTTTTGTCGTTGTCGTATGTAGGGTTAGACTCGGGTTAGATCTGGGAGGTCCTTTTCAACCAGGAATATTCTGTGATTCTGTGAAAAACATTTGCAAATGAGGAATATATTTTAAACAGCTATATTTAAACTGTCTGTAGCTTCCCACATCAGACTTCCCAAAGCTTCCAGCACTTTTCTCCCAGCAGAAGGAAACAGTTACAATGCAAGATGCTGATTTCAATGTGCTGATTTTTAAGACTAGTCTTAGGGTAGAACCTATTTCTCCCCAAATAAATAAATAAACAACAACAAGCAAACATTGACCCAATTTGGCTGATCCTTCAAAGACTGGAGTGGAAAGTTGAAATCTGGTAGGAAGATCAAATTTGGAGAATGAAATTTTACAGATTCTTAGGTCAAGACAGTTTTCATTTAAAATTTAAAACACTAGTGATAATTTAAAATGCCAGAAATAGTAAAATAATAGTAATTTAAAAGTATAGCTTGTGAATACTTTGAATAGTGACACCTTTGCAATGATCTGAGGATGTACACAGAGCATTTTGCACTGCACTGAAAAATTAAGACTCAGATTCTGATTCCACCCAAAAGCCAATAAAAGGGACTTTTCAAGTACTGCAGCCCTTTAGATCAGAAGTTTTCAACTGCGTTATTTCATGTTCTGGCAAATTTAGGGGATGCAACGTTAGAGCATAACAACCTGACTTCATTACTTGTGGTTGTTCTGTGTAGTCCACACTTGTAGTAAATGATCCCTGCACAGTGCAGAGAACAACAGCACATGACCCTTCGACACTGGGCATGGACAAGCAGTGTAAACTCATTCGACTGACTTCCCTGTGAACGAAAAACGGTTCCCTGGTGGATACTTGCAAGTGTTTTCACTGCTTTCCTTTTCTGTATGTACACCATTAATGAAGCAGCTCTAAAAACCTTTCCCCAAGACTAACCCCTCAGTCACACCACTGAAAAAGTCTCTTCAGTTTGACTCATAGTTTTTCCACTTTTGGGAGACAGATCATCTAGCACATTTTCCACCTGCTGTGAAACCTCAGCTTTAATGAGATCAATTAAAAGACGTCTATTGATTTGGAGGGAATATAGGATTCACTTCCTTTGTCCAGCTATTAGCAGAGTTAAAAATGCCCTCATCACAGCTGAGCTGCCTTATTCACGAGTGCCTGTTATGGACTTGATGAAATCTTATGTGTTCACAGTATTCCTGTATCAAACTCTCTTCCAGCATATAAGGAGTTAACCCTCTGTCTTGGCTGCGGGAATGGTTTTTTGGGGTTTTTTGTTTGGGTTTTCTTGTTCTCTTGCCCATGGCAGCGGTGGGGCAGCAGTTAGGAAGTGAACCAGGCAGGGGACAGTGGTGGTGGTCATGATGGAGATAGGTTTGGGGGTCAAATGTTGGGATCCTTATCTGGGGACAAGGTCTTCCTCTTCCCCTCTTGTTGGCACTCCCTCCCTTTTTGTGTACTTTGGGAGTTTGGCTTCAGTTCTTGGCCTGCAGCACATGGTGGCTCTGTCTTTCTTTTGCGTCCCCTTCGCCCCTCCACCCCCCCCCGCCTTGTCTCTCTCTCTCTCCACATAGGAAAACGCTGACGTCCTCGTATAAAGAGAAGTAAGCACTGCCTGGATTTGTCCAACGTTCCTCTTTCTTCCCCTTTACTCCCTCGTCTGTGGTTTTTAGAGTTGTTTGAGATAGGAAGTTTTGAGGGTAGTAGTTTCAGGAGTGGGGAGGGTCGACTCTCTGGTTGAGTGCAGTTGAGAAAATACCATTTGGTTATTCTCTTTCCCTTTCTTTTTGTCTTCTTTTGTTCTTCTTTCCATTTACCTTGTGTTATTAAATAAATGTTTCAATAAAGCTTAATAAATTTTAATATTAATAGTTCCAGTTTCTGTAAGTGCATTGACTTCATCTCTTTTCCCACCAGGTTGGGAGGAAAGAGATTTTCTTCTGCATGCTTGGGCAGAAAATAATTTCTTTGGGCTACTCTGGTGCTAAATGGTGACAGAAAATTGGTGGCAGTGGTTGGATTAAATTATTTCCTCTTTGAAATGGAACTCACAGTTGGAAACTAGAGCATTGATCTAACTTCCCTCTTCCTTGTCTGTCTGCATCCTAATTGCCAGCAAGGTATTTTGATAGGATGGTGTTGTGCAGTATTATGGTGCTTGGTTATGGCTCTGGGCAGGACAACAGTCTGGGAATTGTACTTAAAACAGGATAAGGATGCTTGGCAGGGGTGGTTTAGAGCTCTGAGAGGTACAGTGGCAATTCTGGTTGCCTGTTATGCTGTCCCTGACTCCAATATTTGTAATCACTCTACTAACATCAATCCAGGTACTAATGATAACATCACTACAGCTAACACCTTTGCCTACCCTAGTAGTCCTGTGGACTCTGCCCCTACCCCTGAAAATAGTTGGGGGGATTTAAATTTGCATTTCTTTGTGATTTACCTGCATTTGTTTATAACGTGTAACCAGACGTGGGGTATAGTTCAGCTTAAACCTTCCTCCAGTGAAGTGCAAGTAGCTCCAGTCTCATGCTTTATGAGGAGTAGCTGAGGGAACTGGGGCTAGGAGGCTGTGAGGAGACCTTACTGCTGTGAGCAAGACCTTACTCACTACTGCTGTAGCAAGGCTGATGCCTGGGCTCTTTTTGCAAATTACTGACTCTAGGACATGGAGAAACGGCCTCAAGTTGCATCAGGGGAGGTTTAGTCTGGATCCTAGGAAGAAGTTCTTTTCTGGCAGAGTGGCTGGGCACTGGAACAGGCTGCCCAGTGAGGTAGTGGAGTCCTCATCCCTGGAGGGATTTAAAAACTGAGTAGCTAGAGCACTTGAGGTCATGATCCAGGGGTTAGGGAGATGCTGTGATGAAGATTGGACCTGATGATCCTGGAGGTCCTTTCCAGCCATGAAGATTCTATGATTCTATAGCAGTTTTGCCATTGCAATACCTAGATATTTCCAGCACCTCCGTTTTGTTCTGTTGAGTTTTTTTCTTAAAGTACAACAATTATTTCAAGGGATTAAACTTTAAAAAAAAATGGCTACACAGTAAGAAAGTTTTTATTAAAAACCCTCTTGAACACTGCTGTTTTATTCCTTTTCTCTCTGGTGCTTGACATTTGGTCACTCAGGTTCCCCTGCCACAAGTTACTGGTTTTTTCTGTGTATTTTCTGATCACAGGCTTGCCTAAGCCCCAGGAACTGCAAATGTTCCTGTAGGACATTAGTTCCAGTGATTTTAGTGGGAGTACTTGTGCTGTGCAAGTACACACATATACATTATATATACACATACATATTACATACATACGTATTATATGTGCATTTATATATATATATATATATGTGTGTGCATGTATTCAGAGAACTCAGGTGTCTGAAGTTTTCCAGACACATATTCACCACTTGGAGTTCAGAAATTAACATTCAGATCTTTCCTGAATACTCTTTATCAAATGTTGTAAATTCTCAAGAGTCTGTTGCAGCCAGAAATCTCTTCAGGTTGTTTCATAGAATCATAGAATCATAGAGGTTGGAAGGGACCTCGAAAGATCATCTAGTCCAACCCCCCTGCCAGAGCAG
>JAOXOE010000276.1:60633-70675 GCA_028565055.1 Phoeniculus purpureus | reverse complement strand
ACTTAAAAATTAATATCAATAGTATAATATTATTTATTATGTCTGTTAATATAATTAACAAAATTATATTGATAAAGTGCACTTAGAAATTTGCATAAACCAAATGATTTGGGTTTGGAGAAAAGCAGAGAAGAGTTAGTGAGGGGTACGGAAAGGGCACTGAGATAACCAGTCACAGAAGACAGTTGCAGTCCAAAGCTCTACTCTTAGAGAACGTTAGATGAGGCAAGAGAGAGGAGTTCCAGAAACATTTTAAAAAGGAAAATTGAGGAGGAAGGCACATGAAATGAAACTTAGGACATTGACATCCTTTTAGAAAAGTATTTAGTACAATTTTAACTACTAGTGTAAGGTTGGAGAGACTCCAGAATCAATTGCCTGGAGAGGCTGTGGCTGCCCATTGCCTGGAGGTGTTCAAGGCCAGACTGGATGAAGCCTTGAGCAACCAAGTCTGGTTGAGAGGCATCGCTGCCCATGGCAGGCGGCTGGAGGAGATGAGGTCTGAGGTCCTTTCCAATCTGAGCCAGTCTGGGATTCTAACTACTTAGTGGATGGCACCAGGCTACTCTTTAGCTGTCCCCTTCCAAGCTTTTCCCCCTTCCAAGACTTAGCTTCCTCACCAAAACCATCACGTGGGAATTGCCTTCAGATGAGCATTGCATTGAACAAGAATATATTTTATACTGGCTACAAATTTCCTATCTTTCCCTTTCCCTTTCCCTTGTGTTATTTCCTAATACTGAAAACAGAATAACCAGAAATTTCCACTCCAGTGAAATACTGTTCGCATGTACAATACAAACTTCCTAAACTGGCACCGCTCTTTCTGAGCTCTCCCCAGTCTGCCACATCCATCGTGAGAGGGATATCCACCACGGGAAATAACATTTGAAATGAAACAGAGCTTCTGTAATGATATTTCTGCATTATTCTCTAGCCTATTCTTTTTACATACCCTAATTTCTTTTTGACAGCAACCTCACTTTTAACAGAAATTTCCATTCTTCTTCTAAATTAATATTGCTAATACAGTAGGAACTGAGGAAAGTACATGTACACTTCACGTTTCTTTCCCTCCTTTACTTTGCACTGACACTGTACCTGTTATTCGTTTAATGCAGTCGTGATTCTTCTCTGGACCTGACTAGAAAAAAGAAAATAGAAAAAGACTTGATCCTCACAGACAAAACGAGACCGAAGCCCAGCTCATCAGCATCAGCTAAGTGAAAACCTTGTCATCCAAGAGCTGAATAACAAGTTTATCTGAAAGTGTCAGCAAAATTATTTTGTGTTCAAAGAATGTTCGATGTTTGGAGATCCATGATCTAAGGAACTGCCATTAATTCTTGATTTACAGAATCATATAATTCTGGTTGGAAAGGACCTCCTAGATCACTGAGTCTGACCAGACCCACAACAGCAGAAAACCCGAGTACCCAATTGATCACAAACACAAACTAACCTCCCCCCCTCCATGCCTGGCACTAGAGCAGAGCGTGAAGCACCACGGCTACGTGGTACTGAAATACCTCCAGGGATGGTGACTCTATCCCCTCCCGAGGAAGGTCATTCCAGCACCCAACCACTCTCTCTGTAAAGAATTTCTTTCTAATATCCAGTCCAAACCTCCCTGCCTCAACTGCAGACCATCGCCCCAGGTTCCTAAGGAGAAGAGGCCAACACCCACCTCTCTACAACCTCCTTTCAGGTAGTTGTAGAGGGCAATGTGGTCTCCCCTCAGCCTCCTCTTCTCCAAACCAAACCTGCCTTGCTCCTTCAGCCCCTCCTCATACAACTGGTTCTCCAAACCCCTCATGGGTATTGGTAGCTCTGCTCTGGACACGTTCCAATGTCTTTCCCATCATGAGTGGCCCAGGCTGAGTACAAGGGCACCATAACTTCCTTTTTCCTGCTGACCACACAATTCCTGACACACGCCAGGATCCTGTTTAGGTGAAACCATGATACCGTGTTGTGTTTGTGGTGACTTCAGTGGGACATAACTCGCACATAGGCTCAATAGGACTAATCCTGTTCGTGTGACAGCATCTCCAGCAGTGGGTCAGGCCCATCATCAATGTAAGGAACCACACAGAAACACTGAAATTGCTGACCAAACTTCAAGGTCAAACTTCAACCAATGATAAATCCGGAGTATCTCCTTCCCAGGTCCCTTCTTAAAAAGGACCATGCTCCATTTAATGTGAGCTCTGGAAGGGGCTGCCCAGGGAGGTTGTGGAGTCTCCTTCTCTGGAGATATTTCAAATCCACCATGTTCCTGTGTGACTGGATCTAGGGGATCCTACTGTGGCAGGGGGATTGGACTGGATGATCTCTTGAGGTCCCTTCCAACACCTAATGTTCTATGACTCTGACATTAAAGCCTGAAACACTGATCGAAATTACAAACAAGACCTGCTCCTTTATTCCAGGAGGCAGTTATTTACATCAATACTCATATTTTCAAAAGCAGCAGGATCTAGCGCCAAGACCACTTAATCAGCCGGGTGCTGGTGTTAGGTATCTTTAAAAAGCTTAATTAAAAAACAATGAAAAAGCACATGGCTGGGCATTTCCTGCCATCATTTCACAAAGTGTAATTCAAGTTATAATCTTCCTCGCCGGACTAGAACGAACAATGATGCAGAGTCTGATTCATCTCAGCTGTTCCTCTGTACGAAGCGCGGCCGTTAAAAGCAGAATTCACAAGTTTTATTCGAGAACACACGACTCTCTCCGTGCTGTAATGATTCTGTGTACTCCAGAGCACGTTAAATGCCCCAGGTTTTAACTGATTAAATGACATGAAATTAACATAAATATATAATTGTGTTAAGGTTAAGAAACCTGCTTCCTCATTACCTCCGTGGAGGTAATTGTGTATAAATTGTGGTTGTAGCCCTTTTCAAAATCCTTCTCGGTTTCAAACAACACCAGTTGAAGGAAACAAACGTTTTCCCCCTCAGTTACTTCAGACTCTCGTATTCTGACTGCTTCAACCCTTTATTTGTACTAACTATATGCCCACGAGCTCCCAGGTCCGTTTAATAACTAGAATTAACAAAATAAACATAAACACTAACCGCCTGAATAAATTCGAGGTATTGAACGTGATGTTCCGCGTGAGCTAAATGGGAATGTATTTGCAATTTAAAGCATAATTCATCATAATGAAAATGTAAAGCGGTGGTTCTGCTTTATTCAGTATGGCAGGTTAGGGATCCCTGTGAAGCTACATTGAAGCAAAGAGTAGATTAATAATTTAATTTGGTTCAGAACTGTGCAAGTGGGGCACCGCGAGCTTTTATTCTGTAACCAGCTGCTGACCCTAATATGGATCAACCAATTAGACGTCTCTATTTAATTGTTGGGTGACCCATCTAAAACTCACTAGGAATTTTCATTATAAACAAAAACTCAGCGGCCTGAAAGAATCCCAGTTATCTCCCTGGTGGAGACGGTCGGTTTGATAGAGGCACACAAAGGAGCCCTAGCAAAGGGAGAAATTGCAAGATCGTTTTAGGCTGCGTTCTGCGTGAGAACATCTTAATATAATGAGCCTTTTTTCGATATCCCTTGGCGAAGCATCAGCCCTCTCAGATAACCCCACACAAAGCAAATACCATCCGTCTGAAGTTACATTTGCTCCTTGTTATCACAACTTATGCCACTTAGTTCATTATTCAACGAATTCACTTTCTTGTTTATTAGATGCAAGGTAGCCGCTCATCCCTAAAGGCCATGTATGCAAAAGACTGCTTGTAATCCTGTCACTTCAAACCTCTCCAGGCTTTTACATTGCTTCAGGAATTAGGAAGAAAGAAGCAAACAATTTAGATTTATTCATGCTGATATTAAATCTGTGGATGATAAAGGAAATGAGAGAAATGCTACGCGGCTAACTCAGAATCCACTGATAGGGATCAGCGGAACGCGGTGTCCCCTCTATCTGTGGAAGCTTCCTGTAGTATAAAAAACCCCCCCACCAAACTCTAGGCTGTGTCTCATGTCTCTAAAAGATCTGATTAAAAAAATGAAAAAGTGTTTGTTTCTCACGTTCCCTGCTCCCACCAAAAGGTATCTCAGCATCTTTCCTCGAGTGCATTTGATATTCCAGCCCACCAGCAGCACCGGCGTTATCTGCTCCAGTGCTGGGTGCCTGTACCGAACGCATCAAAATCAAAAGACACTGATATCAAATCCCAAAATGTTTTTCAATATCCTTTTGTTGCGTAGTGGGCTCCAAGGTGCGATTTTTGGTAGCCCACTGCCCGTGTGTTCTCTGATGCTTTTCAAAGAACCACAGAATATGAGGGACCGGATGAAAGATCATCCAGTCCAACCCCCCCACCACAGTAGGATCCCTTAGATCCAGTCGCAACTGGACCTGGGTTGAAATACACATTTTCAACGTGTATTTCGCTGATGATGTATTCAATACATTCAAGAGCACAAAATAAGAGCTTCAACTCTTTTCACACTGCAGTAGCAGTCAACGAGATGTTTTAATTTTACTCCCTAACCTTATGCTGTTAGAATCATTAAAATGCAAATGAATTACTGAATTAAACAGACTTTCAGTACACTCTTAGCACAATTAATATTGTATAAAATTATCTGCATAATTATACGCACTAACATTTATATAAGGGCACTGCAGAAAGCCACAAATCAGCAACTGGGTGTAAAACTGGTGAGCACTGGAGAACAGGCTTCCACATAGGAAAATGCAATCGGTAGTTTACCGTCCCTACTCTACGTGACTGTAAATAGACCTGAACGTTTCACATTTCGGTGGAATATCTAAAAACCCTGATTATTTTTGCTTAGTACATCAGTCTCGAGGCGCACTACAGCACGCTGCTCGCAGAGGTTCAATTATTTTCTCAATATTAATTTTAATTTTTAAATTATAATTAGCAACCTGGCACTAAAAGCAACAGCAGCAAGAGGAAGCGCAACACAAAATAAACCCCACGTAGCAGGTAGACGCCTCAAAAAAGTGATTGAACGCCTCGAAACAAAGGATAATTGTACGGAAATAAAGAAATAAAGAATTCTCACAGTCCCTTCCAATCCCTAATGTTCTGTGATTCTGTGATGAGAAATATTCTCATTTATGGGTAAATTACTACAATTTAAAAATTGCTTAAAAATCACAATTTGTGCTTTTCTAAGCGTGTGTTGCACGGATTCTCACGGTAAAAACGTGTTAGATGTGTGTTTCTTTGCAGTTCTGCTCTTGTTAGAGAATTGATGCACCGAGTTGGAATTCAGGAGCTGATTCACCTGAATAATTAACCTTTTACTCGAGCGGTGCGTGCACAGACATGTACGTCTCCTATTCAATTCAAAACAAGGCAAGATGTGCGACCCCCATTCAGTTTAAAGCAAGGCAACTTGTACATCTTCCATTCGATTTAAAGTATAGAAATCACAGAATCACAGAACCACAGAACATTAGGGATTGGAAGGGACCTCGAAAGATCATCCAGTCCAGTCCTTCTGCCACAGCAGGATACCTAGATCAAGTCACACACAAACACGTCCAGGCGGGTTGTATATGTCTCCAGAGAAGAAGACACCACAAGCACCCCTAGGCAGCCCCTTCCAGTACTGTGACCCTCACCTTGATGAGATATGATGGAAAACCCTCTACATCACCCTATAGTGTTAGTAGCTGGGCTGCGTAGGAATCTGTGTCCACCCTCACCTGACGTTCTGAAATAATTCTGGAAAAATTCTGAATAACAATGAAGGGAAACTTTTTCCTGTGAATACAGGGAGAGTCCTAACTTCATCCTCTTTATTGTGCAATGTTTGCATTTTTGCACGTGGGAGATTTTTAAAAGTCACCCAGTGATTTTTATAGTGCAACCGTATGCTAGATAAAGATATTTAAGCTGTCAGTATAAACTGCTTCTGTTTTCATTTTGCATTTAATTTCAATGCCAGACTCAAGGCATAAATTTTTCATCACCTGCAATGCTATGAATAAAAGATTAAAAAAAGAACTGAGAAGAAATTCTAACACATGCGGTGCATGCAGCACATTGTGCAGACACACTGCGCATAACTAGATGTTTAATTTCCATCACTTTTTTCCCTACGTCAGGAACAACTATTATTTGGGTTCATACATCATGCAGCTAATTTCCAACATTTCGGCTCCATGGAATTCAGATTTATCTTAGCTCTGGACAATAATCCATTCAACACTCTGGAAATGTGGAGCTGATACACGTAGCGGTGAATTCACACAGGACTTTCTTAACATTAAATGGAATATGTCTCTTGCCATCTAGTGTTGGCAAGTTAAGCTCTATTAAAATATTTCAGCAGCACATATTCTTCGCCTCACTTCTCGAACTCGCAAATGAATGACTCTTTTCCTAAGTTCAAAGAAGTAAAAAAAAAAAACCCTCTAAAAACTTCCAAGCTAATTTCAATTCCTCATTAAGGCTCACTTCATATTTTAAGCCGAAGGATGTGATCAATCCCAAGAGGTGAAGTTATGGGCTCACTCTGACAGAATTTTTTATTTAGCACTTAAGAGTGTTTTTAGTAGAACTATGTGTCTTCGGTTTTACTTTATTAACACTCAGAGGGCCTCGGATTAAATTCTCTCCAACAGCCTCTGCTGGATAAAGGAGTGTGCTGTGGAATGCACCTTTTTTAAATTTAGCATTAATGGTGGACTTTTATTTATCAGAAAATACCTGAGGTGCACAGTCTGAGTTTTGCCTGGCAGCAGACACTCAGGCGCACCACATATCCAGAGCACTTTTTACTTTAGCACCATTTGTATTTTAATCACCGACTTTAATTTAAGGGGGAAAAAAACCCCATGACACAGTATAGTAATTAATTTCAATACAGTGATTCGTCCAAACGCTTCTCAAAAACTTTGGTAAATTACTTTGAATAATGGTTGGTGGCCCTTTAGCATCTAGAAGCACTGAAACATCTGTGCAGTTGTGCAAAGTCCTGAGTTATTGTTTAGGAATAGATTCCCTTGTTTCTATATTTCATGGAACCACAGAACATTAGGGATTGGAAGGGACCTCAAAAGATCATCCAGTCCAATTCCACTGCCACAGCAGGATCACCTAGACCTAGTCACACAGGAACATGGCCAGGTGGGTTTTAAATGTCTCTAGGGATAGAGACTCCACAACACCCCTTGGCAGCCCCTTCCAGTGCTCTGTCACCCCCACTGAGAAGAAGTTCCTTCTCATATTGGTATTTCCAGAGAAGGAGACTCCACAACCTCCCTGGGCAGCCCCTTCCAGTGCTCTGTGAATGCAGGATGGTCCATCCTGTGCACTTTTCACACTGGGGTGACAGACAAAAGATATAATTAACAGGTGGCAGCTGGATTAATGTGATTCATAGCTGCCAGGAGTGGATGGGGGCAACTCCAGCATTTTACTGGTTACTTCTTTGACTTCTAGCTAAGCTGGTGCAAGTCATAGAATCATAGACTCATCAAGGCTGGAAAAAACCTTCAAGGTCATCAACTCCAACATCTGCCCTACAGCCCCCAACTGACCCATCTCCTGAAACATACAGAATGATAGATTCATCAAAGTGGGAATCCTTCAAGATCATCAAATCCAACCACCTGCCATACAGACCACAACCACTGGCCCATCTCTTAAAACATCCTGGCTGCCTGGTTGTTGAACCACTCCAGAGTCAATACCTCCACCGTCTCCATTGGCAGCCCCTGTTCCAAGGGCTCCCCACTCTTTCTGAGAAGTTTTTCCTAAGATCTAACCTGAGCCCCCCCGGGCACAACCTGACCCTATTTCCTCTGGTCCTATTGCCAGTCCTTAGGGAGAAGAAGCCAACCCCCACCTCACTCCAACCTCCCTTCAGGTTCTGCAGAGAACAGTGAGCTCTCCCTTCAGCCTCCTCTTCTCCAGGCTGAACGTCCCCAGCTCCCTCAGCCTCTCCTCACTGTTGAAGAGCTTTTAGAAGGACTGTGCACGGTAAGTTGTCATAAGACACTCCTAATGCTTCTACTAAGAGCTCAAGCAGATAAAAAACTGCAGGATGTGACTATTGAACTATTTTCACATCCACTGAGAAGTTGTACACTCGTAATGGGCTATGTTGTGCTGGTGAAGCTGCGTGACACCTGCGCTCGTGACACTCATTTGCACCCATTCTGTACTTTCTCTAAACAAACAAAATTACCTCCAGCACTTCCAGCTGGCAAGGCACAAAGGCAAAACTGCGTATTTATTTCTAATGGAGCAGCAGCAATGGCAGCGATGTCATTACTGGCAATTCTCTTCTCAATGCCCGGCATCATCTCTGCAAGGTGCTAAGTACTTCAGCCTTGATTTAGCAGAGACCTTTACTTTGCTTCCTAAGCTTTTCTTGTCACCAGATGAGAAGCCATCACATCGCTTTTGAGGATCTGAGCTGTAATTTAATAAAATTTATCAAATTTCTGAGGTGACCTCACCACACGAGCCAGCGGGCGGTGGCCAAATGTGACAAGGCGATCACCGGTGTAGCTGTTTGGATGGTTCCATGCAATTGGGCATTTCTATTCAACTTGTGAAGACAACAAGAGGTGCAATTATGCTGTATTCTCTTCTATAAACCTGTTGAAGTGGATGAGGAGCCTGGGCATGGCAACGGTCAGCTTACACACACACTTAAATAAGAGAATCACAGAACATTAGGGATTGGAAGGGACCTCGAAAGATCATCCAGTCCAATCCCGCTGCCAGAGATATTTAAACATAAAAACAAAAATGCAAGTGTAGGATTCAAGGAATTGCAGTTGAAATTTAAGCTGGAACAGAGGAGTTACACATCAACCTGAGAAGGAACTTCTTCCCAGTGAAGGTGACAGAGCACTGGAAGGGGCTGTCCAAGGGGGTTGTGGAGTCTCCTTCTCTGGAGATGTTTGAAACCCACCTGGATATGTTCCTGTGCGACTGGATCTAGGGGATCCTGCTGTGGAGGGGGGGCTTGGACTAGATGATCTCTCAATGCCCCTTTCAATCTTTAATGTTCTATGATTCTGTGAAATAAGTAAACCCAGGAATCTATTCCTAAACAATACCTCTAAGACTTTGCACCGCTGTTTTCAATCAATGGTGGTTTGCAAAATAACTTGAAGGTAACACAAGTGTCTTCCCCGTGCCACAACCTTAGAGAAACAACTTCAACATCTGCTTTTTGACTGGAGGTTCTTTCCTAAGTTCATAGAAAAGATCTGGATTCATGAATGTGAGGGGTGTGAAACTCAGTTGTGAGCAGCTACAGAAAAGAAACCAGTGGACTCCGTCGTGGTATCTCAGACTGGGTTAGGTTGGAAGGGAGCTCAGAGCTCACCCACTGCTAACCCCCTGCCACAGGCAGCGACACCTCTCACCAGACCAGGTTGCCCAGAGTCCCATCCAACCTGACCTTCCATGATGACCACTACTATGCACCTTTCACACTGGTTTAATTGTTTTCAGGGAATTAACTCACACACATGATCTCAATACAGGCACCCAGCTCTTCTGTTAGATTGAGGGACATCAGATTTTGCCTTACTGTCATCCTTAGAAATCACTCAGTTCTGAAATCCCTAGATATGAAATTGTTCTGAGTTGGAAATTTTACCCAGAACACAGCTAGGTAAAGGTTCATTTTAGAGTAAGTTACTACAGATTCATCTGTTCATAACTTGCAAATGACATTGAACATTGGCATGCAAATAATTACACATTATCACTTAATTACAGCAAAACCACTTAATTCTAGAACTGCAGAGCTGAATTAAATCTACGGACGGTGCTTTACTGTGCCCATCGATTTACTGCATCAGCGGTGTAACTCACTGAATCACAGACCATCAGGGACTGGAAGAGACCTCGAGAGATCATCCAGTCCAACTCTCCCATCACAGCAGGATCCTCTGCATACAGTCGTACAGGAACACATCCAGGTGGGTTTTAAACGTCTCCAGAGAAGGAGACTCCACAACCCCGCTTGACAGCCCCTTCCAGTGCTCAGTCACCCTCACTGGGAA
>JAOXOE010000276.1:41356-60533 GCA_028565055.1 Phoeniculus purpureus | reverse complement strand
GTGAGGGTGACAGAGCCCTGGAAGGGGCTGCCCAGAGGGGTTGTGGAGTCTCCTTCTCTGGAGATGTTTAAAACCCATCTGGACATGTTCCTGTGTGACTGGATCTAGGGGATCCTGCTGTGGCAGGGAGATTGGACTAGACGATCTTTGGAGGTCCCTTCTGATCCCTAACGTTCTGTGATTCTGTGATCACTTTGCAATATGTGCTCTCCATTAGAGGTATCATTCCTGAAAGAAGGAAAATGACTCACTCGTGGACTAATAATTTGGAGAGATGCACCTGTCAGTATTTGAGGAAGATTTGGATGCAGTTATGAATATTTGACTTGCAATTCGGATTTCCAAGACTGATGTATTAACAGCTCCTGACGTACTGTTCTGGCGCTTGTACTGAGATCTTCAAAAGGCACTCACCTTTTCCATCAGCGTCTGTGAAACACAGTGTTCCAAGTATATCTCATAAATAAAAAATCATCTGGGTGCTGCTCACATTTGCAAGTCATTATATGTTTTTTGATCTCTTTTAACATAAAGGTAGCAACTTCTTACCTACACTACAATGCAGTGGGTGCTGTGGTACCAGCTGTGTTCCTTCTCCTCCCCTTGGATCATTTGGAAGTAAAAAGGTTCTTGCTATGTGAAGTCTGGAAACTTAAAGTTTCACAGGAAAACTATAGCAGGGTATTTTTTTCAGAGCCTGAATATGATGTGCATACTCAGGGTTCTACCATAGGGCTATTTCTGCACAAATCCTTTGGCAATGGGGAAGTCCTGCATACTTGAACAATAACCTGCAAGTAGAGATGTACCACATAGCAGCATGATATACAGGAGCTACAATAAAGAGTAAGATACACACTTTGCAGCTACAGAGCAAGAGTAGGGGTGATAGAAAGGAAAAACCCTTTTCCCTCCCATTTATTATTCCCTCCCTATCAATTATATAGATGACTTTTGTAGACTCATAAAGCATAGATTTATCAGTTCTCTTAATATGGGCTAATGGGATCCAATCCTTTTTTCACAGAATTACGGAAAATTAGGGATTAGAAGGGATCACCCAGTCCAATCCTCCTGCCACAGCAGGATCACCTAGATCAAGCCGCACACTCACCGGAAAAAAATTCCTTCTCATGTTGATGGGGAACCTCCTCTGTTCCAGCTCACACCCATTGCCCCTTGTCTTATCATTGGATACCACTGAGCAGACCCTGGCTCCATCCTCCTGACACCCACTATTTCCATTTTTATCAACATTAATGAGGTCACCCCTCAGTCTCCTTTTCTCCAAGCTCAAGAGACCCAGCTCCCTCAGCCTTTCCTCATCAGGGAGATGTTCCACCACTCCCTTCATCGTCTTTGTGGCTCTGTGCTGGACTCTCTCCAGCAGCTCTGTGTCCTGGAACTGAGAGGCCCAGAGGTTTTTTTTTAAAGTCCAGTGCTTTTTTTTTTTTAAAGTGTTGTCTTCTACTGCCTGTTCCAAGTGATTGAGCCTCTGGGAGGTTGGGAGGATGAGAAACATGCAGGAAATTAATTTTATTTCCCTTCTCCTGTAAGTTAAGAAAAAATATTTTGATCATTTTGAATCCTTGACATTGACATTTTCATAACAGTCAATTCATAGACATCTCAGCCACCACATTGACTAATGACAGCTATAGGACACCTACATCCTCCAGAACATAACTCATGGTGCAGTTAGGTTTTGTTTAAACAAACTAAACAACTACCTCTCAAACTCAGTTGTTTCTAAGGTTTCAGAGAACCAGAGCAGAAAACTAGTAACACCGTGAGTTTGTTTCCTAGGTGACTAATTAACATTCAGCCTAAGAAGCAGTCTGGGTTTGGCAAAGCACTATTCTTTACGAATTAGGACAATAAAGTGCTGAGAACAATCTCAAGAATCCTGAGAAAATATTACTCCCCACTGCCAAGCAATAAAATCAAATGTGTGTTGTGCTACTTTTTGGAGGTGCAAGTGATATCTCAACAGGTAAAATCTTTCCTCTCAAAGAAAAGATACCTTTGTGCTTCCAGAATTTGTTGATTGATCCTCACTTCAAATTGCATTACTAACTCTGCACCTCCAACACCGGTGGTTGCGTGTTGTACAGCTGTAAGATTATGCTTTTAGAGTCTGAAAAGTCTTTCCTTTGAAGCTGCAGTAGGATATCAAAACAAATTTATGCAACGCGCTTGGTTTGATTGCAGTTAACTTACGGCTTTCTGATGCTTAAAAGAAATCTGGCAAAAAACACAGAAACCACAAAAAGTGCAACAAAGCTACCAATAAGCTAGATTCCCTTTTGCTCAAGGGAGTAGGAGATTTTTCTTCACTCGGAAGAGTGAGTCCAGATCTGATGTTCTATGTGCATCTTTCAGAGCATGCACCTGCTGGTTCTGCTCACCTCTTCAGGCTTCTCATAGAATCACAGAATCAAACATCAAGGAAAGGACCTCCAGGATCACCAAGTCCAGCCCTCATGCCAACATCTCCCTAACCCCTAGACCATGGCATCAAGTGCTCTAGCTACTCAGTTTTTAAACCCCTTCCAGGGACTCCTATTGCTCTTTCAGTGGTCTTGGGAATGTCACACATGGTGCTAAATTCAGAGCATTGATCTCCAAGTAAATGAGCACACGATTGTCTCAGAAGAGCAGTTAGGGTCATCAGAGAGGACAAGTCAGCTGCGAGAAAAATGCTTGTATCAGAGCTCTGGTCTTTTTCATTATCATCAAGAGACTCTTGAGTCTCCTTCTCTGGATACGTTTAGAACCCACCTGGGTGTGTTCCTGCGTGACTTGGAATAGGTGATGCTGCTGTGGCAGGGGATTGGACTAGATGATCTTTCGAAGTCCCTTCCAATCCCTAATGTTCTGTGATTCTGTGATCATAAATCCATAATCATCAGAAAATTCTTTACCTTTTCAGCTGTACATATGTATCTGTGTATATATATACGAAGATGTTTTACTTGTATATGTAGAATCATAGAATCATTCAGGTTGGAAAATACCCTTGGGATCATTGTGTCCAACCGTCAACCCTACTTTACAAGGTCACCCCTAAAGTAGATCCCCCAACACTACATCTAAGTGACTTTAAACTCCTCCAGGGATGGGGACTCAACCACCACCCTGGGCAGCCCCTTCCAGCGCCTGACCACTCACTCTGGGAAGAATTTTTTCCTGGTGTCTAATCTAACCCTCCCCTGTTGAAGCTTGAAGCTCTTCCCTGTGTTTCTGTCTCTAATTACCTGTGAGAAGAGCCCAGCACCAACATCTCTACAATGTCCTTTCAGATAGTTGTAGAGAGCGATGAGGTCTCCCCGTAGCCTCCTCTTCCTCAAACTAAGCATAGAATCATAGAATCATGTAGTCTTTTGGGATTGGAAGGGATCTCAAAAAAGATCATCTAGTCCAATCCCTTAATCTCTTCTCATAAGATTTATTCTCCAGGCCCTTCAGCAGCTTCTTTGCCCTCCTCTGCCCTCGCTCCAGCACCTCAATGTCTCCCTTGGTGCCCCAAACTGGACCCCGTACTCAAGGTTCGGCCTCCCCAGTGCTGAGTAGATGGGGGACAATCACCTCCCTACTCCTGTTCGACACAGTTTCTAATAGAAGCCAGGATGCCACTGGCCTTCTTGGCCACCTGGGCACCCTGCTGGCTCATATGTATAGTTCTCCATGTCCATGTGTGCTTGTATAGATATATTTTGCTGTCGAAAGGTTTCATCCTTCACATGCAGGGCAGAGATTAACAGCACCAATTGCAGTGTCAGAACCATTCTGCTTACATTGTCCCCACTAAGCAGATTATCTTGTCAATGCAAATCTTTTTCCTCAGTGCCAAGGCAGCAGGTATCTCTGGGTGAGGTTCTCACATTATGTTTCTCGTTGAGTGCATTTTACAGAGCAGTTACTGAAGTGAATCCTTATAAAATGGGTTTTTTTAGGTGCACATGAATATAAAATGTCCTGATGAGAGGGGGAAAGCTGTTCTTTAAAAGTCTGTTCTTTAAAAAACAGCTGGTTATCTCCTTCTCTGGAGATGTTTAAAACCTACCTGGATGTGTTCCTGTGTGACTGGATCTAGGGGATCCTGCTGAGACAGGGGGGTTGGACTAGCTGGTCTTTCGAGGTCCCTTCCAATCCCTAGTGTTCTGTGATTCTGTGATTAGTGCTAAAGGAATCAATTTAACACAAAATACTTTGTAAAAGTGTACTTGCTTGGTAGAATATAAATCTCTAATTCCATGGGGAGGTAAGAGAAAGAATAAAGCATCTATCCAGTCAGCTTCTACAAGATTTTTCTTCCCTAAAGAGTCCTTCTCTGTATAAATTAAACCACTGTGCTTGAAAGTAGTTGACTTGAAGAGAGAGTTCCTTGTTTTAAAAGTGGACTTTTCATTACACGTATTCCTCTGGGGCTTGTGATTTAAAGATCTATTTTATTTTATGTAAGATCTATACAATAATTATTTAATTTATTATACAAATAGCCGAGGAACCTTCTGTAGTATCGCTGTCTAACTTTAAAAAATAGTAGATGTGGTTCTCTTGGGGAAAGCCTGCAGCTTCCAATGCAGAACAACAGAAAGGGTACTGACAAGTCTCGAAGGAACCCCCTGAACAAACAAGCAAACAAACAAAGGTACAAAACAACTCCATAGATCTTTTCACATATATTGTTTTTAAGGAAATACCTTCTAAACCTCTACACACCTGCACACATAGTTGTTTTTGAGAAAGTTTGTTTACTTTTCTGTTTCAGAATTGGTTTCCTCTGTCACAGAATCACACAGAGTCACAGAATCATGCAGGTTGGAAAAGACCTTTGGGATCATTGAGTGCAACCATCAACCCTACTTGACAAGTTTACCCCTAAACCAGATTCCCCCAACACTGCATCTAAGCATCTTTTAAACTCATCCAAGGATGGTGACTCAACCATCACCCTGTCCTAAGAAAGCTGCTAATTGCTCTAAGGGAAAATGTAGATAACATGAGATACCCACTTTCTCTTGATCTTGTGTTCTTTGCAAAACATAAGCAATCAAGAACAGCTTCATTGCGGCCTGGAAATTTTCCTTGGTGTCACCCATTAATGGGGTCACCCCTCAGGCTCCTTTTCTCCAAGTTCAAAAAACCCAGCTCCCGCGGCCTTTCCTCATCAGGGAGATGTTCCACTCCCAGCATCATCTTCGTGGCTCTGTGCTGGACTCTCTCCAGCAGCTCTGTGTCCTTCTGGAACTGAGGGGCCCATAACTGGACACAATAATTCAGATAAATAAGAGAATAAAGTGCCCAGGATACGAAGAGTGGGTGATGTTTGGTATCTGCTCCAACTGTCTTGCACTTGTCCAGCTGTTGTGAGAGCTGAAACCATCTAGCACAGGCTTAGTCAATCATGCTTTCAGCAAGGGTTGCTCTAGGTCACAGCTAAAGGTTCCTTCCAGTCTTTGTTGTTGTTTTCTATAATTATAACAACTAGAACTTTGAATTTCAAGTGTACAGTTGAGATGAGATGGAGTATTCTAAGTGATTAATAAAGATTAGCATTCCGAAGCTGTTGATGGGTAAGTACCTTCTCCTTAGTCTTTTGTTGTCTGTCCTTTTCAGTCTCTTCTGTGTTGCTCATCATGTCAGTTCTATGGAAATTCATTCAGCTATTTTTTGTTGGAAATCAACCTTTATTTATAATGCAGACAAGCTGCTAATTTTGCAGTTCATTTTCACATCACTTGTTTGACCTCTAGCAAGGAAAGTTTCTGCATGAGTTGTCAAATAAAACCATCTTAGTAAGACCCATAGTATGTGGTCTTCATTCTTGCGGGTTAAATTTTGCCATGACTTGTGGCTCATTGTTCAGTCTAGTTAGAGGATTCAATCAGGCTATGGAATAGAGCTTTGTTTCTTGGTATTATTTATAAAAGACAATGAGGTGTCCAGTTCTGGGCCCCTCAGTTCCTTAAGGGCACAGAACTGCTGGAGAGAGTCCAGCACAGAGCCACGAAATTGATGAAGGGAGTGGAACACCTCCCTGATGAGGAAAGGGTGAGGGTGCTGAGTCTCTTGAGCTTGGAAACAAGGAGCCTGAGGGGTGACCTCATTAATGTTGATAAATATGTGAAGGGTGGGTATCAGGAGGGTGGAGCCAGGCTCTGCTCAGTGTCATCTAGTGATAGGATGAAGGGCAATAGGTGTAAGCTGGAACAGAGGAGGTTCCACATCAATATAAGAAGGAACTTCTTCACAGCGAGGGTGACAGAGCACTGGAAGGGGCTGCCTAAACCCCTCCTAGTTATGTTCCTATGTGACTTGATCTAGGGGATGCTGCACTAGCAGGGGGATTGGACTAGATGATCTTTTGAGGTCCCTTCCAATCCCTAATGTTCTGTGATTATGTGATTTTCTGTGACACATGAGGCAACGTAGTGCTCCGAAACCCACAGTTTTGACTTCGTTGACCACAGACTCGCAGTGCTTAGCTTTTTCTGACACATAGGCTTTCATGTAAAGAGAAAACTTCAATTGTACAGCATTAACCTTCTGCAAAGCCTTAGAAGAAATTACATCAACGCAAGCTCATTTCTTCTTACCTCTTGCCTTGGATTACACTTAAGCCTGTTGTTTAGCTGTACAAACAGTCATTACCTAAAGCTTACTCTTAGTTCTTCTACATCTGACAATCATGTTTTTCAAAGTACACAATGCAAAACTTCCCATGATGACACTGTGACAAATAAAGTGCTAAATGTGAAGTTCTCCTCATGAGTCACAGCTCCAATGTTGAGCTCACAGGGCTCATGCTTTGCATTTTCTTAGCGCAATGTAACAATAGCAGAAGTAGAAATGACAATCTTCTCTTATTCTGACTGACACATGTTAATTTACAACACAAAATGCACCAGGGCAGCTTCACTGTGAGATTTTTTTTTTCTCTCTTTTTCCTTGGTTTTAGTTTTTCGCAATTGTTTGTCCCTGTTAACGGGCTGCCAGGGAGGGTTGTGGAGTCTCCTTCTCAGGAGGCATTTAAAACCCACCTGGGTATGTTCCTGTGTGACTTGGTCTAGGTGATCCTGCTGTGGCAGGGGGACTGGAGTAGATGATCTTTTAAGGTCCCTTCCAGTCCCTAATGTTCTGTGATTTTGTGTGATTAATCTAGAATTTTATCTTTGGAAATGAAGGTGCTGAGAAAGACTCAACAGAAATCCAAGGTCGAATTGGTTACAAGTGAAGAAGAAACAGAACACACATCCTCCTTTTTGAGGTTTTGAACAGTTTCAGATCTTTTGCCATTTTGCAAAACCTCAACTGTTTAAAATGTGAGGCTTCTGGGCTGGATGGAGGATTCTTGTGTCTGTCTTTGCTATGCATCTGCACAGTCACAACTATTTTAGGGTTGATATTAGGAAGTTTTTTTCACAGAAAGGGAGGTCAGGCACTGGAATGGGCTTCCCAGGGAGGTGGTTGAGTCACCATCCCTGGGTGTGTTTAAAGATCATTTGTCTGAGGTGCTGAGGGATGTGGTTTAGAGGTGAACTTGTGAGGTTGGACTCAATGATCCCAGGGGTCTTTTCCAACCAGAGTGATTCTGCGATTCCATGATTTTGAATGGCATGAATGAGGTCAGCATTAGTGACCTCTTCTCACATGGTTTGTTGGGAGTGAGTGGTTGCGAGAGCCGTTTCCCACAATATTTTCTCTCTTTCCTTCCTGCTACGCAGTATTATGTAGTTCCTTTGCTTTTGTGGGTTTTGTGAGTTTGAGAGAACTGCTAGCCAACCATTAAGCTGTTTGTTAGCTGTAGGCGACACAAGCATCTGAGGCACCATGTGCACTGTCTATCAGCACGTGGCATATGAGAAACACAGGCTTCAGAGGAACACTTTAGAAGATGTCTACATGTAAAATTACAGATGGAATTTGAAATGAGCCAGAATACTAGGGCTGTCAGATAGCAGTGATGTTTCTATGTGTGTGATGGAGTGGGGAAGGATAGGCTTTTGTACAGCAAGGCTTCAGTCTCTGACTTCTCCCTGCAGGCACATGAAGGACAGAGATCACAGAATCACAGAATCTCAGAGCATTAGGGATTGGAAGGGACCTCAAAAGATGATCTAGTCCAATCCCCTCCACCACAACATGATCCCCTAGATCAAATCGCACAGGAACATGTCCAGGCTTAGACTGGCAAGGTAGACCTCAGGTGAAAAATCCTGTATTCAAAACCACTGCTGTTGTATTTAAGTGCAATGAATTTTAGACAACACATGTAAAAAGGCGCATGGAACCCTTTGAACTGTAGAACACCATTGGCATTCTTTAAAAAGAACAGTTTTTAAAAAAAACCACTGCTGTGACAGGTTTTGAATGCTGGTTTTGGTTATGGGTCTGGCTGATGGGAAAGGAGTGTTTTTCAGAACTGACTGCAGAAAAATTGCAGCACTGCTCATCTGTAGTCAGCTGGAATAGAACTCAATCCACTCCTTATGGTTGTGTCTGCCCGCTGATGGATTCACACACTATTTTTACATTACTGCTATTCCAAGAACCTTTTGCAGGGCTGTATGTATAATATATGATTTTTATAATCCTTCCCAATATCTTTCATCTGGTTACTGTTAATGCCAGGGTCTGACTTCAGGCTGTGTTTTTCCATCCTCATTATCCAAGGCTGAGTCTCTTTGTCAGTGTTATGTATTTTGCATTAGAGCAACGTCTGGATGTGTTCTTGTGTGACTTGGTCTAGGTGATCCCGTTGTGGTGGGGGGATTGGAAAAGATGATCTTTTGAGGTCCCTTCCAATCCCTAATGTTCTGTGATTTGGTAGAAGCGACAACATTGTCTTGACCTTTTCTGAATAGAAAGTTCAAGAAATTACAGTGATCAGTGGTACCAATGGATGAAGTGTTGCAGAAACACAAGTTCCTTACTGGGAAGAAGTTCCTTCTCATATTGATGTGGAACCTCCTCTGTTCCAGCTCACACCCATTGTCCCTTGTCCTATCATTAGCTGACACTGAGAAGATCAACTGGTGAAGATCTGCTCAAAGTTTCTAACTTGTGGGGTGAATATCAGAGGTAATCATTGATCTCATTACGAAGCAGAGCCACAAAATCATTCAGGTTGGAAAAGAGCCCCTGGGATCATTGAGTCCAACCATCAACCCTGCTCTACAAGTTCACCCCTAAACCACATCCTCCAACACTACATCTAAATGACTTTTCAACACATTCAGGGATAGGGACTCAACCGCCACCCTGGGCAGCCCACTCCAGTGCCTGACCACTCTCTCTGGGAAGAACTAAACCTCCCCTGTTGAAGCTTGAAGCCCTTCATAGAATCACAGAACATTAGGGATTGGAAGGGACCTCCAAAGATCATCCAGTTCAATCCCTCATTCCCTCTGGTTCTGTTGCTAATGACCTGTGAGAACAGACCAGCACCACAAAGCTTTGCAGTTCCTGTCACAGAATCACAGAACATTGGGGATTGGAACGGACCTCAAAAGATCGTCTAGTCCAATCCCCCTGCCACAGCGGGATCCTGCGGATGCTGTTCTGAAGCGAACACGTCCACCACACTCCTTTAGTTCACACTGCTTTTGAGTTTGCCTTTTGCAGGACAACTTTAGGAGACTTCCAAGCTTTGAGCCTGGTAGTAATTTCAGCAAAATAATTTCCCTTTTTATAAATCCCCTCCCCATCTCATCACTTTTTTAGTTTTACCTAAAGCCACGACGCAGCGGTAGTTTGTCACGCGTTACAGTGCATAATTAACACTAATTTAGACTGATAATAGAAACGTGCAACACAAAGTGCTCGGAAGTTGATAAAAATAATTCCTCCTTGTTCCGAACCCGCTTGCCTAACCCACAACTCTAAAGATTTTTCTTTCTTTCATAATACACTGTAATATGGTTACAAGTGCATTGAAATTCATCTTGTTAGAATGGTAGTAATATATCCCACCAGGACTGCTGTTCCTAGTAGCAATTTAAAATAATTATTGTGAGACTTGATGCTAGACATCAGGTTTGCAATAGAATTACAATGAGGGAAGTGTATTAGAGACAAAACATTGCTGGAAGAAAACTTCATAATGGCACAATTTGGAACTAAGCCTCAATTTTACAGTAATAGATTCTCTTTATGATGGCACAAAGGAGTAAATGCACTTAGCAAATTTAAATCTATTATTAATCACACTTTGTGGATTGCAGCGCAGGAAGGAGAAAAGAAATTAGCTTTTTAAGTATGTTTCTTACATAAAACAAGTCCTAGTACAAGGCGCATTTTACAAAAATCCCCTTCTTATAGCTCATAAATACGGCAGCCTCCCGAGCGCGGACAGATAGGGGTATTTTCTACAGTAGTCTTCGCACGTCTTAATTTCAGGTTGGAAGTTACCGTGCGCTCTACATCGTCAGAACACTGCTAGAATCAGAACAGTCAACAGGAAAGAGAAATAAACCTGGGATTCGTGCTTCCTCACTCCAATCCCTCCAACTGCAACTGGATCTAGGGGATCCTGCTGTGGCAGGGGGATTGGACTGGATGATCTTTCAAGGTCCTTTCCTATACACAATGTTCTGTGATTCTGTAAATACAGGGGGATATTTGCATTATATAATTTAATTCTGCATTAGACCTTTTGTATTATTTGTATCAGCAAACAGATACAGATTTAAACATCTATGGACCTCATTAACGTTGATAAATATGGGAAAGGGCAGGTGTCAGGAGGATGGAGCTGGGCTCTTCTCAATGGCATCTTCCTGATGAGGAAAGGCTGAGGGAGCCTGGAAAAAAGAAGACCGAGGGGTGACCACATTCATGTTGATAAATATGTGAAGGGTGGGTATCCAGAGGATGGAACCAGGCTCTGCTCAGTGGCATCTGAATGATCACGGTTGGAATGGACCTCCTAGATCACTAAGTCCAACCAGACCCATAGCAATTAACCTAAACACCTGATTGGTCAACAAACACAAACCAACCCCTTCCATTCCAATGGAATGACAGGATAAGGGGCAATGGGTATGAGCTGGAATAGAGGAGGTTCCACATAAATATCAGAAGGAACTTCTTCACGGTGAGGATGACAGAGCCCTGGAAGGGGCTGCCCAGTGGGGTTGTGGATTCTCCTTCTCTAGAGATGTTTCAAACCTGCCTGGCCATGTCCCTGTGCGACTGGATCTAGGTGATCCTGCTGTGGCAGGGGGATTGGACTGGGTGAACTTTTGAGGTACCTTCCCATCCCTAATGTTCTGTGATTCTGTGACTGGTTCACACTCTTAACAGACCTCTGGATCACATAATCACATCATCACTCCGGTTGGAAAAGACCCCTAGGATCATAGAGTCCAACTATCTACCCTACCTTACAAGTTTACCCCCAAGCCACATCCCCCAACACCTCATCCAAACGACCTCCAAACGCATCCAGGGATGGCAACTCAACCACCTCCCTGGGAAGCCCATTCCAGTGCCTGACCACCCTTTAAGTGAAGAAAAAAAAATACATTTCAAAGGAAACAACAGAAATTAACCCGTTCTGAGTTTTCAGAAGTTGTCCTGGCACTGGAAAAATAACACATCTTGCGAGAAACTCCAGTTTCTTATAACTCGCGCTGCTATTTTGCATCAAACTGAAAAATATCTCCTACATTCGGTGCCTATTTTATTTGGTGAGTCACATTTTTAATAAAAGTTGATATATCAATACATGAGACTGGCAGACGCAGGGCTGGTGGCATTTTTCTATTACTGATCATTTCAATAAACAGAAGCCTGGCAAAGACAGTTCGGATGGAAATAAAACTTCTCTTCCCAGCGCAAAGCTGTCGGATGCCGATACCTACCAAAACACCAAAGAAAATTAAAGAAAATAGTAATGGGAAAGTTTGATTAAATATAAATATAAATTTAGAGTGAGTTTGGCACTTAATTTATGTCTAATAAAGAGACATTTAAAAACAGGCGTTTATTAGATTTAATAAGTTTGTGTGTGTTGTCTCTTAGAAGAAGATTAAGCCCGTGCTCACCTTCATTTTATCTTGACCTTTGAAACTGTCTGCAATTGCCAGTAGGCAGATTGTGTTTGATATTTAACTATTTCATTTCCATGCAGGTCCTAGCCATCGCCAGACAGCAAATTCACACCCACATGGCAGCTTGCAAAGAATAGAGATTTTTCCAAAGCTATTTTCGGATGGATACCAGAAGCACTGTGCCCACAGCTTCATGTAGGCTAATTCACTCTGCTTCATTAAGGAAAACTAGCTGTGTGGAGCTTCAGCCTGTGTAAGTTCCTAGTATTTAAGGCAAATCATTTATAAAATCCCTACATTTTTGCTATTAGTAGCACAGCTGTGGCTGGAGAAAGACACACAGTGCCTCTGTGAGACAAAAACCAAACTGTAGTTCTATTAGTCTCCTTCTCTGGAAACGTTTAAAACATGTTCCTGTGCAACTTGGTCTAGGTGATCCTGCTGTGGATTGGACTAGATGATCTTTCAAGGTCCCTTCCAGTCCCTAATGTTCTGTGATTCTGTGATTATGGACCAGAGGTCCCATTAGTCAAAATGGTTCTGTAAAAGGAAAGTACTGAGACAAGGAACCCGGTTCTTTTTCCCCCTTCTATCTGCAGAAAATGACATCACTTAAAGGAATCAGGGGACAGATGGAACTACCTGATCTCCACCCATCACCTAGAAGAGGTGGTGCAGAATCACACGCTTCTATAATTATTTGTTATGTCTCAAGATAGTTTGTTCTACCGAAGCAGAGAAAAACAAGCGTCGGTTTTTTTGTTAAAAGTAAAATTTCAAACTAACAGGAGAATGTGACTCAGATTTAAAAGAAATCGCACAAAGAGCAGAAGGAAAAAAATTAATAAATCAAACATAGACAAATTTGTCACTTTGTAAGGTCTGATTCAAGGTGTGAATGTTGGGGGTTTTTTTTGCGCTTACATCTTTCAGAGATCAACTTAGTGTAAAACAAAGTACAGAGACTAAATTTTTGGGTGTTAGAAATTCACGGAATCACAGCATCATTCAGGTTGGAAAAGACCCCTGGGATCATCAAGTCCAACCATTAACCCTACTCTACAAGGTCACCCCCAAACCAGATCCCCCAGCACGACATCTACGTGACTTTTAAACTCATCCTGTGATGGGGACTCAACCACCACCCTAGGCAGCCCAGTCCAGTGCCTGACCACTCTCTCTGGGAAGAATTTCTTCCTGATGTCCAGTCTAAACCTACCCTCAATAATACAGCTGAAAAGTGTTCCCATAGTGTTCACCTGGCAAAATCCATGACAAGGGTCTATCCTTATGTGAGTGTATATCCATATCCAAAGTCCAAGTGTATATCCTTACAAGACCACCTTTCACCAATCCAGGACTAACAGTACCATCACACACTTCTAGGAGGATGCTCTGCAATTCCCTTATCTTTTTTCTTTCACAGTGTTAAAGTTTTCTAAAGGATATTTATTTCTATTTATGCCGTAATTACTCCAGGATCATAGTAGTTGCCCTGACTGTATCTTCTAGACTAGACACACAATCACAGAACATTAGGGATTGGAATGGACCTTGAAAGATCATCCACTACAATCCCCCCCGACACAGCAGGATCACCTAGATCAAGTCACACAGGAATGTGGCCAGATAAATTTTAAATGTCTCCAGATATGGGGACTCCACAACCTCCCTGTGCAGCCCCTTCCAGTGCTCCTTCACCTGAAGAATTTCCTTCTCACGTTGATGTGGAACCTCCTCTGTTCCAGCTTACACATACTACCCCTTGTCCTGTTGTTAGATGATACTAAGCAGAGCCTTGGCTCCATCCTCCTGACACCCACCCTTTCCATATTGATCAACATTTATGGGTCAGCCCTCAGTTTCCTTTTCCCCAATCTCAAGAGACCCAGGTCCCTCATCACAGGGAGGCTCCACTCCCTTCATCATCTTTGTTGCTCTGCACTGGACTCTCTCCAGCGGCTCTGTGTCCTTCTGTAACTGGACACAAAATTCCAGATGTGGTCTCACCAGGGCAGAGCAGAGGGAGAGGAGAACCTCTCTCCATCTGCTAACCACCTTAGCATGCCATTGACCTTCTTGGCCACAAGGGCACATTGCTGGCTCATGGTCACCCTATTGGTCATCAGGAGCCCCAGGTCCTTTTCTCCTACACTGCTCTCCACATGTACAAAAGGAACAAAAGTTTAATTCAAATCCTGTTTAATAATTTACCTAACTTAGCATATGTTGATTCCACTCAAACTCTCCAACGGCGGTTCAACGGCGCAAATTTCTTCTCCATAATTCCACAACTTGGGGGAAGTCCTAATTTACGTGAAGCAGAGAACCCCATGGAGCAATTTCTGCAGCAAATGTCAGCAGTATTAGACTCTATATCACTTATACAAAGGGGCATAACACATGTGGGTTATTAATTTCTAACTGGAGTTAGAGTGTTGTTTTTGTCTCACACTGTCACAGTTTTCGGTTCTTAATGTGAAACTGCACCCGTGTGTTCCCTGCAGCACCGTGAACCAGGGTGTAAGGCAGGACAGAAAGGTTTTGTCTCACTGAGTAGTGCTCCTATATTTATGGCAGGTGTAAGTTGTCAAAAACTGACCCATCTGTGGACTAGTTCACACTCTTAACAGACCTCTGGATCATTTGAAAATTAGAATTAGTTTTGTTCCCCGGTGAAGCAGAGACTAAAGCTTGTTTGAACAAGATTTGTGTCTCCTGAGTTGCAAAGAGGAGAAGATGAGAGATACGCTTTATCATGGAATCATAGAATCATAGAATGTATTGGGTTAGAAAAAACCTCCAAAGGTCATCTAGTTCAACCCCCCTACAACAAGCAGGGCCATCACTCGCCAGAACAGGTTGCCCCGAGCCTCACCCAGCCTGACCTGGAATGGCTCCATGGACGGGGTCTCCACCACCTCTCTGGGCAGCCTGTTCCAGGGATCCCCCACTCTCAGATTCAACAACTTTTTCCTCCCGTCCAGCCTCACTCTGCCCTTTTGCAGCTTTAAACCATCACCGCTCATCCTATCGTGTCCTGCCCTTGTAAACAGTCTTCCCCAGCCTTCTGACAGGCCCTGCTCAGGGGTTGGAAGGTTGCTATATAATATCTCCATGGAGTCTTCTGGCAGAGGCACTGGGCTGGATGATCTTTCAAGGTCCCTTCCAACGCCTAATGTTCTGTGATTCTGTGATCCTGCTCTTCAGGCTAAATGAACAAAAGTGATGGATGGATCCTTGAAGAATCACTATTCTTCAAGGCTACCTATTCAGCGTTAGCAACTGACTTCATTTCAGAAGTTAATAAAAAAGATGTAGGTAGCAAAATAAGTCATCAAATCTTCACAGGGCTGTGATACAGTAGCAGTGGCAAATGAAGATTACTTTACCACGCTAAGTAGATGAATGAAGAGACACACATTGACTCCAACTGGCAATCAGCTTAAAACTTTGAAAGGAAAATCAGTGAGTAGTTACCACGAAGCTCAAGAGCATAAGATAACTGACACTAATAGATCAGTAAAATTCTAAAACAATAGAAATTGCATGAATAAAACAGACGTAACGGGGAAAATGAAGTACACAAACTAAATGTTCTACAAAGGACTATTGTGCTGGGAGTTTTAACGATCCACTGTCTTTGTACCCAGAAAGATAAAGTCAGACTGTCCTTCAGTGTCTCCATTCAATGAGGTAAAACACCACATTGCAACTGGCTTTGGCTGAACAGAGGGTCTTTATCATCGTGGTTCACTTGCCTCTTCCTTTTTGAGAGTTACAGACAAAAATATTCCTGTGATAGTGTCACAGGATCATGGAGGTTGGAAGAGATCTCCAAGATCATCCAGTAAAACTGCCAACTCAAGCCCACTGTGCCCACTAAACCTTATTCCCCAGGGCCATACCTTCTAGGTTTTTGATCCCCTACAGGGTTGGTGACCACCCCCATCCCTGGGCAGCCTGTTCCAACCCCTTACCACTCTGTTAGGGAAGAGATTGTTCCTGTTCCCAAACCTAACCCTCCCCTGGCACCACATGAAGCTGTTTCCCCTTATCCTGTCACTAGTTACTTGGGAGAAGAGTCCAACCCCCACTGCACTACAATCTCATTTCAGGTAGCTGTAAAAAACAGTAAGGTCTCCCCTCAGTCTCCTTTTCTCCAGACTAAATAAGCCCAGCTCCCTCAGCTGCTCATCACAAAGTTTGTTCTCCAGGCCCTTCACACAACCCAATGTGTTAGGTTGGAAGGGACCTCCAAAGGGCATCCAGTCCAACCACCCTACAAGAAGCAGGGCCATCACTCACCCCACCAAGTTGCCCAGAGCCCCATCCAGCCTGACCTTGAATGACTCCAGGGATGGGGCCTCCACTCCATCTCTGAGCAGCCTGTTCCAGGGATCCCCTACAATCAGATTCAAGGATTTTTTTCTGGATGAAGTGTGCCACCTGTTTTTGAACTTCATTACAGGACTAGATGCGAACTGCTGAGCCTCAGCAGTACACAGGACACACAATGGATAAGACCAAAGGACAGAGATGCTCCTGTAGCAAGTAAGAGTCGGCCCACTCCTCATAAAGGGAAGTCATGTCTGCCATACGTACCAACAACCCATTTTGTAAAGATCTGTTCAACACAATCTGCTTGGGTCGGCAAAAGCATCTCAGAAAGTCTTTCACCAAAGCCTTGTGAAGAAACTAACCAGCCCTGGTGGAAAATAAAGACTCACAACACAGATAAATCTGGTCAGAACACAAGAGGACAGGTAAGACACGTGCTAGACAAACTCCATGAGGATCTAGGCTGTTGACTTATTCATAAATGATGAGAAAGGGGTGAGTGAACTGTGATGAAGAATTTTGCTGATGATAGAACACATTCACAAGTGCTGAAGGTGAGAACTGATGGTACAAACATCAAGGAATCCCTGAGAGCTCTGAAATATTGGGCGTTCAGATGATAAACAAAGTTCAGAAAAAACAAATGTATTCTGCAAGACAATCACAGAATCACAGAACATTAGGGACTGGAAGGGACCTCAAAAGATCATCTAGTCCAGTCCCCCTGCCACAGCAGGATCCCCTAGATCCAGGAACATATCCAGGCAGGTTTTAAACAGTGCTGTCACCCTGACTGTGAAGAAGTTCCTTCTCTCTCATCTTCAGGTAAGAAACAAAGCTGATGACTAGTGAAGAGCAGCCCATTAGCCTGAGGTGCTTCTAGTTTGCCATCTACTTTGTTGGACAAACCCTTCTAGTTTATACAAACCTGCGTGGTCTTCTCCAACTGTAGCTTCAGGTCTGTAAGCTCCATGTTGGTATCATGTAACTGTGCTTTCAGTTTCTCGTTTTCAGCTAGAATCTGTTCATAAAGCTAAGAGAAAACAGTCATTAAAAACCAGTCAGTAGTAATTACTAATTCAGTGAGACTACCTGGACAATTTAAAATTAACGATTCAGCTGCAGGTAAAGTGCACCAATTTATTAATAACAGTAGTTATGTTTTCATTATCTAGTGATTATATTTCAGGACAACTGATGGGAAGTGGTAATAAAGCTCTATTTTTGCACCAAAACGAGGGGATCAGATACCTTCTTAAAATCAGTGCTATCTTCTTTTTCTAGCCTACTGCAGTACGGTTTTCGATCTTCAAGGTAACTCTGTGAGCCCGACCGCCCCTGCGCTGAATCGTAACGATCACCTGAAGACACGCTGAGGGATCCCGTATCGTATCTGGAAAAGAAACGTTCCCATTTGCCTTTGTCTTTGCGTTCAAACTGCGACTACTCACCGCACCAAGCACTGTGAGGTTGCTGTTACCCAGAGGAAAACAACCAAATGCAGTTATGTCTTGTAGTTAGGCCACTGTCTTCTAGCTAGTTTAATGTAAGCTGTATTTGTCACACTCCCTCAGCACTTTAAAATCGTGTGAAAAGGTTTTGCAGTTGCTCAGACAACTGAGCTCCTGCTTTGGATGCACAGAAATATTTTATATTAAATTAAAATATTTAATTCAAGTAAATACTTCCATGTTTTAAAGACCTTTACATTAGCATAGGGGTAGTGCAACTCTTCTTTATAGAAGACCTTACTATAGTTAGATCTATAGGAAGTGTAGTCTTATATACTTACTAAGTCTTCTACAGGGGGCCTCACCTAGGGGGACCTTGTTTAATGGAATGGCTTTAAACAAATAATCTCAAAGACATCAGCCGAGATAATGCTCCAGTTTTTATTAGAGATTTCAAAACTCTCTGTTCCGAATTCCAGCATTTCAACAGAACCGCTTTATGGAACCAATCTGCAGCGAAGCCCTTATCCTAATAACCACTGACTTCGAGGAAGCATTCGCGCTCCAGAATAACTCCGCACTCATATTCAGCGCTGTGACTGAACAAGCACATTTCACACACGAGCTACAGACAAACATCATCAATGCCTTACAAAGCTCAACCCAGCTGCCTACTGGATGCGTCCTTAAGGATTTCAAGACAACTTAAAACGGGGCTATGTGAACAGCAAGGGCAGTGCTTTGGAATTAGTTTGCTGAAAGGGCACGTACCTGGAAAGGCTGTCGCTCTGCGGTGGGAAAGCGGTGCAAGGAGAGAAAAAATAGATCGAGTAAATGAATTAAATGCAAGATAAAAGAATCTGTGAACAAACAAAGCTCAACACGTCTGTTACACGCACACTCTACCCAGCAGTATGTACTAGCTGAGCGTTGTTATGGCTGGAACTGAGTACAAGTATGTGCTGGAACACGCTTGCCAAAACAACATTCACAAGAACGTTAAAACATTATGGTCTGACCTGTGCTAAGCACACTGCAGTCACTGTGTCCTGAGAGTTGCCTGCCTGCTACCAAAAGCATCACAACTGTGTCTCCAGACGTCCCTATTCTGTCTTCCTATTCTCTAACAGAATCACAGAATCACCCAGGTTGGGAAAGACCCCTGGGATCATCGAGTCCAACCATCAACCCTGCTCTAACAAGGTCACCCCGAAACCAGATCCCCCAACACCACATCTAAGCCACTTGTAACTCATCCAGGGATGGGGACTCAACCACCACCCTGGGCAGCCCAGTCCAGTGCCTGACCACTCTCTCCAGGAAGAA
>JAOXOE010000276.1:0-26986 GCA_028565055.1 Phoeniculus purpureus | reverse complement strand
AGAACATTAGGGATTGGAAGGGACCTCAAAAGATCATCCAGTCCAATCCCCCTGCCACAGCAGGATCACCTAGACAAGTCACACAGAAACATATCCAGGTGTGTTTTAAACATCTCCAGTGAAGGAGACTCAACAACTCCCCTGGGCAGCTGCTTCCACTGCTCTGTCACCCTCACTGGAAAGAAGTTCCTTCTCATATTTATATGAAACCTATGTTCCAGCTCACACCCATTGCCCCTCGTCCTATCACTAGATGACATTGAGAAGAGCCTCACTCCCCAATGTCCCTCCTTCCACTACTACAAAACAGACCAACTCCCACAACTTTCTGCTTCTTTTCATTTCTGCCTGCACCCGTTGAATGATCTGGAAGAAATATCACAGACGGAAGGACCAGCAGTATATTGATGATGCTCCAGCACTACCTATCCATCACCACCCTCAGCTATATCAATATCACCTACCAGCCAGTCAATGGATGAAATCAGATCAGAAATACAGACAGAGTGAGCTGCGTGATGAGGAATGAAAAGCATGATAGATGAGCAGAGAAGAAGCACTTCAAAGGATTCACAATGAGTGTGCAGTTTCCTCTGCTTTAAGGGGGACATACATAATATTGGTCAATCCAGCTCATGGATTAGAAGTGCTCTTGGATTTTTAGCAACACTAAGTTTCATCCATTACTAACTTCTTCAATTCCTTGTTGCTAGGAAACTTTTTCCAATCCTGGTGGATGATTCCAAGATCATAGGAAAATTCAGGCTGGAAAGGGACTTTAGCAGGTCTTTTGTCCAATCTCCTGGTCAAAGCAGAGTCACTCGAGAGGTCAGACCTGGGTTGTCCAAACCCAGCTGAATGACTGACGTCCTATCCTCATTACATCTACTTCTTGGTTGGGCTGTATGCAATAACTTGACACAACATTTTCACTCTAAAAACTCACTGGTATAGTGCGTTTGTCCTTAACAAGACACGTCTTCTCGGCACTAGGGTTCTTAGCTGGTGTATTCTTAACTTGGAGCAACTCCACTTGCTGCAGTGGCTTCACCTAGAGTTTCAGTGACGTTCAAAGTCTGGTCAAATATTAAACAGATGTCAACAGCATGCCAGAAAGACTAAAACCAGACAGTTGTCCTCTGACCTAAAGAAACTCTTACAAAATGGGGGGAAATAAAGCTGTCTTGGGGTTAGTTCGAGACTGCAAGACACCTTCTCACAGGAGCTACAGATCATCAGTTATGCCATCACGCCAAGGGTAAAGTTCATCTCCGCAACACCACAGTGACATAATTAACATGTATAGACAGTTAACGGTTCGACAAGGGGTAAACACTACCTGTATTTATAGGTTCTGACATCTTTTCCCATACATTTACAGAGACTAGAATGTTTTTGAACAAAAAAGTCCAAGAACGTTCTAAATATTCAGGCATTCCACCGAACACACGTTTCCATTGGTAAAAGAATGAGAGAGGAAAGAATGTAAATAGCTTAATAGAGCTAGACGGTACTAAAATGGTCCTGCTTTGGGTTTTAAAGCCATGATTTCAGCACACACACACACACACACACACACACATATATGTAACGTGACTTCCACATTTACTAGAGGCAGGTCCTGCTTGACCGACCTAGTGGCCTTCTACAAAGAAGTGACTGCATCAGTTGACAAGGGAAGACCTATGGATGTAATCTATGTGGACTTCTGCAAGGCCTTTGACACAGTCACCCGTTACAGCCTTATCTCTGTGTTGGAGAATTATGGGTGGGCTATTAAGTGGATAAACAAAAGGCTGGATGGCTGCATCGAAAAACTAATGGTCAATGGCTCAATGTCCAGATGTAGGAAAGTGAGGAGTGGTTCCCACAGGGGTCTGCAGTGGGAGCAGTGTTGTTCAATCTATTCATAAATGACATTGACAGAGGCATTGAGCGCACCCTCAGCAAGTTTGCAGATGATACCAAGCTCGGGGGCGTAGCTGAGATACCTGAGGGATGGGCTGTCATCCAGAGGGACCTGAATAGACTGAAGACATGGGCCCCAATGAACCTTATGAAGTTCTGCACCTGAGCCAGGGTAACCAGCATCATCCGTACTGGCTGGGAGAGGATCTACTGGAGAGCAGCTCTGTGGAAAGGGACTTGGAGGTGCTGGTGGATGAAAAACTGGCCACGGGCCACCAGTGTGCAATCGCAGCCCAGAAGGCTGATCAGTCTGGGCTGCATCAAAAGATCTGTGGCCAGCAGATCAAAAGAGGGGATTCTGCCCCTCTACTCTGCCCAGGTGAGACCCCACCTGGAGTCTTCTGTCCACTTCTGGAGTCCCCAGCACAAGAAGGTTGCAGACAGACTGGAGCACGTCCAGAGGAGGCCACTACAATGATCAGGGGAATGGAGCATCTCTCGTATGAGGACAGGCTGAGAGAGTTGGGGCTGTTCAGCCTGGAGAAAAGAAGGCTCTGGTGGGACATTCTTTTGACCTTCCAGTACCTGAGGGGGGCCTCCAAGAGGGCAGCAGAAGGTCTTTTCAAGAGAGTTTGTACGGACAGGACAAGGAGCAGTGGGCTCAAGCTGGGAAAGGAGAGTTTTAGTCTGGGTATGAGAAACAAGTTGTTCAGTGTGAGGGTGGTTGATGGCTGGAATGGGCTATCAGGGAAGGTGGTGGAGACCCCATCCTTGGTCATTGAAGGTCAGGCTTGATGAGGTTCTTAGCAGCCTGATCTAAGTAGAGTCATCCTTGTGTAGGGAGGCTGGACTGGACGACTTCCAGTATAGAACATTCTATGACTCTATAATTTACAGAAATAAAGATTTCATAACTGAAACTTAGAAAATTCTTTGAAGGAATGAAGCCATTTTCCAAAAAGAAGCATCAGAGAAATGATAATATTTAGAAATAGTGGGTCTAGAATGGAACGAACACTAAAATATGAGTTTTGCGCTATCTTGGAGACACTCAGATGAATGAAAACCTGTTTCTGTGAAGACCTAAAATATATAACTTCATATCCTAAAATGGAGTGACTTGATTTTTTGGTTTTGCAGTCATGATTCTGGATAACAAGTAAAATATTGTGAAAAATTAAGGAGGTCCTCAAGACCTGACAATGCACCCACCATGAAATTTACCTGTATGACTGTTTGTTCATGTGTTGAAAAACATGTGTAATAATATATTCAGCATTTTTGAATAAATTTGATGTAATTAGTTGCAAGGAAAGACAATTTTTTTAAATTAATAGTTGATTTCTTCCTGTTTTCACGTGAGCACAATAATGATAGACTCTTCTGCAAAAATTACCAGGTAGGTTGCCCAAGAGTCTGGGTAATAATTAAATTCACTTCCATCATTATTAACCACGTTGGTTAGATTTTTGTTATGAGCCGCTTCATTCAACTAAAAATCAGTTTATTTCAACATTTTACTGGAAAGGGCTGCCCAGGGTGGTGGTTGAGTCCCCATCCCTGGGTGTGTTTAAAAGTCGCTTATATGTGGTGTTGGGGGATCTGGTTTAGGGGTGAGCTTGTAGAGTAAGGTTAATGGTTGAACTTGATGATCCCAGGGGTCTTTTCCAACCTGAATGATTACACAGTGAGAGTGACAGAGCACTAGAAGGGGCTGCCCAGTGGGGCTGTGGAGTCTCCTTCTCTGGAGAGCTTTAAAATCCACCTGGACGTGTTCCTGTCAGACTGGATCTAGGGGATCCTGCTGTTGCAGGGGGATTGGACTGGATGACTTTTCGAGGTCCCTTCCAGTCCCTAATGTTTTCTGCTTCTGTGATTACCACTGAAATGCTTAAAGGCCATTAAAATTGTTCATCAGTTTCTCTGTGGCAGAAGTAATGTCTGGTTACAGCTCGCAAGCAAAAGCAGAAGCTTCTTGGTAACATTACTATAGATCATCTTTTGAGGTCCCTTCCCTAATGTTCTGTGATTCTATGATTCTGTGATTCTATGACATACAATTTATTGCTAGAGCTCCCCACAACTCAAATTCATTGATTGGAACTCTATTCTATGGTAAGGGAGCTGTTGTCTACTTACATCAACGATTTTACTTCTAATTATGACAATCAGAGAATCATAGAATCATTAGGGATTGGAAGGGACTTCCCTTTGATGAGGGTCAGCCCTGCACATTGGGCCCTCAGTCGCTTTCAGGAGCGAGTCTCCAATAACTAGGACCCTTCTCTTCTTTGTGGAGGAGGTCATGATATTACTGGAAGACTTTCTGGATTTATGTGACCTTGCCAGGACCTCCAGTGTGGGTCCTCTATCCTCTATATCCTTATCAATCACTGAAAAAAAACCCATTTAAATAGTGGACTATGAAGACCGGGAGTAACTCAAATATATTTCAACTTCATATGAAGGGAGAATAACTACAAATGGATTTGATGTCATCCATTGCTTATCAAGGTGCTATGCATCATAAAGTGACATGTGCTGTAAGGATCACATCACACAGCGCTTTAAGTTTTCCTTTTTCCTCATTATCATAAAATCCCAGAACTGATATTGATCAAACTGTGGGTTTCCGATTGCTTTTTGCTGCGATGCAAGAAGTTCTATTTGTAAAGACTTTATAAAGACATTTTCTTACGATGAGAGCTCAGATTCATAGAATCATACGGGGTGGAAAACTCTTCAAGTTCATTGAGTCCAATCCTTAACCCAACTGTCCTAACTTATCGCTAAACCCTGTTCCTGAGGTCCAAGTCTCCATAACTGTGAAACATGGCCAGAGATGATGATTCAACCTCCTCCCTGGGCAGCCTGTTCCAAGGCCTGAGGGCCCTTTCCAGGAAGGAGTTCCTCCTCAGGGCCAACTTCAACTTTCCTTGGGGCAGGCCAAGGCCATTTTCTCTTGTCTTGTCTCTTGTTCCTTGTGAGAAGAGACCAATCCCCACCTTTTTCCACCCTCCTGTCAGGCAGCTGCAGACAGCAAGAAGGTCTCCCCTCAGCCTCCTTCTCTCTAGACTAAACAGCCTCAGCTCCCTCAGCTGCTTCTCACAAGGTTTGTTCTCCAGACACTTCCCCAACCCTGTTGCACTTCTCTGCCCTACCTCCAACTCCTGAATGTCCTTCTCGTATTTAGGTGCCCAAAAATGACCCTATTACTCAAGGTGTGGCCTCACCAGTGCCCACTACGGGGAAGACGAAGAATCTCTATGTTGTCTTTCCATTTTTTCTATAGATCTACAACTAAACTCCAATTTATTTTGCAATACCACAGGTACACACCTGACTCTTCCACTTGTCTGATTTAGTATTTGTGTCAGCTCTCCTGCCTGGACATGTTCCTGCGTGACTGGATCGAGTAGATCCTGCTGTGGCATGGAGATTGGACTGGATGATCTTTTGAGGTCCCTTCCAATCCCTAATGCTCTGTGGTTCATCTGAGAGAGAACACAGACTGACTGTATGACTTGAATATGGTCTGTTGAGCTGTTTAACTTGTCACAGGTTTGATTTTGGTTTTGGCTATGACCAGTTTTAGAGAAGTTACAGATTTAAAATTTTACTTCTATTTTCTTTAAATTAAAATCTGAGATTATCAACTTCCTACAGAACTTGCATCTTCAGAGTTTGCTCCTTTATGACTTTTTTTTTGTTTGTTAAGTCAAGGGAAAAAAAGAAATGGTCATTCACAGTAGTCTAGGGGTCTTTGAAGAGTCTGCATTGTCAATACTGTTACTGGGCCACTCCTACAGTGTTGGTCAGGCACTGGAATGGGATGCCCAGGGTGGGGTTGAGTCCCCACCCCTCGATGAGTTTAAAAGTCACTTAGATGTAATGTTGGGGGATCTGGTTTAGGGGTGAACTTGTAGACTAGGGTTGATGGTTGGACTCGATGTTCCCAAGAGTCTTTTCCAACCTGACTGATTGTGTTTTGGCAAGGGATTGGACTGGACTGCTCTAACTGGCAGCTGCGAAGGCTGAGTTGCTCATGCTGGCTTGCTGCCAGAACAGTTAAACTAAAATAAAAAGTCCTTGTTTGGGGAAGTGGTGGGAAGGAGTACATTCCTGTTTCTCAGTCAATGACAAATTCTCCTCCCATCTTCCACCTCTTCATTATCTGTTCAATCGAAGATGCTGGAAAGGCATCTTTTACTAATTGATGATGATAATATTATATAACATTCACAGACCTCCTTCACAATCCTGACTTTATTGTTCCAGCCCCACAGAATAAATTCATGCTAGAATTTTACGATGTTTTACAGCAGCACTCCTGCCCCAAATCAGGATCGGTTCTATCTTGAAAAATGAGTCTTTGACTGTAGATCAACCGTGACTTACAGTGAGCTAGCAGAAAGCAAAAAACCCCCCCCATTTTTCTTATAATTATTGTGTGCAAATTTTAAATAAAGTCATTTCATTGAATGTTTGAGGTCCCTGCTACTGCTCCAGGCTCCTTGTACTTCTAGCTCCTGGACAAAACAGGGGAAGGTCTTTTCAAGAGGGTTTGTAAGGACAGGACAACGAGCAGTGGGTTCAAGATGGGAAAGGAGAGATTGAGGCTGGATATTAGAAATGAGTTTTTCAGTGTGAGAGTGGTTGATGGCTGGAATGGGCTGCCTGGGGAGGTGGTGTGCACCCCATCCCTGGAGTCATTAAAGGTCAGGCTTGATGAGGCTCTGTGAGGCCTGACCGAGGCAGAGTTGCCCCTGTGTAGGGACATTGGACTAGGTGACCTCTAGAGGTCCTTCCAGCCTAGAACTTTCTATGAGTCTATGATAAGGGGAGATGGTCATATGTTTTTTTCTCAGTTCAGACTATTCTATCTTCATCATTCTGTCCATCACTGAAGGTCAGTGACTCAGACTATTCTATCTTCATCATTCTGTCCATCACTGAAGGTCAGTGACTGGATATTGGTGTCTCCACAATTCCAGGTACCTGCAATGTATTTGTAGCCCTGTTCCCAGAAAGAGTTCAGACTTGCTGCTAGTTCACAGATGAGCAGTCTAGCAGTGCTAGCGTGAGTACTGACACTAACCAAGCAGTAAAGCAATAATTTCGTGAGGAAAAGCTCTTTTATGAGAGAACAGAATTTGAACCTTCAAATAACAGATTCAAAATGGTAAGAAATAGGATGACACATCACAAATCACATTTTTGCAAGTGCTGTAAGAAATACTGTTAGCAATGCACAGCAGAGGGCAGTGGGTATGAGAAGGAGCTTTGTTCCTATAGCCGATAACGAATTTACGAGGAAATACCCCTTAAGGTTAAGCAATCCTATGCAGATCTTAAAAGAATGGTTAAAGTAATGGGTTCAACCAGAGCAAATCTTCATAGAAGGAGTGGTCAGGCACTGGAATGGGCTGCCCAGGGTGGGGGTAGAGTCCCCAGCCTTGGATGAGTTTCAAAGTTGCTTAGATGCAGGTTTGGGGGATCTGGTTTAGGAGTGATCTATGAGAGAGTTAATTGCCACAGTGAACTTGTAGAGTAGGGTTGATGGTTGGACTTGATGATCCCAAGTGTCTTTTCCAACCTGAATCATTCTGTGATTCTATGAAATCTGTGCTTTGGGTGTACTTTGATCCCTTGGCCTTCCCAAAATGGTGATTACTAAGACCCCATAAAGGATTCACCCAATGTTATGGAGGAACACAGAACTAGGATACTTATCTCCTACACATCTCTTTATACTGACTCTAGTGTCAAGTGGAAGCATCATGAAAAGTCTGGATGACAGGGGTTAAGTCTTCAGCTGGAAAGTCCACAGGATGCTGGGCTAGAAAGTGTGTGAGAAGACAAATGACTGCCTTTACTGTAGATTAATTTATAAGCCATGCCTTGTCTACACTGAGAGTTCTGTGCGAGGAAGTACGTTTCCAAGTCCAGATTCTAGAGAACGCTAACTGGTGGTACTGGTGCAATGCTAGGGTTTGGATCTTTCTGAAAGTAAGAGAAAAGAGCTTTTAAGGGTTTGGATGTGACAAAAGAGCAGAGAATACTTTGTTCTTGTCTTGCCCTGCTAGCGATTCAGGAAAAATCTATGGAGATGATAGGTCTCTGAGATTTAAAAACCTTGGAGAGGAGTGATTCTACATAGCCACCATCGCTCTATAGGCACTAGGGTAGCTGTTAAATTGCTGGGGTACCAAAGAGCAGCTAATTCTCTGAGAGGATCCAACAAAGGCTGATGTGTAGGGGAATGCAAGGCAACTGTGCTCCCCCTTAGTAACAAAGCTTAGAAGATTCAGTTCAAATATCACAAGGACTTCCAGTCAAGTATATTTCCCAATATATTCACAATAAACTTGTAACCTCTTTTTATGGCAAATACGTGGGGGCCAGAGTGGGACTAGAGAATGGCAATGGAGTTGGAGAAGGCACTGCAGCACCAATGTTCTGAGGAGCAGTGGAGGGAACGGGGGACTTAACAGGAGAAAAGGAGGCTGAGGGGAAACTTTCTGGCTCTCAACAACTCCCTGAAATTCAGGAATAAGTGACAGGAATAATTCAAGGAATAAGTGACAAGAGATGAGGAAACGGCCTCAAGTTGCCCCAGAGTAGGATGAGGTTGGCCCTGAGGAACAATTTCTGACCCATAAGGGCTCCCCAGACCTGGTCCAGGCTGCCCAGGACAATGGAGGAGTCCCTATCTCTGGAGGGGTTGCAGGAATGTGGAGATGTGGGGTGAGGAACAAGGGTCTGTGGGGTCCTGACAGTGCTGGGGGAAACAGCTGGAATCAAAGAGCTTAAAGGTCCCTTCTGCACAAAACAATTTTGTTGTGTTTTGTCTCCTACAAATTAATTTCAAGTCTGAAAACTTGGAGAGGTACTGATGGCTCCTTGAAGAAAGTCCTCTCTTACGAGCGCAGGCTTTGAGAGTTGGGGCTGGAGAGGAGGCTTGAGCGGACCTTACAGTGACCTTCCAATCCCTGAAAAGGTCTGTCAGAAGGCTGGGGAAGACTGTTTACAAGAGCAGGGAACAATAGGACGAGGGGTCATGGTTTGAAGCTGGAAAAGGGCAGACTGAGGCTGGACAGCAGGAAAAACGTCTGGAATCTGAGTGTGGGGGATTGTTTGAACAGGCTGCCCAGATTGGTGATGGAGGCTTCATCCCTGGAGCTATTCAACATTAGGCTGGCTGGGGCTCTGGGCAACCTGGTCTTGTGCATGATGGCCCTGCTTGGTGTAGAGGGTGGAACCAGATGCCTTTGGAGGTCCCTATGATTAGTCCCTTTCAGAAGCACAGGCCATTAAGCTTCAAAACCTGGATCAAGTGGAACTGCAAAATTATTAAATCATAGTTGATCAGAAAATCTGTCACAGCTTCCTCTGAAGTCACTGTGATGAGCTACTGTTAGAGAGAAGATCCTGGCACCAAGTGCGTGGATTTCTCGTGCTCTACTATGTACAACACAGAGATAACAGGTCGCACAGTCAGATTGTGACTTGTGTTTCTCACTCTCCAAAGTGCAATCACTTGCCACACAGCACTGAACCATTTAATAAAGCTTTATGTGTCTTTGTCAATCGGAATTTGTTAAGAGTTGTATCTCCCCCAATGGAAGGTACTGTCTAAGGATGTAGTAGCAAGTATTTGTGTTAGATTTGTTAGAAATTTCAAGTTGATTTATTTTCTTTTAAATCTTTTTTGTATTATTTTTTTTCATTCAACTCTTGTAGAATATGGATTCCTAGCTTAAGACCTTGCCTGGCTGTAACCTGAAGAACAAGCCATTTCCATCCTGACCTACCAGAAGGATTTCTGGCACAGAAAAGACTGAAAATATGAGAACACTGATTTAATTTTAAACTTCTCCTTTGAGACTCCAATGGCTACGTTGGATGCTCTTTCTCATGGAAGCACAGAATCATAGAATCATTCATGTTGGAAAAGACCCTTCAGATCATTGAGTCCAACCACCAATGCTACTTTACAAAGTCACCCCTAAACCAGATCCCCCAACACCATATCTAAGCAACTTTTAAACTCATCCAAGGACGAGGACTCAACCATCACCCTGGCAGCCAATCCCAGAGCCTGACCACTCTCTCCAAGTAGAATTGCTTCCTGATGGCCAGTCCAAACCTCTGCTGTTGAGGCTTGAAGCCCTTCCCTCTGCTTCTGTCACTAATGACCTGTGAGAAGGGACCGGCACCAACATCTATGCAGTGTCCTTCCAGATAGTTGTAGAGAGCGATGAGGTCTCCTCTCAGCCTCATCTTCCTCAAACTGACCAGCCCCAACTCTCTCAATCTGTCCTCCTAAGTTTTATTCTCCAGGTCCTTTTCAAGACCTTTCAGCTCTATTCTTATGCTAATCACCAGTAAAACTTGCACATTGCTCATCAATTGAATGAAACATTTAATTGTACCTGTCGAAGGCCATAACAGTTATTTTGATGGTAATTTAATACTTTTATACAGCTACGGGTGATTCTTCTAGCAAAGCGATGGTTGTTCAGTGAGATGTCCTAGAACCACCTTTAAACTGCCTTTTCTGGAGAGCAAAAAAAGCCTTCGCCAGTAGAAGAGGATTCAACGCAGGCAATAGAATCACAGAATCACAGAACATTAGGGATTGGAAGGGACCTGGAAAGGTCAAATCCTTGTCGATAAAAACACACCCCTAAAAGTTTTTTCTGCAGTGCCTAATGTTTAACCAACTGAACAGTTAACACGATGTCAAACGTATACTTGGTTTATTGCTTGAAAATAAAAGTTGCTTTTCAAAAAGCTCTGTGTGCATAATAAAACGTACTTGGCAGGCTGCTGCCTGCTTTTTTCTTCTTTTAGAAAAACATTTTAAAAGTTTGGAGTAGCAAGGGTGACCTCCAGTGTGCAATAAGTTTATGTCATTACATCTTACATGGAACAAAACGCTTTCTTGTCCTGTTATTAATTTTGATCGTCTTATAAAATGAAATATTTACTCAAATTCTTGCGAGCGGCACAGAAATCCAGAAAACTGCCATCTGATCCGAACTACCATTTTCAGAAAACATTTTGAACTCCTCTGTTTCATAGAGAAGACCCCCCAAAAACAACTGGCTAAACAGAAAAAATAGGAAGTTTATTTCTTGCTCCTATCACAGCAAATTTTTTGTTGTTCAAGAAAATTCTTGCTTGAATCTTTCTTGGGTTGGACTGGATGATCTTCTGAGGTTCCTTCCAATCCCTAATGTTCTGTGGTTCTGTGATTCTAGAATCATAGTAATCAAAAATAATAAATATATTGCAGTAGCTTTTTTAGACTACAAGGGCCTTAGAAATCAGCAGTGCCAGCACTGTGTACAACACACCTCTGCTCATGGTCCAGCTGATTTGCATTTCATTGCAAATCTGAGCAAATTTGAAAATATTCAGGAATGCAAAGACACCAAAACTACAAGAATCTATGGGAAAGATAGTCACACGCACCTTACTAACCCTAACCCTAATCCTAACCCTAACCTTACTATTCAAACAATTAGGTATGATGTCTAACAAACTCTACAGAACCATACAGTGGTTCAAGAAAGAACTAAACCCCATGTTCCAGAAGGTAAATTCATTACACTGATGAGTTGTGTCAGAGAGATATCTCTGAACAAAACCTTTAGTCAACGGGGTGTCTTTAAGTTGAAACCTAAGAGACGTCATCATAATGAAATCAGAACTGAGACCGTTATTCCTACATTTCTTTCTCTTCCCATTGTCCGCACACAACTTACCTTTTGATGAATAATTTTGAAATAGTTTTTCTAATAAACCAGGGTGCGTGTTTTAGCGAACTGCAAGCACACAAAAGATCTAATTATGGGCGCCTAGTGGTGCTACTGTCTGTCAACCTAAGTGTCATTCAGGGTCTGTCAGTGTTCCCATTATACATCCCTACTTTCAGAGGGTTATAATGTGAATGTTAAAATATGCTTTGGGCTCATTCCTGGCATGTTGTGCAAGGTATCAGGCTAGAAATGTGGGTTTGTTATCTTTTCACTCCTTTTAAAATGATTTTTTTTAAGAAAAATAATCAAATTTAGATGCTTTAACCCACACCTACAGAAAAAGAAAGAACTAATAGGAGCATATGCTTCTCCAAACAGCAGTGATATAAAAGCAGCTTATTGTTTTAGGAAGCTGAATGCTGCATACTGATTATCCAAACGTAGAAGAAAGACCACCACTGCAGCACTGAAGTCAGATCATCTCATTTGCCTTCCTTATTCAACTGATCGCACTGTAGACAAAGAACCCAATTTCATGATGAAAGATAGAGGGAGTTGGCCTTATGGTTTCATTGATCAGGAGGCTACGTATTTCTGCGTCGTCTTGGAAATACTCTACGTTCTGATTCTTTCTTTGGAGTTCTGGTAAACTTCCAAATGAAGTATCTTTAGACGTGACCAAGTAAATACTCTGGATCTACATAAACTCTATGCACACTTTGCGACGTTTAGAAACTGGATTTCCACAAAGTCATGAACTTTTACTTTCTCTACACCAGAAAGCAGCAAACTGGAGGCACAAGTTGTTGGTTAGCACTTGGTGAAATCCTCTTTGAGTTTATTTCCTGCTGTGGTGGGGGGATTGGACTGGATGTTCAAGGTCCCTTCCAAATCCTAATCTTGTGTGATTCTGTGAACATGTAGAAAGACCTTTAATCTCAGTAAGAGTGAAAAGAACGTCAACTCAACATGTTGCATCAAGATTAGGAGAGATTCAAACAAAAAATAGATTTAAATGATATGCAAACAAGTCTTTTTTTATTCTTTCACAGAATCACAGAACATTAGAGATTGGAAGGGACCTTTAAAGACCATCTAGTCTGATCCCCCTGCCAGGGGGATCCCCTGGATCTAGTCGCACAGGAATGAAGACAGAGAGATCTGTTGATATTTTCATTATGAAAATTTAATTATGAAATTACAAACTCATTGTACTAATTTTTGTTAGAAGTAACACCTTTCTGAGCCAAATCAGAGCTAGACAACCAAATCAGAGCCGAATGACTAAATACTAAGTTTATATTAGTAAAAGACACTAAAATAAACCCCAGAATCACAGCACATTAGGAATTCTAAGGGACCTCGAAAGGTCATCGTATCACTAAAAGAGTGTTAGTTGCCTTACAAGTTTCTTATCACGATATCTATTTATAACACGGACCCTCACATCTTTGAGGCAAGGAACCTGGTTTTATGTTTATGAAACATAAAACTTTGACCTTGATGGAGGCCAAATTCCTTCTACAGGAACAATAAAATAACCACGAAAGTGTAGATATTTCTTTTCATATCTTGTTTTCGATACCTGACTGTTGTGCGTTCGCTAAGGACGGTAGAGAATTCAGGAAATAACATGGCTCTGGTACATTTACAAGCTAGGAAATTTTGTTTGGCCAATGGTTTCTTTAAGTGCTTGAGACCACAGCAACGCTGTAAACCAAAGGTGGAGGAATAATATTCTATTAATATTCTATTCCGATATTCTATTATTAGCTATTCTATTATAATAATATTCTATTATTAACTTAGACACTGGTTGGTTTATTTCCATTTTAGGAGTTTTTTTAGTTTAATAGTGGACACAGGTCTATGTATGTTCACAAGGTAAAGCAAAAACACACTGAATTCAGTAGGTCACAGGTCTTGGCTGAAATCAAGGCATAGTTTAAGTCACTATGAGTTATTACAGAACATTATGGATTGGAAGGGACCTTGAAAGATCATCCAGTGCAATCCCGCCGCCACAGCAGGATCACCTAGATCCAGTCACAAATTATAGAGTAACAGCTGTAAGACTACAGAATTTTATGTCATTGTAAATTGTCAATTTCTCACTGCATCATACTTAGCAGGAGTGAAAATACATGAAGACTGAAAGGCTGCCCAGAAACTTAGTGGGGTTACGAGGGGATGATGTTCTATCGCAGGATCACAGAACATTAGGGATTGAAAGGGACCTCGAAAGATCATCCAGTTCAATGCCTCTGCCACAGCAGGATCGCCCAGATCCAGTCGCACAGGAACACGGCCAAGAGGGTTTATCAACAGGCTTAAATTTGCTTTGAATCTCACGCACTCACAAACACCAGTGCACAGTACCCACAACAAATTTTTGGACAAGAACAGTTTTGTGATTTTATTTTTTCAAGTAAGTTTAAGCCTACCCATGGACTTTAGTGCAGCGATTTGGCGGTCTGCAGGTTTTTAAGCAAAGACCTTCCCCCCTGCCCTCTCCCTGTGCATCAGGAGACCGTTTTAATTCACTCACCAAGAAATTCTCAAAGGGGCTGGTATATGCGGTAACATAGGAGCCAATATCGCAGCCATCAGTTTTCATACAGCCTGGCTGGACCTTCGCATTACCGCTGCCCCACATTTATTGTTCTTTCATTGCAGCTGTCAGCATCGCCTGACAGCGCATTATGGAGTACATGCCTACCAAGTCAGTATCAATCAGGCCATGATCATGCAGATAAAAGTAGCAGACTATTGATAATAGGCCTTAAATCAGATCATCACGGCTTAAGTATAAGATTCTTAAAAGCTCGTAGCCTTGTGGGACTTCCCGCTCACTTCCATCTGCTGTAAAACAAACTAACTTACCTAACACCCACAAACTTCAAGGGACTGCGCAAACAACGGCGCTAAAAACAAGTACCACAAAGCCCAACCGCGTTCTGCAAAGTCAAGGTGGGAATTTAGCAGAGATTCCCACTCACTGCCTTCCAAGTTATGTACAGCAGAGCGAGAACACAATACCTGCCATTACACTAATGCTCTTTTTTTTTTTCCCTCCCCTATCCCCCCACTGGTAACAGCAGTTTTGTTGTTGCTTTGAAACTCTCTCACTTCAAAAGCACTTCAACTTGATATGGCCATTTAATGAGGAAAGCAGGAGAGCGCGCGCGGGTTTAGCGGCGGCTCCGCGCCGAACTGAAAGCGCCACGTTAAAAAAACAAAAGGATCTAATTTGTCCCAGACATAAATAATAAAACAAAAAACAAGAGTCGCATGCAAATTTAGCAACATAAAATTTTAGGTTGATAAACAGAGCGGAGCCTGGCTTCTTGTTTAGTATTCCTTAGTTATCACCATAATTGCCGCATGTCTGTCATCACCGGGAAAAGAAAAAAGTGTCTCTCTCAGCTGCTCCCCTGCTTGTTTTGTTCACTGTATTCTTGTAAAGTGGGAGAAAATAAGTGTCATTTAATGAATAGTGCTATTCTTTGTCTGACAGCTTCATATCTGTTAGGTGTAGGAGGCCTAGTACTTTCCTTTTCTGATAATGTTTTTGACAGTGTGCTAAATTCCTCCCCCAAAAGGCCGGCGTATATATTCCGCTAAAAGAGGCTTCATCTATCCTGAATGGATGCCCTCTTTTAACCCCCTTCAGCTTCTGTTCTTACATTAATTGAGCTGATCAGATTGAGCATATGAATTTGTCTTTGATGTATTCGTATGTTTAGTTGACGCCGCTCGCGCTCCCATTGGCAGCGGGCAGAGCTCTCAGACAAATAGGGCTGTTGCCATAGTAACAGGCGATAGCTAGGGATCTCTTGAAAAATATTTTTATTTCAAAATTCAAACTGGAAAATTCTCACTGGGTACGGTTCTCGGTTCTAAACGTGTCACATCTAATGATGAACGCAATTAGGAATCCCACCAGTGTTTTAAATAATAAATTAGGCTAATTTTCTAGGCCTAGCATGATGACACACAAATACTAAAAAGGAATCTCTCTCTCTTTTTTTTTTTTTCTTTTTTTTAATCCACGACAAAAGACTTATTAATGACTTTTGTTCTTAGGATTTCGGAATTAATTGAATGGCTGAATAGTGACACAGCCGCCTGTGAGCTGAAGATGAGGAGCCTAGAGGTAAACTTCCTTTTTTTAAAGTCCTTCAAGCTGCTCCGATATTTGGTTGCTCCATGTAAAAGCAGGTGAAGGAATCGTTCTACAAATGCTATAGCAGTTGGTAAATCTCAGAGGATGAAAAATGCCCACAGCCATTTTTAATTACTGAGCATGAAAAAAGGGAGAGATGTTGAACATAAGTTTTGTGGGCCCTCACGATCCGAGGATGCCAGCAACGCAGCTCTCGCTAAAATCTCATTTGAAATACAAGGAAACAATAAAAAGTACCTAACAGGGCTTTTTTTTTTTGAAAACAAAACAACAACAACAAAGATTTTAAAGGGTTTTTTTCTTTTAAAGAAAAGAATAAAAAGATTTAAAAAAAGGGCTTCTGATTATTAGGTTTGTAATTAAAATACATATTTTTGTATTAATTTGTCTAGTATTATTTTCCCTGGAAATTAGCTTCCTGACTTTGGCTTTTAAGATACTGCCTGTCAATGCGCAGTAATAGAGTTTCAGGGTTCTGCCTCAACATATAATTATACTACATTGAAATCCACTGATATTATCATCTTTTATGCTACTTCCAATTAGACTTGTTCCATCTTGAGGGGGTCAAATCCTTATATCTCAGCATTCAAGAAAATTCAGCTAAACGTTAAAATTTGACAATTCCCTGAGACATCAGGCTACGTTTCGGGTACCTCACTTCAAATCTACAGTAGTTGTCACAAGGGGAAAATAGTTTGAAGAAGTCTCAGGGCCACAATCCCACAGAATCACGAAACATTAGGGACCTCAAAAGATCATCCATTTCAATCCCCCTGCCAGAGCACAGAAAGTGTCACAACGAGACGAAGAAAAACTTAAAAAACTCAAAAAAACCTCTTCCACGGTAATAATTCAGTGAGTTTCATGTATGGACTCAGGTTCTCAAGATGCTGCTACTTGGGAATTGAAAACAAATTAAAAAAACCCCCCACCCTTCCTATATTTTATAAATTTTCAGTCTTCCTTCCTCTGCTTATTTTACATATAAGGAATTCTATAAGTTTTAAATCTACACTACAGTTTCAAAGACAATTTTTACAGTATCTCAAATGCTAAGAAAAAAATTAAAATTCAGTAATGTTTTGTGGACTGGTGACCACAAAAAAATGAAATCCCAGCCTTACTGGAATTCTGTCATTGCCTTCTAACGTGGTTGACTCTGTGATCAGACTCACACTTTCAGTCTGGGAATGTCTCCTATTAAGTCCAGGCCATTGTGAATGTCCACTTAAGAACAAAAGCATTTCTGCGTTTGTTGTCTTCTAATGGCGAGATTACAAAATTAGGCTCAGGATTTGCTTCGGATAATGCATTTTCAGTTCTTACGACAGATTCCTAACGTCTCTATCTTTCGTTTTATTGCCTCAAAAAGAGGCATAAATGGCATTATAAATCACTTTGTTTCAATTTAAGAAAGTGGTGCTTGTTTTAGGAATTTATAGCATTATACTTTTGATCACGGTCAATTTAACCTCTTTTACTTCTATACATAGAGTCTGGCAATAGTTTTGAATTATAGAGTCTGTATTTTTAATAAAATAGGGGTTGATTTATCTCAGCAAAACCCCATATTTTGAACAACGTCAGGGAAGAGCTGATGTGGCGATCTGTTCAAGCATCATCTGTCAGAAAGAATAGGGTGAACTTGTAAGTTAAGGTGCATGGTTGGACTCAATGATCCCAGCGATCTTTTCCAGCAGGAGTCATTCTGTGATTCTGAATCCAGTAAGACAACTAACTTCTTGTCAACACAAATATTAATAAACCTTAACACAGAGGAGATAATCTAATTTTTTTAATCTTCATTGGTAGCATTGAACAAACTGCAGGGCATAGCCACGTCATTGGGTAATGATCAGAGCCAGCACTATGTTGGAGACCGCCTTGATGCTGACCTGAGAGAGTCTTGTCAGTCACAGGATCATAGACATAGAAGACGTAGGATTGGGACACACATCCCATCAGGTAATGCTCAGTGGTCCACATCCCCTCAAGCCTCGTTATAAATAAACCCTCCGACTTTGAAATCAGGTAAATTTATCTTGTCGTGTTACAAAACACAACAGTAACGTGAGACTGGATCTGAAAAGGAACATGGAGTCCTAATTTATTTCATGGATACAGGATTGTGTTTGTATTTTGCCTGAATCACACACTCCTCCTCTACAAGAAAATGAGTCTCTCAGTAGGGGAAGAAATACCTTACGGCAGTCAGAAGACTTGTTCGAAAATACATTATGCTAACTATTAGCAGCAATAGTTCATTATACTTGAAAGGTGTTTCAAATCAGATGGAAGATTAAGAATTGATTCCGTATCAGTCTGCTGCCTACCAAAAAAATATGTGGGTGTTTAATTAATTGTTTTAAGGAAAGAACCTTTGTTTTAACTTATCAGATGTAAAATTATTGAAATCACGGAAAAGTAACAATAAATCCAGCGTGTGAATTCCATAGGATTGGAAAAAAACAAAGGCAGGCACTGGAGAGATATAGACAAATTTAGATTTACAGACAGTAAAAGATTATTAGACATGTGGTGGTGATTCTGGTTTCTGGACTTAATTTCTCTAACTTTATATTGATGTTTTGTTTTAAATCATTTCCGTCTTGAACTTTCCAACTGAAGAAATTCCATTAATATTTAAAAATAGTAGAAGATATGACTGCAACAGGAGCTGTGAAGGATTCACCGTGAAACACAACTACATAATTAAGATAAAAGCACTGCAATTTACTTCTTCCCAAAAATGATTTTGTGAGGATTAGGATGTGTTTTTAAAGTTGCTGTAACTTTTGCCTTAAGCACAACCTTGTACTGAGGCTACACAGCCCTATCCTATTTCCAGAGAAATCATCTAATCCAAAGATTAATGGATTTAGTGAGACGGACCCTGGACAAGAGCTAGGGTGATGATCCTGTTACAATGGAATAAAAGATCCATTCACTATGAAAATGAATCCCAATCAATATTCAGCACTATAATCAAAACAAATGGAAAGAATTCCCCTTTATGGAGAGTAATCAGTGAAGAACTTAAATCCATAACTGAATTAATTTCACCTAAACAACCTTTCAGAATTCACTCAGTTAGGGATGAAATTAAACGATGCTGAGTGCAGATTGCTGACAACACAGTCTTGTTTAGGGCTCTTTCCAGCAGATTAGGTTCCAGAAAGTGAAAATAAAAGTTCACTGGGTAAGACAGTGAACTGTGTGGGGCTGACAAGCCACAGATGGGTAGTGAAAACCAATAAACTAATTAATGGATTTGTTGACGTCGTATTAAAAATATTATTTAATATTCAGTGATGAATATTAATTCAGATATTATGTATTTTAATCACATTTATTCAATGACCACAGAACTATGAGAGACACCATCCTTGACGAGGAGCCTGTTATCTGATAGTCTGGGTAGGATAGTGGGGGTTTTTTTTCAGGACGCATTTCCATCCCGTTATAACATTTTGAAACAGGAAAGAAACCCCTCAGAAGTGCATTCCAATTCTGCTTAACCCACGTTTGAACTGGGACGTTGGTGCTCATTCCATGAATAGCTAAAAGTACGGTGAAATGATGAAACAGAAAGGGTAGGCATCACTGAAAATTCTTGGAATTAGAAATACCCTTCATTGTATGGCGAGGTCCCTTCCAACCCCTGATTTTTCTGTGATTCTGTGATTCTCTGTTCAGTGCAACTACGGGTTCCTACAACTTAACTAAAACTTACTGAACATTTTTAGGACAACCTTCTTAATTTTCTTAGGTTAAAATATCAGTGTAAGTCAGCCAGACTCCAAATATACATCTCAAATTCCCAATTTAAGAACCCAAATTCAGCAACACATTTTTTTCCATGTGATTAAATGCATTAAAGTTACTTTCCTGAACTATAATCCAGAAAATATATTGACCTTAATCCAGAAAATACATCAGTGTAATCAAATACATGTTTTAGGTTAACCATTTGCTTAGCATCTTTTTGGAACTGGTGCCCTACCCAAGCCCTCAGTGCAGGAGTAACTTAAGTTTTTCCTTTTCCTATTTCCTCAGCTTTTATCTATTTTTGATTCATAGAAATTACAATTTAACTTTTAAAAATTTCAGTCCATGAACAGACCAAGTCCCACACAACATCTTTTACAAATCACAGAATCACAGACCATTAGGGAGTGGAAGGGACCTCGAAAGATGATCCAGTCCAAATACACCCTATAAAAATGTGTGTTTTTATCTTTATATCAAGATTTTACTTCCATGAAAGTAAAGTCAACTGGAATTTTCATTCTGGTAGACTTAAGCAAAAACCTCTGCGGTGCAAATACACACTTTGCACTCCAGCTGTAGCAGTAAAATTACTGAAACTGTAATTCTCTTAATATTTAAATAATATATTAAAATTTAATTTTCAGCACCTGGAAGAATCTGTTTGTGTGCCAGCAAATGAGGTAGTTGGGCCTGGAGCTCCTATACATATGGGACTCAAAAACAACCTATCACAAATAATTACTAAGCTAGAGCAGCTGTACTCACCACACTAGTCATTTAAAAACCAGGTCAAAGTTGCCTCAATTCTTTTATTTCCATTTTCAAGGATTTCTGCAAATTAATTCTACAGTCTTCATGTTTTTGAACATGAAATTATTTTTAATGTTAACTATGGACAAGGCAAACACCAGGTAGTTTTTAGATGTCCTGATATAAATAGACATAGGTTTTACGAGCAATGGTAGGAAACGTGTGGTGTTTCTTTTATAGGACTTATTTCAAAATTTTAATAGCAGAGAGGAGATAATTTGAGAATGAATTTACTGACATATCGCGTAGATGCACTGCATGGGCTACGTGTTGTACCACAGCACAATCCAACAGACACACATGCAAGAACTACATTTACACGTAAAAATCTCGAAAAACAAAATACTGGCTCACAAAAAGGAAAGATCACAGTGTAGGCTCCTGCTTGTTTTTATGTTGGCAGCTTTCAGGGCTGGAGTGTTTCTTTGAAAGGCATTTTTCAAATTCTGTGCTTGACACCGATTCCAAGAAGTTGCTTTCTAGCAACCGCTACCAACTTTATGAGCATTTGCGAAGAAATTAGATATAAGGGGCTTTTACCTCATGCCTTTCCAGAATTTATTTGGAAATACTCTTTTGAGGTCCCTTCCAGTTCCTAATGTTCTGTGATAAGAGATAGATTTTTTCCACCTCTTGTAATGTTTGTGATGACCACGACAGTTTTAAAAACCTGAGACAGACCCAACCGGAATTCTTTCTCATTTAAAAACACCCTAACCTGCATTCCTGCACATAAAAACAAAAAGAAGCATATTGAAAACCATATACTTTATAATGATATACATAGAAAATAAACCACATTAAACTTCAGGGGGAGAGAACCAAGCATTTATACACTATTACCTTCAATCACTTGAATGCAAGTCATTCATACCACCACTATTGCTAACAAGGCATCCAATTTACTAAACAATGAATATTGAAATTACATTTAAAAGGTACAAATGACTGTCCAAAGAATGACACTGAAAAATATTAAGTAACAGCTCTACCTCAAGATAAGCCTCACAATTAAAGAGTTTTAATGAAGAGAGCCTTCAAAGGCTAAATCAGGAGGCATTGATTAGATTGCCTCTAACTTTGTGTTTTGACACCTTCGTCTTTCATGGCATTATATTGTCTCTGTGCATCTTACAAAGGAAGCATTTTACTAAGCCCACACATGAACAGGAGACAGCAGTGCTTATAAAAGAGACTGTCAAGGGTGTGAGCCAAAATGGGTCTCATTTGGATTTCAAGTGAAGAAAACTCCTAATGCATTTCATTACAATGTATGTGAACCTCTGAAAGGAACGATGGATTGGGATTCTCATCCCTATTAATTTATTGAAATGGATTCAGTTTTTTTTCTTGTATATCAAGAGGGACCATGTGTTTCAAGAAAGGTAACAATATTATAGCACCAAATAGCCAAATATGCTATGATGCAGTATCCCCTTCTGCAAGATAAAGAGGATGCAATTTTCCTGATAATTGGGATTTGAGTTTCAGAAATAAATCCTACAATAGCCAAGGCAACAAATAAATATTCTTTGTTACTATCAGGTTTAAAGATACGATCAGGAAGCCATGCACCATAGGGATGGGTTTGGTCTTTGTTACCACAGCAGGGTTGGTTTTTTTTTACCATTTGAAATCCTGCGCGGAACCCCCTCGCCCCCCACCCCGCAGCACTGTCATTCAAGTATTGACTTTTTATTTCATTGAGGAATTGCGTGTATGATGTAATTAGGATAACACCTATGCGAGTCATATTTTATTAAAAGATAGCAGAACGGGATGGAGAGAAGTGAAAAAAAACCCCCCACATTTCAAAAAATTGTAATACATTCCCGATCAGCTCAGCTCTGGAAAGATGCCACAGCGACCCTATCAACAATTATCTCATTCATAGTAAAAAAAGTTGATATAAATACTTGTTTGTCTTCTTTTTTGTCGGCTTTGATAACAAAACCCATGATCTGCTATTCGAAACTGGTAAATCCTGATCCAACACAAAGAACGGGAGACGGATTCCTTACCTGCGCTAAATAATTTTACTAATATAACAGTATTAAAAATAAGACATATGTTCTCATTGTTTTTAACACCATTAACCTTTAGGAATGATTGATTGTGCTACACCAATAACATTCAGTGAGTTCAAAGCTCATCTATTTTTTATGGAAATCTTACACCCTGCTAGTTAAATTAAAGGTTAAATATACATAAAGTCCTAGAACAAAACACAGGGTATTCCATATGTATGTGGCTCATAAGCAGAGTACACAAACACGCACAGGTATATAAATCTATCTCCATTTGGAAACCCATGGCCAAAACCCTCTTGGTTGTCGCAGAAAGATAGAGTTAAGGAATTTTATGTACGAGGAATATCACGTTACTGTATCTGTTAAGTTAGGAGCTGCCTATTAAGAGAAGAACTCCTCTGACATCACTATTATAAAACATAAATGTCACTGAAATCATAATCCTGCTGTGGCAGGGGGATTGGACTAGATGATCTTTTGAGGTCCCTTCCAATTCCCACAGTTTTGTGATTCTGTGATAATCAGAGACAAAGATGTGATGGCTTCCAGACATCTCAACAAACATTGTACTTGAAGTCACAGGAAAATCCAAAGCCAATTCAACTTCTTTAATAACAATTAAGCGGATATGTACATATGGCTAATTCATTATTTTAACGTATGACAGGAGGAAGCAGAAATGTATGTTAAGGATAAACCTACGCAACCAGTATAAACCCAATTAACATCTTGAGCATCTCCAGTGGTTGACCCAGCACGAGTTATACATTTACAGGTTGTGTGTTTAAGGGGTGGACGCACACATCTGTAATTGAGTCACAGCAAAATCAGCAAGGATCACACCACATCCGTCCTCAGCAGCAAGGGCTGCGTGTTTTCACGTCCAACACAAACACAGGGGGGACACACATTTATTTTATTTTTAAGAATGATTGTAATTGAATTAGAATGATGCATGTTCCATATTTTATCTTGACAGCTTCTGTATACTCAGGCAGAGCCCATTAAACACGAGCGTACAGCAGGTTACTTGTTGAATAATGTATTTCAAGTACTTAAAATTACTAGGGATTTGACTAAGATCTGCACATGAATACATATCTTGGACTCAATTTTCTGTGGTGGCATTTCTTCAGCTGAATATACTTTAAATTTTACAATGAACTCGGCTAATATTAGGCTTCTCCAGGACATAACAAAAGTAATAACGCTGCCAGTACAATATAAACTTTATGACATTGTGAATAAAAATGACAAGTGTAAAATTTGATCAGTAAACTAAGTGATATACTTATGTTAATTTACCTTTTAAAAGATATTATTATGTGTTGCTCAGTTTTTTTGACAGGGCTTCCATTCACACCGGAGACATGTTGAAAAACACGATATTTTCTCTCAATAAAGAAAAAAAATCACTTTATCCGCTATCATTCTCATTCTGTCTCAATAAAAAATCAATCATCAAATACTTGTTTCCGAGTTCTACCTGTTAAGCTGCCAATTTATGCAATACTGTTCAACTCGCTTCACGTTCTTTCAAGACTACTTGCTATTCTTTATAGCGCAGGGTATTTTTTTCCCCTCATAGTACACAACTTTTAACCGAACAAAGGAGAAAACATGACTGTACACACACACTGCAATAATTCACCACACACCCAGGAGTCTGTGATTCGATAACATTCAGAACCTTCATTTTTATACCAAAAAAACCAATCCCAAACTAAACTACATCTTATGTGGTTTTCAAAGTAATAAAGCTCTGATTGATCCCACTGACTAAGGCAATTGCATCGGTTGTCTAAATGGTAGTAACGTCAATGTCAGATATGTGGTTATCTTTTCATCTTGGCCTATTCTCAAATGTAAAAATCAAATGTTTGAAGGACATTTCACTGACCTGTTATGGCCTCTGCAACTCTCAAACACAATACTACTATTCCTCATATAAGTGCCACATTTTGGGTTAAAAAAAACACCTCGTCAATGATGCCTTTGCGACATCTGGCGGTCCTTATTATACATAAACTTTACGTTTCTTTCTTTGTTGGGTGCTTTCTGTTGCCATTGGGTACTCCAGTATATTACTTTTATATCCCATTTATTTATTTATTTGCCAACCCACCAGTATGTAAAACTGAAGAGACCAAAAGGCTTTGATACCCCCCTAGTGGGGGGACAAAAGCGATCTCGCCTGCGAAAACACAACGAGGTCTACCATGAACCCATATGGAGCAAAAGGTCACAAATCTTGAGATGCGGTGACATCATGACAATAAGACACTTTTGAGACAGAAGCTGGCTCGTTTTGAATATAAAAAGGACACTGATCAAATTCTCCCACGCGTTTAGAACTGTAGAGAAAAATAAGCATGCAAAGGCCCTGATAGAGATGCTTAACGGAGGGGAGTTAAAGTGTACCTTTAGTTTCCTCAATTACGAGATGCCACTGCGAACCTGACAAGTCTGCCTCACAAGATATAAAAGCTTTATCTTTATGTTATTATCAGACGCGGAGAAAATGCCATTAAAGAAAAACACCGCTTGTTCCACAGGGTGTGCACTCCCCGCAACACCCCAGCTCCTTTAAAATTAATTTGGTTATGCTGATGCTTGTTCTACATGCTCCGCTCTCATTATTTGTCATTTCAATAAACGATGAGAGTAGTTTAAGCAACAGAAAAAATTACCCGCCTTTCTTCGTTGCTCTTCCTGAGCTATTTCAGTGCAGTAGGGAAAAACTCATTCTAATTTCTTTATTACTTTAACCACAGGAATATTTGACATCAACTTTACGAAACCATGACTTTGCTAATTCATAGCCCAGCGGGAGGAACTAGTATGTTGCTTGAAGTCTATTTCTCACTCGTTCTAACAATTAGCATCCCAAAACAATAGGAGATACAAGAACCAAAAGATTAAGTGTACTTTGTGAAACGATTTTATTTTCTTGAAAAGGAGAAGTCAATAGACATTTCTCTTTCCATTAAAATAAAGCATTTTATATATCTATACCCATACATACCATATCTATATGTGCAAAGGTATTTTTTGGGATACAGAGCATCACTACTTTCGATTCTGTTTTGCTGCTTCATGGTAAATATTCACTTATTTTACTATTCTGAAACTATTTTGACCTCCTATAAACAGATATGTTAGTGTGTGCTACACATCAAGAATGATACGAAAAATGATACCAAGAATAATATCAAGTTCAAAAATAATTACTAATTAATCATAAATGAATCAAACTGAAGAAAAAAATTATCTCTTGCAGCTGGTCTCGGAAGTGACTTGATGTAATGAAGAGTCCGATGGTTATAGCCCACTATTGTCTTATTTTACAGAACAAAGGAGTACTGCACTCTCAGAATGCCTAGTGGGCCCCCATAAAAGCCATCACTCAACTTTTAATTAAAATTTCTATAGCCTGTATTTTCAGTCAAATATATAGGGACAAGATACAGACCATGTACTGCGGGGCAGGCAGAGGGGAGTTTGAATAGATGGCTGAAGAAATGCTGCCAGTTCCACACACTGTCCTTCCCCGGTGCTAGACCTGCAAGCATGAAACCTAGTCCAACTCGTTGAATTCCAGTTAATGTATTGAATTCACAGAGGCAAATGCGAATATTCATATCCTATCTGATCAAGGGTATGAATAAGCTGTTTCAGGATTATGCTTTACTATGGAATTAAACGATTAATCACTCATTAATCCCCATGTAGGAAAATTCTGCACACGAGAGCGAAGATATATTAAAATGAGAAGAGGAAATTTGACAACATTAAGAAAGCATCGCAGAAACTGCCGTGAAAAGGCCAACATGTAAAGAAAGAGTTCTCTCTCGATCACTGCATATGAAACACAAAAAGAGGGACAACACATTTAGGATTGGTGTGTACTGTAGACCCAGAAAAGTAAAACTCACAAAAAACAGAGCTGACAAACAAAGAAGCCATCACCTGCCAGAAAACAATCATCTATACGTACTTCAAGAAGAAAAAGGGAGACAATCCAACTCAACCGTGTACCTTGTTATAAAAGATACTACAGAATCATAATGGGAGAGTTCTAGTTTGGGGAGACAGAACACTCCCCTGTAACTTACATAGTACAGACTGTTGAAAAGATTAACATAGAGTGTTAAACCTAACAAATTCACAAATCACACAATCACAGAAACATTCAGGTTGGAAAAGACCCCTGGGATCATCGAGTCCAACCATCGACCCTCCTCTACAAGTTCACCCCTAAACCAGATCCTGCAACACTACATCTAAGTGACTTTTAAACTCATCCAGGCATGGAGACTCAACCTCCACTCTAGGCAGCCCAGTCCAGTTCCAGACCACTCTCTCCATGAAGAATTGCTTCCTGATGTCCATCTAAACCTACTTTGAAGCTTGAAACCTTTCCCTCTGCTTCTTTTGCTAATTCCCTGTGAGAAGAGACCAGCACCAACATCTCTACAGTGTCCTTTCAGATAGTTGTAGAGAGCGATGAG
>JAOXOE010000275.1:0-26793 GCA_028565055.1 Phoeniculus purpureus | reverse complement strand
GATCCTGCTGTGGCAGGGGGATTGGACTAGATGATCTTTTGAGGTCCCTTCCAATCCCTAATGATTCTATGATTTTATGATATATAATACAGATATATAATACAGACAAGTAATACAGACAAATAACACAGTTCGTGCTTCCTAATGAGGGACACTCATATTTTTTGGGATTACATTAATTTTAAAGTACTAGTATGCATTTTCTTATATTTATTACATGTTCACCTCTAAGTTCCAGATGCAGAAATTGTAGCATGCCCAAAAGGAGGTGCATGACCACTGTCTAAAGGCAGCATCTGCGCTGAAATTGTTAAACAGTTGTATAAACATAGCAACGATGCAACAGCATGCTCAGTTTCTCTAACCTTACAGGAAGATGTGCTCCAATATCTCCACAGACGATCAGCAGCACTACAAGCCTCAGACCAGGAAACTCTTTAAAGTACAGTATGTGTGAACATTGTAACGGAGACTTTCTCATTGCTCCTCTTTCTTTTTCTCCTCTTTATGCTTACAGGATGGTAAGCGATGAGTAAAGGAACTCATGGAGGTATGGAGGTATTTGAGAAGCATAAATCACCCACAGGTGATGTTTCTGCTAAGAGTCAACCCTTCAAAGTCCCAGGACAACCTTTTGGACCAGGATTACAGGCAAGAAAAGCAAAACCAGAAATTCAGAAAGAAGAAAATGCAACTTCCTCTTCAGGACCCAGTACCCTTCACAAAAATGTGAACCCTAAGACCCCTCTGGAAGACAACCCTTCAAGTGATGATGAAACAGAGAAGTATCCAAGGCCCAAATATTTGAAATCAGTGGCTGTAAAGTTTGGTGTTCAGCTTCAGGCAACTAATAGAGGAGTTTATGAAAAAGCTGGATATGCCACCAAAACTGAGGCCTTGGCAAAGGAAGAGCCAGACTCTCTGAATCCAGACACTGGAAGGAACATGTACCTTAAATCTGCTCCTCATGAAAACAAAACAAATTCCCTGGAAACACAAACAAAACCAATTGTTGCACCACAGGAGAGTGAGGCAAACCCAGCATTTTCAAAAGTAACTGCATATAAACAAAAGTTCATGTCCGCAGTGCCAGAAAATGAGCCCCAGCCTTCTGTCTCTAGAGCACCTCCTGCAAAGAAACTCTCTGTAAACCATGAGATCTCCTGCAACAAAGACAGCTCTAACAGAAGTTGTTTTCTACAGAAAGGACTGTCAGGCCCAGGACCAAGTATACACTCAATTAAAGCAGCAAAGGAAACGAATGAAAATAGTAACCGCCCTGCAGAAACTTCAGGCAGTCATTTTTCTAACGTTACTCTGAAGCCCAGTAGCCACTCTTCCAGCTCATTTAAAGGCACTCTCAAAACTGTGGAGAAGACTGAAGAAGAACAAATGAGTACTGTCAAAAATATCTTTCTTAAGAAAACCATCCAGGAAGAATCGAGTTCTTCTCATAGGTTCAATAAAATAAACACAGAGCTTGCTGCAGGAAGATCATCAGATGGATCCCAAGACAAAGATGACAGGGACAGGAGCTCAGGAATCCTCAAGCGGAAAGCTTTGCCCCCACTGTTCAGGATTGGCCAGGCCCCACAGAAGCCAAGCAGACCCCACAGCGTGGAGCTGGAAAAATTCCGGAAAAGAATCCCAAATGATAGTGAGTCTTCTCTGTTCTTTCTTTCTTGGGTATTGGCTTTTATACATGTTTAGTACGTGATTCATTTCAGGTGAAATCCTGTCTTCTGTCCATAAATAATGCAAAACTTGCACATCAGACAACCTCAACAATGAGGGAGTTATATTCTCCCTCCCTCATTGACAGAGCGTAGGACGAGTCTTTTGTGCATTGGGTTTACTTCAAAAAACTGTCCAAAACGACATAGGTGTAACTATCACTTGTGACAGGGAATTTGAATATTTTTCTCAACAGAACTGACCTTCTATAAATAAGATGTTGGTGTTGTGTCTCCTGTTCTCAGCAGTAACTCCGTTTGCATACTCTGCAAAACTACAGAGTCCGATTCCAGACTCCAAAAGCATCTGCTGCACTTTGTGTGTTTGTTAGGTTTGCATTACTTCACTGCCGTGGCAATTAGAAGCATCTAAGGCTCTGCCTCACATTTTTTGTGAAGAACCAAGCATTTGAACTCTCTGATGGTCATAATCCAGGCATGAATATTCAGGCTTATCACCATTTTTCTGTAAAATTTGAGATAATCCTAAGTGTACTTAGAGATTCTGTAAATTGGGAAGGCACAAATCCATGTGAAAAAAGCAATTATTTTGACTCCACTCCCACAAATATTTCTGCTTCAGCTGTGTAAGACCACTTTCAATAATGGCATACATTTCTGAGACACTCAACATGAATCATAGAATCATAGAATCAATCATATAACGTGTCAAGTTGGAAGACACCTTTAAAGATCATTTAGTACAGCCTCTCTTAGAGAGCAGGGAAGTGTCAAGTCACTCACATATGCTCCTGAAAATCTCATGTGAACATGTAGTTTTGTAAAGCTAGACCCACATATCCACACTGTCATGTCCTTGAAGGAGAGATCAGTCTTGTGGAGGTTCTGATTCCCTTATATCACTAGTATTTCAAACTTCTGGATTATGATTTTTCCTCTGAAGTTTTTAGGCACAGTTGTGAAAAGGTAAGTCATACATAGAAGTTGGAATGGGTGATGCCAACTGGCACATTTCTCTTAGAAGTTTTATAGCAGATCAAGGAGATTTTTCTCTTGTAGAACCAGCTGCTAGGAACTATGATTGCATAAGAAATTCTGCTCACAGTTTAAAATCAAAGTCTGAAGTTGTATGGGTCCAAAGGAAAGCTGTTATTTATTTTAGTATGTGAGAAAAACAAGGGCAGAGATAAAAATTTATTATTTTGTTCAATTTTTATGTTTAATTCTGAGGTTTGCTTGGTTTTTTTCCCATTAATGCGTTGCTGTTTGCATTCAGTTTAGGAAGTAAAGACCACATATATTTTTTTTTATCTCAAGTAATTTTAATGTAGTTACATCCTGCAAACAATTGTGTCACGTGATACACTGAAGTGATTTCTGATGGTGAGGAACATTTCACCAACATTACTCTGCACTAACCATCTATTTCAGATTTAATGAAACAGATCAGACTCAGGATCTTAAATTTTCAGTGTAATCAGTGACAGACATGCCTAATGATGTGATTCAGAGTGTTTAATTTAGATGCCTAATGTAGCTGGCAAAGATGCTCTGTGCTTGTGCAAATTCATTGTCACTAAATTTGTCCTTGTGCCTTCCATATGTAGAGTACAGTACGGCTTGGTCTTCAGCATATATTATTGGTCTTCCTGGGACAGAAGACATTTAAAGTGATTGCAATCAGGTGAAAAAGATCAGAGCTGACCTTCCCTAAACACAAAAAGCCATACCAAAACCACAGTGTATGTATGCAATTATATATTCTGCCATAATTTTGAGTTCCACTCTTCTGACAAGAATACTTTCTTGTCAGATGTTATATACTGACTTTCCTGTGTTACTCTACAGTTATGGAAACATTCCCACAAATTCATGATCAGGGCCAGATACTCAAATGGTGTATATCTGTGTATATCTTTAAAAGAAGCAGCCCAGAATAGTCTGACTAGCCGTCCCTTCTCCATAGAGCTCTCAAGTATTCAAATTAATCTCAAAGTGGAAAAGCAACATTTTTTTTATTAGAGAGATCTTAGGAAGAAATTCCTCACTATGAGTGTGGTGAGGGACTTGAACAGGTTGCCCAGAGAAGTAGTGGATGCCCCTGTCTTGTAAACATTCAAGGTCAGGCTGGATGGGGCTCTGAGCAACCTGGTGTAGTAGGAGTTATCCTTGCCAATGACAGTGGGCTTGGAACTAGCTGATCTTTCACAGAATCACAGACCTTATAACAGAATAATCACGGTTGGAAAGGACATCCTAGATCATCAAGTCCAAACATACCCTACAACAACAAAAAATCCTAAATACCTGAACACCTAAATACCTGATTGATTGATTGATTGATTGATTGACACAAAATAACCCCTACATGCTGGCCACTACAGCAGGTCACGGAGCACCATGTCTACATGTTTCGTACATACCTCCTGAGTGGTGACCTAACCATCTCCCTGTTCTAGTGCTTTACCACTCTTTCTATAAAGCATTTCTTCCAAATATCCAGTGCAAACATCTCCTGCTTCAATTTCATACCTAGTTTTGTCATTAGTTTCTAAGCAGAAGAGGCTAACACCCACCTTTCTACAACCTCCTTTCAGGTAGTTGTAGAGGGCAATGACGTCCCCCCTCAACATCCTCCAATCTAAACATGCCCAACTTTCTCAGCCTCTCCTCATAGGACTTGTTTCTAAAGCCCTCACGAGCATGGTAGCTCCCTTTAAGGTCCCTTTAAAGTCCCTGAAAGATCTCTTCCAACCTAAACCATTCTATGATGTATACAATTACATGATTCAGCAAAAGACACCAGGAAAAGGCTTTGATTAAACAAAACCAGTAATATCTTTACTAGCTAGAATCTGCTCAAGAGACCAAATTTCAGACCTTCTCTGCAGAACTGACATGTAGACCTTGATGTTCTGTTTGGCTTTAATTAATGCAGCTCATTTCCTTGTGGATAGGAATCTCCACAGAACAGTCATGGTGGAGAGGCCAGGTGTTCTGTAGTGAATCCTGAACATGCCCATTTTCTGTTCAACAACTATTAATTGCTACTGGGTTTCTCGAATGACGTAAATCTACTGGCTTTGGAAAGTCAGTTAAAGTACATGGTTTTCCTTTTTTTTTCCATTTTTTTTAACTGACATTTCAAGAATCAAAGTCACCTCAGGAAGATGCCACCCCCCACAGCACAAATTCCTCATGTTCATTAGTTTATCCTGACAAACAGCAACTTGCCGTAGTTGCTTGATTTGCTTCTGAGATTCAGGTGCTGAGTAAAAGAACAGACAAATGGAAATGGTTTTGCCACTCAACAAAGCTTTCCAAGATCTAACCATATGGGTTTTATCCGCACTAGGGCAAAATTTAGGCTTTATGTTGTCTTTAGAGAAAACAAGAAGTCCACACAATGTGGTGGTTATATTTGTGTTAGGAGTGTGTGCGTGTGTTGCAGAAAACCTTGTATGGTCTGAATTAAACCATGAGTTTGAACTCAGCTTTTTCAGAAGTATTTGTTCTGTATTTTCTTTGGTTGCTATCCTTTCCAGGAAAAGCTGTTTTACTGTTTTTTCATAATCATGTATTCAGTGGGTATGAAATAATTTTAAATGTTGGCGGCTGAAGAACTCATCTTAGATGTAACAGTCTAAGTTATGTGCAGGAGGACTGTCTTCCATGCATACATGAATACTAAGAGTTGCTGTTTTGGTGTTGAACTTGCTTTGGATTGGAAATTTTCACATGGTCCTGAGGTAATTTTCTTGAGTAAATTTTTGCAAGTTTACTCAAGTTGAGGAAAGGTTGGCTACTGATTCATTAATATTTTTCAATTAAGGCAGGCTTTAAGAAATTCCTTTCTGGGTCCATGAATACATGGCATGCTGCTAAGTTCCTGTGTTACATCCCATTACAGTGATTCTTCCCGAGACTAGGCTATGCTTATATTAGTGGAGAATCAATGAGATGTATGTTGCTTTTAGATTCAGAAAATAATATTAACAATACATTTTTATAGCAAACACCTAAGGTGCAAACAGGGCTTTGTTAGAAAAGTTAAAAGAAGCAAAGACAATTTGCTGACAGTTTTCCACATGAAGCCAGAGGAGAGTTGCACTTGGGCTGATCTCAGGGGGACTGTGTGTATACAGATGGTCACCCACACAAAGTCAGTTGAAGACTCAGAGTCCCTACTGCTCTAAAAACCTCTGAGCACCTGATTGTTCCCACAACACTGTTGGCAAAAGAATGAAGAATGGAGCACCACTCACAAAGCCAGTAAATAACTGTCTTTACAAAGCTCCTTAGCTCCAGTCAATCGTTGCTCTTACTTGATGGCAAGATGAAACAACAGCATTGAAAATTATACAGAACAGGGGAGTCTTTTATCACAGGATATTATGGATGCTTACTGCAGAATACAGACTTAAAAGGTCGATGTAGGTTTTCTTTTTTTACTTCAATGCTATGTCAGATGAAGTTATGCAACAGCTCAGTAACACAGTGTAAATGCGATAAAAGAGGACTTGAGACAAAACACCAGTACAAGCCTTTTTAACTTACTCTTTTATTGGATTTCATGACACTGATGTCTATTATTATTGACTCCCTAAATATTTACATGAATATTGAAACTGCGATCACACCAATCTGCCGAGACTTTAAGATTGCTGGATCTGCTTGAAAGCAACATAATCTGAATGAGTAGTTGTGTATAGCTTCTAGAGTCAACGAATGTAAAAGCTCTTCAACTTTCCTTTATGGATATTACTTTCTCTCCTCTGAAAGTGAGAGGACTCAAATGATTCTTATTTCAGCAACATTAATATTTTACACCTCAGGGAAACATGAGAATCAAGACTTGAAATTCTTAGAATTGAAGAATGATGCTCAACTGAACTACAGCAAACCATGCATTTACCATGACAGTTGAACCGCAGTGTATGAAATCCCACACAGTGTACATAGTTTGTGCAAGTGCAATGACATCACCTGTGTGAGCCTGACCGCAAAGGAGCTGACTTGCTCAGGGGTTTGGTATAAGCTCATTTGCAAAAAAAGGGGGTTTTTATTCTAATTTTAGTATTATTTCTTTGGCTATCTCTTAATATTTCAATCTGTATGCTTCAAAAGACCAGCTGAATTACATTCGCATCTGTTTTTCACTCATATCTTCATCTGCAGCTATAATTACATGAGCCATGATTATAGGATATGCATGTAAGACCAAATTTTTCCATAAGCAAAGGATGGACACATGCTTACATCTGGTTCAGCCAGAGAAAATTTTCCAGATTTTTTTAAGACCCTCCACAGTAAATAACATTAAAGCTGTCGAAGAAACCCTGCCACACTGGAGTTTTTGAAGGACTGTCTTTAATTGGTCAAGTATTTGACATGCAATTCTTCTAAAATATGTGCATGTAACTACCAATTAAACTGCTAAAATGCTTACAGCACTGAAAAACGTAGATCACTGCAATTTAAATCAGATAAATCTAATCCAAGTTATAGATAAAATAAGCCTTGAGGGAAACAATCATTTAGCATTTCCTTACATAAGATTGTTCTTGGTACAGTTTGCTGTTAATGTGCATTAAGAAGAAAAAGTACAGAAAAACGTTGCAAATAAGTATTCAAACTCATAGCCGTTGATTATTTCCTTAGCTACAACAGTCTTCAATATCTTTTCAATAATTTAATGTATCCTTCTAGTTAAATAGAAATAAAATGTTTTCATCAATAAACCACCAGAGGACTGTTATCAGATGTAAATGTTCGTATCTTCCACAATTGACACATTCATAGATATTTCTCTGTGTGTGTGTGTGTGTGTGTGTGTGTGTGTGTGTGTGTGTGGCTTATGTGGCACACTTGTTCCTTTCAAGATTATCTTGTTTCAGTAAAATTAACAGTAGGGTATGGAAATTGTATATGCCAGCGTGGACACACAGAAATGCATTGTTCTTATGCATACGTGAGAGATCCATTATTTACGGATTCTAGGGTCACTTTTGCAGCTGACACTAAATCCCACAGAATTTGCTATGATCATTCCTGAGTGGAGACTTGAGAAACCAAGATGCAGAATTTATGACTCTGAAGATTAACCATGCAAATGTACCTGTTAATCTGTTGAGTAAGATTAAACAATCACCTACTAGCAATTCCAATTACACACCGACATACAGTTTAAATAGTTGTGAGGCCACCTCTGTTTTGGATCAAAGTATATGCATAATGTATTCTCATAGTCTTCACTCCACCAGGGTCAGTGCTGGATGGTTTAACAACATCTCTTAGGGAATACACCATGTATGAAAGGGGTCCCTGTGAAGGAGCACTGCAAGCACTGATTAGAAAGGAGAATTCATAGAGGAAAAATTCATAGCTGTGACATTAATACATAAGGTAGCAGAAAGGAAACCACTAGAAGGAAAAACAGTAAAACTGTCAGAACTGATTGTCTCTGCTTAATTATGTTTCCTTTTTTTACCTTTTGAAAGCTTGTTATTTCTGATGCTTAGTTTGATTCACATGAAGAAACACTTTTAATGAACCTTCATCACTTGCTTCCATTATTTGAGTACATGGGTAGCTCTGCTGTACCAAAGCTACAAGTATTCCGAAACCTGTGCATACTCCAGAAAGTTATGTGAATATAAATTATAGCAATAGCTTCAGAGATAATATTCTAGATATTCAGTATTTTATTTATAATTAAATACTTTAGACCTCAACAATAATTATATGAACCATCTGAAATGGTCCCATTCTTTAACCTGATACACATTTTGCTGAAAATCTACTATCAAGAGAGATAAGGAGAATAAAAGAAATTTAAGAAAATATTTATCCAGGAATTTCTATAATTGGGGTCTGTACTCAAGAAGGGCAGTTATCAAAGGCTTTGTGTGGTCACTGTTTTCAAGGTGTGAGCGGTATCTCAAACAACCTTTGTGTTGTTATGGTGTGTATGACAGGACCATCGTCAAAAGCACTGAGCTTCAGTAATGTTGTAAGTGCACCTGCTTTCTTTGAGCAGCTCCAAAGCAGCATAATTGCAAAATCTGAAACCATGGCTCATATCTAAATGAATATGTGACTTAGGTAACCAGACAAGAAAACAGCTTTCTGCACATTTTGAGTAAAGCAGGAAGTGGCTGATCAGCTGTTGCAGATGCTCTTGCAGATTCTTAGCAAACCCTTTGTAAACCCCAGAAAACTTCCCAGATCTTGCATGTAAAAATGGTGTTTTGCAGTAAAACTGAAAAACGTTGTTGTACTTGCAAAGTAGCTCAGAAGCATTTTGTTTTATTTTTATAAATAAAAGAGTATGCCTCTTCCAAAATGCAAAACTTTTCTCTGTGTAACTGCTTGAAAAATTCTGAAGTCCTCTTTTTATAAAAACTACATAAATTAATTAAGAAATTTAAAGTCACAGGCATACTTTTCCTTTTCTGAGCTAACTGAAATTTTTAAACCAAAATCAACTTTAAAAGAAGGTATTCATCATCTCTGCAAGTGTCAGTGGTACAAAGGGGGTTTGGGGTTGTGGAGTATTTAATCTGCTTCTGTTTTGCTCAGGGTGATGATTAGATACTGGTTTTCGTCTGTGTTGCCCTCTCATCCAAGCAAAGAGATACCCCAGTATTTTGGGAAGGTATAAATGGAGACATTTCAGCCTTGTTAGTACTGAATCTCATGTGACCTTCGCACATGAGTTCAATTACTTACTGATTTTGAAAAGGAGAACTGGCCCTGTGTGGGGTTACAGAGAACAGAGTTAGCTTAAAAACAACCCTGGAACAAAACAACATAGCGTCACTGCAAATTAAACCTTGGGAGCAGTAGACAAAATAAGGAGAATTTAGAACAGAAAATATTCTGTTGTAGTACCCAAGTGACCTTTGTAGATAAGGAACTTGCAGAGCTAATGAAAAATACTCTTTTGTGAAACTTGACTATAGGCTGCTTGCATCAGCACTTTACGGGTATACAGGTAACATTGTTAGCTCAAGAAAACATCTTTGATCCACAGTCGGAGTCCATGCCTTAATATTCCACAACCTCAGTCAAAGTACTGGTTCTCGTAGAATTCCTATCCCATTAAGTACTGCGTGTTGCATGTATTACTTCAATGAGGATCAGAATCACACAGAATCACTCTGGTCGGAAAAGACCCCTGGGATCATCGAGTCCAACCATCTGCCCTACCTTACAAGTTCACCCCTAAACCTCATCCCTCAACACCTCATCCAAATGATCTTTAAACACGTTCAGGGACATACCTCCTTGGGAAGCCCATTCCCGTGCCTGACCACCCTTTCTATGAAAATTTTGTTCCCAGTCACTGCTGGGATTTCCTTCCAGTTTGCCACGTATTTCTGTTATTAGCATCTCAGGATAGTGTAAATACAGCATCTTATGACTGTACAACGGACATCTTTTTCTCACCTCACCCTGAAACTTGTTTTAGACTACATAGAATACATAGATTACAAAAAGCTGTACTTTTATAGTAGTTTATTTTAACTAGATTATTTTTTTAGTTCATACAGGAATGAACTAGTTTGCCAGATGAATATTCCTTAACAAAAACACCAAAGAATTCACCTCTGTAATCAGCAGTCTTAGGACTTTGCTATTTAGGTAGTGGAGGAAATGAGCAGTTTTCAAATGCATGGTTGTTGCCACATATGTTGGCAAGTTCATCCAAGCATCCATGAAGATAAATTTTTTCATAAAATTTTTAGGTTTTTGTTAATAAGCAGAAAAATTGTCAAAGGTTGGTATTTTTGTTTTGATTTCCGTGTAACACATGAGAGGTCCTTCTAATGATTATCGATTCCCCTTCTCATGTCTATCCCAAGATCATAATTTCAGATTCCCAAGCAGCTAAAGCAAGATTTTCAGTACTTTTTGTAACTTTTGGTCGTGATACTAAGCATTACCAACTTTTGTCAATGTTCTGTGCTTAAGCCACTTTTTTCCCAATGGAGCACAAGTTCCAATATGCAGGTGTGAACTTGAAGAAAGTATCTGCAAAACAAGGAAATTCTTTTCAGTTGTAATTTGTTATCACTGAACTGTGAGGTTTTTTTTTCCTTCTGCTCTCCTCTTCCATGGATTTTGCTGTACTTCTCTCCTGAGGATAATTCCTTCTGGATAACTATTAACTCATTCAAAATACAAAATTCTAGGTTCAGCATCATAGCATACAAACAGTAACTTCATTTATTCATGTTAAATAAACTTGAAATGAACTCTCAAAGCAGTGGTTACCATGGCTGAGTTGTGGCTTGTACAGAGAACATGAATTCAGTGTAGAACACATGCACACCAGCCCACTCATGCAATTACGGCTTCTGTGCTTGGTGGTCTGCATAATGATGTTTTTAAGGCTGCACCTGTTTGTTGAGGGTGTAGCTTCTGTGCAGCTTCTCAAATTGCCATTTTTTCTAGTATGGGCTTGTAAGTACAGCCATTTACAAGTTACATTACACACATATTTGAAGATGTACCAAACCCTTTAGACCTCTTAATCAATGCCAAAACATAATTTTATTAATCATGTTTTCCCTTGCAACTGTCTCTGAGCAAGAAAAACTCCAGCAAGACTGCATCAGTGCTCATATGTGTTATGCTTGAATCCGTAAGTCTAATTTGTGTGTTTTCCGCAGAAAAGTTTGGGTGTAAAAAGTTGAAAAATGTCTGCTCCCCTACTTCCCCCTTCTAGACTCTCAGTGACTTGTGTGGTGAGGGGAGGGAATTAAAATGTCTTGAGGCTTTACTTCTGCAAATTGAGTCAGTTGTTTCATTGCCCACAGATTCATAAGTGGTTTTATCAAACCACTCCTTTGTGTCTGATGACAACCAGCTCTGAAGACAAAAGCTCTTGGTTGAAATATAGTCGGGGTCTCTGTCTGGCTGAAGCAGCAAAGGTTGAGGGCAGTCTTGGTTGCGTGAGATAATGGAATTCAGGATCTCATGTGGCAGACCAGGATACCTAGCAGAATCACAACCCTGGACTTCAGAAGGGCCAATTTCAAGCAATTTCTGGGGGAAATCCCACAGAACAAGGTACTGGCAGGCAAAGGGGCTCAGGGTAGCTGATTAAAATTCAAGGACCCTTCTTTGAAGCCCAAGATCAGAGCATTCCAACAGGTAGGAGACCTGTATTGTTAAACAGGGAGAAGCTGGGCAAACTCAAGACGAAGAAGAAGGTCATGGAAGAAGGGGATGGCCACTTCAGGTGCTTATAAGGCTATAATGAGAGAATGCAGGAATTCATGTAGGAAAGCCAGGGCCTCCTTGGAATTAAACCTTGCAAGAGAAGTCCAGGGCAACAGAAAGGGCTTCTTCAAATACATTGCAAGTAAAACTAAACCTAGAGGCAGGTAGGCTGCCTGCTGAATGACGCGGGTGCCCTGGAGACGGAGATACTGAACATTTTCTTTGCCTCTGTCTGTACTTCTGGGGGCTGTGCTGGTATCAAGTGCCAGATCACTGAGACCCCAGAGGACATCGAGACAAGAGAGGAGTTTGCCCTGGTTGATGAGGACTGGGTTAGGGATAAGTTGTGCAAACTGGATGGACATAAACCCATGGCCCCTGATGGGATGCACCCGTGAGTGCTAAGGGAGATGGAGGAAGTCATTGCCAGGCCTCTCTCCATCATCTTTGCTAAGTCATGGGAATCAGGAGAGGTGCCTAGGGACTGGAAGATAGCAAATGTCACTCCAGTCTTCAAAAAGGGGAAGAAGGAGGACCCAAGTAAATATAGACTTGTCAGCCTCACCTCCATCCCAGGAAAGATGATGGAACAATTTGTCCTGGATGCTGTCTCCAGGCGCATCAAGGACAAGAGGGTCATTAGGGACAGTCAGCATGGCTTCACCAAAGGAAGGTCATGCTTGACCAACCTGATAGCCTTTGATGACGGTATAACCAGGTGGATAGATGATGGCAAACAGTAAATGTGGTCTATCTTGACTTCAGTAAAGCATTTGACACAGTCTCACAGTCAAACTGAGGCAGTGTGGATGAATGATCAAGTAGTGAGGTGGATCATGAACTGGCTGCAGGATAGAAGCCAGAGAGTAGTGCTCAATGGCACAAAGTCTAACTTGGAGTAGAAAAGACTGAAGGGTAACACCACTAATTTTTATAAATATGTGAAAGCTGGGTGTCAGGAGAATGAAGCCAGGCTCTGCTCAGTGTCATCTAGTGATAGGACAAGGGGCAATGGTTCCTAAGCTGGAACATAGGAGGTTCCACATAAACATCAGAATGAACTTCTTCCCAGTGAGGGCAACAGAACACTGGAACAGGCTGCTCAGGGGGGTTGTGAAGTCTGCTTCTCTGGAGATGTTTAAAACCTGTGTGGACATGTTCCTATGCTGTGGCAGGGGGATTGGACTAGATGATCTTCTGAGGTCCCTTCCAGTCTCTAATGTTCTGTGATTCTGTGATTCTGTGATTCTGTGACATTGGTGACAACTCAGGTGGGACATGTGAGGATCCAGACAAGGACCCACAACACTAGTCTACTACTACGACACTACAATATGAAACTCTAGAGCTAGTCTTTTCCAGCAAATTAACTGAAAATTTAGTTTTAAAGCACAAATGGATAAAATTATGTTTTTGTGGTTTTGTTCATGTCTTTGCAAAGGCCTTCTGTTAGGCAGTTGTTTTAGGCAGAGTTTCTCTGTAAGATATATCTTCAAATATATCTAAGATTCAACAAAGTATATTTGCTCTTGCTGTGTGCAGTAGTAATATTTTATCCGAATACTTCATGGAAACAGTGAGACTTCTGTCTCAGCAGTTTGCTCATTATACATTCAGTCTATTCTGGTTTTTTTCAGGCTCTAAAAATGTAAGTTTGAAGCATGTATCACCTTCTTCAGCAGCTGTCTGCCTTTCTGTACCTCCATTGCCACCACAGCCACCAACCTCCCATCGAACCCAGCAAGCTAAAGCAGCTCCCTGTCTGCCTCTCAGAAGCATCAAGCCCAGCTCCGAAACGATGTAAGTGAACATTACTCCCAAGGTCATCCTCTCGCCTGTTTCTGCCTATCACTTTGCTCTTGAAGCAGCAGATTAAGGTTGCAGTTATCCAAGGTTTGGGGGGAGTGAGGTCCTACACCACTTTCCTTGTCCTACCTTGTTCCTGGCCTGTTTGGAATTAGTTTTTATTAGCTTGGACCCTTCACGTATTCACATGTTTCCCTAAACTGTATTATCTGTAACACCTATCCCTGCCCTGTTACTAAGGAAGAGTGGAGGGTGTGGATATCTCATAAGTGTTCAAAGACTTCATACACCGGTAGAAAAACAGTTGTACCAAAAACTGAATCTTTCCCTTGCATTTTTGTGAGGGAAAGGTCTGCCAGTCAACACCCCAGGAGGCACCTTTGCAAACTAGAGACACTGAACTCAAAGCTGGATGTGAAACTGCACTGAGGAGCTGTGCTGTGGCCTGTTGTGGGAAGCCTCTGTGGCGTATGAGTCTCCTTTCTTTTGAGCTGCGTACAAAAGGGAAACCTCCCAGAGACAAAGAATTAAAAGCACTTTGGTCTAACCATCAAAATGGACCTGAAACAAGCTGAGCCTGAGAACAAGCTGCTCTCTGGCTATGAGTTACTACAAATAGCAAAAACCAGCAGATAGAACACATTTGGCATTAGAGAGGTGTGTGCCAACACACATACTGTTCTTCAGTAGGGATGGTGTGAAATCACTTCAGCTGCCATCAGCCTCCCATCTAGTGGCCAAATTCTTAGGCAGCAAATGAGTCCTCTGTCTTGAGGGACCTGCAAAATTTATCTCCAGACTGGCCTTTGCTTCTCCCACTCCAGTCTGCCCAATGAACTTTACTAAGTATGTGGGCCTGGATGCTAACACCTCTGCTTTCACCATGCTTCATGGCTTTCTCCCTCAAGCCAAATTTAAAACATTGCGTTCTGCTTTTAAGTCCTTTCTTTTATTACATTTTTTGATAATGCCTGTCAGCCCTAGTTTCCTTTCCAATATTATAAGGTATTGCATAGTTTAAAAGTCCTGATGTTATTAATTACAATCTCAATTTCTTGCTTCCCCTGGTTTGACACACTTTGAAATCAACATCAGAGACCTTTTACCTGGCCTAACCTTACATCACCATTTTTATTGTAGACTTTCAAATCTACAAGTCAAGGAACAAGTCTTAGAGCTATATTTAACATTGAGCAATACTCTGGTGTTCTGCTTGTGCATTGTGTAAGAAGTCTGAACCCACGAAGACAGTTAAAAAGCCTAAGAGATTCTTACCATTTAGTCCACCCATCTGCCTACTATATTTTTCACACATGCTCGTGCCCATCATATGTGAGCACCTTTGGCTCATTTTCTCCATGTATACTCAGAATCAAGTACATGAAAAACCACAAAGAACAGTTTAAGGTATTTTGTGTATACCTATTTAGAACAGAGTGTCTGGCTTAACAGACTGTGCAGCTGTTGTACAAAAGAGATGAAAAAAGCACGAAAACAATGGTGAAAGTAATCACAAAACCATCTCAGAGGCTTCACCCATCTACTTTTTCATATTTACAGACATCTGGATAAGGAAGAAAATTACGATGACGTTGAGTTTGTATCACAGGGTAAGACACATACATTTTAATGGCAGCTATAAGAAGCTGTAAGCATCTCATATTTATCAGGAACTGCTTTAAATATCTCTCCTTCTCCCCCTTGCCCTTTTTGTGGTTAGAAATATTCTGAGACCATACATTACCAGCATTTTATATCTAAATCATCATGAATGCTATTCTTTTAGAGCTGAAGTTTTGTGCTCTGGTGAAAGAGACATTATTTTATACTTACAAAAACCCATGTAGACTCTGCTTTTAATGTCACTTTGCTGTCTGCCTTCAGTAAGAGGCAGTTAGTTGCTATGTTGTACCAGGAGCAGCCAGAGAGGCAGACTGTGACACAGAATTTCAGCCTGCCTTTTGTTACCTTGGAGGCGGCAGGACTCGGTCTGTGCCAGGCATGTTATTATGCATCATTTATTGTGCTACCCATCATTGCCATAGAGCAGTGGACTGTGGAGCTGAAACCGAGCACAAGCTGTTTTACTACCTAACTACTTGCAGAATAGGAAGGAAGCAGGACATTCCTAGTTTCTTCTCTTGCAACCCAGGGTAGAGGCTGGTTTTGCAAAAAAGCCATTCTCAGTTGTTGCCCTGCTGCAAGCAACTTCTTTAAAGTCTGTTTGGATTTGTTAGGTTTTCATTTATACACAGGCATTTTTGTAAACAAAATTTTGTACTTAAGTTCATCAGTCTCATTAAAAATGTTTAAAATTAATTTTCTACTCTTAACAATAGATTGAGAAATATGTTATTTTGTAGATGTTTCTAGTTTACTGTGTCCTACAAAAGCAACCTGAGAAACTTCTTGGGTTTTGCATTCATACCCCCATTACAAGCCAGAAGCCTGCACTTATTTCTAGGCAGTATCACTGGTACTACTAGCACTTTGCAAATAATGCTAGAAATAATTGTTTTCTGCACAGCAAAAACTAAACACCTTGTTCCTTCTTATTGTCATATAGGTCATGGAAATACAAAGAGGGTAAGTGTGAACTTCAGTGAAAACCTTATCCTTTTAAACAAACATGTATTTATTAAATATTCCTTCAATGCATTAGAAAGTTAGTTGCAGAATGAATCTATATAGTGACAGTGAACTGCAGAAGCACTTATCGTGAAGGACAGAAATAATATCAAGTAAGCAAAGCACACTGAAACTAAATATGAAAGCTGGCTAGACTAAAAATTTATTTATTTTAAAAAAAGCGAAACCACCCCTTCTATTTACACTGTCATTTCACTTCACTGAAATAAGGGCATTATTCTTTTTTACTAAACTAATTTTGTCAGTGAAGCCCAGGTTTGCATCAATGCCTGCAAGTACCTGGCTGTGTTACAACTACAGCATTCTGGGACCCCAATCTGAGCCTCATTTTAATCCCTGAGGTTCCAGTTTAACCTGCTAACCTGGCACCTTCTTTGTATCAGTGCAGGTTTGAATAATGTGGTAATTTGGTTTGAGGAGATTAATGAGTACTTATATTTTGTGGTATAGTTTTTATAAAACCTTCATAGCTGTTCCAATTTCTTCATGTCTTTGCAAATGTGTCTAAGATATTGAAAACTGATTTTTTCTTATAGGACCAACAAAGCGATGAAGAGACATATGAAGATATAAATGACATCAGGTGATCACTTTATAACCTACAGTATTTTCATTACAAAAATCCTTTCTGACAATCCTTTCTGGTACACTCCACTGCAGACCCTGCCAGGCATTATTTATGTAATCTAGAGGTCCTTTTCTGCATAGATCAGCTGTGCCCTAAGCTGAAATAAGTCCTACATTAAAAACATGTGGTTACTATGATCAAAATAACAGAAAGCTGATTTCTGATCTAAGTAACTTATCATTGTTTAGAATTACAGACTTTGCAGAAAAGTAAGATCAGCCCCTAGGTAATACGGTCACAAACAGATCTTTTGTTGTGGTTGTTTTTCTTTCTAGCTAAACATACTTGGGAGTCCTTGGAGAGGCCAGGTTTTAATCCTCTGATTCCCCCAGCATAGTTACAGAGCCAGAATATGAACTCTGCTCATTCTTCTGACATTTAGCCCTTTAAGGAGTCTCTTGCCTCACCAGTGTCTACATGTACAGGATTCACTGTATTGCAATAGACAGAGTCTAATGCCTTGGAATAAGTAACATCCCGGAAGTATGAAATGGACAGACGCGAGACGATCAATATGATCAAGCAAATGCCGTTTATTAAGCATCAGACTGGCCCTTTTATACACAGCCGGGCTGTCCATGCAATACAAGTGCATTCCTGATTGGTACAACACATCTGTCCATATGTCTTAAAAGCTACTGCCATTGGTTAAGTATGTCTGTCCCATGAATGAGTTAGTTTTCATTCCACAACCTGTGGTTTTCCTTCTGCATGCCAGCTCTCTCAGAGACCTGCACATCACTGAGAAACTCTCCGAGCAGGCTTCAAAGCCCTTAGTTCAGACTCCAGCTAAGTTCACATAGCTGGGATTGCTCACACGCCCATTCTCTATAAAGTATATTCCTACAGTAACAGTCTAAAGTTCCTAACTTGAATGAATATACCTTGCTTCAGATGCCAAATGACTGTGTGATCTTCATTCAATATTTTTAACGCAGGGGTTTTTTTTGTCAGTTTTATTTTTTTTGTCAGCTTAGCAAAAGCATCAAAAAAAAAGGAAGATAAGAGAGCCTCACTCGCTCAGTTCTGTGGGGCTCGCAAACCATAGTTGCTCCAGCTAAACTTTTGGCAGCAAATGGCAGAGGTGTACCTATAGGCTTAATTACAGCCCAGGACACAGATCTCTGTATCATCCTGCACACAAGGCATAAAGCACCTTGGCATGATGGGCATATTTGCTTCACTGCTACATCTATTCCTGGCAATGCACTTTCAGGTCGTCAGATGGGAAAGAGAAGATGCAGGACAAAGAAGAAAAGAGAAGAATGGGTCAACAGAAAAAAGAACAAAAAGAAAAAGAAAAGAAAGAGCAAGAAATAAAGAAGTTCAAAGTAAGTGCTTTTTTTTTGTTATCTGCCCAAAGACATGTAATAAGCATTATTTAGCACTGTCAGGTTCTAAATACACTTTTCAGCTGGCTGAAAACCTATTTGTTATGCTAGCTAGGTAGTTCAAGGACCTGAATAAATTCTGAATAAAGGTTTAAATTACCCTTTCATGTCAATCTCGCTATTGTGAGCAAAGACCTTTTCTCAGTCCTCTTATAGTTCTCACTAAATTCCTCTCTCATGTCCTTGCTGTGCTTTGAAAATGTTTCCTTTCACTTTTCTGTTTAAAAATCATTTGTATCACTAGAATAGCATAAAAAGTCCTCAATAAATGTGGGAATTGGATCCCATGTATGTGCTGGGCTTTGCTTCACTGGAGTCAGACACAACAGTGTCTGAGATCATGAGTCACTTCTTGCTGGTTTACGCATTTACAAATCTGCCAGTAATTTTCTGTTAACGAATGCCTGTTCACAATACTGCAGTGTGCTTCTTTCAGTGTCACCGTACATAACGGGCAGCGTTGTTTTACTTCCTATTATGCTTCGTACACAGCAAAGCCGTGGGATTCTCTCAGATCATGTCCCCATGCTGTGGGGAGACTGATTTGAGTTGGGAAGCAAATATCAAAGGAAAGTACTTACACTGATAGTGAGTGAGCTGGTGTTCATGAGGCTTCAACGCTGTGGTACCGTGCTCTCACACTGCAGACTGCTCTCTTGTGGCCGTTAAAGTATACTACTCTTAAGCGCACATACATTTTCGTGCATAGGTTCATTCCCCTTCCTTGACTACCTAATACATACGTATTCTTGAGCTAGTCTATCACTGTCAAAAGCCCCATGTAAGACCAGAGTATCTTAAAGCTACAGGTGCTTTAAAAATTTTTAAAATCCAAAGTAGTTTCTTCATAACATACACTACAAATCTCACAAAGGGGGTCTTGTGTTCCAGTAAACAGTGTGATCAACTCTTGTGAGCGCTTACTTGTAGGATCATTTATAGAGTAGAATGGTAAACGCAGATCATTATCTGGTAGACTTATTTATGTTAATGAACATTCATTCATACAAGTAGTTCTGCTGAAACTATATGCAGTTACCCAGTGAAATTAATTGTGTGTCTGCTTTGTGAAAGTGTGAAAGGTTCCACTGGTTATCTTGTTGGTTTTAGTCTTTGTATTTCTGTGATTTTGGCAGTAATTCCTTCAGTGGCTTTACTGCCAACCCACTGGCATCTTTTTTAAAATTCCTGATAATTTAAACTGAGTAGACGAGAGGAGGAGTGCTGCCTTTCTATATATTTGTCTAGACTATTTGAAATACCAATGCAATGCATTTAGTTTCAATTTTGTCTGAATAACTTGGAAAAGGACTCCATTTGTCCACTTCTGTGATTTGTTGCTTCTTCTTTGCAGTTACCAGGACTCATTCAAGCCTTCCATCAGACACGAACTTCTGCTGACAGCAAGGGAGGGAAGAATGAGCTGACTATCAAACAGAGTGAAGAAACTGAAACAACTCACCTAACGGATAATCCAGAAGGAAAATGGCTTGGAAGGAAAAAAGGCGGTTGTGAGTTCTGTTTCTTCACTGTGCTCCTGAATATTTTCACTATGTGACAGAAAACATGTAAGATTACACCAAAAAGTAGCCTTACCAAGGTTGAATCACCAGCCACCAAAGTAAATACTTACCTCAACATACCCTCCTGTTCTTAGCTTGCTTGTGAGACTTACCATAGAATAGAATAGAATCTTTATGGCTGGAAAGGACCCCCAGGATCATCAAGTCCAGCCTGCATCCCAACATCTCCCTCACCCCTAGACTATGGCCTCAAGCACTCTAGCTACTCAGTTTTTAAACATCTCCAGGGACAATCACTAGAATAAGTTAGGAAGAATATGTTGGATTCTTCATTGACCTGTGGAGAAGTAATTCCATGTAAGCCTTCAAACATGATTAGAATTTGATTCTGTGCAAGTAACAAGGATCACATTTTTTTGTGTCTTTGTGTTACAAGTAAAGTGGAAGTTATTAAAATAAAAACAGAAAACACACGGTCTTTTAAATGTGTGTCTTATTTTTGTGGAAAATTTCTAATTTATTTTGTCTAAATACAAGAAGTACATCTAACTATATGAATATCATCTGTGGATCTGTTGAAGGGAAGGCTTAGGGGGATCTTAGAATTGGTCATAAATATCTGATGGGAGGATGTAAAGAAGACAAAACTAGACTCTTTCCAGTGATGCTCAGTGACACTGCAAGAGGCTCACTAAAAATGAGGTTTGGTCAGAAGCACTGAGTGGTTTGGGGGAGATCTGAAGTATAAACTTGTATTTATGTAGACAGATAGAGCAAGCTGAGGCTTCTTAGAAAGAGACATTTCTTTGAAAGTTTTCAAAGATCACACAAGACAATGCAATTGCTGATTTGGAACATTCTGCTAAACACATTTCTTTGCCAATGAGCTTTAAAATCATATCTGTCTGATTACATGGTTCTGTTCATTTAGATGGATATAATAAAACACCAATGGAAGAGATTGATCACAATTCATTAAGAAGAAAGCAGCAACACCCTACCAGACCTGCTATGAAAAATCCTGTCAGTGATGAAGATGTGTATGATGATGTTTCAGACCAGGATACTCTTACCAGGTATGTATAAGGAATAAATGAAAAGGAAACAGAGATTCACCCCAGGCAGCCTAGACGGGGAAAGTTTTAGAACCCTATAACAAAAAAACATCCATTTATATCAGAAACATGTAACTGACCTATTCAAACTGAAGTAATCAGGAGAATGGATTTTGAAATCCAGCATCTCTAAGCACTCATTCATACTCAGAAGGAATTCATACTACTGGAAGAGTATTTCAGTCCACAGGAAAACAAAATGAAAAACATGCAGAATAAAAGTAATCTGTAGGAAATGTAATTCTCTTCCCTTCCTCTTTTTTATTGTTCTGTGTTTTGAAGTCACATACCATGTTTTTTAAGACTCAAAGACCAATGGAAACATTCACTGCACTGGGTAACTCCTGACCACCCTCACTGCTCTCATGATTTTTACAACCTCTTTCCTTTAGAAGAAAGGGACTTCTGGAAGCATGACCATGCTAGCCCTTCAGAATTGTGTGGATGATGTGTTTAATCCTGAAAATAAGACCTCTAAAATCCCCACGAGTTGGGGATGAGTTATCCTTTATTTACTTCACCGGAAACAACTGCTCTATGGCACAGTTTCACATGCAGTGCTGCACTGCAGACTCCCTACTTCAGTGTGGCATATTTTAATGACAAATAGATCTGCAGCTAGAGAAGTGCCAAACTTGTGAGCAGGGAAATATCCTAGTAGTCTTGTGACAACAGTGAGGGCCGGCATATGACCCAGTGATGCTGGTATCTCTGTTACTTCACCTCGCATAAAAGTCTGCTTCCATCATTTTATGTGCCAAACTAGTGCCCATGCTCCATTACATACTCTGGGATTCAGATAAGAGATATGCACAAGGGCGTAGAGTATTGCAATGTGTAGGACAACCATTTTGAAACACTCAGGCATTACACCTTCATTTACTGCTTCCCAGCACCTTAGCTTAGAAGCCTAGTTGAAATAAAAGGATCATGTCTGCCTGGCTTCTCAGTACAGCTGATCCTTAGCTGCTGGAGCATCCCCCTGAGCTCCAGAAAGAGTGTTTTAATAGATCTGCTTTCAGGCTGACATTCTTTAATCAACTGATACAGATTTCCATCTGATATTTTCCCAGGTTGCTCAGTATCAGCCTTCATCCCTACACATTGATCTCATCTCATGATACCCTAATGAGAAGAGTTGAGTTACTTGTCTTAAGTTTAAGGTTATCTGAGCATTAGATAATTTACTGCAGAAGTATCTTAGGCCAAAACTTTTCACTATGGCAAGCGTTACAATTAACCACATCAGTGCAAGGAATTTTGAGAATGTATCGAATTCAAAAGGAAAGGAAAGGAAAGAAGAAAAGTTTCACTGTTGCATACAGAAATAGTGTAAGGAACTTGGAAGGTGGAATGAAAGGCTCAGATTCATTAAATCCTTTAAGCTGTATTTTGACTTCTTTGCCCTTCTACAGTGATTAATAGCAGTCTATTTAGTTCCATGAGCATGAATTCTTGGAAGTTCTAATATATGTCACTGCACCTTGTTTTAAACCACTAAAAATGCCTTAGTGGAAAAAAAAGCCTCTTGTCCAAATAGTATTATCTCATTACTGGCAGTACTGATAATGTTCTGAAATTAATAAAAACAGGTGGGGCTGTTGTATTTCAGGATTTATTGACCCAATGATAATAAAAGTAATTTTGGTGTATAAGTTTAAGTAGGACTCTGACCTGGAAATAATCTTAGCTACTGTGAATTTATCTATTTTTTCAATTCCTTTTAGGTCACTGAAATGTTTGAAATGTGCAGTTAGAGGTTCAAAGCATCACCTAATCAGAGACAGTTGAGCAATAAATTCATTCTTTTACTGTTTTATCATATAAGAGGTGAAACTAAAAGGTGTAGATGCACTCTCTATTGCTCAGTTAGATTATAGATTTATTCCCATCAAATCTAATTACAGGACCCCCTGAAATGCTTTCCAACATTAATCACACTACAACCCTAAGTCATATTTTGTACTTTGGCCTATAGATATCAAGAGGAACAAAAATATAAATTTATGTTGTATAATTCTATACCTTATACGTAATATTGTATAGATTATATTAATATATAAATATATTCTAACTATAGGAAATAGTTATTTCTGTAGATATTAGTTCGCATTTCCTTGTAAATAATATCTAACAATTAAACTTGAATGTTCTGTGGGTATGAAAATGTCCATGTTAATTGGCCTGAAATATAAGCATTGATTTATGCAAATAGAATTTAACAGCTTTGCTTATAGCACACTGTCCTATTTTTATTTATGTTAAATGAAGATGATAACCATCTCTCTTATTTCCCTTTCAGTTACTGTAAGTGATACTTTAAAATATTCTTTTCTCATTTGTAATTCACTCCAAGAGAAGGGAAGAAAAATTTTTTTAAAAAAGTACTTTTTTCTGCTTTACTTGAATCTACTAAAATTTAACCTTTGTCCTTCAAAGAGTTAGTTCAATTATGAATTAGATAACATATCTTCTTAGCATTAGTGAAAATGCAAGTACTATCTGACTGTAAGAAACCAGCAAGTGTGAGGGAAAAACAGAGAAACTACACACTGGCACATTTAGTTGTTGCGTATATAGAACAGATGAGCATGTGCAGAACTCATAGACAGGTGCCAAAACTACTAAGTTTAGAACTAATATGTACAAAAGTAATGTGTGATTATAGTGTTTTCTATTTCCAAAGGATGACTGCTTTTTTCCTAAATACCTCTTGTTTTCTCTTTCAGTCAAAGCTGCGGTCAAAATGAGGCTGAAAGTAAGTTCTACTTTGGGTGGTTGTAGGGGAGTAAGTTGTTCCTGAGTACCTCTTACCTTCAAATCCAGACCTCTGCAGCATTCCAAACAATGCAGTAGTTATCCATAAACTTGCTAAATGCTAGCTAACAGGCAACGAGCAAGAAAGTGCAGTGACCAATATAACTTTCTTTCCATGTATGGTAACTTGGTTGAATCCCACATAACGTGGGATTCAGAAGCATGCCAGAGGATGACAGTTTTATTGTTTTGTCTTCTGTGAAGGTAAATCATCACATAAAACAACACAGATGTATTTGGCAAAATCTTGACATGAGCAAGTGGGGTTCTTTTGCAGGACAAATCCAGTTATTAAATAGCCAGTAACACTACTAATTAAAGCTTCATTTTGGTAACAGATTTAAGGGGAACTTAAATATCAGCAATACACCGCAGGAGTTTCACACTCTCAAGAACATACATCCAAACCCAGTTTCTCCTTTGGTAACATATTTATTTATGTGGCATTCTCTGTTGATCACAAGAGCATAGCTCATCTTCTCAGCTTAGAGTTCAGATGCTAGTCATGGCAGAAGCATTCCCTGGCAATGCTGAATGACGTTGCTGCCAACAAAGTACAGATTTCAGTCACTACTCTGACCAGTGGCTAGAATTGGATGAGGAAACTGAGCTACTCCTGCACTGAAGAAGGTGGGCCTCAAAGATATGACCTGTGATCAAATTGGGGAGCTTACTTGCCTTTGGCTTCAGTGGATACAAACAAGATGACACTTGCTGAGTATGTTGGTCTAACATCGGCCACAATCAGTCATTTAGAGTTTCAGTGATTAAAGTGTAAATGCATTTGTTTTCAGTATTTATGCTTTTGTGATAAGCAGTGGCACAATTAAATGCCATGGGAGCATTCTCAGCTGGGATAAGTCTAAATCCCTGTTTTAATAAATAGGCTGTGCTGGTTTACAGAAAGATTCCATTTGCAAGTATATTGCACAAATTGCATGCACATCAGATGTAATTAAGAACAGTAATTAATATCATATATGTAATACTGCTCTATTACATTAATTACATTAATAAATGCATTAATTTACTCTTTGATCTTTTAAAGAAATGATACCACATCCTGGCAGAGAAATGAACAGTGATGAAGACACTAGGTATGTTTTGATATCATTTAAATACTATGCTTCTTTAAGAGAGTGTTTTCAGGCTTTAGGATTTTTGAATTACACATCATAACTAGCAAGTATTGGGGTGATCAGCAAGTGGATATACATCAAGATGCATTTCTGAAGCTAAAAAAAGTGGTCTTTTGCAGATGAGTTGTTTTCTACAATTAATTCTGGTATGTGAGCAAAAGCAGCAATCACAAAAAATCCCAAACAATGAACTAGACAGTCAGTCTGAAACTAAAATAACAAACAAAAATGTTATCTTGATGAGTAACATGAAAATAGTAAGACAATGGATTATTATCTATACCTACAAATATGTCTCAGTATCTAAAAATTACCTAACATACAGATTTCTAATTTAGCATTTTTAGTGCTTAGCATTTAGGTAAGTGTCCTTACCTTGAGGTTTATACATTTTTGGCATTAATGAGAACCATACGAATCAATAAAGAATTTAAATTGGACCTTTGAAAAAGGATGCTACATTCACATTGTGATAATTACATGCATACTCCAAAGGTCTATATCACAGGATGAAGATAAGAATGGTTTCTGGTCCTGGGGAATCTTGAAGAGGCTAAAGGTCAACGATGTCAAAAAGAAAAGTGTACGAGAAAAAACCACTAAAGTCAATGGGGCAGAAGATAATGGAGATTTGTTGTAAGAGTTTGCAAGGAAATAACAATGCACATTATTAATTCTAATAAAGCGTTGATCACCTGCTACTAACACATTCTCACAGAAGCCTCATGAATCATGTGTCAAATTGCACTTCGGGGTGAAACTTTTCTGCAAAAACATTGACTTCTTTTTTTTTCACCTGCATACCATAATTATTCCTTTAAGAAACAGTATTCGTTGCATGTATGGTAATTAGAATATACCAAAAATATTTTGGTGAAAAGCACCAAAATAATCCATCATCTTTGTGCCACTCTGGTTATGCAAGTTTGCTGTATCCTCAGACAAAAAGTACTCACCAGTAGAATACAGATGCAATAAACTCGTAAATCTTGTCCCATTAATCCAGAGTCTGAGTATAATGCACTAAACAGGAAACCCCATCTAAAGGGTTAAAAGTTAAAATAAGATCTGAACCAGTTTACTTTGATTCTGTGATTAAAATAAAACCCATTTAGTCCATGAGTACTGGTGTCAGCAGAGCTTCAAAACATCTGGAGATTATTTGGAGCCCTTGTGCTGCAAGTTTGCAAGATTGTTTAAATTATGACAAAGTATATTAATGTGATACAAATACTTAATAAACTTTTTTTTTCTCCCCAGCATGTCCCCAGCAGAACAGTTTGGAAAAGGTAATAGCCCGTGGTTCAGTCTCTGTATGGATTCCTGACTTTTTTTGCCTGCATACATTGCTCTGTATCATGCTAGTCAGAAAAATATATTCAAGAAAGGAAATGGGATTTCCCATTGCTTAGCCAGTTTCAGCAAACAAATTTGAAGTATTTTGACTGAGCTGGCTACAGACAGACACATACTCATTGCAAGCTCTCTGTAAAACAATTAAATGTGTTTTTTAGAGAAGTAATGATTGTACTGTGTGAGATTTTCATTAGTTAATTTTATTTGACATTAAGTACTAACAGAAATATTCAGAAAGAAGCACTTAATACAAGCCTTCAAAAGTAAAAAGATAGGCTTGTTGTTACTTGCATAATTTGCAATGTCTTTGTAAGGTAACTCATAGAATCATCAGGGATTGGAGGGGACCCCGAAAGATCATCTAGTCCAATCCCCCTGCCACAGCAGCATCACTTCACTGGAGAAGTTATACAATCTGAATCACTCTGCATTGGAAGGGACCACC
>JAOXOE010000274.1:0-25397 GCA_028565055.1 Phoeniculus purpureus | reverse complement strand
CTCTTGTTCTGGTGCTGGCTGCCTGAGAGAAGAGAGCAACCTCCTCCTGGCCACAACCACCCCTCAGGTAGTTGTAGTAAATCTTACTTTCAAGACTTTTGCTCTCCTCTGACCACTCTCCAATCAGACCACACTTCTGCACAACCACAATCCAAAACATGCATTCAGTACAGACAAAGAACAGGCAATCTCAGTCAGCAGGAGAGACACAGCTGATGCTTCAGAATACTGGAGTCACCAAAGCTCATTGTGCTGTGCAAAACACAGTTAAAACTACACATGCAAGCGAAGAATTTGCTTAGCAGATTGGATAAGACACTAAAAATCCACAACTATACTGTGAGAAAGAAATCAACTTTGGCAAAAAGCTTAGTACAAAAATGAAGGCAATAATTAGAAGGAAAAAGCCAAATAATTATGATGATTATAGAATGCAAAAGCAAAGAGAAAAAAAGGGGAAATAAGTCTGTAAAAACCTATTACGAAATATAAAATATTAGAAAGCGATGCTGAAGGTGGCAATGAAAGATCCATGAATGTATTGGCTAAATAAAGAATGACCTTGAATTTTATTCAAAACTTAATTTAATTTGGAAACAGAACTTTTATTAGCATCAATACACAAAAAGTTTTTTGTTCTACTTTTGGAAAAACTGTTGATCTTGAGCTGACTAGCCTGTCACTAGTTAAGTACCTTTAACAGGAGTAAAATGTTTAAAATTAGCAATTATAGGATTTTTCTCTTGCACATTTCTATCTGGTGTTACGAACAATTTCAGAAAACCTGCTACCAGACAAATTCGAAAAAAGCCAGTATTGTTGTGCTAACACTGAAGAAGGGACACCTCGCAGGCAGCTAACTGTGCAACGTCACACATTTTCCTTTGCATCGACCCACAGAAACAAGGGGAGAAAAACCCACAGGTTTTTAATGAGTATAACAAGAGTAAGTGTAGAGCCTGGCATCTGGGCAAGAACAACCCCAGGTACCAGTATAGGTTGGGGACTGACCTGTGGGAGAGCAGTGTGGGAGAAAGGGACCTGGGGGTCCTGGTGGACAGCAGGATGACCATGAGCCAGCACTGTGCTCTTGTGGCCAAGAGGGCCAACAGCATCCTGAGATGGATCAGAAAGGGGGGTGGCTAGCAGATCAAGAGAGGTTCTTCTCCCCCTCTACTCCGCCCTGGTGAGACCACACCTGGAGTATTGTGTCCAGTATCCGGGCCCCTCAGTTCAAGAGGGATGTGGAGCTGGTGGAGGGAGTCCAGCATAGAGCAACAAGGATGATGAAGGAAGTGGAGCACCTATATTATGAGGAGAGGCTGAGGGAGCTGGGTCTCTTTAGCTTGGAGGAGATTGAGGGGTGACCTCATTACATAAATATGTGAAGGGCAGGTGTCAGGAGGATGGAGCCAGGCTCATCTCATTGCCATCTAGTGATAGGACGAGGGGCAATGGGTGTAAGCTGGAACATAGGCGGTTCCACATAAATATCAGAAGGAACTTCTTGCCAGTGAGGGTGACAGAGCACTGGAACAGGCTGCCCAGGGGATCTGTGGAGTCTCCTTCACTGGAGATGTTTAAGACTCACTTGGATGTGTTCCTGTGTGACTTGGTCTAGGTGATCCTGCTGTGGCAGGGGGATTGGACTAGATGATCGTTCGAGGTCCCTTCCAATCCCTAATGATTCTACGATTCTGTGATCACTGTGAAAGGAATGTGATTTACGCCAGTGAACTCAGTTTATGTAAAACAAGTCTGTCAAAGATATATTTCATTCTCTGATGAGCTTTCAGAAGTACAGGTGATAAAGGTAAGTGCATAGGTCTAATACACTCAGACACCTGTACCGCAGTTGACACACTCGTGCACTGCTTCTATTCCTCCTTGGAATTATTCATCTATGGTTTTAATCCAGCACATGTAAAAGGGATTCAGTACTTCTCAAAACACCCATTTTAAGAAGCGATTATCAATTAGAAACCATTAACTGGCCAATGGAGGCAGTAGTGGTGATTCATAGGAACTTGTGGACCTGTTAGACATGATTTTAATGAAACTTTCTTCTACAATCTCAACATAAAATCATTGCCAAGACACTTTGAAAAAAGCAGAGCGAGAAGAGTCGTATATAAAGGTGAAGACACGGCGTACGCACGGAATAATCCGTCTCACTTACTCAGCCAGGCCAATTTACTGTCTTGCACCTAAATGCTCAAATCATGTGTAATAACTGGGACATCCCTGGGAAAAGAAACAACAGGAATAAGGAAGATCATGGTCCTGGAAACACTACAATCTGTTTCTCCTGGCAAATTTAATTTGCTCTGTTATGTGAGAGAAGCCAAACAACATCTTTATAGAAACCCGGAGTGAAAGGGTGGCATGCTGGCCTCTAGAAACAATCCTCCTTTTGACAATAGTTAAGCCAGAGGGTAACGTGCGGTGAAGGTTCCGTACTTATTTCTAAACTATGTTCCCTGCTTGTCAGAAACACCCACTAGATGCAGTTTTCCACCATTAGCCTGCAGAAGTTACCCAACAAGGGGCTGCAGTTACCTGTATGGCAGTTTACAAACAGGGACATGGCTAGAATGAACCTGCTGCAGATGGTTCATTGTGCATTCATCAAATAATCTGTAGCCAAGTCTAAGTAATATACCCTAAAGGCACACAGAGACACTCAGCTACGCACTTTGAAGTTCACTGTACCACGAAACTATTGCCTGGAAAACGACACCTCCAACTTTCCAATTATAAACAAAAGCTCAAGAAATGAATTAAAATCAAGCAAGGTTCATGCAGCAAGTTGAGAAGATGAACAGTAAGTGCACAAAACGCAAAGCACGGTAGAGTTCTATTGTACAACCCAAACACAAACTGCCATCGCAGTTACAACACACATTCAATTATCAGCTACGGATTCAGAGCAACAATAAAACTGACATCACTGCGTTTTTCTAGGGATACACAGGGCAAAGGAGCTCATCTGGTTCCCTTTGACATTTCTGCTGGGTGACATTAGGCAGTGCTGTACAAAATTAGGTGATGGAAGCCTAGAAAAAGTGCCTGAAATTCTCAATGCATTCTATCTCTACAGGTTTAAACAAACCCATTCGGAAGACTCCGTCATACCTCACACACACATGAGATTATTTCACAGCTACAAATGTGATAGCTCGTGCTTTTGCTTCCTCTCAATATATAGCTTCTCCACGAACAGAAAGCACCTAGTGACCAGAAGAGAAATGTGGACAAGCTCTACATTTTCAGTACAGTGGCAACCGCATCCATGAGGCATTACAGTGCGACTTTGCTCTGAAAGAGTTAACTCGCGAGCTCCTATTCTCTGCAGTGCTGCATAAACACTGCACATTATTCTTACTGAGCATGCTTCATCTTTCCTGTCTGCACAGTCTTGGGCTGTCAATCACCTGTCAGTCCCCACCACATCAGCACAGTGCACATCACCAGGCTGTCAGCACAGCAGCTGATGAGACTTTGCTAAGAGCTGTCAATCAAACTTGTTTCTCTTATCTGTTCGGGAAATATTTTGTCTCCGAGAAACAAAGAACCTGGGCAACAATGAATGAGAGTCTAGTATTTACCCTTTTACAGGGATAGAAGGCTCTTAACAGGAAATGAGCATGTTTTATCCACATCAAGAAAAAAACCCAAACCTGCTCCATTAGGCACTTGTTTTCTCTTCTGGTTTTGTTTAAATCCTGCTTACTTCTCGACACAATAAATTAAAGAAAATTTCTTTTTTGCTGTCACTGTAAAATTAATTTCATGGTCTAACATCTTAGCCTCTGTTGACTGTAATTCACTGCCGTTTAGAACAGGTAGCGTTTCTTTGGGCTTAGGAATCTTTCTTTAGGCATTGCAATAGGTGAGCTTTCTTTGCATCTCACTGCAGCTTCCAAAATGCCAGGCTACAGAAAAGGCACATAGCTTACACCTTCGTTAAATTAAAATATCTATTTTCTCCAGCATTTCTCATTAGAACTCAATTTCAATACAGAACTTAATAACGTGAGCAGGGTTCACAGATAAGAGCATTCCAAAAGAATAGCTGAGAGGTACAAACACGCAGAAGAAAAACCCAGGTTTGCAGCGGATGTTTGACAGAAAGATCTTCTTTTCTGGAATTCCGCACTGGGGAGGAGGAACTGCAGAAGGTGAAGTTCTCACATCCATAGAAATAAAATACTGAAGAAAGAAAAAAGAGCAGCAAAGATGGGCAGAGCGGCAGTTTCAGGTCTGACACAGAATCTCAGCCTGAGAAGTTGAGCTGGGCTTTCAAGTGCACATCTACTCTAGGCAGAGTAACGTTCTGCGAAGGCAACTGGTCTACGTCTAATAAACCTGGCCATCGTATTATCACTAGTGGATCACTGAACTAACCTCTACATTTCCCAGGGCGTACGGAAGCAGCTTTACATGCCGTGCCATACAGACACACTTAGAGCAACCTCAAGGATCAGGACACTGCACTGTCTTGTGCCGTGCAAAGCAACCATAATCCAACGAGTTTATATCCCCCCTTTGGCCCCAATCTATTTGTCCCTAAACACTGAAGAATCTCAGAGGCGACAGAAACCTCACTACCCAACAGTGAGAGGACCAAAGAGAGGAAACCTGCTTTACTCAGGCTAGAGAAGAGCGCTGTAGAACATGGCAATGGGAAGACACACCTCAAAATAGATGATGGTTTTTGTAAAGCTGGAGTCTGGGACCATAAGGTGCCTGTTAAATAATAAGCACCTCAGTTTTCAGAGACAAAACAAAAGTGAGTTTAAAGTCCTTACTGTTAATATACAGTTCTGTCCAAGAAAAAGTTAAAAGAAATGGGAGGCAACAAAAAAATGTAGTTTTTTAAACTTGAACAACACAAACAGTGATTTACGTGCTCTGAACATTTGGCATTGGCTGTGGGACTGGGATGTCCAGGTAAGAGCAGAAGGCAGAGATGGCCAGCTGGGAAAAAGGTTGTGATAGGAAACCCATGGAAAGGAAGACTTCAAAGTAAGCGTGGAAAAGAGCCTCCAGAGAGGGTTGGAGCCTAATCCTGCAGTCAAGACTAGAGAAGAAGAGAATATGCAGGTTCCCAGCAGCTTCTCACTATGCTCTCGGGGGCTTTGAAGAAGGAAGTTGGGACAAACCACCGCGCTTCTCCTCATATTTGGCAGCTTAAGAAGCAAGATCCACACAGTCGCTGAGAATATGGAAGGAAAAGAACTGAGAACTGGCACAATGCAGAGAAGAACTGTAACCGTGGACAATAAAAACCTGTCCTTTCCACTCCCACCCCAAGATTTCTTCTGGAACTTAATTGCTCCAGAAGAGCCTATTTTGCTTCTCCAAAGAGGGAACCCATTCCCCAAAGTAAGGAAATGAGGTGGCAGCCCCACTCAAGTTTCAGAGGGGTAAGCCAGCCTCACACAGGCTGAAGCAAGACAAAGGCAGGCAATGGGGAGCTGAACCCTGGAGCAAAGGCAAGAAGTCAGCATCTTCCATCACTAGCAACTCTATGAACAACTTCTCAAAGAATGCCTGTTTCTCCTTTCTAGGGCCTAACCTTCATTCCATTGCTGTTTGTGCCTGCAAGAGTAAGAAAAACCAATTTGTCTCTTTGCTCTCAGCCAGCCCCAAAGTTTTTAATGTCCACTACACACGAACAAGCGGGCTGCTGGGCAAGGAGGCAGCTGTCTTGCTGGGGACAGCATAGGTGGAGACCAGGCACTTCTGTTTCTTGTCCAAAACTTAGTGTGCCAGCACTCAGCGTTCCCAGGCTCACCCAACAGGAGTCTCAGCCCACTAGCCAGCAACTTCATCAGTCACTTGGGTGGCATTATGGACCATCCACAATCATCATGGGGCGTACACTCAGCTTGGGCAGGCAAAGAGACACCCTAATTGGGTCTGCTCAGGAAGGACCTGTTACACACAGAAGTGAACTTTTACTAATGTTTGGTCTCTGAAGGAAGCAGACTGCTCTGTTCTCACTCCTGTATGTGTTTTTGGACAGAAACTTCCTTGGCAGGAACAGCGGACTGCTCTCAACACATAGCCTCCACTCTGCGCGCTCTCCAAGTCATGCTGGAGGTGGCCCCAAGCAGGGACCTGGACATTCTGGTACCCCCAGGGCTGCCCTCAAGGTCTGCTCTGATGGCAATGGAAATCCCAGACTTGAACAGCTCAAGCACACTCTTCAGATTATCACTACATAGGAATACCTGGTGTGTTAGAAAAATATCACTAATGTAGCTCAGAATTGCATCAACATTTACTCATGAAGGACAGGAAATGCGAATGAACAGGTGCTGAGCTTTAATTCCAGCTGCTGAGAATAACAAGGGCAAAAGCTACAACAGTTTGTGCAAACTAACAGTTTGGTCAGAAAATAAAACCAGAGGAAAAATCTTCTGTGTTAGCCACTTGTAACAAGGTGCCTGCAGAAATCTGATGTTTCAGTCGTGCTTACCAGCACCGATGCTAGGAATCGCAGCACTGCCCCATACCCAGATGTCCCAGTCACAGACAGCACAGCCATTATCAGGCATTTGTGACAACAAACAAGAGTATTTTACTCTTTGACAAACTCTTTCACACGCAGCTGTTTTCCAGAAACACAACTCCCTCTGATCTAACCGGACATTAATTCCTTTCTTGCTGGTGTATCTGTGACTGCAGGACTGATAACACAACCAGCAAATCTGATCTCTGACGAGTTGACTCAACCTAATCAGGACAGATCAGCTGTTACCAGCGTTGCTGCAGGCTGTAATTTGAGGACCTTCACAGAGTTATCATTGCTCTGAAAGGCAAGGAGCTGTAATTCTGTCAACACTAATCCCAGAACGTGCATTCAAAGTGGCTGCTATTTCTTCTCCAGGAGAAGGTGACACTTGTCAAATAGATACCTGAGATAATTGATAAAAGGAAGTGGAAGGATGGGAGTGATACAGCGACAATCAGTCACTCACAAAAAAGAACCACCTTGCAATATTCAGGACGTTTAGGAGAGACCGCGAGCTGTCACCATGAAGCAGGGGTCATTCTGAACAGAGCGAAACACCGCGCAGTGCAGCTCACCAACGTTCCCGTACCTCTCCATCGCTTAGTGCTGAAGGTATTCACTTCAAACGATCCGTACAATGAATTTTACCCCTTTTTCCCATTCAGCACATGTGAGCAATGCCATCGGGTTCATTCCCTGCTTCACTTATACTCAAGATTTGATTTAGGGCTTAATTAGGAGCATTCTAGACTTCCACCACTGTTCAGGCGATACCCAAGGCAGGTCCCTAATGCACGTAATCACATAGCTGATGAGATAATGATTGTCTACACCAGGTTTGGCATAATCTTTTCTGATCTGTGCTTAAATCTGGAAGCCCTATCCAGCAACAATACTGCCATTTCCTACAAAGTTCCCTCTCTGTGACAATTTTGCCTAAAAGACTTAGAACTTGAACATTTGTAGAAACCAAATTAACAAACAGTTCAAGCATAGCCAAGGGAAATAAATTCAAAAATTCCAAAGATTCTATTGTATCACATTACCTGCTCTGCTAGCAAATCATTTATTTTCACGGGATAGAATCCAGAGGAATTCCACCAAAAATGGACTACAACCAATGCAAATCCTTAACGGAACCCGATGGTCACTGAATACAAGCAAGCAACTTTGCCACCACTAGGGCTGCCTCTGTCTCTTAGAGATAAACTGTGTTTAGAAACTCAGGCTTGAAATGAGAACAAAAAAATATCTCTTACTGTATCGCTTTGGTCCATCTTCCAAACAAAATGAAAGCGTTAAGGTTGCATCATCTTCAAAAAATTCAGTTGCAAAGGCATCCCACCAGAGGTTGTCACTATCCTAGGAAGCAACAGATCATTCACTTAACAGGAGGCAAAATGACAGTAGGTTCACCCTTTGTAGAAGACATTTTCAGGACTGCAGTTTTGGGGTGCAGATGTCTATGATATTTCAAACTAATTTTCCCAGGTAAAGTTCTAGTTTCAATTGGAGATGAAAGCGAAAATGCTTAGTTCACTATACAATAAACCTTCATTTTATGGAGCACACTTCACATGTAAAAACTTTCATTCTCACAAATACATCTTTTTCTTCAAATGCTACAATGACTTTATAAATGAGTTGTAATAACATCATTATTTCCATCTCCCCCCTCCTTTTCTGGGATGTATGTCTCAAACGTTTGGTCCTATAACGAAAAAACCTCAGCACTTAATTTTATAATTCTACATAACCCAATTATCAGCATGAGCCGACCAGGAAGTTACTCAGAAACTAAACACAAGAGCCATTCCACCCCGATGCATTTCATATAAATACAATGCTACTGCGGTTAATTAAATACTAGAGAGTTTACTTAAATGCAATTGGTGTGAGACACCCCTAAGCTTTGGTGTCACGCATGTTTTGTAAACAGTATTTTAAGACGAGCTGTATATACCTAGCGCAGTCCACATCACCAGAACACAGCAATTATTAATCAGGTGTACCATATAAAGCACACACAAATACACCACTGCTGGTGTCGACAGCTGGATCAGGCATTTTCAGACCTAGGCGACCAACAGCTGGCACCTGCGCAAGGGTTTTCACGGAAGTCAAACAACAACAGAACCTGCCAAGTTTTTTCTCCAAAAGGGTATAATTTAGTGGATATCTATTACATATTGGCCACTGGAATGGCCTGCCCAGGGAGGTGGTGGAGTTGCCGTCCCTGGAGCTGTTCAAGGCAGGACTGGATGTGGTACTTGGTGCCATGGTCTAGCCTTGAGTTCTGTGGTAATGGGTTGGACTTGATGATCTGTGAGATCTCTTCCAACCTTGGTAATACTGTGATACTCTGTGTGTGATACATTTAATGGTTGGATTTGAACTGTTTGGAGCAGTCTCTTCTGCTCCTTTAAGACCCCAAGATTTAAACCACTTGCACCATACAGGATCGCTTCTGAAGATGCTCCAGTCGCAGCCTTCAGAGCCGTCCCATCCTACACATGGCAGCTGCCTTCCTAGTGCACAAAGCCAAGTTCACACAGCATACTGAGGACTGACTACTTCTTTATGCCTGAGCAATACACAACTAAGCCAGAAAATATTTGTTATCCTGACAGGAAAGACTATCCTGACACCCAATGCTGATTTAAGACAAGACGTGTATGTATCTCATTCATTGCATGTACACGTGGAGAGAAAAAAACTACCTGGGTTTTTCAGTTCTGCTTCTGCTTCTCCTGAAGATGTTACTACTCGTTTTCACCCCCAGCTGCTGAGCAGACTGTTTTTCCTGCCTCACAACTTCACTCTGATTTCTGTCAAGCATCCAAGGAAGAAATTGTAAAGACAGGTGTTAGCATTCCACCTCCTGACTGGGTCAAACCTCTTGGCTGGGTCAAAGCCCGAAATTCATCTTCCTCACCAGGGCTCATCTACTCAGCAGTAGCAGGACAATGACCAGGAGGGCCCTGTGCTACTCATTAAAAATGCACAGGAAGAGGTATCTGAACCATCACCATGCCTTAGAAATTTACTGCTCAGATTTCCGTTGCTTAGAAATCTGTTGTCACGGAGAGCTGCTGCTCTTTCCTCTTTGCTGGTGTATACCTGATGAGCATTTCCACCTGCAACCATTGCTACCAAGGAGCCACAACAGTAAGTACAGAATACACGTGTAGGTGTTCAATACAAGCCCAGCAACCACCTTCTAGCAACACTGACCCTTCCTTGGGACAGCCCGCAGGTGACACTGTGAGCTTGTATAGGGTGCATTGTCCAACAAGTAATTAAGAGCTCCAGTGCTCTTCATTTCTCAAAAGAGAGGCTGCAGCATCACTCAGCTGGGACCCCCTCAGACATACTTGTCACAGGGAAGGAACAGGGCAGTGGAGACTGGCAACGACACACGCCGTGCTTTCAGCTCCGGTTAACTCAGCAGCTTTGCCTCACGGGAGCTACTCGTGTAGTTGGGACGCAAACAAAAGACAGACCAGAGCAGGGAAAGTTCAGGGCCTCACGGCAAGACGACACAGATTTGCACCCACTCTCGCTTCCAGAAGTCTGAGGGCAAGGCAAATTTGGAGACAGACTTGCTGTGGATTCCATCCCTGAACAGATGAAACACCCAGGCTCTGTCGGAACTTGGCTACTGCCCAAGGTCTTTATCTTACACTCTTTTGTGCTTTATGTCAGGAAAAAGGAAAAGCAGAAAGTGCAGCACCCCACCCCAACCCTTAACAGGATATAGAAACCCTCTGTCGAGCTCAAATACACTTTGCTGCCCAATTCTCCGCTCCATCCTTGCGACAGGTGGACACAGCTCCTCTCACAGCGAATAAAACCAAACGAGGTGTCCACTAGCTAAGCTGAAAAATGATCAAGTTATGGGAAAATAAATAAATAAAGAAGAAGAATAAAATCACCCCCTTTTTCTTGCAAAAAGGGGACAGTGAGGCAAATCTGCCCCCAGGCATCTCTAACTTATGCTCTGACAGGTTACGGGGGATTTTGCTAGAGTAATTATTTTTCTATTCAACAATAATGAGAAATTACCATGGCAACCTCACTTTCACGTAGCGCATTCACATGCTCAAACACCGAAATAATGACCGAAACATAACAAGCAAAAAATAGTAATACTTTAAAAATATTTTTCATTAAAACACACTTAAAGAACGGGTCAAAGGAGAGAAGAGGGCAGAGGCAGCCACCAGCAAGCTGGGTCAGAAGTGACGATGCCATGCTGCTGTGCACCAGGCTACCCAAGCAGCAGAATGTCCTCTGTCATAACTGTCACTGTTCCCTCTGATTCCGTCCACCCCTGGTATTATTTGCAATTTCAAGCATGGCTCTAGTCTGAATAGGGTCTCCAAGTAAATGGAGTCCCAGGGTTTCAATATTTGACTCTGATTTCTTTGGCAAATGTAATCAGATTTTAAGTACAATGATGTTCTTTTCCCCCCTCCATCTAACAACCCCACGTGTAATCTGAGAGTCAAGCTGGGTTCTTCCTTACCCCTTGCACACTTTCATGATTAAGAGCCTGCAAGCCAAATGAAGCTTTTCTACTTGCCTGCGATGGTGACTGCTGAACCAAGAGAGATCCTGCAGCTGAAATATACGGCCAGCTGAGCCTACGGCCTCTTCTCCAAATTCCTGCATTTTTGTTTAGTGACTTGGAAGGCAGAAAGGAGTTAACGTGAAAAGTCAGTACACGACACCACGCTCAAGAGTGGACGCAGATACTGGAATTGAGAAGTATTTTGATGGATTCTATAAATGACCTGAAATGACGATGAAATTCAATAGAGTGAAGCGACAAACGCAAAACGGGTGGTAACTGCAGAAACAGTCCCAATCATAAAGTAAATACGTCAGCAATCTGTTGCTTTTGCAAATAAGGTAAATATCTCAGATCTAATTCCCTTCTGTTACAGCAAACACACCTCTTGAAAGACTTAACTAAAAGAGTCTGTCCATTCCTGGAGCGCTGTGGCCAGGTCTGAGCCGCCCACTCTTAAAGAAAGTAGCTGAGAAGAGAAGGAATCGCGAGTTTAAAGACACAAGCAAGCAAACGAACCTTCAAAGGACTTACAAGAAGTGGGGCAGAAGAACTCTAGAACATTAGCTGTGTTTAGTATAAGATAGAAAAAGCTCACAGGCAATGGGATGACCGTTTTCAACAATATGAAAAGAATGTGAAAAGACCTGTATAAAGAAGGGCAACCACTTGTCCTTGGTGGCCACCAAGGATACAGAAGTAATAACTCAGTTCCCTGCCATCGTGGATTAAGTGTTTGAATCTCGTGTTACAGCTTTCTAGGCTAGTGGTTTGCAGAAAGAAAGGACCGCAGATCATGGCTACTGTGTCCCCAAGAAGGATGGATGCAGAGGTCTCACTGCTTAAGAGCCTTGGACAGAGCCGCCCCATCACAGCAGTACCCAGCAACAAGTTATCCAGGGCGTATTTAAAACAGATTCACAGAAACAAGTAAATGTGCTTCTGAATTCACACTGAATTCACACCAAAAGCATCTGCTCTGAAGTGGGACTTTTTTTTTCTATAAGCACTTTTCAGGGAGGAGCTGAATTTTAAACATCCACCTATGTGGCTTGGCATTGGACAAGGCAAAAATAGAAAGACAGAGCGCCCTCGGGAGCTCACATTCTTCTTCTGGCCCCTGCAAACCTTCCCTATTGACACTTACTATTTTCAGAACTCTGTATGTCCACACTCCTCTTGGCAACATACCCACTTCTCATATTCTTTCAAGTGAATGCCGTGCAAGGAAACTGCTGTTTCCCTAAGGACAGCATGGTGTTCTTCCCCTCACCCTGCTCCCTGCAAATAAAAGTACACTTGAGCCTTTAGAACGCAGCTCAAGATAAGATTTTGCAATTAAATACACCTGTAAAAACCATACACCCATTACAAATGATGAAGGAGATAAGACCAGTGTCATAAAAATACCCTGACTCAAACACGTGTACTCAGAACACACTGACAGACCATTCAAGTGAAATGCCTGGATACAAGAAAGCCGTGACTTCCCCCGTGAGCTTTGAATTAGACCCATCTTCAATCCACACAACACATTTAAGGCTCTGGTGTAAATCTCACAGAAGTAACAAATGAAAAGTTATCTGTATTTCTTAATCGTTTGCATTTGGACACTTGACTACTGGTCTGTAGGCTTGGCTCTGCAGAGCACGACGTTTGTATAATCTGGTCTAGGGTGTTTTTGCTATTTCTACAAGTTCTATGTGGAGTATTGATATGCTGAGCCTTAAATCGATTTTCTTGGAAACAGTATGAACAGAGTGAAAGTGTGAAATACTCATACAGAATGTAGATGAGAAACTTACACAGGCAAAAGGCTGCCTGTTATCATTCGGGTACGAGGAGATGCACACCTACAGCTTACATCCAGAGCACCTTGTTCACAATACAAGGCGCCTTGTGCAGTTATTAAAAGCACCTGAAAAAGAGGAGCAATCAAGGCAGTTTTACAAGGACCACTCCCATTGCTCTTGCATTTGTTTCTGTATCACCTTATTTATCTTATCTTAATATGAAGCATGTTTTAAATAGCAATGGCACTTCAATCTTGGAGTTAGTGGTATCTTACAGAGTCTCCTGATCCCCACCTCCTGCACGCAGTACCCGACTCTATTTCTTCCATTTGTTATGTCACACATACTGACAGTTTTAATGGCTTCCTTTTATTCCACTTACTAGTGTGGCTGGATGCCGTCGCTCACACGATGTGTAGTAAAACTGGCAGAAAGATTTTCAGACTTGGCTTTTGCCATAAGTAGTTTTCTGTTCTGTTTTATACTTGCACCCTCTTGCCAAAGCTCTGTTCGATGCCCATAACAGATCAGTTTCTTCAGCTAACTTAGTAATCAATTACATTAGTGTTTACATTTGACTTTGGAACTTATCTTTGTTTGTGCAGTAAAGAAAACACCACCAAGCGTCTGTTTTATTGACAAGAATACAACAAATCCCCTCAGCAACGCCGCCTTCGAGAACCCGACTCCAGCGCAAACCGGGGGAAACATCTCTGCTTCTGCAAACCAAGTCATGCTATTTTCTCAATGTACTCTGAACCCAGGGAAGTGGGAATCAGCATCACCACAGCAAAACAATTATGCTGTAATCACACTGGCCATACACCTCAGCTTTGCAGATACACCGCTCTGGAACAGCATCACTTAGACTCTCAAGTAACAAGTCCAGACTGGGCAGTTGTGCCAGGGCTTAGGTTAACTGAAACATGCTGACACGGATATGAGGAAGAGTTTTAATATTTAGGAGGATGGTTGATCTCTTTCTTGTCATATGGCCACTAAACGGTGACAAATTGAGATCCTTTCACGTTCTAGTAGTTGCACCAACTGCTCATGAGAGTGGCAAACAGCCAAGCCAGTCTACACGCAACTATTTAAGTATGATTATAGCCATTACATCTGAACCACCCAATTCTTCCATCTATAGAAATGCTACACGTAGATTAAGTTGGATATCCTATTAAAATTGAAGCTTTTTAAATTACAGAGACTTTCTAACTTGAGTAGTCAGGCAAGGGTAAGACATGGCTATCTGTTTCAGTCTAGCAACAACCAAAGAATGATGCCTGGTCACAAAGCCATTATTTGATATTGTTTAAATTTGATCGCAGCTTGCAGACAAAAGAGGAACGAGTCCTTTAAATATTTACTCTGTTTTACTGTTCTCCACAAGCAAACAGATACACATTGCAGAATGTAATACCTTGCTGCAAGCAGTACAGAGAAGAAAGGGTTAATTTACGAAACATGCCTTTTCACCTGCTTCTTTAATTTGAATTTATTATTTCCACTCCTGGAACTTGTGCACAAGAATGGAAGGGACAGAAAAAAAGAAAGGGAGAAAAAAGATCAATGAAGCTGGGCTCAAGACATAATCCACTGCCAATTCTTTACAGCCGCTACGGCATCATCCTTGATATTTCACAGCAATATTATCAGTAACTAGCAGGAAATGCTCTTTTGTCCTTTATAAGTACATGGGATAAGGTTACACTTGGTCTCTACGGATAAGACCTGTATTTTGGCTGGGTGAACAAAAAGCCTGGGCATTAACAACTAATTCAGGCACAGCTGTTAACAGAAACGGACACTTCCATCCATAGCATAGCATCAGTTTGCATTTTGGATATATACCATGCATGTTAAAGTCATGTTTGTTTTACATTTGAGCTTGCTTTTCAACAGGCAGGCTGGGAACAGTAATAGATATCCTCAGTAGTATTCTCTATCCACCATCACTGCAGAAAAAACACAAAACTCTGGGCTGTGATTAACCGAAATGACCACAGCTACACTTCCCTATTCTGCCACAGAATGCCCCACAGCCCGAGCCTTTGAAAACAGTTTATAGAGATGGAACATTAAGCGTGTCCATTACCTACTGTACTGCCATCAGTCATAAGAATGTTCTTATTTTATTCTGACATTTTGACCCGGATTCTTTCTAACCTTGTTTACTTCCATCTCTCTGAGTAAATGGAAGCTACTGTGCTAGCTGTCCCAATTAAAAGGCAGTAACCAGTACTGTCATCAGTGAACGCAGAGCATCACACATGGTACCTCACTAGAGCAGAGAGGAGAAAGTCATAGTGCCAGCAACATTAGTAAAAGAGTCTCTCTGTGCCTACTTAGCCAACTGCACCAACTCCGTAAAATTTAGTGAACACAACGCCTTTATCAGGTACTACAGTGAAAGTAAAGACTGTCAGCATTTAAATATGGCTGTGGAAACGCAATGAAGAACGACCTTGACACCTCTATTTCACACTGAGCTTGCATTACTAGAGACAAGCACAAAGCTGGGACCTTCAGAGGTCTCTGCCTCTGAACAACTACAGCCTAAGCTATGACACAACAGTTTGTACTTTAAGAGGTAACAAACAGCTGTTTGACTGAGCTAAGGAAGCATACAGCTTTTATCTCGTATGCAGGTCTAGTAGCCCAGGCAGGGAAGGGAAACCCAGACAAGCCAAAGCACGCTTCTACTACCTACATTCCAGTGTCTTAGAGAAGCATCAAATGGTGACAGGGCTACGTAATGCAGACATAAAAAGTTGATTTTATCATAAACAAAGACTAAATAAGTTCAAACGACATGACTTTGAGAAGAGTCTTGCTAAGACTCAGCAAAAGACTTAAAATTAGGATCATTCTTACATGCTTTGCTCGACTGTCATCAAAGTATGCACTTGTTAGCCCAGAATTCAAATTAATTACATACTATGACTTAATTATGACTTAAGCATTGCAAACCAGCTAAAAGCCTAGTACAGTGTTGGACAGCTCTAACCGAAGAGCTGTTGTTTGTGGGGAAGGTTCATGAAATGGAATGTACGCCCCATCACCTTTAGAGGACACAGTCTCACACACACAAGCTTAATTTAGCATTTAGTAGTGAAACAGAAACATTTAAGAGGGAAGTGTTTGAGAAATGGCTTTTGTTCTTACTATTTACAAGCCTGTCTACACTTCAAACTGCACGTTGTTGGCTGCATTTAAGTGCTGAATGATATAATTGTGATCCTGGGTGTCCAGGCATCAGCCAAAGAAATTGTGACAGCACTCACTGTTATCATTCCAGACAGTGCAGAGAAGGAAACGTTACAGCGCTTCACAGAAATGCTGGTAAAAGGTAACGGTGAAGTGTAAAATCAAATTGTTATGAGCTACTAATAAAAAAAAAAGGCAACTACATCTTTGCTACATAAAGAGTGTATAGTCTTTAAACGAAAACCCCCACTGTGGGAATCAACAGATCATTGCATGAAAGAGACATAGCCACTTGCAAATTATGTCCCTTTTTAAAGGACGACTTCTTCAGTGTAGCACAAGTACATCGTAAGTTAACTCCTGCACACGTTCCATACGAAGCAGTATTAGTGATCACAGACATCTGTCAACTGGCAACATCACTCCATCAACAATGTTAGCAGTGCTAAATGCACGGTTCAGAATTGAAGCTGCTTAAGAGAGAGATAAGAAAAAAGGTAGCACTGAAGGATGAAGTTAGCAAGGCCATATTGTAGACTATATTTATTTAGACCAGTTTTCAACACTACAGCGTAATTAGTATCTCCCGTGTCAGCCATTTGGTCCAATAACCGGCTGAAGTGGTCAGATGCTGAGGGTTTTGAAAAACAATACAGCTAAATGTATTAGCTGTAATCTTTCATATACAAACACACGTGCACTCAAATTTAATCAAATATTAAGGCCGAGATTTTCAAAGACAATTGAAAATTAGTGCGTAAGTGTCTTAATTAAATTCAGTAGGAATCTGACATTGGAATACTCTTTTTGCAAGGCTCCAAATCCCAGCATGAAAATGGAACTTGTTGCATTTGCTGAATCAAAGCTGGAGGGTGACAACAGGGCTGGGATTCATTTCACCCCAAGACAGTTGTCTAAATTCATACGAGATAAAAAGCCTCCTGGAGATATCTGTCTCTTTCACTGACTGTAGAGGGAGCCTAGAGAATCGTTCAGTTTAGCCATGTAACTTTTATAGGCACAACAGTAGGTAACATAAATCCTATTCCACGTATCTACCAAGAATTTTAAATTCAAGAAGAAAACTGGTAGAGGTTTTGTGAGCTTACATAGTGAAGGACAACTATAAGTGAAAGACTGGGTGAAACAACCATATCTACTTTGTCTAGATTTTTACAGCCTTGGCAGGAAAGCCTATAAATGATGTTCAAGTTTTTTGCTCACAGTGCTCAAAGACCTCCAGGCTGCCAGGTTCCTGCTGTTTCGTATAAAAAGCTCCGAGTGGCAAAGAGAAGTTGGAGCATTGGTTAAAGATTTCTGCCAGTATAAAATGTTTTAAATGAAGAAGATGTAATTATTTGCCTGGCTTCCTACCTTCACTCCTTGGCCTGCCATAGCTGCCAATAATGACCCTCAGGTCCTTGGTTTTATTGCATGCTGTATTTGGATATAAAATTCCTGTGCAATATGCAATTAAAATAGAATTGTCCATATGTACCTTCTTAAATCCTCAGACATCTGAAATAAAAGGAACTCCCAAGTCAAGGTAACACACAGTATTGCTGTTTCTCTTGGATTACTCAACAGAGTAACCTCTTGGGTTACCATCAGATCGCTGCTTCTCCCTGTTTCCATTACGGAGCACCACCCTTCTCAAGCACCCAACGCTAACAGGCGTGTGGCAGCCAAGACTGACTAACGAAAGAACAGTAACAAGGAGCCCAGGTTGCTCCAAGGATGCGTTCTCAGATGACAACGTGTACAAGTTTTGACGTTGAGATGCACAGGATAGCAAACTTCTTAAGTCTACACTTGCATTCACAAATTAAAACTCCAATGGAGCTCTGTGAATCACCTGCTTACGACGAGAAAAACGACTCAGATCGAAAACTGTTACTGCTGTTGCTGCTATAATAGTGTGTAACTCTAACAGACCACCGGCACTGTCAGCAACGTGCAGGCTGCTAAGTCTGCTCAGTTCTTGTCCTGAAAGGCACTGGAATGAGGAACCAAAGCACACACTGTGAAATCCAGAGGTTGCGGTAACAGAGTGGGTTTGCATGTTTGCTTTAATTATGACCTTTAAATTTTCATTTCAAGAGAAACGGGAGAAGTTATACTTGCCAAAAAACGCTCCCTTTCAAAACTCAGTCTGCAATGAGCGAAGCACAGCTCTCTTCTAAATGGCACATCTTGTCAACCCCATTTTAAGTAAAAAGGCATCGCTGGCAATGATAAGAATGCAGTTTGATGAACAAGGTCTTCAGCTATTACGTACTGTAACAAATCAAAAATTCCAGAAGTTCCATGTGGGTCCCCAGGGAAATGCTATTTAATAAAGCAAACACCAATATTGAATGTGACAGAATTCCATTTGCAACAGAATCCCATCCAACTGAGCTTGGCTGCAGCTGAAGCAATTAGAGAAAGCTGTGATTTAATGATTATGCTAAAACCCTAGACAAACAAAGTTCTCACCTACCAAGTGGCCACTTAGCTGTATCACTACTACCAAAATCCTTGTAGGATTTAATTTGCTGTCAGTCAACTAGCAGCAACATGAGCAATTATTTACTAAAAATGTCCACTTACTGGCCACCCTACTGCTTAAACATGAAAAATGTATAATCTAAATCTAAACATGGTACGTATGAACTACATATGTCAGGGAGATCACCCAGTAAGGTCGTCAGCTGTAAGCAGCTGAGACCTGGTACGATCGAGTTGGAAGTTTGTAACAGGCCAGTGTTTAATTCCATTATTAGAAACAAAGAAAAATACAACTGTATTGTGTATGATAATCCACCAGGGCCTCACCTCCGGGTCCAGAAACATCTAAAGAAATTTTAAATACCTTTTCATCACAGCAGGAGCCTTCTACGAATTACAACCTATCACTTCAGACTCTGCGCACCTGTTAGATGAGCGGCAAAACACGCGGTTGTCTTAGCTTTTGAGACATGGTATTTGGCCTTCTACACTTTGTAATGCTTTAAAAATGTCTTTGTAAAGTTGTGGGACTTAAAGCACTACAAAAAAGGACTACATGTATTGGCAAACTTGGCAAACTTGTTCACGGAAAGTTTGTGAACCCTCACTGCCTTCCAGGTGGAAGCATCTTCTGATGAAGTGCAAGCAAAGCCATGGGAAATGCAGTTCTCTTCTTCCTCAATTGCTTTAAGGAACAGGAAAGATCCACACATGGTGTGTATCTATAGCCTGCAGAAAAATCCTAGTGTTGATATGGCCCTTTGAAACCATCAAGAATGCTCAAACACACAGAAAACTGTTTTAATGAAAGAAAACATTTTTACACAGTGAATCTTGCACAGGGCTGTTGCATAAGGGAGTGAAGCAAGTTAAAGAGCTATGTACAGGATTGCATTTCTTAGGCAGCCAAGACCCATTTTCACAGACCTACATCCTCACATCTTAACAAAAAGAGGTAGTGTGGGGCTTGAGGGTATTTCTGTTTGTTTGGTTTGCTACAGCTGTGCACTTCTAACTTAAATACTATTTTAGAATAAGCAATAATTGTGTTCAAAATCCTACCTTTTTTCCAGTATTGTGTGCTCCTCAAGAGTGCTGCAAACCCAGAGCATCTACAGTTTCAAAGCTTTTCTGAAAGACTTCCATTCAGACCATCGAAGATCCTGAGAAAGCAGCAGGAGCTTTGAAAAAGCCAGAGAACTACAGGAACCCATTTCCAAGAGCTGTCATCAAAGAGTAAGACAGTGCTCTAGGACAGGAAAAACAAGGCTTTGGTATCACCTTTCCTTTCTTCTTTTATCCCCAAAATAATACCTGCTATGTTTTAGACTGTAAAAGAGGCTGAAAGAAACCCCACCCCAGAAAACAGTTGGCTACTGCTCAGAAAGCCTGAAGCCATTAACTACTAATGGCTCGTTTGTGTAGCCAAAAGCCTCCAGCTGCTCATGGCAGGAGCCATGAATGCCCAGGGGATGAAACCAAAGATTCCCCTGGGGGTGCATCGAAAGGGGGTTTGTGATGATTGGTTTAGAGGAAAGTGCCACGGGCATCCCCTTCTACCCTGCACCTTGATAAAAGACACACTGCCAGGTAGGTGGGTGCAGCAAGAACCACCAGTGCCAGTTTCGTCCCACATGGAGCAAGACAGAGCTACCCTGAGCACCACAAGCCTGGAGATGTCAGAGCAGTGAGCTAACCTTAAAGAGGAAAAGTCTCGAAAGCCCAGAGAAGGAGGAGGGGGGAGGTCCCTGCTGACTTTGCCATGTGGCTGGCCACCATATTGACTCACCGAACAGCAGCAGGAGAAACCACTTGTCATTCTGCGGCTGAGAAAACTGGGGATGCTTGAGTAAGCAGGAGAATGGAGCCCTGAGGGGCATTCACTTTGCTCAGTGGATGGAACCATCCACGCAAGAAGCTGGAAAAAGACTTCTAACTCTTAAACCTTTGGTAGAATGCTTGGGAAAGGGGGATTTGAGATGTTCTAGGCTGGCCCTTCCTCTTTCACTGCAGAGTGTGTAAGTGTCCCTTGCCCCAGAGGAGCTGGCCTGAAGCCAGAGACCACTTACAGCATTCTTTGCCCATTTTTTCTCAGAATATGTGTAATGGCATTGTGATGGAGTTTCTGTTTTATGTGTTTTCACTTGCTTGGGCTTTTTCTTCTTTCTGTTCTTAGCAATAGATTTAACAAACCCCTTTTGTTTTCCCTAAGCTGCTCCATTGCCTGGTAAAGTCTATCTGAGACCCTCCTTGAGACCTGGCTGCCTTTCTTTGTGTTGTTTGTTTTAAACCGGGACAGATGGAACATCAGAAAAGATTCACAGTATCACACAGTATCATAGTATTACCAAGGTTGGAAGAGACCTCATAGATCATCAAGTCCAACCATTTACCACACAGCTCAAGGCTAGACCATGGCACCAAGTGCCACGTCCAATCCTGCCTTGATAAAGTCTTCTTAGACTAGGGGGAACTTAGGTTAAATGGAGTTCGGAACACATGGATCCACATCAAGCAGCTTGGTTTCTACCAAGGCAGTAACAACCAGAGTGAGATGTTATCATATGCGTACGCACCGTTTAATCAAAGCCCACAAAATTGATCGTGTATAGATTTCTCTCTAAGTCCTCAAATAAAAACTAAATAAAGCCAAATAGCACAGATGATCTGAGCGTGCTGGGTTCAGGTGCTGACTGCCCAAACATCTTTGCACTCCCCTTCTCCAAATGAGTTCCTCCACAATCAGCTTTATCTTCACACAAGATTTCTGTATGTCATACTGAAGGACCACCTCCCTGTTTTAGAACAAACTACTTCTTTTTCTCTGCCTCTTGCTGTCTTAGTTCTGTTTTCTCATTTGGAAGAGTTCTTCTCAAGAAGATGCATTGATACAGATGTGCATACAATAGCTTTTTGTTAATATTCTCATATTTTCTAGTAGTTTCTCCTGAACCAGATCATCTGCCTCTTAAAATCATAAAGTAAATTATTCCTGGTCTGTGAATGAATAAACCTTTTGTGACCTACACAGGTGTTTTCTGAAGGCTGCAAGAGGCCCATTGGCTACTGTGAGGCCAGCACGGAGCCCACCATGTATCTCGTAGCGTATCAGTGAAGACAAGCGAGTGCATTGAAAATCTATTATGCCTTGTATTAATGAAGAGTTTCTTGTTCTGACTCCTGTGGATGTTCTAGTTCAGGAAGGCTCGACATCTGGCAGATGTCAGATTTGGGTGGACTTCCTTCTGACTTGACTCAGAGCCCTCCAGTACAGCTGACAATCGCGAGCCTTCGCGTCACAAATCCTCAATGGACTCGCAGTTCAGAAGCAAAGCAGCTTCCCTTCTCCATTAAAATACTGAGACACCTTGCTCTGAAGGGACAACACAAGCAGGATTTTGCTGTCAATGTTCTCCTCATTCCCATACCAATACTCTAAGCACTCATTAGTAGCAGTCAAGGAGGTGATAGTGAAACTGCCCAGGGGAAACAGCCTAGGAGCTGCAGAGATACCATTTCAAACGTCATTATACAGTGTGCTGCAGCCACACAATCCTATGGGGTTTCAGTTGACACACACCAACTGAATCCAGTAGTCAAGATGGGACAAGAAAGCAGAAGTACCCTCTACATTGTACAGGATGAGTCTCAAAAAAAAGAGTGCCAGAGGGATACATCTAACAGATCGAAACGTCAGCAGGAGTGCATAAAAGGGAAGATGATGCTCCACAATGATAATAAGCACAGCAGTCAGGCTTAATAAACATCTTAGAAATGTAAGGTGAAAAGGTGGTACTGTGTGAAGTAACTGTAGCTCTAAGTATTGATGTAGCTACTGCTACCATAAATACCTTGGAAAAACCTACACGTTTCAATACAAAGAAAAAATACATCCCACTCAGATAATATTCAAAATAATTCTGGTTATCTCGCTGACCTGCAGGATCTGTCCCAGGTGAGATGCAGCAGTGTTTTTTCTGCACGGTGTGGTAATGGGAGCAGACAGACAACGTAGCTTAACATTTGAATAGTTTATCTCCTTGCTACAAGCTTAGAATAAGTAGGTCCTGTGTTCCTCTGCAGTGGATTGTGAACTCTGTAGCTTGTCCTGCTGAAAAATTAACTTGAAATCAAAGCTCTCAGGTCCCCTAGGTAGATAAAGAAAGTCTGGAGGTTTTTTTTGTAAGAACAGGTGTCTATCCTAACTGTAGCCATGGCTTCAGAGAGAACCTTAAGTGTGACAAAGTGTATGCAAACATGAGCAAGGCAATAAAGGGAATTCTAAAATCTTTTTCTTCTTCAATGGGATGACATTTAAGCCAATTGCCTGATCCTTCAGAACATACCTCTGCTTTGGGTAGAATCACTTAGAGACTTGTCTACTTTAAATACTTACGTTCCTTCTCATGGCCATCAATATCAGATAACTGGAAGCTCACTTGAAGGCAGGGTGTTAAACAGAGTGCAAATTTCTCATTTGGAGCAGAAGACACCATGATCATCTTTGATATTATCATTTCTCATTCAGCTTCTTTCATTTGAGTGTTGGTATCAAAAGAAAATGACCTGAACATATTAAAGATGATACAAGTTTCACTATTCCCTCTTGCATATGACTTAAAAATTAATGGTTCATTAATATCAAAACAGATCTGCTTTGGGGAGACCTGATCAGAATTCAACACTAGGATATCACAGGCATTGAGAGCACTGCTGATGTGTTTTTAAAAAGAAGCATGCCTTGTATGTTCTTTCCACTGCCTTCACCTGCAAAGGCAGCATCTCTGCGTCAGTGACAGAATAAATAAATAATAAATAACTCAGCAGTTCTCAAAGGGACAGCATTTTGAACCAATATAAGAAAAAATCAGCTCATTTTATCTATTTCATTAGATACTACCCACTCGTAGGAAGAAAAAGATGGCAGCTCCCCTTCCTTTGTGCAGCAGAAAAGTAATACAATCTGACAGGTTTTTATGACTGACCTCCTGATACCTACTGGTGCATAAATATGCAGTTGTTAAAACATCACTAGGGCCAGAGTTATCCCCTCTTGACTATGATTCTGCCAAGTCGTAAATAAATAAACTAAAAATAGAGTTCCAAAATAATGTGTTCTATTTAGCAGATTCTGCCACTAAAATATCACGTCTGAAGATATCTCCAAAGAAGAAAGCTGAGACTTCGGTTTTGCATCTTCACTTGCCAGATGTTGCACAACACTTGGTAAGTAGAAACACTATCTATATGGCTCTTCAGAGACATGTGGTGACTTCCAGGGGTGCATACTGAGACCAGTACAGCGACAGGCAATGGGATCAAATGCACCCTCAACAAGCTGGTAGATGATGTCAAGCTAAGTGGTGCAGTTTGCGGTCAAGAGGTGCAGGTCTGCACCACCAGGTCCAGAGAGACCTGGACAAGCTTGATAGGTGGGTCCTTGTGATCCTCCTCATAAGGTTCAACAAGGCCAAGTCCAAGGTCCTGCACCTCGGTCAGGGCAACCCCCAGTATCAGTGCAGGCTGGGTGATGATGGGATTGACAGCACACCCATGGAGAGGGTCTTAAGGATACTGGTAGATGAAAAGCTGGACATGAATGAACAATGTGAACTCACAGCCCAGAAAGCCAACTGTATCCTGAGCACCATGAAAAGAAGCATGGCCAGCAGGTCAAAGGTGATGATTCTTGCTCTCTACTACACTCTCTTGAGTTTCCACCTGGAGAACGGTGTCCAATTCTTGATTCCTCAACATAAAACATACATGAATGTGTCAAGTCCAGAGGAGGGACACAAAAACTATCGGAGGGCTGGATGATGTCTGTTATGAAGAAAGGCTGAAAGATCTGAAAGCATTCAGCCTGGAGAATACAAGGGTCTGAGGAGACCTTATTTTGGCATTCCAGTACTGAAAAGGGGTTTCTAAAAACAATGGAGAGTCTTTTTAATAGTGCATGTTCCAACTGGACAAGGGTCAATGGTTTTAAACTAAAAGATGGTAGATTTAGACTAGATATAAAGGAAGACATTTTTTACAGTGAGGGTAGTGAAACAGTGGAAGTGGTTTCCCAGAGAGGTGGTAGAATCCCCATCCTGGAAACATTCAGGGTCAGGTTGGATGGGGCTCTGGTCAATGTGATCTAGTTGAAGAGGTCCCCGCTCACTGCAACAGTGTTACTCTAGATGACCTTTGAAGGACTCCTTCAATCCAAATGAATCTATAATAGAGACCCTGTAGGCAGTGGGCTTCTGATTACGCACCGATCACAGTATTTGGATGCAGAGCAGATGTAACAACTCCCTTCCAGGTGAATACTTTCTGCTTCACTCTGAGGCTAAGCTTCTCTTACCAGGACTGCATTTTTCATTTTACCCATTAATTTTGATCAGCTTTGATTAGCAGAACGAGAGAGCCAGTGTCAGTCCCCAAACGCTGCTATTTCTTGAGGTTTCAAAGGTGGTCAAGGGGGGTTCTTGAACCTTGAGGGAGGAAAAGGGGATCCTACATAATTTGGAATCTCTCGCAGGTGAAGCCGAGAAGGGACATGGCTGAGCAGGAACCGCAAGAAGTTTAAACGCAGCGAAACTGGAAGCCGCACTCAGACTACGCAGAGTGAGAGAACAGCCTTCTCTAGCCATCTGCGTGCAGGGAGGAAAACAAAAAGAAAACAAAACCCCAAAAAAATGGTCTCAACCCGGCAGCAGCACAAGAAGACCAGGCTACACGCAGGCTATGGTCACCACTGCCACTGCACATGATGTGGGAACCCAAACAGAGGTTCTCCAGCAAGATGAGGCTGTGCAGG
>JAOXOE010000273.1:0-11074 GCA_028565055.1 Phoeniculus purpureus | reverse complement strand
TTTTGCCTCCCTAATGTTCTTTCTACATGACCTAACTAAATCCCTATACTCCTCTTGAGTAGCCAACCCCTTTTTCCGAAGGTGGTATGTAGGAGAGACCCGGAGCAGCCCGGGGGTTGCAGAGGTCTCTCCTACAGTGGTAGGCTCTATTCTTTCTCCTGAGCTCCAGCAGAAGCCTCTTGTTCAGCCAGGCCAGTCTTTTACCCCGCTGGTTTGTCTTACAACACATGGGGACAGCCTGCTCCTGAGAGCAGGACTATAGAGACGGATTTCTGAGATTTCCACCCAACAAATGACACAGCACATGGTGATGCATTGCTGGACACAGAAGGTGTTTGCTCTCAAAGGTGCCTCCTTTTCTTTGCCCCCTAGAAATCTAACTGCAACATTCGTACTCTGGCTTGATATACACAGTGCATTTCTGTGCCTACCTGAACTGTGCTTAGTCTGTGCCCAAAGCCTCTCTGACCTTTGGCAGCAGTGACGGAAAGTTTGATTCTGAAATATATGTACCCTATTTTGAAACAGGGTGCAGTGTGCTAATCTGTCCCCTATGAACCTTACTCACCTGGCAGTATTACTTCACCTCTTTCCCTCTCCCTTATTTCTATTTCCTGTTTCTGTACAGATTGTTTAACCCACCAGAAGAGGACTCTCACATTTTTCAGTTTATACACACTCTCTGACTCAGGTCAAAATAGCCCTAATACCTGCTTAAAGAGAGGGCTGCCCAGTAGTTACAGACTGGTTTATTGTACCTATGCACCAGGACTTCTGTGCTTGCCAAGGTGCTCTGAGACCTTTTGTACAGACACACTTAGAGGTACCTTCAACTCTTTAACAATCTGTGCACTTAATTTCACATGCATATAGCCTATACCAGATTAAAGTGTTACACAGTCATGACGGAAACTGTGGTACTGGGTGAAGTGTTTAGGTAAGCACAGTATGGATATAAAAGTAAAATTTTCATATTCTCTCAGAAGTACAGGTGCAGCTTCCAGTAGCACAAGTGGCATACATTGTGCAGTTAGCATAAATTATAAAGTATGTCTGTGAAGATGCAGAATTAGGCCCTTAATAAGAGGAATTCGCACTGATTTCTTTTAGCATATCCCTGTGAAAATAAGCTGATGATGATGCTGACGGAAGGTTGTCCTACATTTTCATGTTCTGAGTTTATAGTTTCTTTGAAAAACAGTGGAATTTAATAAAGTAGAATCTCAGTAGCTGTGTGACATTTGTATGTTACAAATATTTTCAAATTCTGATTTTAACAAGATTTGCAAAATTTGTCAGTATTTATGAAGCTTACAAATGAGAATAATACTTCTTTTGTTGTCTGTACACCAGGTGATCTGTGCTTTAATCAAGTATGTGAGTGCAACAAAGACAGAGTGTCTCACAGTACTGTTAATTACTATCTTCGTCTGCACAGCCTTGTCTACACAGCTTGTAAAGCCAAAAGCACTAAATAGTTTATAAGTGAACACAAAAAAATTCATACTAACATTTTCCAAAATGAGTATACTGTTTAGCAGATGTATTTCCATATTTGAGCTTGAAAATTTCACACTGAAAGCCATTATTTTACATTGCAATTACTCAAAGCAGCAAAATTTCTTCTGATTTTTTCTTTCTTTACAGATTATTTCTGTGACATTAAAAAATTATGCTGTAACTTCTTTACAAAATATATGTTCTGAGAAGCATATAATCTTGAAATATTTGAAAGCGTAATTCAAAATAAATTAATGCACTCAATTTTGAGTTCTAGGTTCCTTAATCTCTCAGATTGTAGTAAGTACCAACAAAATACACACAGGAATTAAAGTTCTATCTATGTTATAGCAAAAACATTGCTTGCTGAGTTGCCTATTGCAAAAATAATTTCTATTTAAATATTAAGAAAAAAATCAAAGAAGTGAAAGGTGCAAAGTAATTTTAAAGTGTATTTAGGAAACTCAGACTCTTAAGACTGTCTGTGGTTTGAGAGAATGATGCATTGTGAATACGTATAAGTAACACCTATTCAGTGAAAGTTCCACATAATCTCATCGTCAAAAGTTTACTCTGTGAAGATAAGTTTTACTGAGAAGTTCTCTAGCATCAGCCTTTCATTTCTGCATTACAGATCTATTCCTTTAAAAAAAAAAGTTAAATTAGTTGCTTATTTGTTTCAGTAAAATGTTTTCATCATTATCAAAACCAAAACAGATAAACTTAAATATCTTAAGAACAGCAACAGCTGAACTCTTAGCTTTTCTTCCCCCTTTGGTTGGGTTAATAACTGTTAATTCTTTATACTAAATTAAACTAGACGCTGCAAATTCAGAATTGAATTTACATGCTGCAATTCAACATGTAAAATTTAGGGTACGCCTTGCTGTCTTCCCTTTCCTACATTAGCATGTTCAGGGCATAAGTTGTCAAGGCATCCCTGTAACCAGTTCACAGTGAAACAACACAGAAGAAAGCACCTGCTTTTTGTTTTCTTTCTTCATCACCCAGCATTCACTTCTCCAGAATATTGCATACGAACTAAGATAAATCTATGAAACACCTTCTCCATAGAACAAAGGAAAAGACTGCTGCCTGATTGTTAGATTCACTCAGGTATTGTAGAGGTCTATGGGCTGTGATAGGACCAGAAGTATAGAAGCTCACTCTGTGCCAAATACCACACACTGTTCTGAGTGGGCAGGCTTTCTTCTACCTGAAAACCTGGTGGCTCATCCTATTTATTCCCATCATCTTTTCTCTCAATGTGAACTAAAAATTCTATAGTCCTGAAAGTTGGGGAGATGCAAGGTTGACAATTTGCTCTTAAGAGAGATTTCTCTGCAGGAGGTAAGTGCAGGGCTGAGACACTCACATGAAGTTCCATGTCAGAAGAATGGGTAATTAAAATTACTTGACATTGATTATGGCAGTACACTGCAGGCTGCTTAGAGACGATTAATTGCACAAAGCTTGATGTGACCATCAGAGCTGAAAACAAATCTAGGCAGACAGAGATGTAGGAATGAAGACAGCAAAATATTCAATAAATTGGCTTTTTTTCTATATAGCTTAACAAATACTACAAGCCATAGAGAAAATGGATTTGGTTTGGGGAGCCATAAGTAGTTCAAGTGAGGGGTTATCTTCTTTTGGTTTGTTCAACAACATGTTTCAGTATGGAAACTGGTAAGTGAGGGTGGGAAGGGAATAGTATATCAGGAAATACAGGAAACTGCCTGAGAAGAAAGTTAAGTGGGAGAAAAACCAAGAGGAATATTATTCTTACTGGCATCTTTAGCACTGGATGTATAAAGAATAAGGTATCAGTTAAGGACAAAGCTGTCAGACTTGATTGCCTGAAGTGAAGCATCTAAATCAATATTTAGGCAAACTAATGAGTGACCTGGATTTCAGAGAGAGTAAGTCACTTCAGCTTGAAATGATGATCCATCACCTGAGAGTGTCAGGTATATTTTCAGAAATCCAAAAGTGAATTATATGTATATGCATATGGACAGATGCCTGAGGCTTGCTGAAGTGTTAATAGGGGTTCATCATCACATCGAAAAACAAAACCCAAAAAGAGAGATACTTCTGTATGTGACCTTTTCACAGTCATTGTGATGCTTCCTTCTACTTTATTCTCTCTAGAGATGCCAAATGAAGTGTGACTCTTCACTGACATCTGTTAAAGACTTTTACAAACACTGGTCTGGATGCAATGTCTAGACAGAGTATTCCAGTGTTTCACCATCTTCAGAGCAAGGAAGTTTCTCCTTACTCTGTTTAGATGGAACTTCCTGTGTTCTTGTTTGTGCCTCCTCTTGCTGTTGCTGAGCACCACTGAGAAGGGTCTGGCCTCATCATCTTGACAGCTGCCTTTAGATATTAATAAACAGAGACAAAATACCCTCTCAGTCTTCTCTTCTCCAGTCTAAACGAACCCAAACACCTCAGCCTTTGTTTAAGAGAAATACTCCTGTCCATCTTAATAGTCCTTTGCTAGACAGTCTCCAGTGCTGGAACTGGATGCTGTACTCCAGATATGGCCTCATCAGGGCAGAGCAGAAGTGGAGGACAACCTCCCTTGGCCTGCTGGATACACTCTTCTTAATGCAACCCTGTATACTATAGGCCTTGGTCACAAGGGCATATTGCCAACTCATAACCTGTTCTCAATTAGGACTCCCAGGTCCTTCTCCATAGGGCTGTACTCCAGCAGATCAACCCCCAACCTGCAATTGTGCATAGGGAGGTTACTCTTCCCAAGGTGTAAGTCCCTACCCTTGCTCTCCTTGGACTTCATTAGGTTCTCCTCTGCCCGACTCTCCAGCCTATGTCTTGCTGAATGGCAACACAGTATTCTAGTGTGTCAGCCACACCCCCAGAGTTTTGTGTCATCAGCAAACTTGTGTATCCTACATCAACAGGGCACCCACTTCATCGAGCAGCAGACCCACGCTTTCCATATTCTTCCTTTTGCTACTACTGTACTTCCAGAAGCCATTCTTGTTGTCCTTGATATCCCTTGCCAGATTTAACACAAAGTAGGTCTTAGTTTCCATGACACTCCTGTACAGTCTGACACCATTACTGTATTTCTTCCAAACGGCCTTCCCTTTTCCCACTTCCTTCCTCCATTTAAGTTTTTCCAGTATCTCGTCGTTCAACCATGCAGCTCTCCTGCTTCCTTCACTTGTCTTCTTACTTGTAGAAGTTCACTGCTCTTGAGTTTGGAAGAATTGGTGCTTCAATAATAACCAGCTCTATTGGACTCTGCAACTTTCTATAGCTCTGACTCATGGGGTGTCTCCAACTTCTTCCTTGAAGAAACCAAAATCAGGTTTCCTTGAAGGTTTGTAGTACTGCATGTTGCTCAGCCTCTTCCACAGAGGACCTTGAACTCTACCATCTCATAGTCACTGCAGCCAAGGGCAACCCTAACCATTACATCCTCAAACAGTCCAATTTTTATTAGTATAAGGTCCAACAGCACACCTCACTGACTTCTTCCTCATGCTGCATATATTGGTGTACAGGCATTTCAGAGATGGAAACAAGCACCCAGGATGAGTGCAAGAGGTTCTCTCACAGCCACACTCACCCTTGCAGTAGTAGGCGTTACGGTTTTCATTGTGAGACGCAGCTAAGGAATATTTGACACAGCTTTTGTTGTTCTGACTTACTCCCTAGTTGAAAGTGATGACATGAGCATTGCCACTTTGGACCCCACTCCCCAAGAAATTCCGAACATTGGTGAGATTAAAGATTCCCATACTTTAAAATCACCATACTCGTCCTTTCATTCAGAAATCCTGGCTTTGTTTTTTGAACTGAAAAAGAAAAATATATATTAAAACTAACATTGTTGGGCAGCATTAGTAATCTATTTAAGCATGCTTATACTACCTTATAAAGGTGATTTACAAGTATCTAATGGAAACTTAGAAGATTAAGATTAAGAGCTGAGGCTCTTTTTTCATGCTCATCAATGTGGTTCCCATAGGCTACCAATCACTCTTCATCAGATGTTGTGATCTCAGCCTGGTGGGATTTGAATAGTGAGGAAGTGTCCTGAAGATACACTTGTAAGAAGATTCGCAAAAGCTCTCCCAGTTTCAGGTCAGACCCATTTCTGGCTCGGGCTGAACCAGTCAGCACCTCTGCAAATGAGCACATTCAAGAAGTGAAAGCTTGTTTCTGTTTCAGAGTTTTTTTGCTTTTGGCTTTGTTTTCCAGGAGCTTCTTTATTGTCTGGAGGGGGAAGATACATTTATGAGGTCACCCAGCTTTGAGCAGAGGAGAAAGAAAGGAAGACACATGAGAATGTCCTTTTCCCTTTGCTCACAGTGGAGGTGGTTGGGAAGATTCCCTTCTGCAGCCCATGGAGGATGCCATGACAGAGCAGGGGACTGATCCTTAAAGGGGACTTAAAGACTCTGAAGGAGACCTGCTTGCCTCTGGAAGAACTGCAGCCCCTATGCCAAAGGGGAGGAACAGAAACTCTCTATGCCAGTCAGAGAAATTCTTGGAGGTTTTTCTCCCTTGGGAGGGACACCGTGTTGCCTCGGGGAAGGACTGCAAGGGGGAAAGTGGTGGCAGAGCTGGGCCTGGGAAGTTACAGTTGAGAACTGCTTCTGTCTCTGTTTGTACTTGGTGATGGAGTTTAGTTGCTCAGATTAAATTTTGTTTTTCCCCAAGTCCAGTCTGTCTTTTCCTTTTGACCTGAACTGGTGAATGAGCTCTGTCTTTTTTCTCAGCACTCAGACGTGTTGCTAATTAGGGAGAGTGTGTTCTGGGACAAAATATCTTTAGCCAGCTGGTGACAGATGTGAACACGTGTTCATACTTATGTCTTTTCAGCAAAGGAACACACATGGTGTTTTTCACAGTTTCACACAGGAGCTAGGAGAAGATAGATCATACTAAAGTTACCCCAAAGTTTATCAGGAGAAAATTACTCCTTCAGAAGTATTTCAAATTAGCTTGATGGACTCAACACCACATGTCAAGAGGTCCAGCATTTTTGCTTTATATTGAAAATGTTAAAATGGTTAAGTAACCCCTATGTACACTGTAGCCAGTGTGTTTTAGGACACAAAAAGTATCTGTGGTGCCAGAGAAAAGAGCTTCACTTCAAATTAACTTCCTCATTACTTTTGTAACCTAGATCACACATTGGTTACATGATAAATACCCAGGCAAAAAATAAAACCATGCCATTAAGTGACTGGAATTTGACAATTTTGGTCTGTCAGGACAACCAACAATTTTTCTTGTAGACACGGAGAGCCTTCAGACCTCACTGGGTACTGAATGAAATAGGAGAATACCTCTGTTCTCTCGCATTGCTGGCAGTACTCAAGTAGTTAAAAATACGACTAGGGCACTACCATACACAAGCTGAACTATTGAAGCGGTTTTCACATGCATAGAGGAAAATCCTAACATCTACCAACACTCACTTTTATACATTATTTCTGTTGTTCCACACTCTGTATGAATTTGAGTTATCTTACTTACCTGTATGTCCATGAACTAACGCATTCTCTTTTGAAGTGATTCAAAGACAAAGGGCGAAGCACATGAAAAGTATAAGGTAACAAATATTCTTATCCACAGTTGAAGAGTTCTCACAATAAAGCACCTTTCTTAGAAGTCATGTCCTTATGTCAAGATGTGCAGAGTCAAATGCTGCAATAAAATTAGTTTTGAGTCTTTCTAACTAAACTTGACCATATTTGTGACTTGTTGCTGGTGCAGTACTTCAGACATATGCTAGTTTTGAAAGGGAAAGCTAGTTTCTCAGGGGATTCTTAATTACCTGTGAGCTGATCAGACACTAACTTAACACCTCAGAGGTCAGTGAAAGCAGTAATAAATGAACACACTTTAGGGAATCTTTTGTTTGAGCAGTGAGACATGGTTAGTGGGAAGCACTGATTTTGTTTGACTTATGCTTGGCACAAAATGAGATTGACCCCAGAAAGCTGTTCTGGAACATTTCATGGCCACTGATCACTGAAAATGCAACATTTTCCATTTCTGCCTTAGAATTGAGTTACATCTGTTTGGCTGATTGATTAGCTTATCACAATCAGCTTTTCACTAACCAGCAAAACTTACTGGTTTTCTCTTCTCAAAGGCTGTGTGAGGCAACATTTCTGATGCCATGTTGTGTATGCATATAAATTATATTTTGATTTAAAGTTTACCTTGAGCAGGGTATTACTTCTTAGTGAATTCAGCTTGATGTCTACAGTCCCACACAAACACCTTTTCCTCAGATGCAAAGATATTTAGGTTTCTATGTTGCTTGCTTGAAAGATACACTGATGAAGGGGGAATCGTCATGTGCCTCCCTCCTTAAATTTCGCTGAACAGTATTTTTATCCTGAAGAAACTTGTGTTAGGTTATCTCTTATTAGATCCTTGTCTCTGAGGAGATTTTTTTAAAAGCACTCTGATTTTGAATTTTTGTCACTAGGAAACTGATATGTTTTTGCATTTCAGTAGGGTGGACATTAAAAAGAAATGCCAGAGCCTGTGATACAGAAAATGCAAAAAACTTTTAAACTAACCCGGAAAAAAGAAACACTGTGTAATAGTGATTCGCAAGTGGGAAAACATATCGATTTTGCCAGCTAGAATAGTGTCCTGTTTTACTTAGATGCACACTGCCAGCTTTGTCAGTTTAGGTAATAATTTGCTTCGTTAGTCCTAAGTGGTTGTCCATGTGTGTGAATTGTTAATAAGAAACAAAAATGCTTCTATTAGGAGAGTGTTTGTAGAGGCTGATGGTCCAGTGAACATGTGTTGGCAGCAGAGATAATCAGGAATACTTTCTTTTTTGTCCATGTTGTGCTTTAGTAAGACAAATATTTTTCAGATAAACTTGTATATTTTCTGGTATTCTCTAGTGCATGTTTCAGAAATGCCAGAGGAACAGCTGTTATGTGAAACAAAGCAATTTTTTCCTCAAATAATGAAACTCCCTTTCTCAGTAGATGTCTCACTGCTGGAGGCCCAGAGAGTGAGAGAGCATATGGTCCTATACATGTTTAGTGCCTTTGTCACGAAGTATGAAACAAGTAAACCTGTTCCACTTACGTCTACATCTTACAAGCTTTCTGACAGCCGTGGCTTAGGCAATGCTTTGCACTCATTGTTGCACCTGTGCTCCTCCTCAGAGAAGTGCTCACTCACCCCCTGGGCTGAGCAACCTGACACCAGATCCTCAACAGTCTACAAAGGGAGCATCCTATACCTCTTCAAAGATCTACACTCAGGATTTGAATTCACCCCCAAAACTGCCAAGGAAGTAGGTTGACAGCAGTGTTTGGTTGGTTGCCATCAAGCTGGGGCCACCTCATCATTTCCTACCCAACCACTAAGGCATAATTTTCAGCCAATTTTCCATATGGTTCTTTAAAACCAAACTGTGAAAATATATTTCAGGTTGAAACTCAGCCTCATAATCAATGCAAAATATTTCTACTGAGATTTCTGTGACTGTGGCCACCACCACCCACCACAACCAAATAAATATGCAGAAAATATTGAGGACAATTACAAAAGATACAAACAAAAAAGTTCTTAAACAGGATAGGAAGGGCTGGTATGACATGAATTGCAGACTGAAGGGGGAAAAAGGGCAATATGTCATTATATAGATGAAGGTAAGGGGAGGGGACCAGCAATGGCACTAGGTGTACTTTGTGTTCAAAAATACTTGGGCAAAGTTAACAGACGTTTTAGCTGTTGCTACCAAATGTACAATGTGCTTTTGCGTACTGTCATAAGTCAGCTAAAACATGTGTAAACATATGGTATGTCAGTCATTAAGGAGAAGGGTATAATTACACTTTTAAATGTGGCAAAGCACTTTGAAAGTAGCATATAATTTTCCAGAGCAGGAAACTTTATAAAACATGTCTTTCCCTGAGAGTTTATACAGTCTGACATCTCCAGGTTTGTTCAGATCAAGAGTCTCACTGTGAACAAGCAGTCTTCAGACAAAAGAGGCAATTTGTTCTTTAGGAGCCATTTCAATGAATAGGAGACAGAGCAAGAGAAAGAGGGGAAAAGAGCAAGAAGAGATAGAAGCAGTGTGCACCATACTATTGTACATAGTTCAGAAATATGCAGGATCTGGCATAATTACCTAGGGAAGGACTGTTAAAACGTGCCTAGCGTCAGGGTGCTGCTTTTCACTGTTGGAAAATGATGATGCTGTTGTTTTATCCTTGATAAATACAAAGGAAGGCATGGAGGTTTTAATTCTAATTAAAATAAATAACCCCATGGCTCACTTTGTGGCAATAGGATCGTGTGGTTTTGCTGGGAAAGAGGCAAAGCAGAAAGGTGCCAAGAAGACATCCTACAAAACACTCATTTCCTGCTTCTTATATGAACCCTACTTGAGAGGGATGTACAAAGGCAGCCTAAGTACCTTAACAGCCTGTCTCCATTCTGTATTTTATAAGATAATTTTTAAAAATACGAGCTGAAATGTTTTTAGGTTTCTGAGAATAAACAAAGGCTGTGCATTATTCTGCCTACTAAGCTCAGATGATCCATCAGGCTATTCTGGCTTAGCAAGCTACCACTCATCAGCTGAGCCACGATAATCACCACTTCACTTCTGTGATAGCTTCAACACTGCAACATAGTGAGATCTCAACCTGCAGTAACAGATGAGGAGCAAAACAACATTGTCTTATATATGAGTATGCCAAAGCCACATATGAACTGCCTAATTCAGCTGACATGAATTCCTTTTTGAAGTTCATGTGACCCTGATACTTATTTTTTTCTAGACATGAAGCAGGATGTCCTACTAGTAAGAACAAGAGGGACTCAAGCCTGTATTTCTCTTATGATTTCTAATATAATAACTTTCTAATACACTGAATTGCACTAGAGAAATTATTCTTTTATAGTTAAATAGCAAAGAAATGGAGTTGGATTTTCTGGGCTTGCTTTACGTGTATTAAGGATTAATTTTATTCACTGACATATAATGACTTCATACAGAAATTATTTCTTCTCATTTAAGATGATGCTCTAGCGTCATCAAGACTCTGCTCTTTGAGTGGCATTTTCTTTGTGTTTGTAAGAGTTATCACAATGTCATCATCCTTTTAGTTTTGAAAAACAAACTAACAGCCTTTCAGTGTCATCAGCTGATAGGACAAGGGGCAAGGGCTGTCAGCTGGAACAAAGGAGGTTCTACATCATTCTGAGAAGTAACTTCTTCACAGAGCACTGGAAGGGGCTGCGCAGGGGAGTTGTGGCATCTCCTTCTCTGGAGACATTTAAAACCCACTTGGACATGTTCCTATGTGACTGGATCTAGGTGATCCTGCTGTGGCAGGGGATTTGGACCAGATAATCTTTCAAGATCCTTTCCAATCCTTAATGTTCTATGATTCTGTGATCCTGTAATTAGAATTATAGAATCATAGATTAGGGATTGCAAGAGACCTCGAAATATCATCTAGTCCAATCCCCCTGCCACAGCAGGATCACCTAGACCAAGTCACACAGGAACACATCCATATTGTTTTCT
>JAOXOE010000272.1:0-18329 GCA_028565055.1 Phoeniculus purpureus | reverse complement strand
AGGAGACTGAGGGGTGACCTCATTCATGTCTATAAATATGTGAAGAGTGGGTGTCAGGAACATGGAGCCAGGCTTTGCTCAGTGTCATCTAGTGATAGGACAAGGGGCGGCCGGTGTTAAGCTGGAACAGAGGAGGTTCCACATCAATCTGAGAAGGAACTTCTTCCCATTGAGGGTAACGGAGAACTGGAAGGGGCTGCCCAGGGGGATTGTGGAGTCTCCTTCTCTGGAGACATTTCAAATTCACCTGGATGTGTTCCTGTGTGACTTGGTCTAGGTGACCCTGCTGTGTCAGGGGGATTGGAGTAGATAATCTTCTGAGGTCCCTTCCAATCCCTGATGTTCTGTGATTCTGTGATCTCAGGCTCCCAACTGTGGAAGTAGCGGCCCAGTGGTGCTCAGCTCATCTAGGCTGAGACCCTTCTTCTCTCTTACTTGTGCTTTCAGCCCCGAGCTGGCACTTAAGAGAGGGAGAACACTGGCCCCAGCTTCCTGTCACTGCGGTAATTACAGGTTTGGGGTCAATAACAAAACTGGCCAGGCTGGGGGCCTCACTGTTGGGTTTGATGCAGAGATTTAGGGAGAAGCTCTGTGGAGAAGCCACACCAGGTCCAAGTCATGCTCAGCTCTCAATCTCAGTTCATCTTTTTGTGTGTGCCCAGAGATTCTGAGATGGCTCAGAAGGTCCCTGTGCTAGGGGCTCCCAGGGAAACTCCTGGCAGCTCTCTGTGCCCATCTGCACAAGAGCTGTACCTGGCACCTTTGCTCTTTATGGTGTTGCTCTCCTGGACACCTCTGTCTTCTTCTGTCTCCTTACAGCAAAGGCTTCTCCTTAGCAACTGCCTCTGCTGTTTTGTCTTGGGTTTGTTTTCACAGAGCAGACATGAAAATCATTTTCCAGTGCCTTCTCTGTCACCGGACATTTGCCCACCGGAGCTCACTGTCTCAGGTAAGGAACCTGCCTGGCCATGTTCCTGTGCCACTTGGTCTAGGAGATCCTGCTCTGGCAGGGGGATTGGACTGCATGATCTTTCAAGGTCCCTTTCAATCCCTAATGATTCTGTGACTCTGCTCAGTTGTGTCCTGGGCGACCAGCAGCACTCACGACTAGATGACTTTTGACCAGTGTTTGTGCTGCTGTACAGGAGTCTAATGGGGTGGCAACAAGCCTGCTAGGAAGAGCAGCGGCTTGCCCGGCTCAGTGGGTGATGGATGATCACATCCATAGCAGCAACAGCCTTGACTAAGGCTCTTGGTGGACTGAGGTGTTCCTACGAGACATCTCCATCCTCAGCCCGTGGCAGCAGTGGCTTTGCCCACGTCGGACTCACAGGTCTCACTGCAGGCAACGTTCCCTTGTGATGGGCAGTGTGAAAGGTGTAAGAGAAGTCAAGGAGTGGTAGCTGTAACCTACACAGCAAAGCTGGGCGTGATGCAGGCATTAAGGATGCACTCAGATGGTCGAACAGGGAAGTGTCTTATGGATGGGATGAAGTCAGACTTCTCTCTGTATTCAAGCTTTGCTCTTTGCTTACTTTGCCGTGCTGTTTCTTTCCATGCCCCAAGACCTCTGCTGGCCTCCTACCTTTTGTGAGAGGGACCTGCTCTGTCCACTGAACAGGACTTGGTCCAGGTGATCCTGCTGTGGCAGGGGGATTGGACCAGATGGTCTTTCGAGGTCCCTTCCAATCCCTAATTATTCTGTGACTCTATGTTCTGTGATGGCAGCAACAGGGGGTGAACTCAAACCACCCTGCAGCTTCAGAGGTCCCTTAGGAATTGCAGGAAACCACAATAACCATCACGATTCAGCGTCCAGGGAGATGACCTCCAACAAGGCACCCCGTGTCCCCGTGACGGGAAGGTTATTCCTGCCCCAAGGGAAAGCCAAGCTTCCCTAAGGGTGTCATTAGCAAGGGCTGCCCATCATTCCAATGGTCCTTCCTTCCCTCCATGCTGCTGGGGCACTGGCTTTGCTTGTGAGTCCCTGTGCTGCAATTTCTGTCTGACACGGAGAGGTAAACTGTGTTTAGCCTGCACCTGGAATTAGCGGGAGACACGGGAGCAGACGGGGCTGTGCATCAGCGCTCTGCTCCCGGGGATGTCTGTCACACCCCTTGCGTGAGCTCAGCGGGCTTTGGGCTCTGTGCTGCAGAGACTCCAGCACAGACCAAGGGCAGGCTCTGTCCTCCCTGCCCGGAGCATCCCGCAGCCTCTATTCCAGGTAGGCTCTGAGGTGACCGACTCCAACCAGCGGTGCTGGGGACCAGAGCCCTGGGTCATGCAGGGGATCCAGTGAGTGGCCATGACCTAATCGCTGCCTGACTTAGCCGGGGGATTTTTCTTTGGGAGGTTTTTCTAGCATGAAGTGCTGAGGAGGCTTTGTGTCAGCATCGTCACCCGTGGAAACACACGACTGGCTGGCTTTGAAAGAGCAGCAGGCAGCCAGGCTCGGAGCCCTGGGCCAGTGGCTGCCTCTCGCTGAGTGCCTGATGGGCGCCCTGGATAGCTCCGTGTCTGGAGCTGGCGGCAAAGCCACGTGGATCTAATCCTGATTAGCCGTGCATCGGAGGGCAACAGCTCTGCCTTTGAGCTTAGAAAGTGAAGCGATGGTGGCAGATCCAGCCTTCTCCTCGTGCTCAGGCTGCGGTGAGGGATGCTCCAGATGCTCAGGAGCTTCCTGCGGTGCTCATCAGACCTCAGACGGGCAAAAGACGCTTCTCCCTGGGCAGACTCTGTGCCGCTGGCACGAGGAGGAATTTAGTTGCCAGCTGGGGCTGGTGGCTCAAGAGTGAGCAGGGGCAGTGGGTGGCAGGGCTCGGGGCAGCAGTCCTGAGCCGTCTGAGCCTGGAAAGCAGCCCCAGAGCAGGTCACAGCTTTAGCAGCCCTGTTCCTGAGGGAAGCTCAAGGACTTTTATAGTCAAGGGTTACCTGTCATGGAGAAGGGATGGAGGTGCACACGTGGCAGGGTACAGCAGCAGGGCTGGTGCTCTGCACTGCTCCAGCTGCGCAGGCAGCTGGCCCCGCTGATCTCACACCAGCACAGCAGCTGCTGTTCCAGCCTCTTTCTCCTCCAGTGTCTGCGACTCCTCCTACCCAAAACAACCTGCCTGCCCATCTGAGGGAAGCTGGGTTCAAGGCTTCTTGCAGTCTTGAGCTGGTGTTTTCCCAGTTTGATTTTACTGGGTCAACTCCCTTCTCCATGGCAGCTGTGAAAGGAGAGGCTGGGGAAATGCTGGGTGCAGTCTCACTTGATCAGTTAGCAAAGACCAGAGCCAGGCAGACAACAGCATCCCGGGCTGGGTCACAAGCGGTGTGGTTAGCAGATCGAGAGAGGTTCTTCTCCCCCGCTACTCTGCCCTGGTGAGACAACATCTGGAGTTCTGAGTGTTGCTTTGCAGCCCCCTTGTTGCTCATTCTCTGCTCCTCCATTAACGCTTGTTCTTGTTCACGTCAGCACCCACTTCAGCATCTGTTCCTAGAGCAGCTTCGGGCACCAAAGCCAAAGTAGCGCTGGATCCCCACATCCGCCTCAAGGATGGAAAACTGGAACTGGTAAGTGGAAAGGGTCCTTCTAGCCAGTGGGAAGCCTCTGCTCACAGGTGCCCCGTGCAGGGAACAGGCACTGTCGTGACACCTCCTTGCTTCAGCCGCCTCGTCACTGGCCAGCACAGCAAGCTCATGCAAAAGGCCTCCCTGTACTGCTGTGCTGTGACCTTTCAGCTTCTGGTTTTGCACCAGTATCATGCTCAGGTGTGTGAGGACCTGGCCAGGTACTGGGATGGACGTTACTGTGTCACTTGTTGTATGGGAGGGATCAGAAGCAGTCAGAGAGAAGCAGCCTGGCTGTTTGCACGGGGTGATGCTGCAGCGGTCACCACACGTTGCCCATCGTCTGCAGGGCAGCCTGCCCCAGCCCAGCTCCTCCTTGTCTCTCCCTTGGACATAACATGGGGACTGAGGGGGCAGGCAGCCACCCTCTGAAGTCTCCAGTGCTGCAGGCCAGTGAGCTGAGCAGGTGGGGTGAGGCAGTGCACAGGGACTAGCCCATGGCTGAGGTGGTTATGAGGTGGCCTCTGCCAGATGTTGACATCTGCAGACACTGAGCCACCCTGGAGCCCAGGAGCCAGCGGCACTTGCCTTGTGCAGGAGCGACAGGTGGAGCGGGAGGTGGGACTCAGGCAGGGCTCACAGGCAGCCTGTGAGCACAGAGGGCCCCCTGGGCTTGCTGGTGACAGGAATGTGAGTCAGGAGTCGCCTCCAGCCCCATTCCAGGGGACCATGCAGGACGTTCCATGCTTGCATGAGCAGGAGCCATGGGAGCAGCCTGGGACAGGACAGTGTTTAACTCGGGCTCTTTCCCAGCGTCTGCTGAGCTGGATTTTGTCTTTGAAAGCTTTTCCTCGCCACCGCCGGCAGCAGAGCAGGGCTTGCACAGGTTTATCTGCTTCTGTGCAGCGCCCGGGGCTCATCCGATAAATATCAGCAGAAGACGGGGCATTGGGTGCAATGAGGGAGCAACAGGGGCAGCTGGGGAAGCAAAATGTTTGACTGTCTCCTGCTGCCCCAGGAAATGCTTTTATCTCCCAAAACCTACTCCTGGACACCAGGGGCAAGAGGAGACGCTGAGTTCTCGGCAGCTGCATCTCCAGGGACTCTCGATAAAGCTCCTGACAGGCTGTCACAGCTGCGCACATCTGCTCGAGCCTGGATAAGATGCTCTTGGAGAAATGCGATGGTGTCCCTGTTGCCAGGATTGGGCTCTTCTGTGTCCAGGAGAGGCTGAAATGCAGCCCAAGTCTCTGCTCCTTTGGGAGATGCTGCCAGGAGAAAACCTAGCCCCAAGCAGCTCCCCAGCACCCACCTCAGAGCTGCTTTTCCAGCGTTGTGCTTTGTTGTTTCCGCTCAAGGTTCTGCAGTATCTCGGTCTGGACGTGACTGAAGAGAAGAAGAGGCAGTTACGGCAAAGCCTGACCACGGACTCACAGGGGACAGTGGCCTATGGAGGTGAGCGGGCAGCTCCGCACGTGACGGGCTTCTTCCCTCGTGTAACTTCCCTGGGCAGCGAGGATGATCAAGGGAGTGGAGCACCCCCCTGATGAGGAGAGGCTGAAGGAGCTGGGTCTTTTGAGCTTGGAGAAGAGGAGACTGAGGGGTGACCCTGTTAATGTCTGTAAATTTGTCAGGAGGATGGAGCCAGGCTCTGCTCAGTGTCATCTAGTGATAGGACAAGGGGCAGTGGGTGTGAGTTGGAGCATAGGAGGTTGCATATAAATGTCAGAAGGACCTTCTTCACAGGGAGGGTGACAGAGCACTGGAATGGGCTGCCCAGGGGGGTTGTGGAATCTCCTTCTCTGGAGACATTTAAAACCCACCTGGATGTGTTCCTGTGCGACTTGGTCTAGGTGATGCTGCTGTGGCAAGGGATTGGACTGGATGACCTTTTGAGGTCCCTTCCGATCCCTAATGCCCTGTGATTCTGTGAAGTCATTTCCCAAAGGTTCAGAGGCAGCTGCAGTGTCCCCCAGCAGGCAGAATGGGTTTGCAGAGCAGAGCAGCCCTCGGCAGGTGTGTTCGTGCAGGATGAGCGATGGGATATAGAGCCACGAGCCTCTCCCTGGAGCTACTGTAGTTGATAGTGGTGGAAATAAGGGTGATTTGGGGTGTTGAGTAAACCTGCTGGTAGTGAAGATGCTGCTCTTATGGTAACAAGTTTGGCTCCTGCTGTGGCCATGGGCTGAGCACTGGACCTTGCTGCCAGCTGCCCTCCACTGTACTAGCTCCTGTCTGTTCCGTGGTGCCCCTTGGTGTCCTAAAGCAGAGCAAGTCTGGATGTTCAGACACTGAGTGCTGAAGTCACTGAGTTGTATTTTATTGAAGTCAGCACCACAAGAAACACCAGTGGGCAGGTGGGTACCTTTGGTCAAGGGGAATGTGGTTTGGGCTTCGAGTTTTACAGCCCTGAGAGCCACAACTGGGTGTAAATGCCACCCAGACTTGGTGGCATTTTAACATCCAGCGGTTTCCTCTTGTAACCTGTTAACAGCTGACTGTTTCCCACAGATCTTCTCCAAGCACTCAGGGAGCTTATGCAGGAGGAGCTAGATGAGGCTGGTCTGGATTCCAACTCCATGCTCTTCACGCAGCACGAAGTGGCCAGTTTGCTGGACACGTCAGCGTTTCACTCTCCGGTCAGTCAGTGGGTCCCAGCGCTCTTCTGTGTTGAATCCATGGGTCTGCCGTGTGGGATCCATGAAATTCTGAGATGGGAAAAGCTAAACCTCCCTTTTCTGGTTATTCCAGAGCTATCAAGAGGAGGCAGAAGGGTGCGTTAATGGCTTTGATTGCAGGGAACTCTGTACGAGCCCTTGAAGGTCTCCTTTTGAATGAGGAAACAGCAGTGTCTGTGGGGTGGTGTGAAGGAAACAGCCTGGCATCGGTGATGCAGAAGGAGAATCATTAATCAACCCCAGCTACCTTCACGTGGTTCACTAAATGAGTAGCACAGCGATTCGACTGGGTCTAGGGGATCCTGCTCTGGCAGGGGGATTGGACTGGGTGATCTTTTGAGGTCCCTTCCAATCCCTGATGATCCTATGATGGTTCTATGATTCCAGCTGTGCCCAGGGGTGATGAACCCCCTCTGCAGCTGGATCGTTCCACGTGCCCTCAGCTCTGTCGCACAGAAATGCTGAGTCTTCCTCAAAGGGATTTTACTCCGTGGTTGTTCCGGGTTTGGGAGCTGCTGTAAAGCCTCATGGTAAAGCACGAGCAGTTGGTGATGCCTCCTGTGCCTCCCCCTTGCAGGCCTTTGACTTACTCAGCTGTAATGGCAACGAGGAGCTGGAGCAGCTGCAGCTGGAGATGATGGATCTGCGGCAAGAAGTCCGAAGGCTAAAGGTGGAGCCTCTCCTTTATCACATTTATAGAACTGGAGAACCATAGAATTATAGGGTTGGAAGCGATCTCCAAAGATCATCTGGTCCAAACCCCCTACAACTAGCAGGGACATCTCTAACCAGAGCAGGTTGCCCAGAGCCCCATCCAGCGTGACCTTGAATAGCTTCAGAGATGGGGCTTCCACCACCTCTCTGGGCAGCCTGTTCCAGGGATCCCCCACCCTCAGATTCAAGAACTTGAACAATGGTCTCCCATTTTCCACCTTAGAGGGACTGGAAGGTTGGCTTCTCCTCTCCAGGCTGAACAACCCCAACTCCCTCACCCTGTACTCATAAGAGAGCTGCTCCAGCGCTGAGCATTTTCATGGCCTCACTCATCTGGACTCACTCCAGCAAGTCCTCATCCTGTTTCTTCTGCTGTAGCTCACTGTGGTCATTATAGTCATGATGGTGTAGCCTGTCCCTCTTAACCAGCCATTGGCTTGCACTCTGCATGTTCCTCCTCACCAAGGAGACTCTCCCTTGGCTCTCCCTAATTGCATCTCTCAAATGAAAACTCAACTGTCCTGAAAGTCCCTCTTCAGCAGTGAGTAAACACCTGTGAGACTACAAAGGGGTGGCTCACAAAGAGCGCTCAGGTGCACAAGCAGCAGAGGCATCTCCTGCTTTCCCAGCCTGACCAATGGCCATCACAGCTGCCAGCGCTGCACCAGTGCCTGGGGGGCTGCACCAGTGCCTGGGGGATTGCCCCAGGCATTAGGGTCACAGCCCAGCACACACACTATGGTCAGGGTAGAGCACCCAGCTGCTGCTGTCAGACACTACAGACTGTTGCTGGTGGACTGGGACTACAAGACCACGGCGGTGGCAAATAGGGAGCACCCTGTGGCTTGTTGCTTCTAATCTAATGGGAGTATTTTCCACAGTCTCTGCTGAAGGAGGTGGAGAACAGCAAGAAGTCAATGGAAGATGAGCTCCAGAGGCTGAACCAGGTCAGTGATGAGGCTGCAGGAAGCCGTGGGGTGGTTTTGGGGCTTGGTGGCTGAAGGTGCATTGAGCAGAGCTTCTTGCTGCTTCCAGAAAGCCCTAGGCTTCCTCTCGGAGAACCGGGCGCTGCACAGCAAGCTGCAGATGGCAGAGGTGGTGCAGAGACAGGCTCACAGTGCCGAGCAGGACTACGAGGAAGTGATCCACCTGCTGGAAGCTGAAATTGCAGAACTGAAGATGCAGCTGGCGGGGAAGAAGGCAAAACACGTCGCTGAAGTAGAGGTAACTCAACCCCTGGAACTGTGACCCTCCTGACCTGTGGGTTCTTCCCCTCCTGTTTACAAAGGAGAAGAATGAATGACTGTTGTAGTCCAGATATGGCTTGTTGTGTGTGGCCTCTGGGTCCAGGTTATGGTCTGTGCAAGTGGCACTGCCTGCTCCAGAGGACCACGGAGCTCTGTCGGTTTGGGTGTTTCCAAAAGCCAAGGCTGGAGCAGCAGCATCACCTCCCTGTTCTTCCTCTGGCCCTGTCTCAGGAGGACGTCCTGGAGCTGAAAAGACAGTTGTCCCTGGCTGACGGCCAGTTACGGAAATCAGAAGTCTCACGGAAGCGCCTGGAGATCTGCAACAGGAAGCTGCTCCTGTTTGTGCAGGTGACGTACTGGTCCACCCCCTCAGCGCTGGTGGCATCGCTGTGGCTTCTTTTGCAAGTCCAAATAGCTTCCTGCTCCCTAGGCAAGAGAGGGGTTTATTTTATTCTATCTCATCCTCAAAAGGCACCATCTGTTGGTGAGGAGAAACTAGCAAATGAGCTCAGGTCTCATCATACAGCTGTGGGCTACGGAAACACCGTGGGGCAGCTTTTGCCGGCGCCTCACTGGTCCCACCATGGTGCTCTGGTTGAGGCTACTCCAGGAACTGTGTGAGACATGATGGTGGGAATCATTGTGTCCCACCTTCCCTTTTTATAACTGATGGGTGATCTTCTAGACAACAGATGTGGACATGAAGAGTGGCTTTTCTCTTCCGGCGCTTTCCCCGCCCCAGATGTCCTGCAAATCCCACTGTGGTCTTTTAGTTGGCTGCTCTTCCAGTTCATTACCCATATGGGGACAACAAGCTCGTGTCACTGGTGACCTGGCCAGCATGGGAAGGACTAGTCCTCCGTATAGCTGCCACAGCTACTAGTAGCCTGGCCCAAAGCTGGTGAAACCACTAGGAGACAGTGGAGCTCAAGGAGACAGTAGATGCTGGGTCCTCCTCGTCAGTATCAAATTGCCTCTAGACCTGCAGCACGATGTGCTGCTGCCGGTGGGCTTTAGGACCAGGCTGCAGCAATGTGTCTGATTTGGTGGATCAGAGGATTTGGCATCACAAGATGGGTTGGGGACTGATCTGCTGGAGAGCAGTGTAGGAGTGTTCCTGTGTGGGTTGGTCTAGGTGATCCTGCTGTGGCAGGGGGGTTGGACTAGATGATCCTTCGAGGTCCCTTCCAGTCCCTAATGATTCTATGAGAAAGGGACCTGGGGGTCCTGGTGGCCAGCAGGATGCCATGAGCCAGCAATGTCTCCCTCTTGTGGCCAAGAGGGCAAACAGCATCCTAGGGTGGATCAGAAGGGGGGGTGGTTAGCAAATCGAGAGAGGTTCTTCACCTCTGCTCTGCCCTGGTGAGACCACATCCGGAGTGTTGTGTCCAGTTCTGGGCCCCTCAGCTCAAGAAGGACGCAGAGCTGCTGGAGGGAGTCCAGCACAGAGCAACGAGGATGATGAAGGAAGTGGAGCACCTCCCTTAGGAGGAAAGGCTGAGGTAGTTGGGTCTCTTAAGCTTGGAGAAGAGGAGACTGAGGGGTCACCTCATTCATGTCTATAAATATGTGAAGGGTGGGTGTGAGGAGGATGGAGCCAGGCTCTGCTCAGTGTCATCTAGTGATAGGACAAGGGGCAACAGGTGTGAGCTGAAACAGAGGAGGTTCCACATCAGTATGAGAGGATGGAGCCAGGCTCTGCTCATTGTTTAAGGATGGTCTGGATGAGCTGTTGAGCGATGTGGTTTAGGGGTGAACTTGTAAGGTAGGGTAGATGGTTGGACTCAGTGATCCCAGGGGTCTTTTCCAACTAGAGTGATTCTGTGATTCTGTGATCTAATGATAGGACAAGGAGCAATGGATGTAAGCTGGAACATAGAAGGTTACACACAAATACGAGAAAGAACTTCTTCACGGTGAGGGTGAAGAAGTTCTGGAAGGGGCTGCCCAGGGAAAAAGTGGAGTCTCCTTCTCTGGAGACAATAAAAACCCATTCGGCCGTGTTCCTGTGCAACTTGATCTGGGGGATTCTGCTGTGGCAGGAGGATTGGACTGGATGTTCTTCCAAGGCCCCTTCCAATCCCTAATGTTCTGTGATTCTGTGAAGTGCGCTCTGCATTCACAGAGGCAGCAGTGACTTAACCCACCTACCAGATCTGCAAATTCACCCAGCACCGAAAGAAATACAGACACATTAAAAAAACAGGATCCTGCTTCTCACATTGCAGAGGAGAATTAGAAGGGTAAACAGCTCAGGTAAACTTGAACAGCTGGTTCTTCCAGCCCAGTTTGTGCAAGGAACCCCTAGCTGACAACAAACCCTTTGTGTTTGCAAAGCCCTTCTCATCATGATAGTAATAATCATCCGTGAAAGCACAGCCTTGTGACAGAGACAGAACAACCATTCAAGGGAAGGGATGCTTTTGACACGTGAAGTGTTGAAGAAGCGACTGCTCTTCGAGCCCAGTTTTGAACATTTCCAGAGGGGAAAAGGAAAATCACAGAATCACAGAATCATTAGGGATTGGAAGGGACCTCGAAGATCATCTAGTCCAATCCCCCTGCCAGAGCAGGTTCCCCTAGACCAAGTCGCACAGGAACATGTCCAGGAGGGTTTTAAATGTCTCCAGAGAAGGAGACTCCACCGAGTCTCCTTCTTATGGCAGTCCTTATGGCAACATAAGGACTGGCCAAGTCAAATGCCAGAGCTCACGTTCAACTTTTGACATTGATTGGGCAGCGCCCTGAAAAGTCCCTTGAGCTCCATGCAAAATCTTGCTAAAGTGAGACGGACTGGGCAGGAAACGAGTTAATCGCCAGTCTAATAAAATCAGTATTGCAGTTGTTAGCGTCTAGTAAAATATACACTAGGTTCTTTAAACCTAATTAATCTCTAAAGATAACCCAGTAACTCCACGGGGAGTGGCACGGTTCAGAAGAAAACAGATTTGAAAGAAGAATTCTTCTTGTTAGAGAGGGTAAAAAGCAGGTGAGGAATTTATAGGGCAGTCAAAGCAACCTGATGTCTGGTATGAAGCTCCTTTCTGACAAGACGCAGGACAGAGGCTGACCGTGTGCCTAATGTGCTGCCTGCTAAGGATTTGCTGGGTGATCTCACAGTAGGTTCTTTTACTCCTGTTTGAGAGATGCTTCTCCTGCTGAAATGATGCTGGAGCCACTATGGACAGGGAGATGTTCTGATTTGCCATCACTGCTGTTATCTTTGCACAAGCTCAGTGAAAGAACCAATCAATCACAGAACATTAGGGATTGGAAGGGACCTCGAAAGATCACCCAGTCCAATCCCACACCACAGCAGGATCACCTAGACCAAATCCCACAGGAACATATCCGGGTGGGTTTTATACATCTCCAGAGAAGGAGACTCCACAACCCACCTGGGCATCCCCTTGCAGTGCTCTGTCACACCTGTGAAGAAGTTCCCTCTGATATTTATATGGAACCTCCCATGTTCCAGGTGACACCCGTTGCCCCTTGTCCTATCACTAGATGCCACTGAGCAGAGCCTGCCTCCATCCTCCTCACACCCACCCTTCACATATTTATCAACATTAATGAGGTCACCCCTCACTCTCCTTTTTTCCAAGCTCAAGAGACCCAGCTCCCTCAGCCTTTCCTCATCAGGAAGATGCTCCACTCCATCCATCATCTTTGTGGCTCTGCACTGGACTCCCAGCAGTTCTGTGTCCTTCTGGATCTGAGGGGCCCAGAACTGGACACAATATTACAGATGTGGTCTCAGCACTCTCTCAATCTGCTAACCATCCCACTTCTCATCCAACCCAGGATGCCGTTGGCCTTCTTGGCCACAAGGGCACGTTTCTGGCTCCTGGCCATCCTGCTGCCATCAGGACCTACTAACTTACCATTTCATCTAAATATAAGACACGCACCACAGTTGTACAACTGTAAGTTTATAAATGCAGCTCTGCATTTCTGACTGAAGAAGACGGAGTTCCTAATATAGCCCAAAGTGTGATTTCGCTTGGAAAAGTGAATCTGTAAACTTAGCATCATGTTTATTGTCTTAATGACTTTTCAGATTCCAGACCTGATTTGTACACTGGCGTAGACACTTGTTTATCCTAACTACAAGCTCAGCCCCAGGTCAACAAAGTCTAGCGACGTTCAAGGGCCCGAAATTGTAGTGATAGGACATCTGTGGGAACGGCTGCGCAAACCAACGTCTTATCAAGTCACCACATCAATCCTGGATTGCGGTACACGGGACCATAAAAACGCTGCCGCCTTTCTCCAGGCTTCTCCACCCTGCTTTGTGTTTTCCTGTCCGCCTCCCTTCTGCTTTCCACACAAAAGGGAGTTCACTGAATTGCCTGGTTTGCCCCTAAAATGCTAACCTCTGAAAGAAGGGCTGGGAGAGCAGCAAGACTGTCACAGGAAGGAGCTGCTTAACTTCTCTCCTTCCTGACCTGAGAGGAGGATGTGTTAAAGGAGGCACAGAATCATGGATTCACGTTGGAAGAGACCTCAGAGATCACTCAGTATCAACCCTTTGCCATGGGCAGCAACATCTCTCACCAGACCAGGCTGCCCCTTCCAACTTGGTGTTGAACACTTCCAGGGGTGATGGAGCAGCCACAACCTTACTGGGCAACCTGTTCCAGGGCCTCAGTACCCTCACAGAGAGGGATTTCTGCCTCAGATCTCATCTCAATCTCCCCTCTTTTAGCTTGAACCCATCCTTCTTGTCCTAGCACTAGAACCTCTCAGAAGAGGTCCCTTCCCAGCTTTGCTGTATCCCCTTCAGGTTCTGAAAGGCTGCTATAAGATCCCCCAGAGTCTTCCCTTCTCGAGGCTGAACTGCCCCAACTCCATCAGCCTGTCCCCAGAGCAGAGGCCTTCCAGCTCTCTGATCATCCTTGTGGCCTCCTCTGGACTCTCTCCAACTCTCCTTCTTTTATTGAGGACTCCAGAGCCAGACTCAGGACTCCGGGTGACACATATGAGTGGAGCAGCATCCTTTTCCACAGTCTTCCAATGCCACTGGCTCTGCTCATCCTGTCATGTACTTCCCAGATGGATTTGAACCATTGCAGCCCCATCCCCAGCAACAGGCAGGTTTGGGTATGTGCTTGGTCCCTGAAGCAGACCTGAAGTCTTTGCGGGGAAGTGCCTTCACGAGATATGGAGAGCCCATCTGTGGTTCCTCCTGCTGCCGCTGTGAAGAAAGCAGCAGAAGCTACATGTTTATTAACACTCTGGCTGCAGAACGTGCAAAGACACTGAACTTTTGTCCTCAAACATGGTACAAAAATATCTAGATTACCCTTGTGAAGGGAATGGTGCCCTGCAGTCCTGGCACCATACCCCAAGGCAGCTCACCTGTGAGTGGAGCAGATGCTTGAACACTATCTTGCTACCCTTGCTGTCTTATTTAGGGTGCAAATGTCAGCTTTTAATCTGTTTGCTTTTTTCCCAAATGCATTCTGATTGACGTGACAGGATGCTGCTTCCGCATCGTGTGATGAGATGATTTGGTTCCAGCTAACAGGAGTTAAATATGCGTTACCTGCAGGATAACTCAATGGATTGTCCCCCCTAACATCTACAGGAGCTTCCGCATTCTGCAAGATTTCCTTTTACTTATGGAATGGGTATTGATGGAGTTTATTTTGATGCTGTTTTCTTTTTAAACGCCTTTCAGAAGGCTTAAAAATCTGAAGAGAAATTAAGTTGTTGCTGGAAAAATCCCCCACAACCCAACCAAACAGGCTGCCATCTCCTTTTTTTCCCCCTCTTTTTCTGGGCTAAAGTCCAATTTCGCACAGCAGTTGCAAAGAAAGAAAGCAAACGCATCGCTAGATTCCGTGAGAAATATTGTAGCAGTGTGTAATCTCTGTCAAGATAAAATTGCTTTGTGATTTACATTACAATAAATCCTGACCTTTAAGCGCTGCAGAGTAAGCTAATCTGAAAAGTACTTTATTCCATCACTGAATCAGCGCGTGAGGCTGCAGCGGATCCAGTGCGTTTGTACCGCCACGGTGATGCCGGAGGAGCACGTTGGGAAGGGGATTATGGCTCAAGGTTTGGTGGGTGATGTAATTGAAATATTTGGTGGGGATTAATAAAGTTCCTGCTGCTGTAGGACATAGAAATTAATATTTTTATAAATATTAAACTTTACAACTTCCCCTCTATAACTATCTGAATGGAAGCTGTAGTCAGCTGGGGGTCAGGCTGCTCTCCCAGGCAACTAGTGACGGGACAAGAGGGCAGGGCCTGAAGCTGCACCAGGGGAGGGTGAGATTGGATGTTAGGAAGCCCTTCCTCATGGAAAGGGTGATCAGACCCTGGAATGGACTGCCCAGGGCAGGGGTGGAATTCCCATCCCTGGAAGTGTTTAAGGTCAGACTGGCTGTGGCCCTCAGTGCCCTGGTCTGGCCGCTGTGGTGATGTTAGGTCCTGGGCTGGGCTTATCTAAAAAACCCAGAGGGCTTTTCCAGCCTCAATAATTCTATGATTCTGTTTTACTGGATATATCAAATTTAAAGTGACATAAATCAGAACATTTCAAATTAGGTATACAACTCCAAGTGGACTTCCAAATGTTAAGTCATTAAAATTCAAACTGTTTCTTGCTCCCCTCAGTATTTTATTTTACTTTATTTTTACTTTATTTTACCTAAATTTACTTTATTTTATTTTCCTTTATTTACTTATTTTTTTTACTTTAGGTTATTCTTACTTTATTTTACCTAATTTGACTTTATTTTATTTTATTTTCCTTCATTTATTTAATTTTACTTTATTTTATTTATTTTATTTTACTGTACTTTATTTCTTTTTTATGTTTACGGACACAACTTGTGTGTCATCACAGATATTTCAGCCTTTAAGTTTTTTGGTTTTTAAGTCACTCTGAGCATGTTATTTGGGTGGAGCCTCTGGCACTGAAGTTCATCTCTTGTTCTTATTTCTTTCTTTCTCAAGAGGAAAATTCCCCAGAATGAATATTTCAGCAATTCTTTACTTATGTATTTACCAAATGGTCCTTACCAGAAAACAGACAATATTCACCAGATGGAGTAAGTAGGTAATCAAGTCGTTATGAAAACAGGGGTTCTTGATGCATTGTCCCCTCATACAGCAGTGAAGGTCATTGCATCATGGTCGGCTCATAGTGTTTTTAGCTGATGTATTTACATGTGCACTTAGAAATGATTTTACTACGAAGCACTTATGTCTACTGAGCCAATCACAGTTGGAGACTAGGAATATGTTATAAACTCGGCAATTTTGCATCCAGAGCACCTCATGCTGAGAATATAACTGCACTTTAAAGTTTTCATGTTGCTCTTAGACCACCTCTCTTTAATGTCTGCTGAAAAGGAGAAGAACTTGGTGTTGATGGAATAGAGTTCATCTAGGTGTTTCTTCAGTCTTGAGGTCTTTTCTAATTACATTAGGTCTGATGTTCTGAGACTGCTTCTATGTGCTGATACGGGGTAATATATGTCCATTGTCTTAGAGCCTTTAGTTGTTGTCTGTGGAATCATAGAATCATAGACTGTGTTAGGTTGGAAAAGAGTTAAAAGTCACCCAGTCCAACCACACTACAACAAGCAAGGACATCTTTAACTAAAACAGAGTGCCTAGAGCCCCATCTAGCCTGACCTGCAAAGCTTCCAAGGATGGGGCCTCCACCACCTCTCTAGGCAGCCCGTTCCAAGGACCCCCCACCCTCAGATTCAAGAACCTTTTCCTCCTGTCCAGCCTCAATCTGCCCTTTTCCAGTTTCAAACCACGACCCCTTGTCCTATCATTGCCTGCCCTTGTGAACAGCCTTCCTCAGTCTTCTGACAGCTTTTTTCAAGGATTGGAAGGTCACGATAAAGTCCCCCTGGAGTCTTCTCGTTTCATGGAGGAACAATCTCAATTCTTTCAGTCTGTTCTCGTAAGAGAGATGCTCCAGCGTTCTGAGCACTCATTGCACCTTTTGAATGGGATGCATGAGTTTATGTGCATACGGGATACTTGTTACACGCATATATCATACCTCATGTGTGTTATCACAGAACATTAGGAATTGGAAGGGACCTCGAAAGATCATTCAATCCAATCCCTTTGTCACAGCAGGATCACCTAGATCAAGTTGCACAGGAACATGGCCAGGTGGACTGTAAAAACCTCCAGAGAAGAAGACTCCACAGCCTCCATGGGCTTGTATTTTTGTGGAACCTACTCTGTTCCAGCTCACACCCATTGCCCCTTGTCCTATCTCTGGATGCCACTGAGCAGAGCCTTGCTCCATCCTTCTGACACCCACCCTTCACATATTTATCAATATTCATGGGTCTCCTCAGTCTCCTTTTTTCCAAGATACCCAGCTCCCTCAGGTTTTCCTCATCAGGAAGGTGCTCCACTCTCTTCACATCTTCGTGGCTCCGCACTGGACATTCTCAAGCAGCTCTGTGTTATTCTGGAACTGAGGGGCCCAGAACTGGACAGACTATTCCAGATTTGGTCTCAACAGGGCAGAGTAGAGAGGGAGGAGTACCTCTCTCGATCTGATAACCACCCGTCTTCTGATCCAGCCCAGGATGCTGTTTGGCTTTCTTGGCCACAAGGGCCAACTGTTGGCTCCTGGTCATCCTGCTATCATATATATGTATGTATGATAGATATAATATGTGCAACATGCAAGTATATAAGAGCATTGATTTGTACTTTCTGGGGTCATACATGTATTAACATGTGTGTGTAGATCATAGAATTATAGAGGCTGGGCAAGACGTCTTAGATCATCAAGTCCACATATATTTATAAAAACACAAAAAATCCACTAGGATTACTGAAACCTGAGCCTGGACCTGATATTCTGTAACAGATCAGAAAGAAAGAGAGGAGGCTAAGAGAAAGCACATGCTGAAGACAGTATTGCAGGGAAGGATGAAAAGTGAGATGGTGGAAGGACCAAGAAAACACAGTCATGGGAGAAAAAGCTGCAAAACCTGAGTGTGTTAAACTGTAATAAATGAAAACTTGATGGGGAATATCAGGTTTCCAGTTTCACACAAGCAATGGGGAAACATCTTCCACAGGTTTTGCTGCTGCGTTTCTAGAGGAGGGGGTGAAGAGACATAGAGGTGGAATGTCAGATTAGCTAAGCAGGATTGGGCTTGGTTTGTACTTGGATGTGAGTCAGTCTGAGTACACCAGGTGGTGTAGGCTTACCCTGCTCCAGCAGTGGGGGTTGGACTTAGATGACCTTTCCAGGTCCTTTCCAACCTGTAACTGTCTGTGTCTATATCAGAATGTCTTAGTCTCCCCAGAGAGGTAAAGGGAAAAATGGGGGAGTGTGCAAATGAGCAATTTTTTAAAATCTAAAATTATTTACATTTTGATTTGAGGTCACTTGAAGGTGTCTGAACACATAAATTGCAAACTTTTAAACGCTATTCGTTGGACTGAAAAAACGTGTCATTCTACTTGATTTCATCTCTGCAGAGTGTCTGGGGCTGACTGTTATGGATGATTGTGTAAATAAATAAAAACCCCCATGGGAACCTTGAATTTATCCACAACATGATACATTTGCCATAGCTGGTGTAGGGACCAAAGTGACCTCACTGGATATTTTCCAAAATGCCTTTTTTCCCCTCAAATCTTCAGAGGTTGGAAGGGACCTCCAAAGCCATGAAGTTCAACACCCCTGCTCAAGCAGAACCATAGAACCTGAGACAGGTTATGCAGAAATGCCCTCAGAGTGGCCTTATCTCCACTCAAGGTTGTGGGGAGAAGAACCCACAACCTCCCTGGGCAGCCTGTTCCAGTGCTCTGTCATCCTTACAGTAAAGAAGTTTTACCTCATATTGAGATGGAACTTCTTGTGCTCCAAATGACATCCATTGCCCCTTATCCTATTACAGGGCACAATTGAAAAGAGATTGTCTCTTTCTTCTTGACACCCAGCCTTCATAGATTTGTAGACAGTGATTAAATCCCCTCGTAACCGTCTCTTCTCATAGTATCATAGTATCACAGTATTACCAGGGCTGGAAGGGACCTAATAGATAATCAAGTCCAACCCCTACCACAGAGCTCAAGGCTAGACCATGGCACCAAGTGCCACGTCCAATCCTGCCTTGAACAG
>JAOXOE010000270.1:0-34330 GCA_028565055.1 Phoeniculus purpureus | reverse complement strand
TGCACACTGCTGGCTCATGCTGAGCTTCTCGTCCACAAGCACCCCCAAGTCCCTCTCCTCAGGGCTACTCTCCAGCCGCCAGTCACTGCCCAGCCTGTAGTTGTGCTTAGGACTGCCTCGACCCAGAACTCATTCAAAAGCAAAATAACAAATGGTGATTGAAGTCACCTATTTCTATGCAGAGAAAGCAGTGCTTTGTAACTGCCTACTGAGAGCTCTGAACAGAGGTTAATAGCATTACGCCTATTTTACAAAAGGTGCAATTACAGTGTGAACAATCAATTAATCGTAATCTATTAATGATGGAATAAGGCTGCCAATTGTTCTGAACAAAGTGTGTTTAAAGTAGCACTGGAATTGAGGACATGCATCAAAGCCTTAAGGGGAAAAAATACTTTCAAGTACAATACCCCACTGCAAGGCAGACAGGAAATCAATTAAGTTCGGACTTGAGTGATTAAAAATTTTTAAGGGTTAGTGTACAGTACTTCTCGGGGGAGGCACAGAATTCATTTTTCAAAGATCCATTTAAAGTGTTGAAGAGAAATACTGATGCTTACAGGTGCACTTAGCACAAGACAAAGTACAAGTTTTCTATACACTTAAATTACATTCTTTCATGTTTAACAAGAGTCATCTCTAAATCTCTGATGCCAATAAATGTTCATTTGAAGAGCAGGAATATACGTCAGTTATCATGTTACAGACACCTTCAGCCAGAAAACCACAACATGCAGCTGCATTGAAGCTGATGTCTAAAACCACAAGAAATTTGACAGTAACTTACCTGTAACAGGAAGATACAAAGATCACTACCATCCTAGCTTAACAGCAACCCAGACTCCACACATAAGAGCTCTTAAAAATTTAACTGATTTTGGCTAATGAGACCTGTTGAATCATAAAAAAGTCTGAATACAAAACTTTAAAAAATACTTGCAAATTCCCCAAAGAATCACTCACTTTTAAAGGAATACACAGACACACAGATCATTAGGGGTCGGAAGGGGCGTCCAGAAGTCATCAAGTCCAACCCCTTCTTCTTTAGCAGGATCATAGAACTTAATACAGGTTACATAGAAACCCAGCCAGACAGGACTTAAAAGTCCCCAGAGAAAGAGACTCCACAACCTCTCTGGGCAGCCCGTTCCAGTGTTCAGTAACCCTTACAGTTTTTCCTCACAATGAGATGGAACATCCTGTGCTCCAGCTTACACCCATGGCCCCTCCTCCTATCACAGGGCTCAAGTGAAAAGAGATTGTCTCTTTCTTCTTGACACCCAGTTTTCATGGATTTATATACACTGATTAACTCCCCTTGTAACCTTCTCCTCTCCAAGCTGAAACGTCCCAGGTCTCTCAATCTTTCCTCATCAGGCAGGTGATCCAGACCCCTAATCATCCTCATGGCCCTCTGTTCGACTGCCTCAATCAGATCTCTGTCCTTCTTGAACTGAGAAGGCCAGAACTGAACACAATATTCTGGATGTGGCCTCACTAGGGCAGAGTGATCTGCTGGGCATACTCTTCTTGATCCATCCCAGGATTCCATTGGCCTTCTTAGCCACAAAAGCACATTGCTGTTCCACGGATAACTTGTTGTCCAGAAGAACTCCAAGATTCCTCTCCATAGAAGTGCTCTCCTGTAGATTGTCCCCCAACCTGTACTGATGCATTGCATTACTCCTTCCTAGGTGAAGAATTCTTCACTTACTCTTATTAAACCTCATTAAACTTCTCTTGGCCCAACTCTCCAGTCTGTCCAAGTCTTCCTGAATGGCTGCACAGCCATCAGGTGTATCAGCCAGACCACTCAGTTTAGTGTCATCAGCAAACTTGCTGAGGAGATATTCTATACCATCATCAAGATCATTAATAAAGATATTAAACAAAACCAGAGCCAGCACAGACCCCCAGGGGACACCACTGGTTACAGGTCTTCAGCTAGACTCTGCACAATTAATCACCACTCTTTGGGATCTGTTATATAGTTCTTAATACAAGCCACAGCCTGTTCTTCTATCTGTTGGGTAGCAGAACACAAACCAGCAACAAGAAGGAAAGAAGAATATCAGCTAAGCCAACAGAAAGATAAGCATCCACTGAATTTTGTCTAAAGTCAGACCCTGCCTGAGGGAGCAAAGGTTCCCAGGTGAGGAGCTGTAGTGACAGAAAAGGATTGACAGAAGTGTTCTTAATCTCTCTTCCTGGAAGAGTGAGGGACACAACGGCTGAACCCCAATAAGCTAATCAAAAGCTAAATTGTCCATCAAGATCTTTGTGCTTAACGCTACTCTCAGCAGGACTCTTTGTCTACAGACTTCACACACACACACACGCGCGCGCGCGCGCGCGCATTATATAGATATATATAACGTTGACCGTTTCTTATGAGCACTGGCTGGACCTACAGCACAAAGGCTGTTTGTGAGTGTCTAGGTGTCAGACCGATAGCACATAGATTGATATTGATATAATCCTATTTGTGAACCTGACAGGTGCTCAATTGAATGCTGGCTTGCATATCAACTAATCAAACCCGCCCTCTAATAAAGTAGGGCTTGGCTAAGAGCTAAGGAGGCTTACTCCTCATTGAATTACCCAAATTCCACCCCCTGCCCTCCTTCAGACAACACTGTCCCACACTTCCTAAGCTTACTCACAAGGATGTTATGGGGGACTGTGTCAAAGGCTTTACTAAAATCAAAATTACTGGTCTCCCAGCATCTACCCATTTGGTCATGACATCATAGAAGGTTATCAGATTTAGTTAAACCTTATTTCCCCTTGGTAAACCCATCCTGACTACTTCTGATTACCTTCTTGTCAGCAAAATTCTTCGAGATTACCTCCAGAATGAACCACTCCATAATTTTTCCAGGGATGGGGGTGAGACTGACTGGTCCATAGTTGCCCATATCTTTCTTTTTACCCTTTTTAAAGACTGGAGTGACATTAGCTTTCCTCCAGTCCTCAGGTATCTCTCCTGTTAACCATAGTCTCTCAAAAACAAAGGATAGTGAAAGAGCAACATCAGCCAGTTCTCTCAATACTCTTGGATGCATCTCATCAGGACCCATAGATCTATGAATATTCAACTTTTGTAACCCAGTCTTCAACCATTAGAAAATCTCCCCTCTCACAAGCTATCACTCCTGCCTCCCAGCTCACAAGGGCTGGTATTAGGAGTAAAAAACGAAGCAAAGAAGTCATTTAGCATTTCTGCCTTCTCTACATTGTCAGTTATGAGGGCTGATATCTCACTCAACAGTAGGCTCACATTATACTTAGTCTTGCTTTTACTGCTAATATACTTGTAGAAGCCCTTCTTACATTCTTTAACTTCCCCAGTCAGTTTTAGCTCTAAAAGAGCTTTGGCCTTCCTTATAGCCTTCCTGCAAGTCCTAACAACTTCCTTGTAAGTATTCCATGCACTGTAGACCTCCCTCTTACCAAAGATTTCCTTTAGGAGCTCCCTGGTCCTAGCTCTCCTAGCCTGCCTACTTGATTTTTTTCTGCAATGGAATACACCTGTTTCAGGCTTGGAAGAATCGCTAATTAAAAATTAACCACCTTTCTTGAACTATCTTACCCTTCAGAGATTCCTGCAAGTCAATCCCTGAAAAGTAGAAAATTAACTCTGCGGAAGCCAGGACTTATAATCCTACTTATTGCCTTACCTTTACCTTGCAGAATACTTGCAAATATTAACAAGTTGCACTGTATTTTTCATAGGCAACAATGATGCTGAATGGACTATGGAAAAAAAAACTTTTTAAATGGTAAAAAGTCCCAACAATTCTATTTCATCAGGGATTCAAAACACAAAGCTGCTACTCCTCTCTATTGTACTTTCAGGGCTACTCACACTTCTTCCTCATTTCCAAAAGCTGGTATTTCATGTGCCTAACACCTGTAAATTGGGCCAGGATTTGAGACATAAAATAATGAGTTCTTATGAAAAGTGAAGATTTATTTGTCCAACCCAGTCAGTTTTTACTTCTTTGACTCATACTGGAATCATTGCATGACCTTTATACATTGCATGGGCATAAAGCTTTGGCTGATCACTGTGCTTTTTCCTCTCTTAAATCTCATCCCATTATAGTTAGTCAGCTGCTAAGCAACCCCTACAAAGTTAAGGACATACACAGATCAATGTGCATTGAGTACAACAAGCCTTCACACTCCGATTACTAGTTTTAAGATTATTTGTATTTTCTTTTGTAAACAAACCTTGCCACTTGTAGAACTTAAGAACTTTCTGAAGCTTTGGAAAAAAATTTTAAAACAAACACCAACTTCTGTGACAAACTGCTACTTCTAGAAGTCAATCCAGAATTTCTTAAAACTGACCCACTTACTAATTTTTTCAAACATGTATTCTGTATTTAACCATAACTTCAACATTTTCCTGAAACAAATTACGCTTCACAAAGCAAATAAGCCATCTAGTTTTACAACGGCTTACCGTTTCATTAAGCCTATAGGAAACCTGCAGAAAAGGTTGGAATTATCTTAGTATACATCTGTACATAAGTCAGTTTTAAACTGCCACCTTATCAACTGAAAGATACAGCTTCTGCGGTTTGCGTGCAATAGCCACTTCCACAATTGCTTAAGTTCTAACTTAATAGTTGTGCATCATTGAAACCCCGTAACTCCCAGAGTTTCAATCAGCAAATTTACTTGAATCATTACCTTGAAAAACTTGCAAGTTCTTCTAGATATTATTTTTCAATATTCTTAATTTTTTTTTAATGCTTCTGAGTAATGTTATCATAAAGAGTATGTGAACAATATCTGTATCTTGGTGAGAATTCTGAAGTTAATTCCTTAAGAATTAATTAAATGAAATAACTTTCACTATGGTGTGGAATGAACTAATGAAACTACTTCAAGTACTCTCTAAGCTATAGCAGTTGATCTCACAGAAATCAAATATTCATAAGCTTGAAAACATTTTTTTACATGTGTATCTGCACAAAACCCAAACAATTTGTGAAAACTGCAATATGTTACCTCTTTATTTATAAAAAGTACAGCAAAATATCAATTAAATGCATACAGTAGCGGTTCCTTTATGAGAACTCTATCTTATTTATCAGCTGTCATTCCGTGTACATTAGTACTGCAATCAAATGTCTCTCAGTATTTTCATAATTAATGAAAATCTTTTAATGCCTTGTCCCACTGTAGAGTTGAGATTCTGTAATAATTCTGGAGGTAGAGAAGACCTGGAGAAAGTTAAGTCCTATAAAAAAATACACTTCAGAATATTGAAGCTTTTTTAAGTATAAATGAAATCTTTAAAAATAGGAAATCTAAAATATTTGCAGTAACCCTTTCCCCAGTTCTTCAATATACAGAAGAGGAAAGTCACATCTCTTAGATAGTTATGAGGAACTGGATAGCTCAGACTTCTATTTCCACTTTGTGCCTTTATGTTCCAGTATCTGTAGTCCCTGTTTCTTTCCCCATTCAAATCTATGCAGGCTGTGGGCAGCCCAGATACTCCTGCAGCATTGTGGTGTGAGCTACTCATGTTTCTTATACATAATCCAGTCTGGTCACTTACATGTTAGCACATAAGAGTAAGGCTTTTCAGATTTAGCTTTATTTTAAACTGAAGTATGGATAAAACAAATCATTCAATCACCATGGTTCCATGTCAATGACTTTTAAAGTATTTTTTTTTATAATCTTGGCTCACAGCAGGGAACTGAGAACTTGAAGTTCAGAGGGGTAAGATTAATTACCCTCTCTGCCTCAAGCACTGCAGTGCTTCTACACTACATTCAAAGATTAACACTGCATCCTCAGAGACACAGGTAAACATTACTAACAGTATTTTCAGAGAAGGAAGTAAAGATAGAGAGTATTTCTTTAAAATAATACGATATCATTATTGTTCCAGATGGTAACCCAGACCATCACATTCTGGACCTTTCCTTATTAACCACTGGACCAGCCTTGCCCACTGTAGCAAGCCCCTGGGATTAAGATCCCTTACTCTAAATGTTAAGCACAAACTAGTACAAGATAAGCTTTCACTGCATATATAAGGCAGGACAGTGATCCCTTCTCCTCAGATGAACACAAGTTAGTCTTCCATGTATCAGTTTCCCCACCACTAGTTTGTACACTGAAGCATCACTTATCTGCAGCACTGAAAAGTAGTCAGAGACAAAACATCAGAGGAGGGCACTGTAACACAAAAAGATTAATATACCTAACAAAAAATATACTTACTTTAGTTATCTCTCCTAATCACTTTATTTGATACTGGCTCACACACCAAAAAACAGTTCTGAATATTAAAAAATACACCCTGAATTTCCATCTTTCCTTGATTCTGCAACAAAGCTGTATGGGTTCACTCATAAACAAGAACACCAACTGCAGAAGACGCTGATATTACTGACAATGAAGACTGAGAGAAGATATCCAGTCCTAGGCCACAACCTGAAATCTTTAGTCATCCCCACACAGGGAACAAAGTGGAGGTACATCTCCCTTTGCCCCATATGTTCTACATCACAGGAGTAAACACATTATGTGTAATAATTCTAAATCATTAGCATCTTTCATTTCTTCACGGATACCAAACACTGCATATGGCACAAGACAATGGTGAATCAAGCCTCACGATCTTTGCAGGGAGTTTTGCCTCAGAGAGTACTGACAAGCACTGAAACAGAACTCACAGCTCTTGTTGAGTACAAATAGCACCATAGGTCAATGAAGAAGTTTACAACTTGTGATTTGCTCATAGCATTCCCTCCTAAAAATTACATTTTGATGTAAAAAAAGCTAAAATTAAGCTTGTCCACAGGTGAATACACGATGTGCAAGAATATAATCAATTGTGTGCACATCTGTGGCAACTGAGGTAGTTGTTTTTTTTTTCATGTTCCCGATATGTTTCAGCATAAGTTCTCTCTGATGCTAAATGAAATTGTATCTTCAGTGTCTTTAAAGGCTGGCATTTTGGCTAACTCTTTGACTCAGATAGTGCATTCTCTTCATCCCCGGGTTGCACAGAGTTGCTGTTTCCTCTTAAGGTTAGAAATGAGTATCTCAGTCCTCCTGCCATACTATAAAGGAAAGAGAACAAACAGAGGTGTCAGGGTACCTGATGGGTACGTATGTTTCTTTCCAAACAATTAATCAATGTCAGCTAGCACAAACTATAGTGTAACAGAGCTATTTAAGCCATATAAAAAGTAGCCCCAACTAGACAAAAATTAATTACCAGTTGGTCCAACAGATTCATACAGATGTTCACACCTCATCCACGCACAACAAAGTAACAACTCACAAGTTATAACTCATATTTAACAGACACAACTCATTCAGTGTTCTCACTTCCCACACTACTTGGCTTTTGCTTAGAAGCTTCACAGCTCAGAACTGCTGCTCATAAAAAAGGAATTAAGTCAATCCCACACAGTAAAACTGCCAGCATGTTTCCATAGTTAAGAACCTACCACAGTAACATTCAGTATCAAAAAACAGACATGAAAAGGATTACTAACTGTAATCAACTTTCCACCCTGAGGTAGTGCTTCCTCAGGCTGGTAGTTTCAAAGCTGCATCAGCCAAGTGAGCCAACTCAAACAAAACATAAAAGTGTACCTCAATGAGAAATTTTCGGCTTTAACAAATATAGGCTATTCAAATTCCACTCACCAAATGTTTAGCCCTATAAAGTTTAGCATGGAGAATATGTAATCTCCACCAATCAACATGCCAATGTAAGCAATGGATATATTCTGAAAGAAAACAAAATGCGCACATTTACTGAAGTTTTCATCTTCAAACACATAAGCTACATCAATGATTTACTTTTCTACAGCTATAGCTACATTCTGTTGCCAGCCACTCTAAAATCAGTGCTTAAATTAGTTTCACGGGACATGAGCCATACAGGTAATGTAAGAAGGAAATAATAAAATCAGTCTGTTTTCTAAATGCATGAAACACCCTTAGAGTGACTTTATGGAAAAAAACTAAAACCCAGAAATTCAGCTAATTGATATTAGGCAAAAAGATGCTAACTTCACCTTCTAAACATGTACTTCTTTTAATCGTTGTAAGGTTTCTTTAAAATCCTATTTCACAAAAGCAGGTTTGGGACTGTCAAGCATAAAAGGTATGCCACAAAAGCTCTTTCTAATTGCTTCTAAAGGGTTACCTCCTTACTTTGCCAACTAAATGTGCCTTGAGAGCACTTGGATCAAGTTCAAAGCAGGCACAGATTAAAGATCCTATATCTCATCCCACTGCCATCAAGTTTAGAAAAGTTGTCCCCTATAGACAGAAGGAAAGGTATAGAACTGTGTGACTATTTTATTAACACAGTTCATTTCAAATGTTTTAGTAGCTAGCATGGACAATGACACAATTTCTAGCAGTTTCTGCTGTGGTCTACATCATAAAAGTGCTTTAAATCTGTTCAAATGTCTAAAACAGTATTATTGCACACAAAATAGAAATGTGGCTCTGTCTTAATGGTTCTAAGCAGATATATAAAATTTAAAAAAACTCTTGCAGGGTCACAAAATGAGAACTGCTAGATTAATCTTGTCAGCTTTCAGAAAACCCCCAAAACAACAAAGCCAAACAACTACAGAGAGGTAAGTACCATCTTCCTTTTGCAGACTAGAGGTACTGCCTTCCTTATTCACCCATGCAAGAGAGCACCTTGGGAACTGCTATTCCTGGGCCTACAGTGGTTCTGATTGCAATTTGCAGAAGCTTTGGTCCACAACTGCACAAGTTTTACCTTTTGCTAAAACCATTCCAGCATACAGCTCCATGCTTCTCTCCAAACTGACCTACAAACAAGTGCTAGGGAAGTCAGTGGTGTCAGACATGCTAGTCTCACCAACACAAACGAATGTGCACTGGTTTTAAATTGAACTGGGTTAAAGAAAACAACCTGTAAGGACACCGAGTTCAAGTTTTAAGACATGCATTTGTTGGTGTTGATCTAGTTGTCTCATATTTATAAAAATCAAAATGGAAAAGTGAATTCAGCTAGGAGAAAAAGTCTCACCCAGAGACTGAAGCAGATAACCATATGTGCTCCTTACTACAGCCTAGCCATTATTCTGTATCTGTGAACACCCTATGTATTAGCTGCAATGGGAATTAGTTCAGGCCAAATGGAAAGTGGGTTAGTTGCAACGGATTTGCAACAGGCTACCTTGACTAACCTCACAGTAACCTGATAATGGAAGCAGCAACCGTATCTGATGAAAAGTGGTTATATGTGTATCTTTTAATTAAAATTGTTTCAGGTTTCCCTTGTAGGAAAAAAAAATAGATCAACACACACATTGCTTTCTAGACTGTAACTGCGCTTCAGTGGAAGAAAATAACACTGCTTTGTGATGTGACCTTGTCTGCCGCAAGCAGTATCTCTATATTAGCCCTCACTTTTGAGTTTCCTTCTGAAAACATACACAAGACCACTGCTGAGCCAGTGCTTTTCCCTGAGCATTCCATCTCCCTGTTCTTCTCCATAACTCACCTTGATGGCACCTACTACTGTTGTTGTCAGAGCAGAATTGTAATGACTGCATAGGACAGTAGAATACATCAAGAGAAACCTAAATAAAGAAAAAAAAATTATGAGTTCTACCCAAGAATCTCAGAAATGTAGCAACGCTTTGAAGAGTTCAACATTTCTCTGGATCAGCGCTTTGCTGGGATTTCCAATCTCACCTGTTCCAAATCCTGAAATAATACTCTATGGATCTGTGTTTTACATTAATGATGTGCATATACAAAATACTCAGAGTACATGTTAAAATGTGTTTCAGCTCTAGCAGAGTTATCCCTATGCTCTGTGCCTCTTAAATGTGAGTACTGAAGTTACTTTGACCCCTTGATTGGTGAGATGTGAAACAACAGAACAGGATCCAGTTCTGTTCTTTTTCAATTCTTCCTTTGACTCTGCAGTTCCAAAAGGAACAAAGCATTGTTTTATTACTTTTGAGTCTCCCATACCTGTCCAGATAATTAAAAAAACAAATGCACTGAAACAGCTCATCTGCTATAGGCCTTATATTCCACCAACTGCACAGAAGTTAGATAATCAGATGACATGGCCAGCAAAGAAATACTGAGTATTAAAAGTAAAAGCTAAATGTCATGTTGTTGACCACTGTACTGTGAGGTCAGCACCACAGACAGTACTAAAATAGTTACTTACACTGCTAGAAATAATCAAAAGACAAGACAGAAGCCTGGGGAACAACATATTTTGTGTTTCAACATAACTAATTAGTGAGTCTTATATTTGAGATTTGCAATTTCATTTCTCAATAAAATATCTTACTTGATCGCCTTGTGTGCTTACCCTAAGAAGCAGGAAAGAACAAACTGAAAGACAAATAAAAAGTTTGTCCAGTGCTGGAAATGTGTTGCCTATTTAAAACAGAGAGAGAGGATTACATGCTATATTATCACTATGTATACTGCATTATGTATTATGTAACCAACAGTAAACACATATAAAATGTATATAATATGAACCATGTACAAAACCACAAAATATAATTGACTATTTGACTTGTATTATATTTATATGACTACCAGAAACAGTTTGATGCACTTAATTTCAGAGACAAGATTACAGCACACCTGGACACATTCTTGTAACATTGCAGATACAATACTGCACATTGCCAGCAATTAATGTAAAAACAATACACAGAACTTGTGCTTTTATAACTACTGACAGATACCAACACTCTATTAGAACAGTATAATAATGTTGATATGAACCAGATATTCCTTTTAAATCTATTTAATACCATGAACAGGTTCCATGGTCCAAGCCTGCATTTTTGAGCTTGAAAGTACATCAGAGTAAGTAGTACTAAGGTCTCTTAATCAATGAAGATCAAAGAAAAGTTTAAATCATTGCTTTCCCTGCTGCTCCTTATTGATGCACAGCAAACAGGCAGTGCCACACAATGGTGACAGCAAAACATCTCACAGATTCTTTTCCATCTTTTGGAACTCCAGGACATGCTTTGTTTTAATTCATTTGTTCAACATCACCTGTTTCAGAACAAAATTCAGCTTCTCCTTACCTGTGAAAGGCAAGTCAAAGTTATGTTTTTCAAATACTACTTGCTAACATGGAGGTACAATTACCTCTTTAATAACAAGCAAACAAAAAAAATCCCACCCATCCTCAGCTGAAAAAAATACCATTACCATTCTGAGATAGGCAGTATTGCTCCTTACCTGTTGAAAATCTCCAGTAGAAAAGCTAATAATAAATGTTGGAACGACCATGAAACATGCATTATAGAAAAGGACACCATACTTTCCCAACTCCTGTGAAAAATAAAACATGGTGTTTGGAATTACAAGCCATTCAGGAGCAAAATGCTAAATGTAACTCTAGCAACCCTTCTGACATTACTGTATATGAGCAAACAAAATATTATACATTTCAATTTTAAATACCGGCTTCAGACTGTTGGATTCAGTGTTTAGCACTGAGCTGATTTTACTGCTTCAGACACTTAGCCTATATGCTCAGCAGAATACTACTGCTCTGCTATACACTGAGCAGCTTTTGTTCCAACAGCAGCCAGTCAGAAATTTCCCAAGGCTCTGCCTAATGTAAGGCTTCACATAAGTCTGTGCCTGTCCAAAGCATTATCCTTTCCATCTACTGCAAATAAAGCACAAAATCATAGGGCAGGGTGGCTCTCTGGGGCCAGCGTATCAGGAAAAATCTCACTCCTAACCAGAGAATCTGTAATCCCTGGCAACTGAGGTAACTTGAAGCACCTTGAGGGATGCCATATATATACTGTTGGTCATCTTGCTTGACACAAAGGCAGAAGATCAGGGGAATGATCTTTCCTCCAGATTCAGGCATGCTACTTAGCAAATTTCTCCAGTTTTTTTCTTGCCTTAAAATGAAACCCTGTATTTTGAAAAAAAAATGCATGATGCCATTAAGTGCTGCTCATAAAGAAAAATGCACTTTGGAGTCAATGTGACTGCTGACATTAACAACAGATATATATATTGCCACTGTATAGGCTGAACCACAAAAGCCAATGATAAAACTATCCAGCGTCTCCAAGACTGCTCTTTGCTATGGCTTGGTATGTTTTCATGTCACTGTACTTGAAAAGTAGCTTGCTCAATGTTTACATGAAGTGTAATATATCACCTAATTCTTTGGCATATATGGGTTTGGAGTAGGCTTACTTCTAGATAGCAAAAAAAATATCACTTGCTGTGGTTATTGACTCAAACTAGACAGGTCTCTGTCCCTACTCTCCAGTTTATTCTATATAGACTGCAGTTAAAGTGTGTTTGCTGTCAAAAATTCATCTTCCTTAGATATGCTTAACAAGTTTTCAGGTAAGAAATACGTTTTTTTGTTTTGGATTTCTTTTTTTGGCCAAAAGGAAAATTTTAAAGATACTGCAAGATACTACAAATGACCACCTAAAAGATCTGGAAGAAAATAAAACATACTGTTCATTTAAGCCTGGCTTGAAATACTAATAAATTTTCTCCAAGCTGTTCTGTATTACCAATGCATGCATCACCTAATATATGAAAGTAAATCAAACTATTTTTAGCTCATAACTGCCCATTCATAAGGTCGTATAAGTAATAACCCACTGTTACCATCCTGTCCTAATGTTAAAAATCAACGTAATCACCCCACAGTTACCTTTGGATCAATCTTCTGTTTTGTGTACACTCCATTTGCTGCTGTAAAGATATCATTTAGCAAAACAAAGATGTAGCCCTCCAGATTAAAAGATAGATCAGACCTAGGAAATAAAATTTACACTGAAAATAAAAAGAGAGTATACAGTGCATTGCATTACCTAAAGAAATACCACAAATGAGGAAATACAAATTCTAAGGATGCCAGCAAGTCACAAGTTTTGCTTTAAGCTTTTTGTGTAAGTCAAAGTACTTTACATTTATTCCTCCTGTCACAGGACCATTACAAATGAGTCACCGGAGAGTTTCCAGTGCTTGGGGCAAAATTGGCAGGAAATGTTCAGTTTTCATTCTGTGAAAAAGACTACCTGCCTCATTACTGACAACCTGTCCAATTCTTACTGACTATACTTGCCTATTTCTTTTAGCACAAAAAATAGCTATGGAATAAAGTCTAACTACTGTCATCCTTTCTGTTTTAACTAGTTACCTCACGTAATAGTAATAAGATGTGGCTCAATCCAAATCACATCACATGGATACACATAGCAAAGCCAAGAAACAAAAAATTACTTCATTTCCAGTTAAGTAAAGGAATAATCAGAAAGAAAGTAGAGGAGACTAGCACATGAGTGCTTTATGAATTAATCTCACACGTTGACTTGTCCAAGTAATCAGAAAAATAGACAATGCCTAAAAAAAAAAAAACCAACAACCTAGCAATCAAACATTAGTTTTGCTATCCAAAACACACAGGCTTTTTTTCTAAGATTATTAGAATATTATGAGAAAGTGTAATTCTTCAAACAGTTTTAACTGTCTTCATTTATGATCCTGCAAACTCAAAACAATTAAATTGAAAACCTAAGGGGTAAAAAAGAAGCACCCAAATACTTCCAGCTGGAGTTACATTTTCCCCTTTGGATTCCTGCACCTCCCAATCATTTCAGTTGAGAGATTTTCCAAATCAACTTAATTCTGCGTATCTAGTCTCAACTTAGGTTTACTTGTCACTTAACAAGGAAAAAAGTCCTCTCCTCATAACAGAACTTTAACAAATTAAAACCTTACCCAGCTGCTATGAAAGCCCCAAGAATGATGACAAATACGCTGACTATAATACTCAATGGATATCGTTTCCTGCAGACGAAAATTAGACAGTTCACATTATTTGATGAGGAGATTAAATGTCTGTCTCCCTGAAAAGTTTCAAAGCAATCATAATCACAGAACTTTTAACAGAAGCAATGTATGACCATGTGCAATGTTGTCAGACCTTGGCCCTGAGAACAGAGATTGAAAAAGCATTGTGAGCATTCTGCTAGTATTTAATTTTTAAAAGCAAAATACAGAAAGATTAAAATAAGAGCACTGGAACAAACCGTAATTTACTGTGTACTGTTATTCATAACAGACGTATTTCAGCATCTTCCAGTAACTCAGTAAACAACAATAACTATACATATTCTCATTTACTTTTTCATATCACCTTTCTTGGGGAACATGGTGTACAGCACACAGTCATTTTCCAAATAGTCTGACTCTTAAGTCAGACTGAAACCTTGCACTTGAAGGGGAAAGCACAGAAGCTTGTGATAGTCTTTATTTTGTCCACATCAGCACTGCCACAGCATCAAGGAAAGGCATACCATTAAAACTATTCTGCTTCTTACACCTATGTTACTTTATTTTCACATTGCTGTAGTCCAGGCGAGAACTGATGATTTCACTGACTCAGTTTCCCCACTTGATGCGGAAGTTCTCAGGCCATCAAGCCAACAAATTCCGCTTCCGCTGTGAGAACTTACAACTAAGAAAGAATCCAGGAGTATCCTCTAACATGAATTGCATTTATCAGCTGCTGTTTCAGTCACAGGGAAATGACAATATACTTGGGGGGGGTTCTGAAAACCTTTTCCCCTGACTATCACTCTCTTGCTGTGTGGGTTCAGCTTCAGTAAGCTGCCTCTCTCCTTGTGGCCTCGCCCTAACCAAGGGCAAACCATCTGGATATGACTACGGCAATGACAAAATCTGACGTTTTTATATTCCTGTTTTTCCAAGTCATTAGAAATGAAACTTGTGATACCAAGTGCCATAGCACACACTTCTTAATTTTTCTTGTAAAATAACAGATGTATCTATAATTAATGAGTTTTCTGTTCTAGCAGCATACTGGCTGATACCATTTTGCTTCATTACTCTGCTATGCTTAGACTTGACCCAGAAAGCATAAGCAGACTGCCACATTATCGCCACTGTTTTGAGATGTAAGCATCTTCGCGTCTGAAGGAGTTTGCTTCCAAGGTGAGACACAAACCATAACCACTACGACTGTCAAGAGTTACCTGATGCTTGTGTAGCAGTAAAGAGAAGAAGCTGCGTAGATCAAAGCAAGCTGTGGGGTTTTTTTTCTACCATGTTCACTAAAATGTATGTATCTATGCCTTCAAAAAGAAGCTAGAGAGAACAATTTCATTCGCTTTTCTCTATTTCTCAGTAAAAAATCACTCATTTGATATTCGGATGAGATGCCAGATGGAATCTATTTGATATGATCTTAAAAAAGGTATATTAGATTTAAAACAAACAAACAAACAAAAAGGATCACCCAAGTATGATGATTTCCAGCAGTAAAGTAAGTGGAATGGTAAACTTCCTGAGCACTGTAAACATCGGCAAACTATCAAAAAAAAAAACCAACATAAATATAAGCACACTGTCAGATTAGCATCAATTTTATGTTCTAATTCTTATCTACTTTTACTAGTCAGAGGACAAAAAGCATTAGTCCAGAAATAAGCAACCAAAATAAATCCCCAGCTAAACAGCATTTATTAAAAAGTCATTCTGACACTAGAAATAGATTAGATAACCATGTCACTGAAAAAGAACAAGATTTGCCAGTTCATGAAACAGTACAACTGGCTATCTTCTAAGAGGTCGTTCTGCACCAAAGAAATGGAATATCAAATCTATTGTGTTATTTTTTACATTCCCTAAAAAATAATTCTTTATGTATTCATAAAGAATTCAGAGGCAGGGTAAGTAAAATCTTTTTCTATTGTACAATTAGAGGACATATAATAAATCTGCCTCTGAAAACATGCAACAGAAATTAAATACAAACCAAACATGCTCAATAAACAACAGTGCTTTCAGAAAAATAAAACCACAAAACAATAAAAAAAAATCAGAGAAAGTACAAGGAACATTAAAAGGTCATGAAGCATGACCAGCTGCAACTACCAGATACTTCTGAAAATCTGTAGACTGTTGGTCTACACTAAGTAGTGCAATTGGAAGCCTTTTTGACTGATCTGAGAAAACATTTGCAACTGACACTTTGGAAATCTGACAGCACAGCCATATGGACCAATTAATCATCTGTTTAAGACATCTATCAGCAGCTGCATTAATAAATACTACAAATCTTATCAGAGAGTTTAATGACTTTACAACAGTCATTTTAAAGTTAAGCAAAAGAAGATCTATGCCTTACAGACAACCCAAATTAGGTGGAAAATTCCATAATGTAATCAAATATGTCACATAATGTAACAAAATGTAATGTAATGCAATGTAAATGGCAGAAATACAGCAGACTTTCTTACCCTTCTGTTAAAAAGGTTAGTTATGAATAGTATGTCTAAAAGACATATGGCAGCCACAGGAGGAGGAAATGAAGCGCTCATGTTTAAAATAACCCACTAAACTTTTTGTTTTAAAATTACAGTTAGGGAAACAGAAAAGACTTCATGAATTAAATCTTTGCAGGATTGAAATTACTTCTGTATCAACAGTGACTGAAACTATACCAGGGACAGTACTGCTGAAGTACTAATAGCCGTTTAAACAAGCACATCAGAGGAACAACTTCTCAATGCATACAACAAAGAGATGCACAATCAGACATCTAATGTTGCTAGTTTGGAAAAAATTAATTTTGTGATTAAGAAGAAATGTATGTAAATTAAAAATAATACCTTTTCTGTCCTAACGTCTGTTTCAAGTTTAGACAACACTGAAAACCTGCAATATCCTCCATTTCAGTTTAGCTTAATACCAAATCCTCAGGAGCCTGGACCAACACTCCAGAAACCACCACAACAGTAGTGCTGTATCCTTCAATCCCATTGCAGACTATCAAGTTTCGGTACTCTTCCACACAAAATGTGGTAACTCAATCTATTACAGCACATTCTTTACACAGATTTTTGGCACCAGCACAGAAGCAACTCTCATAGATCCATGCTTGTAGGCATATGGGAGCCACTAAGCCCTTCAGCAACCTCCCTACAACTTGCTTTTGGTGCTCAGTAGGACTTGGTCACCACCAATACACCACTGTGCAGTACTTCTTCCATCTCTGGGTGACACCTAAGTAGTCTGCACTGACATAATGGTATAGATCTTTCCCTTCTTCCTTTAAAAACATCTTTCTTTCTTACAGCTTTCAAACACCCAGGACAAACTTGATGCTTGGGCATCGGGAAAAGTGAAAGCACTTTCAAAGTCACAGAGGAGGATTGTAATTTCCCTTGAAAGAAGTCTACAGTTTAGATCAAATGTTTGGGTAAGAATTACGTATCAGTAACAGGGGTTAAGACATACAGTCATCATATGCATTTAAGTCTCTATGAAATCGTCTTCTTTAGTGTTTACATTTAACCCCCTACACATGAAAAGGGTAAAAGCCAAACAGTCTACTTATAACTTCCATTTACTGTACCTGAGTTTGCTGGTACTTGATAATCCACTTATGTGGTTTCCAACATAAATCAGAGGCAGAGGAAACAACTGTGATAAAATTAAAAGCACAACTCAGATTATTATGTTTTGAAGCACTGCCAAGAAACTACTTGATAGATTTTTGATAACTACAATATCAAATGTACTACTAGCAAGAAAGGGTTTTTTAATGAAAACAGAACTGCCGCAAGCTAATCTGCACCTCTTTTAGGCAGATAAATTAGTAAGAGAACAGGTAGAATGAAAGAATAAATGAACCCTAAGTAAGCTGTGCTTCTCTAGGTACTTCACATGTATTAGTATGCTTGGAAGATAAACCTTTCAGATCTATTCACCAAATCATGCTATGTGAGACACTGCAAACATAAGGAAAGCTAAGTATTTTAGGGTAAATTAAATTTTACCTTTTCCATCTTCTAGCATAATTAGACTGACCTGCAGAGAAACATATGAACCCCAACATAATACAGAGAAACAATAATAATCAAGGATTTCCATACTACATTCATAGAATCATAGAATCAAAGAATCATTAGGGATTGGATGGGACCTCAAAATATCATTTAGTCCCTGCAGCTCAAAGCTGTTAATTCTTTCACTACAGGAATGTTGTAGAACATTAAAACCGACCAAAGTAACGAAGGAGGACAAAGGTGGTGTGTCTAGTCACATTCACTATCTGTCAACCACAGCAGAGAAGGCAGAAAGACAAAACAGATACTGTATCCTAATCCATGTAATAGCTGCCCTTGTGCCTATATAGGCTTCAGGAGACACTGTGTTTGTTGGAGGCTATGTCCTCTCAAAGCACGATGTTCTGGAAAGGCACAGAGGAGTGGGCTGCATTTACCTGTGCTAAAAATTCTGCATTTCTCTCACAGCAAAAAAAGCAAGGAGAAAAGTGCAGTACAAGTTAACTACAGTAAACCAAAGTTAACTTTTAAGCCAAAGTAAACAGGACTATGAAGTTACTATGATATGAGTAAAAATAAGTATTCAACCTGCCAACATAACTATGCAATAACTGAGTAATGCACTATTTTCTTCCGCAGATTTTTATTTAGGAAAAGTTGGTTTATTTCATTTATAGGATGAAAATAGAGCTGATATTACATTATCTTTCCTCTGAAATTCACCTTTCATGATGACAAAATTACAACATCCAGCACAACAACGTTCACGTAAATAGGACCGATAACTACAAAGCTTTGTCACTAAAATAACCACTTATTACTTTATAACTAAAAGCACTGAGGCTATAAAGCAGCCTGAGTCTGAAAAGCAATAATATTCTTAGTGTCAATGAAAGAAAAAGCTGCTAAAAAATACAAAGTCAGTGAAAGGGTGCTTTAAAAAGTATATAAATAAACAATCAAGCACTACAAGCAGTATGCAAGACCTGGGTGCTGCAGTGCTGACTGCTCCCTGCATACCCAGAAAAGCCTTGCAAAGGACAACTATGGTTAAGACAAAGAAAGTGGGTGCTTCTATTTTTTTCATGTTGAAGTGAAGGCGATAGCACCGGGGGAAAGCACTAGGACTGGGAGAGGTGCAGAGAAGAAACTTCTCAAGATCTCAGCAAGCTGTTTATATGCAGAGCTCTAAACTACCCACTAGAAAAACTTGTTCTTTTAATATTCTGGAAGATAAGCCCTATGAGGAGAGGCTGAAGGAGCGCGGTTTGTTTAGCCTAGAAAAGAGGAGGCTCAGGGGTGACCTTATGGCTGTCTATAACTATCTGAAAGGTGGTTGTAGTCAGGCAGGGGTCGATCTTTAATCCCTGGCCGCTGGAGACAGGACAAGAGATCATAGTCTTAAGCTCCATCAGGGGAGGTTTCGACTTGACATTAGGAAAAGATTTTTCACTCAAAGAGTGATCTGGTTTTGGAATGGGCTGGCCACAAAGGTGGTTGAGTCACTGTCCCTGGAGGTGTTCAAGGTTAGGCTGGATGGGGTGCTGAGTGGCATGATCTAGAGGGTAGATGTTAGGTTAAACTTGGTTTATTTGGATTTAGGTTAGACTGGATGATCTTTAAGGTCTTTTCCAACCTTATCATTACTGTGATACTCTAGAAAAAAGTAAGAATTGCCAACTTGATAATTGATGCTACTGATATTCATGCAGGATTTTTGTATGTAGAAATGTCAATTATTTCAACATGCCTTAAGAATAAATAGCGTTCACCAGAAGCTGCCAGCCATTCATAGAAAACCTCAATACTGACAGCAAGACAAGATCCTCCAGTGAAGATGCAGGCCCAAAAAGTTATGATGTCTGAGCTCTGCAACACAGCTGGGAACTAACCCTCTCTGCATCTCTTCTCTGGGCAAACACTGACCAATACCCTGCAACAAGACATAAATACACAGGCTTATGCATGAAAGTAAAGCTCCTGCAATATTGCACGCTGATGGAAAAATCTAATTATTGCTGAAGAGCCTACTTCCTAACCTGAGATAATAAAAGGTCCTGTAATTGCTCTGTCCTGACTCATCAGTTCATAGACACTTACGGTGTGTACAATGCACCCAGCTCTTATGCACAGTGTTTTCAGTGGGCATCATTTTAGTCCTCCCTATGTCTTACATTTTAAGCCAACAGTTTTGCAGGTTTTTGGTTTATCACATACTCTTTTTTGATGGTTTTATCACATTCCAATTTCAAAGCAGCCTTTCTCCCTTCATGCTGTGATCAAAATTCCGTATGAATAATTTGCTGTAACAAAACAGCACCTGATTGCTCTGCAAACAGAAGCCCAAAAATGCCTTCGCAGTGAAATGAAAATTATAAAATCCAACAGTAAACGGAACATATAATCACATTTGATAAACAAATGCCAAGTTTTTTCAGATCTTCTGTTATAACTTGTGTCCACAAGAAAGAATAATACTGTAATAGGTTTTCTTATTAGAATCAAAACCTATGCAATCCTTACCTTGACAGGTATACTTTTGTCAAAATCAGGGAAGTACACAATCTTATTTAATTTTGACACATACAAGATCAGTATAGTGGCTGCCATCTAAACAAAACAAAAAAAACCAGAAAGTCACAAAAGAGCAAAACCGTAATGTGTGAATAAAGTAACTACTTCAAAGACAAAATCTTTGTATGTTTGTCAAATGCTACGTGTCACACATTTCTTTCAAGGAACATGGCACACAATTAATAAACTAGAGTAACTGTCCCACTACCATTTTTCCAGTTATTTACTTATAAGTACAATGCAGACATACACTTTCATAGCTTGAGAAAATGAGTGGCTCCTGGTGAAACAAAGTGTGCTAGAAAGGAGCTGAGACAATAAAATAGGACACAATCTCAGAACAATCAATATTCTCACTCAGAGTGCTATTTATTCTGTGGAATCACTCCTACTGGTCTTTTTGTAATGCAAGAATGGGTTATGCATTCATCAGTCCATTGCTCACATGAAGAAGAAATAACAAAAAGTACAGCCAGAAAGGAGGAAAATACTTGAGCAATCACATATTGTATGAGTCAGCTGGCCCCTGGCTGGAAAAACAAAAATTGTACAATTTTCCTCATACAAAATTACAGTAGCTGCCTATCCAGATTATGGAGTGGAATTAGAGCAAAATAAACCAGTGTACTATATTACATGCACTTAACCGAGTGTTTAGGGAAACCTCAGAATAATCAGTAGACAGAAAATGGGAATGCATTGATTCATAGATTCTGAAAAAAACCCATATTATTTCCCTTTCCGTGTATTATTGTCACAATTCCTAGTGTTTGTCTTCCACTTAAACATGACTCATGGCCCCTTGAGAAATCTGGATGTATGAAACCCTCTCTCCCCATAACACACAGCAAAGATTTGACTCTCTTCAGTACCAAACAGCAGAGGTGACAGATTTGCAGTACCTTGCATCTCTTCCTGGCTACCCAGTAGCTTTTAACCTTGGCAGAAAGTAAAGACTTTTTTTTTTAAATTCATTTTCCTAAACAACACTTGCTTCATGGACCCAAACATCCAGGTCACACGTTCTTTTTCAAAGACCGTGCACAACTTTTACAACAAAAACAACCAAAAATGTATTTTGTCTGCACCACTGCCCATGCAAACATGGCAATAAAGAACCAAAATTGTGTTGTGGGCCTACTGGAAAGCTGGTGGGAAAAGTGAGATTTACGAGGTAATACAGTTTGTCTACAGACAGGGGCAGTATCCATGTATAGAACCCACAAATGCTTAAAGACTCTCCTAAGACCCATGCACTTGGTAAAACAAATTTTGACAGTTTTAAAGGCCAGATCTCTCAATTCCAGAATTCTAAAAGGGGAAACAAATGGTATTTTCAGACATTCGCGTTACTCTTCCCAGGCAATAGTTTTGACTTGAGCCACAACTTCCTTGATCTCAGTAAAACAAATCACCCTCCCTTACAGTGTATCTAATCTCAAAAATCAGCTGTGTGGTGTAAGAGATTCATTAATAATGAATAAATATCTATACTAACTTAGTTTAACCCAGTTATTAGCACTTTCAGTATGCTTTACTTGTGAACATACCTGTCCAATTCCAAGAAACACTGGTGATGGGAAGCTGGAAAGCACAAACAGATATTAATAGTGAGGGGAAAAAAAAGTTTCAGTACAGCACCAAAGTCAACAACTGGACATTTCAGAAGACCTCGGGAACTGCTGCACCTATTGGAGTCCTAATATTTTATTTCTGCAGCAAATTACAAGCTTCATCCAAATGCAGCATACGTATAGCTGATCAATTCTGAATTATCAACTGTTTTAGGCATATTTGTTAGTGAAGGTAATACACTTGGAGAACTCTAACAATGCACAGTTTTGAGTGTTCTCACACAGACACTATATATCCTAAAATAGTTTAGTGCATTAAAATCCCTCGCACTTGCCCTGCTTAGAAGTTCACCTTCACAGCCTAAGCACACTAAAAACTGACGTATTTTTGTGAAAACGCCTAGGTAAATATTGGAGGAACATCTGTGGTCTCCAATCTATTGTCTTGTGACACCCAAACTCTGCTTTGTACCTACAGTTACACCACATGTATACTGAAAAGTAATTCATCTATACTACCTGGATTTCTCCAGATGTTTTTTGATTTGCAGACTTAAACACTTCCTGCATCGCTATAAGCTCCTTACTGAAGTTTAGACTTACTGATGGGTATAGTCTCCTCAGTTATATGTCACAGATGTGCTAGAAATGCACGAGGGACTTTCAGGGGCCTGCAGACTGAACAATGTCAAGCTGACAGGCACTGTAAAACAAAATCTCAACCTACTCCACATATAATTTGTGGAAGGTGTTATATACCATTACTACTTATACAAATAGCACTGAAGGTAGAAAATAACAGCAAGTTTTGCTTTTGTTGGGTTTTTTTCCCTTCATTTTCTGTTTTTAGTTCACAATGAGCCAAAACGCAGAAAAAACAGAGCAAACTTGCTAAGTAAAGAGTAATTAAGGTGAGAAGATCACAGCTGTAGGGCAATGCCCAATGGGATGTTCCATAAAGTCAAAGGCATAGTTCTTCAGTGGTTTTATGAATAAGAGATTTTCTAAGGCTCAGTTTCTGGTTTGGGCTATCTAAAAAAAAAAAAAGGTGCTTGCTCGCAGGAAGGTAACAAGATTGTTAGGCAAGAACAGCTAGAAAAAACACTGTTTCCCAGGAGTGTCTGATCTGGTGTGACCAGTAAAACACTGCTTTGATGCTGGTAGTAAAGGCCCTTTAAGGACAAGACTGGCCTGCCATGGCCTCTGCCGTCAGGCAGTGTTGCACAAGTGGCACATACTTGGTGTGACACTGGAGAAACCAACTCTGTGGCTGTGCTCTAGTATCTCCACTTGAAAGAAACTTTTAATCACAGAATCATTGAGGCTGGAAAATACCTCTAAGATCAAGTTCAACCTTTGAGCCAGCACTGCCAGGTCACCACTAAACCCTGTCCCTAAGCACCAGGTCCACACACCCTTTAAACACCTCTGGGGTGGATGGTGATCCCAGCACTGCCCTGGGCAACCTGCCCCAAAGCTGGTAAGCCTTCCTGTGAAAAGAATGCTTCCAAACATACACCCTAAACCTCCCCTGGCACAGCTACAGCGCCTGTGAGGCAGCCCACCGACTCAGGTCATGTTAGCAGCAGTCAAGACACTGCTCCGACGAAACGAGACGTCACCTGCCCAGGTAAGCACTGTCGTCAGACCGGGAAATGTCCGGGCCGGGAGAGGCCTCGGCGACCGCCCCTCACCTGTAGGCGCTGAGCAGGACCTTGTTGACCAGCACGATCAGGAAGGAGCACAGCCCGTAAAAGAGGGCCGAGAGGACCCTGGGCAGCGCCGACTGCGCGGCCGCCACCGCCGCTTCTCCCACGGCCTGCCCGGCGCTCATGGCGACGCTGAGCGGCGGAGAGCACGTCCCATGGCCAGGCCGAGGGCCGGGCTACAGCCGCCCTTCCTCTCACCCCTCCTCTCGGGCCGGCCCCGACGCTGGTCGCCCCCTGGTGGCTCGGGCCACTGGCAGCCCGCAGCATAGATGGGGAGATAGAAACGAGCGGGGGTTAGCAAACAGCACACCCGGACAGTGTAAATAAAACCAAGTCTTTATTCAAAGCTCGTATTAACATGACAGCACACACCCACTCCTCTGCTGTTAAGTCACGCCAAACTACAGTGAATCCTCCGAAGCACTGAACACTTCGAGATTTTTGCACATAATCACAAAAATCCAGTGTACTCATCATAATTGCATAAACATTGTACAAGTCGCCCAAAGCATTACAACTGACCGGGGGGGTGGGGTGGGTAAAAACATTAACCCCAGTCTGCAACTGGTTGGTGGTTACACAGTCTCGTGCCCGCTGAATGCCACTTCAGAGCAATTCAGAGTTATGACTCAGAACTAAACAGGCTTTTTGCATTCAGGGCTCATTTTGGGATCAGGCTATTGACATGCAGCCATCTGAAATGGTTACACAGGGTGTAACTTACCTGAGAAACTTCAAACCTATACATGCCAATTACCAGTTTTATGCGGGCTAACAAGCCTAGAATTAACAATGTTTCATATTTCTAAGCGTTAAAGATTTTAAGCCTAGAATACTTAGAACAGAAACATACGAGATTGATGTCAGATAATTTAGGAGCTAAAAATCAAAACCTAAACCGTATCACTGGTGCAAAATTATTTTTGTTCAATGAAACTCCTTTTTTAATCATTCAATTACTCTTTAGTTAAGTGCATCAGTACATGATTTAAACGAACTGGGTTAATGACATTTCTCAAGCATAACAGGTTATCAGAGAAACTAATCCCAACAGTTGCAGTTTCCAGTGTAAAAATACCACCACTTTTCTGGGAGAGCTGTATGCTTCTGTTCAGACAATATTAAGTGATTGATAAAATTATTTCATCCTCTTGTTTAAGCAAGAGGGAAAGTGACTTCCTCCTTCTCATCTGAATTTCTGACCTTCAACACAAGGAAAAAAATTACAGCAAACAGGTCAGTAAATGTGTTAATATCCCCTAAAGCGGTAGATAACAAAAAAAAACACAAACCGAATCCAACAAAAGACACCACACAAAACACATACAACAAAAAGTCCAACCTGAAACCATTGTTTAGTTAGCATATTAGAAATTTCCTGTTGCTTTTAAAGCAAAATATGGAAAAAGATCACCATGAGACAAGGCTGTTTGAAAGTATACAACACTCATGAACTAACAACACACCCGCTAAATATTTCACATCAGCATCTGAGTACTAGGCACTGTCTGTAACTTCATTTATTTGGGAAATACATGAAATCACACTGTTAACACACTTGTAACTATCTTTGGTAGCCTATTTTCTAGTTGTATAGTGAATACTTTTCTGCAGAGTTTAATTGATAGCTGTGCTACAGTTAGGCATGTCATCCTGAAGTAAAGCAATAAGGTGGCTTTATGCATGGAAAGAACGGAGGCTTCTACTTGCTAATAATCATATAAAAGCAATACTTTAAAACTTAGTGTTTGCTAATAAAATATCTAAAATAGTTTACTACAAAACCACACCACCCTGTAAATATCCCCTTTATTAACAACAAGTGCCAAACCACAACAGGGTCCAAAAATATTTGAAAAAATACTACCAAATGTTTACCTCTGTCTAGACTTTGCAAGACTAATCATTTTCAGATAAATCCCACATTGTGCAAAAGTTCCTATGTTAGGAATAACACGTGCTACCGAGATATTCTGCTGAAATCAAATCAGAAAACGTAAAACAGCAAATACCTTGAGCAGTCACAGTGAAGATCCTGAACATCTCAATTTCCTGCATGGAGCAACTCCTTCCTATCTACAAGGTGAGATAACTAAGTTTTGCCTTCAGCCTCAGTAATATCACATAAACATATAGTGCCATTAGAAAAGCACCACTTAATTGCTGCTTAACAATATCTTCAGGCCTACCAGTTAATATAAATTTGCTTCCACTGTCAGACAAGCACTTTTTGTCAGCCTTCTTTGGCCATATGTACCATCCTGCTAACCACAAACACTTTGTTCAGAAAGTACTTCCAATGAAAACTGCTTAAAATAAATTAGTTTACCTTGCAAAATCTAGCTTCCCACAAGCAAATTTGTCAACCCTGTATTATGCAGTCACATATTTACAAAATACTTAGAAACTTTACATCTATCCTTTACCTTACAAAAAGTGCAATTCTCTTACCCCATGTCATGGAGCAACAACATTCTTCATAAATTCTACAGAATAGCAGCCTATGACAAGCAAATAAGGTGCTTAGCTTACGCTCAAGATCTAACTGGTTAAGTATCACCAGGAAGTACAGGCAAACTGTTGCTATCTACTGTCGAAGAGGTGCCACAGCTAGGTTTGCGAGCTCAATGAGAGCCAATGCACCATGCATGCGTTCACGCTGTTCTTGAAGGCGGCTGCGGCAAGCAGCTGAATGAGCACTGTTATCATGGTCATCGTCTTCATCAGACTGAAGATATTCCATGGGGTCCTGCTGTTCCTGATCCGTTTTCTGGATTGTTTTGGTTTTCAATGCAGGAGCACGCTGTTCTCTAGTCTCCCAGTATCTAGAAAGTCAAATGTAAGAATGCTTTTACAATGTACACAACTGACTCACACACCATCAATTGAAAGCTGGCAAAAACCTCCCCCAACTACTAGCTTTCATCCAACTACATGCTGCATTTGGCTTTATTTTTCAGCCTTTTTATGGTAGAAAAAGGGCTTCCTTTATGTCAGATGTCTCCTTTATTCAGTATTTTAAGTGTGAAGTGCAGCAAGTAAATACGTAGCACAGATTTATCTCTCCTCTGCAAGGTATTCCCAGAAGGCATTTTTCTCTAGGCATATGCAATAATTTTGCTGCCTGCAGATGCAAATTCAGCAAGACAGTAACAAGGTAGTTAAAAAAAACCCATAGGATAAAGCTTGCTTGGAACTTTGTCTTGACCAGAAGTTCGCACTTATTTAAGGAAATGCAAGCCCCTATGATTTGTACTGAAGCAACAGGTTTATTGAGGGCTCTTTGTGCCTTAGGAACAAAATGTTTTCTCAGACCACCCTTACAGGTCTGTAGAGAAAGATGACGCAATGAAGAAACTTACTTTGCTAGCCACTCAGCTACAGCTTCATTGTCATGTGTCTGCTTATGACTCAGCCTGTCTGTGCGCTCCTCCCTCTTCAGTCTGGCATAGGGATGTTTGGGGCAATGACGGTTTGCATGTGTGAATCTGCTTAAACAGCCTTAAAAAACACAAATTCACAATGAAGGATACATCATGGAAAGCAGGCAACCAACAAGCAAGCATAACATCTGTGGGATGAAGAGATGCTGCTGAATCCAACTTCCCTCACAAAACCTCGTACTTGATTGAAGCTCTCCTTGCAAGGACTCACAATATGCCCTATCATTTTATACATTATTATCAAATAGCAGAATTACTGATAAGCTACTCATGTAGCAACATATGTGATCCTTAGACACATCTTTGCATGATGTTGGAGAATCTGTGTTGCTCCTCCCTTCCCTAGAAGCTCTTCCAAAATGAAAATCAGAAGCTTTTATGCATCTTTGACATATCTATATGCACGAATTTCCAGTACTAGTCTGACCCTAATTCTGAAAGCTGCCAATTGTTCTCCGATGGCTCACCGTTCTCTGAGCAGACAAAAGGTTTCTCCCCCGTGTGGAGCCGCTGATGAGTTTTGAGCTGCCCACTCTGAACAAAGGCTTTCCCACAACCTGGGTAGTCGCACAAATAAGGCCTTTCACCTTAAAAACAACAGAACAGATTCATTAAAGCTGAATACAAGAGTCACAGTATCCCTAGTGTCATAGTGGTCCTTAGCTTGAGTCCTACAAAAGCTCTCCTTTTCCCTACTCAGATGCTCACACCTACTTAAAAAAGCCTTAGTGTACCAAATAACAGAGATCCACTTTTACCCTAGAACAGGTATTTAAAGTACGCGCTCAGTGACACCAGATAATAAAATTATTTCCAGATTAAAAACTTTGTCATATTTCCAATTTAAGCCTCTTGCACAGCACTACATAAGCTTCATCCCCCACTTCACCCATAGAACAAGAAATATGTGAAGACGCATCAGAGGCAGTTGAAATGAACAGTGCTAGTATGTATGTACAGAGCACCAAACTCAAGAGCTCTCCCAGTTGCAGAGGGAGCCAGTGTCAGCAGCACACAGACCACTCAAGTTTGCCTGTGACTGCCCTAAAACAAGTGCAATACAATAAAGCATTAAGAGATCGAGTTTGTCTCTTTTTTTAGCTCCTTTCCTGCTGCTTCCCAAGCTGTTTTTAGCAGGTGCTCCCGCCATCCATTTCTCACCAGTGTGGGTTCGCGTGTGGGCCTGCAGCGACTTCTCTCTCGGAAAGACCCTGTTGCAGATGTTGCAGCGGATCCTGCTGTTGGAGAGTTCTCCCTCGCTGATCAGGTCCCGCACCGTGTCTGCCCGCGGCCGCCCGCGCCGGATCCCATCCTGCACAGAAACAGTCAAGCACCGAGACCCAGCAGATCCCAGCCCCAAACCCTACAAACCAAACTTTCCCTCAAGTGACTTTTTTAGTTCAGTCGCGGCGAACTCGTGGTTCCTCCGCTACCCGGGGCGAGCCCCCCCGCTCTCGACAGCGCTGCGCGACACGGGCAGGGGACTGACAGCAGAGACACGGCCTCGACTCAGGCGTCTGTTACACTTCACTCGCAGCGAGCGACCGAGGGCAGCAGCTTCTCATGCCCACCACCGCAGCGCTCGCTCGTCCACCCGCAGCCCCTATAGCCTCCCGGCCACGGGGCGCGCGCACCGCTGCCGGAAGTGATTTCATCTGCGTGGGGAGGCGGGGGAAGGGCGCGCGGCGCGGAGTCACCCTTTAACTGAACCGCCCGCGCTAGCCCCGGTCCGCTCCCCGCACTCACCTTGAGTAACCGGTGCCTGCTGCCGTCAACACTGCCCGCTTTCTCCTCCTCGTCGTCGTCGCCGTTGGCGGGGTCTCCGCCTGCCACCCCGCGGGGCGCCGGCAGGGCCGCTGTCGTGGCGGTGCTGCCAGGGCTGAGGGTGACGTTGTGGGCGTTCTCGCCCCAGCGCCACGGGTACACCATAAAGTCGCTGAAGCCCGGGCTGCTGGGGATGAGCGGGGCGGGCAGGGGCTCCTCAACGCTGCCGCGCGGCGAGGGCTTGATCGGGGTCGTCTTGATAACGGACACCAGAACGCGCTTCGGCGAGTCCTGGCAAAAAATCACAGGGGGGCCTGGCGGCAGCCACTCCGCCATCGCAGGCTCCGGCGTAGAAAGGCGGTGGGTGAGCGGGGCGCTCCGAGGTGCGTCAGCCGCGTCGGTCGAGCCCGCGTCCCGGCTCGGGGTACGTCGAGCCGCCTGGGGCTGCCGCGGTCGCTGCCACCTGTTGCCGTTCGGGCCCGCCTCAGACGCTCATCGCCGGGGCTGACTGCTCCTGGCGGGGCCTCGGCGCCTCCTCACCTGATTTCTGCGGCCACCTCCGAGCGGATCCTCAAAGTCAGCGGCTGCCTCTGGCCATCGCAGCGGCCGGGGCGAAGCAGCTGCAGCCTCTTTGAAACGGCGCTGGCCCAAGGAGGAGCCGCCGCCAGCTCTGCCACCCCACTGCTCACTCTGAGCCGCAAGTTTTCCCGCGTTACATTTCGCGCCTGAGCATAACCAATCACCCAACCCGTCGCTGGCGTCACGGAGCCGCGGTTCCCGCTGACCAACCACGCGGCCGAGAAGCCAGTGGACACCCTCCCAGGGGCGGGGCCAGGCGGGCTGCGGCTTCGCTCCTGCCGCCCTATTGGACCGGCGCCCAGCTCGCGGGCGGAATTCGAAACGGAGTGGGCTCGTAGACCGCGGGCACTGTCCCGCCCTCGCCCAGCGCCGATTGGCCCATCACCGCGGCGCGGGGTGGGCGAGCGGGGCGGCGGGGATCGGGGGTGATGGAGGAGGCGGTGAAGCGGGGAGTAGATGGGAGTGGCGCGGACGGGCAGCCTTGGCGCGCGTTGCCCGAGGCCGGCACGCGAAGGCCAATCGCGCCTCAGCGGTCTTGGCGCGTCCTGCCTGCAGCGGTGCCGGGGGCGCCGGGTACCGATAGTGCGGTGCCGAGCGCCGGGGTGAGGGCAGCCGGCAGAGCGTCTTGAGCAGAGGACAGCGCGGTTTGGAAGCTGTCCGCGGATGCTGTGCCTCCCCCGCTGAGTTCTTGGGGAAACCCGGGTACTCGGAACTAGAAGGGGCTTCGGCTTTGAGCGATGGAGCAGCGGTTAATTTATCTTGTGCGACGTCTCCGCGCATTTAAGCAGTAGATCCCGGTGCTCTAAAGCAGAAGAGCGCTTCCTGTCGCTTGGAGGCGGGCCGTTTATATTGAAGCAAAGTGGTAACGTCAGGTTTACCTAAGTGACTTTTGCATCACTTAGCTTCACGCTGAGTTTAACTGACTAGTTACAGGTTGCAATATAAGTAACTCATATTTCTTACACTAATAGCTAGGGCTTAAGGTAACTCCAGCAGCACAGAGAAGCCTGGGACTTGTGAAAAGCTAAGTTTTTCCCATTATGCTGTGTTCAGTGCAATCTGTTTGCTGTAGGCACCACTGCTGACAGGAACAGGATCATACAGGTGAGAGAAAATTTGCAGTGAGTGGCTACTAACTAATCCCATTTTTGATAACGGGAAGCTCCTAACCAGTTCTCCCAGTTTTAGAGACAGGAGTACTGGAGTGCAGTATTAAGTATCCATCCAGAGACAGGCAGCCCTTTTCATTATGAATTACAGATCAAGATTGCCACAACTATCCTTTTAGTTGTTAGGTTAGGTTGTTAGGTTAGTTAACTCAAATAACCTCCCTCATTTTTGTTTAGGCATACTTATATGATTGGTAGTCTTAGCTTCTCAAACTCAGTGCTACATGTCAAAGCCCTACCACTACCATATCAGGTCAGGCCATACTTACCAGGCCAGAAAGAAAACACTACAGCCCATAACTTTGTTTCCAAAATGAGCTATTGCAGAGGCACCCACAAAAACAGATAGCAGTAGCTATCACAAAAATGCAGATTTGTTGCAACCAGAGTTGCTTGGCACTCCAACAAAACACAAGTTCAAATGTTGGTTGGGAATCCACAACAAAGTTCCTAAATGCTAAGAAATAATCCACGAGAATATGATCCAAAATATGTGTGCATTCACACGTACATGAGAGAATCTCAAGGGTATCTAAATCAAAAGTCTAGTACTCAGCAAAAGGCAGGGTGAGGAATCAGTCTGGGTACATAGCATTGGACAGTGCCCCAATCCAAGGCAACAGTCCCTGACCGTAAACCTCAGCTTTCAGGCAGGGTATCTCTGTACCCTAAGTTGGTATGACCTGGAGTCACTCTAATCAGTTGCAAGTACGCACAGACAAAGGCTGTCTGAAGGACACAGAAGATGGGGCTCCAAGTGAGACATAACAACATCTTTATCAGTAGTTTGGGTGAGCCTGTGTCTTTGTGAGGTCCTTGCCAAGGCTGGGGAGGCCTGTATGTGCCCCATGAGCAAAGAGGTTTCCCCATACTTAGGTACAAATCCCTGAAAATAAGCGTGTGGAAGAAAGTTCCAGTAGGAGAACAATGTGTAAAGGAGTAGTAAAACACAAAGATACAATCTATTGGGAGAGAAAAATGGCTTGTATTAAAACAGTTGCATCCTAAAACCAAACTTTGCATGCATCACAGAATGGTAGTGGTTGGAATGCACCTCTAGAGACCATCAATTCCAACCCCAAGGTTGGCAAGGCGAGTTGTCTCAGAGCAGATCACAAATGCCCATGTGCATTTCCAAAATTTCCAGAGACAGAGACTCCACAATTCCTCTGGGAAGTGTGTTCCAGTGCTTTCCCACCCTTGAGGCAAGGAGGTTTGTTACATTTAGGTGGAACCTCTTGTATTCCAGTTTATGTCCTTTGCCACTGCCACTGGACATCACTGTGAAGAGTCTGGCCCTGTCCTTTCTACACTAGTTCTTTATACATTGGAAGGTGTTCATGAGGTCTCCTGTGAGTCTTTTTGTCTCCAAGCCAAAGAGTCCCAGTTTATCAGCCTTTCTCCATAAAGGAGATGCTCCACTAATCTTTGTGGCAGTCCACTGAACTTTCTCCAGTAGTTCTTTGTCTCAAACTTTCATAACTTACATCCTTCATAACTTTCCAATACTAAATGTCTGATGCTTCAAGTAGCACCTGTAGCTGATAGAATTAACAACAGTTATTATGAGTAGTTGATTTTATTGTACCTGAGTGTCTCCATGCTTGCCCTATGCCCTTAGTGTACCCATTACATTTTGTAATGACATTCAAGGCCCTGGCTGGAGATTAATGTCTGCTAAGATACATGGGTCTTATAAATTTTTCTAATGCCAAGTAATAGATCTTTGTTAATGGAGAGAAGAAAGAGGTGAGATCGTGCCACTTCTGATGTTTTAACTGCTCTGAATGTTTTATGTAGTAAAAACAGTGGCCAAAAAGAGAGAAATGACCTCTCTGACCAGATTCTGCTACTGGAAGAGGAAATGCACACATAGAATGTGCAAGGCCTGAAAAGCTTAAGCCAATCTGCTTTCTGGTACATAAAGTGGTATGTGTTAAATTAATAGTTCATGTAACATTATGGAAAACCAGTTTTAAAGTAATCTAAAGTAATACCTATAACATCTTAATATCGAACATGTTTGCTTTTGATGGTATTTTGGTGCTATGCTACTGGTTTAATGTATAAAAGCAGTAATACCTCACTGTTACTGTAGAACACAGGTTCTCTCAGAGAGGAAAAGAACCAAGACAATGAAACATTATACAACCTACATTCATTATTGCACACAATATAATACAGAAATAGTCAAAGAACAAAGAACATGAATTCAACGGAAAGCAAGGAAAAAATATCTGTGCTCTGTACAGCTAGTTAGGCTCAAGAAAGACATCACGATTCTGCAGTTTGATGACAATAAACTCAGAAATAAAAACTAGAATTACTCCCTCCGAGCTAGGAAAATGCTGTATTTCTTCAGCTAAAACACAATAAATGAATAATAAGTCACTTTGTCTCTGTGAAGCATGCTTCAATCATTTCATGTGATATTCCAAAGTTCAAACTAGAAAACCCTGAGACAGCAATGGCCTTTGCATAGATAATAGCAAATACTTAACCACACTGCAACTAAATTTATTGTATGTTGCAATATGTATTTCTATAATACTACTAATATTTAGAGGCACAGATAGTGTTTTCCTCAATAACTTCAGTAGCAGGTAAAAGTACTGAAAGAAATAGGAAAATGCACCTGCCAGGCAGCCCTCGACTGAAACAAGATGGGTAAGCTGCTGTTGAAAAGGTTAGGCACCCATGCTCAGCATGCAAACATGGGATTCGGGCTTTGCACATCAATATGTCATCATACCAAATTAATTGCTGCTACTTAATCAGTGTAAAAATCCAGGCAGAGAGTTTTGCTTCATGTTGACTTTAAAAGCAAGTTTTCTTTGTCCAACTCTTTGTTTGTGCAAGTACATAACTTAACAATCACATACCACCAGCACACAGTTAAAAGCTGCAAATGAAGAGATTACTGTCCCTCTAGATATTTAAACATTAGATATTTTAAACATTAATGAGGTTACTCACAGTCTCCCCATCCCAAGATTAAACAGGCCTTAAACTTTTCTCAAAAGGCACACACTGCAGCAGCTTAAACATCTTCAGAAGTTTTAATTTTCTTCCCACTAAGGTGGTGGAGTCACCATCCCTGACCGTGTTTAAAAAATTGGTAGATAGAGCACTTGAAGCCATGGTCGAGTTGTTAGGCAGACACTGAGATAAAGGTTGGACCTGATGACCTTGGAAGTCCTATCCAGCCATAATAGTTCTACGAATCCGTGATTTTGCCTTTAAGTCAGGCTAGCTGTTTTTTACAGTTCAGAGACTGTGCAGAAATAATGCATTTTCTTTGCTGAGTTAGAATTTCCTACTTCAGTTTGAAGCACGTCAGAGTCTGAGAGGTCTGATTTGACTGCCAGGATTCTGTAAAGCTGCTTGTGAGCACACAACAGTCCTAGCTTGGTTGTGAGCAGACAATAGCCCTGGCTTGGTTCGTGTCATTATTTCCATTGATGCAAAACTGTGAAGCCTTAAGCGATGATGCTCTATGCCCAGTAAGATCATAGAGCAGATCCTCCTGGAGGCACTACTGAGACAGGAGAACAGTGAAGAGGTGATTGGGTACAATCAGCATGGCTTCACCAAGGGCAAGTCCTGCCTGACCAACCTGGTGGCCTTCTA
>JAOXOE010000269.1:0-20512 GCA_028565055.1 Phoeniculus purpureus | reverse complement strand
TGGTCTAGGTGATCCTGCTGTGGCAGGGGGATTGGACTAGATGATCTTTTGAGGTCACTTCCAATCCCTAATGATTCCATGATTATATGAAAACACATTCATACTGTTTATCAGTTTCCTGCCCTGTGCCTCATTCCCTATATGAATACTCCTAACACATTGTAATAAAAGAAGTTGAATATTGATGTAGAATCATCTGGTACTTGCCTGAACTTACAGAAGGGCCAAACAGCTCTATTCTGCACAACATTCACCTTCCTGTTGCAGCCTTATTGTACAATCTTTATAGGAATTTGACCTTGAAGCAGCAAGGCCATGAATAACTGTGTAAAAAACATGTCCCAAGGGAAAGAATGTAAACTTCTTGCTAAACTAAAGAAATATTAACTGCAGTGCTGTTTTGGGAATGTATGGAAACTGTCAAGAAAATGCTGATCATCATGTTGTTAATGCTGAAACCAGACTGCTTACCCACCCTTTTCTGCCTCTATAAATCCTGCCATTTTTAATTTGACTGTCCTACTTTGCAATCAGTCTGTTAGACTGTATTGAATTATCTGTCATCAGTTTGTTGCTCTGCTCCTTGGTAAAAACAGTAGAGGAAACAGAGCTATAGGCTGGCCACAAGGCAGGTAATAAATCATGGTAATATGTAATTAAAGGGTTTAACTGATTCTCTAGCTGGTTTTGGGTAGTCCATACAATTTCTGTTGCAAGAAGTCATATCTGCTGGGAAATAGAATAATACTGGGCTGTTGAAGGAAGACAGATGTGATTAAATAAACCTAAGAAGCCTAATAAATTAATTCAGCCTTTAAATAGGATATCTTTTCTGTCAGAAATTGTAGCTGGAATTTGTGTGAGCATGTTAGCATTTTCCAGTTTTTTTCCATGCTTTTAACCAATACTATCACAGATTACATTTTAGAATCATAGAATCATTAAGGTTGAAAAAGACCTACATGATCACTAAGTCCAACTCTTAACACCACCATTCCCACTAAATGTTGTTTCCAAGTGCCAGATCCACAACGTGTTTGAACATCTACAGGGATAGTGACTCCAGCACTTCTCTGAGGAGCTGCCTGTTCCGATGTCTGACTGCTCTTTCAGTGAAGAAATTTTCCCTACTGTCCAATTTTAGGGGTAAACTTGTAAGGTAGGGTAGATGGTTGGACTCAATGATCCCAGGAGTCTTTTCTAAGCAGAGTGAATCTGTGAATTTAGTCTTTCCTGGCACAATTTGAGGCCATTTCGTCTTGTGACTTGCAAGAAGAGGTCGACCCCCACCTCTCTACAACTTCTTTTCAAGTATATGTAGACAGCAATAAAGTCTCCCCTCAACCTTTTCTTCAGACTAAATAACCCCAGTTCCCTCAGCCACTCCCCATAAAACCTGTCTCTAGTCCCTTCACTAGATTTGTTGCTTTTGCTTCGACCTGCTGTACCACCAAAATGTCCTTCTTGTATTGTGGTGCCCAAAACTGAAGTATTTGTAGTGAGGCCTCACTAGTGCCAAGTACAGGGAGACTATCAACTCTCTAGTCCTGCTGGCCACACTATTTCTGATACAGACCAAGATGCTGTTGGCCACCTTGGCCACCTGGGCACACAGCTGGCTCATGTTCAGCTGCTGTCAATCAACACTGCCAGGTCCTTTTCCTCTGAGCAGTTTCTCCAGACACTCATCCCAAGCCTGTAACTTTGCATGGGGTTATTGTGCCTGAGGTGTAGGACCCAGCACTTGGCCTTGTTAAACTTCATACAATTGACCTTGGCCCATCAATCCAGCCTGTCCAGGTCCTTCTGTGGAGCTTTCCTACCCTCAGGCATGTTGAACAGTTTGGTGTCATCTGCATGTTAAATCTGAAAGAGTAAGAAACCATTCTGTAAAATCAATTCTAGGGACTGAATTAGTAGGTTATTTGCACTTTTTGTTCCTTCGAGTGAAACCTGGAAAGTACAGTCTTCCTGTAACTTCCTTGTGCAGAAGCATCTGGCTGAGGTATGCTCAAGGGTGGCATATTTCCATACTGAAGTATTCCAGTACTGGTTTGAAATGTAGCCTTGACTAATAAATGACAGTTAAAATGTGCTTCAGATAACATTGTAAGAATAGTTACACCCCTTTGGTTTTGTTTGAGCAGTGCCTTCACTGGTTGCTCTGGCACGGAGCTGATACGACGCACGTGACTGTTGGTGGCTGGACAGCAGCTCATCTTGCGGCTATCCGAGGGCAGGATGCTTGCGTGCAGGTATGTATACAGATATATAAATATTCACTCTCCAGAAAAAGTAAGTAGGGCAGTTTGGACAAATTAGTTGTGAAGATCTGCTGAGAGCACTCCTAATGGAGCCGTGAGCATCGCATCTTGATGTGTTTACATGTGGAATCATAGAATTGTTTAGGTTGGAAAAGACCTTCAAGATCATCAGATCAACCACTAATCTTACTGTACCAAGCCCACCACTAAACCATGTCTCTAAGCTCCAGATCTCCATGACCTTCAAACACATCCAGGGATGGCAATTCCACCCCCTTCCTGGGCAGCCTGTTCCAAGGCCTGATGACCCTTTCAGTGAATAATTTTTTCCTGGTGTCTGACCTAAAACTTCCATGGCACAACTTGAGGACATTTCCTCTTGTCCTGTTACTCCAACACCCACCTCTACGACCTCCTTTCAGGTAGTCGTAGCCAGCAATAAGATCTCCCTTCAGCCTTGTTTTCTAAAGATTAAACATCCCCAGCTCCTCCAGCCACTCCTCATAGGGTTTGTTCTGCAGACTCTGCTCTTCTTTGGACCCGTTCCAGCGTCTCAGTGTCTTTCTTACAGTGAAGTGCCCAAAACTGAACCCAGTACTCAAGTCAGTTGTGTAAGAAGCGATCACAGTGAGTTCATTTGTCCTGCTGCGCAAAAATGCATTTTATGTAGTTTCAGGGCCTTGAGGTGAGCTCAGAGTTACCATTATCCTGGTGGTAATTTCTGCTTAGTTCTTCTTCATCTTGTGAACTGAACTTAGGCTTTGGGTTTCTTTTAGGCTTTGTTAATAAACAGAGCAAATGCAGAAGCTCAAGATGATCGTGGATGCACACCGTCACACTTAGCTGCAGCCCATGGACAGAGTTACACCTTGCAAACCATACTGCGGAGTGGGGCGGTGAGAGGTTTTGCCTGCAGTTCTGTAGCATAGAGCTCAAGTCCATTATCTTTTCCTAAACAAAGCTCTCTCCTTAGCCTAAATTGGCTAGGGGATTTAGGACTGTACATTGATTACTGAGAGTTAATTTTATAGCATATTTTTCCATTTTTTAAGTTGTAAGATACATTAGGGAAATGATCCAGAAATCTGGAGACAATCAGTCATGTGAGTAAACCACATTCTACTGAGGATGTCATTAAACAAAGATGAAGTGCTGTGGTGGTTGTAATCTTTTGCAGTTGTACAAATCTCCTAGGGTAAAGGAGACATAAACTTGACCAAAAAATTATTGCAAAAATCCAGATACATATCCATATCCAATAACCACTGTGGTAAGAGAAGTCATGTCTCAAAATGCACCTCATGTGTTTATATCACCTAAATAAAACTGAGAACACGTGAAAAGTACCTGCCGTGGAATGAGAACTGCATTCATGACATGAGCTATGGAAAATGTTATTTCATTTGATTTGAATAATTTATCCAATGAACAGCAGATTCCTATTTGTAACATTTGTTTTATGTTTAAGATTCATAAATTAATGAATTAACCTGCTGCTTTCCTTTTAGAATGTAAATGTTTCAGACAGGAATGACTGGAAACCTATTCATTATGCTGCTTTTCATGGTCGCTTGGGCTGTTTGCAGCTTCTTGTCAGATGGGGAGCATGCATAGATGATGTGGATAGCAACGGAAACCTGCCAGGTATATCAGGATAAATCAGACATTTTTTAACCTCTGTTTCACAGTTGTTGTGTTATGTGATGATTGTAGCAAATGGGATATGGTGCACACCAGCTCTAGGCAGTTAGTGTAGGACTAGGTCTCCCCTCAGCATCATTTTCTTCAGGCTAAACAGCCCCACCTCCCTCAGCTGCTCCTCATGAGGCTCGTTCTCCAGACCCTTCACCACCCTTGTTGTCCTTCTTTGGACCGGCACCAGCATCTCAATGTCTTTGTTGTATTGAGCTTCACAAAACGGAACCCAGTACTTCATATGTGGCCTCACCAGTGCCCAGAAGGGAAGCTGGAGCAGGAGGCAACTGCTACAGGCTCCTTTTTTAATTTGTGCCAATTTTTTTTTAACAGTGTACCTGCCTAGCTAGCACTCAGTGGTCTCTTCACAATCTTGTGTTGTCTCCTGCAAGCAGCTCTGACTGGCAGCCTTCTTTGCAGATGCTTGACATCTTTTTTTCCACCTATTTTGCATAGAGCTGAACTCTGCCATGGACAGGAGCTGAACATCCCCTATTCAGCTGAGGCTGCTCCTACATGGCTCAAGTGCTAGCCAAAGCTAGATCTAAGTTGTGGTGAGAGCACTGCTTTCTTGGTGGGCAGCAGGGCTCTGCTCTAATGTACTGTGTTTCACCTTGTGCTATAGCTCATCTGGCAGCAGCAGAAGGACACTTGCATTGCTTTAAGTTCTTGGTCAGTAAAACACCCAGAGTCCTGCACACACTGAAAGCCAGGAATGACCAAGGAGACACTCCAAGGGACTTGGCTGAGCGGTTCTATAAAGATAATATTCTGCAGTATATTGATGGTGTAGAAAAAGAGAGCGCACATCCAGAGACACAGGAAGGTGAGTATGGATCAAACTACTGTTCAAATGCTTATAGTAATTCTGTGTAGAAATACTTGATTCTGAAAACCTGTGTGGACAGAATTGTAATGTCTGTATTAGCAGTGTGAGGAGGGTTGTTCTTTTCATTGCTCACTACACTTCCTGATGGCTGAAGACTGAGAGACTCAATGTGAGTTTATAAATGTCTTAGGCTTACCCATTATCAGAATAAATCATGTCACACTATGTTGCACTGAGTACCAGGCTATCCACACCTTGGATACTAGGTCCAGTTTTAGGTACTTAAGTACAAGAAAGACTTTGAGATGATACAGTGAGTCCAAAGAAGGGCAACAGGATTGACAAAGACTCTAGAGAACAAGCCTTATGAGGAGCAGCTGAGGGAGTGAGGGCTATTTAGTCTGAAGAAAAAGAGGCTGAGGGGAGACCTAATAAGGCTGTCTAAAACTACTTAAAAATGTGTTGTAGAGAGGTGAGTGTTGGTCTCTTCTCACAAGTAACAAGTGATGGAACAAGAGGAAATTGTCTTAAGTTGTGCCAGGGAAGTTTAGGTTAGACATCAGGAAAAACATCTTCCTTGAAAGGGTCATCAAGCCTTGGAACAGGCTGCCCAGGGAGGGGGGTGGAATTGCCACCCCTTGATGTGTTTGAAGGTTGTGGAGATCTGAAGCTTAGAGACATGGTTTAGTGGTGGGCTTGGTACAGTTAGGTTAATGGTCATATGTGATGATCTTGAAGGTCTTTTCTAACCTAAACAATTCTGTGACTCTGTGTTCTTCTTGGACTCCAGTGGAGAACCAGAAAAACTGTATGGTTTCAATGAGTTTGCAGATTAGCCTGACCAGACATCCCTTACTTGCATTGAATAGCATTTTTAGCCTGGAAATGCCCCACTGAAATTAAGGTTAGTTGCTAACTAGCAATAGTACTGCAGTAAGAACAGTCAAAGGATGCAAAGTGTGGCAAGGTCTGTAAAGAGAAACTTTGACAGAGAACTGTACCATCACCTCTCTACTTTTTCCAGGCACTTATTGGCCTTATCCACTAGTTTTTCTATTAGAAGTATAGCATGTCATTAAAAAAGTAGTCTATACATACTTTATATATGTATTGTGTGTATATATATATATGTCTGTCTTTATATGACTAAAATACATCTGTCTATGAAAATAACTAGAAAAAATCACATTGGGTAGTTTTTAAGCAAGGAGAAGTAAAATAGTTTATGTATTTAGTGAGATTATGAATTAGAAATAGGCAAAAGACTCCAATTACCACCAGTAATAAAACATCGGTGGTAGAGCTGAAGTGTACTTCCTTTTTCAGTTTTATGCAGTCAATTTCTTACCTGTGTAAGGTGCCTGTAGCCACAACCAAGATGTGTTTAGTGAAGCCTCTGATGAACAGAGCTCATTATGCAGCTGCTTTTTAGCTGATTATGGGTGCATTAATTTTGGTAACTACAGCTATTTGGTGTTGCTGTGAGAGACAACTATGAGCAGGTTTAGTGGTTTTACTGGCATCAGTTTGTAAACACCTGCGTTTTATTTTCAGTTTTAGCTTTCCCAGCGCATGACGCTGCTTTCAGAGGAGACTTGTTAGTGCTTAGAAGATTAGTGAGAAGTGGAGTCATCAATGTTAATGAGCGGGATGATAAGGGATCCACTCTTATGCACAAAGGTCAGTAATTATGGTCTGTGTTTTGGCTTGTTACTGTTTGCTGAGGACTTGTTTACTTAAGTCTTCCAAGTAGCTGTTCATCAGATAAACTTCGTGAAAAACAGCACCTCATTTCCTGAGGACTTGACAGGGCAACCCTGAGAAACATTTTGTGATGTATGTGTGCAGAGGTCACTTTAAAAGCAAAATAACCAAGCTGAAGTCAAGAAAGAAGAGTTTATATTAAAGAGAAAACAGCATCTAAACTGAAAGCTAAATACATCTTTTCATCAGCTGAGATGTGAATTTTAGAAACATTGTCTAGCTAAGTGTAAGAAAGGACAACCAGGAGACCAGGCCCATTCAACATGGGTTTATGAAAGGTAGGTCCTGCCTAACGAACCTTATCTCCTTCTGGGACATGATGACCTGACTATTGGATGGTATGGATATTGTGGATATTGTTTACCTGGACTTTCAAAAAGCCTTTGACACTGTTCCCCATGGAATTCTCCTCGATAAGCTGGCTGCTCATGGCTTGGTCAAGCATACAATCTGCTGGATAAAACACTGGTTGAATGAATGGGCCCAAAGAGTGGTGGTTAATCCAGCTGGCGGTCTGTCACAAGTGATGTGCCTCAGGGCTTGGTGTTGGGACCATCTCTGTTTAACATCTTTATTAATGTTCTCAATAAGGACATATAGTGTATCAGTGTATCATTAGTAAGTTTGCAGATGACACCAAGTTAGGTGGGAATGTTCATCTGCCAGAGGGTAGGGAGGCTCTTCAGAGAGACTTGGATAGATTGGAGCAATGGGCCAATGTTAATGGCATGGGCTTCAATAAGGCCAAGTGCCAGGTCCTGCCCTTGGGCCACAACAACCCCCTGAAAGGCTACAGGCTTGGGGAGGTGTGGCTGGAGAGTGGTGTGGCAGGGAGGGACCTGGGACTTCTAATAGACAGGAAGATGAATATGAGCCGGCAATGTGCCCAAGTGGCCAAGAAGGCCAATGGCATCCTGGCTTGTGCTAGAAATAGCGTGGCCAGCAGGAGTAGAGAGGTTATCGTCCCCCTGTATTTGGCACTGGTGAGGCCACATCTTGAGTATTGTGTCCAGTTGTGGGCACCTCAGTGCAAGAGAGGTGTGGAGGTGCTGGAGTAGGTATAGAGGAGGGCAACTAAGCTGGTGAAGGGCCTGGAGAAGAAATGTTATGAGGAAAGACTGGAAGAGCTGGGGCTCTTTAGTTTGAAGACGAGGAGGCAGAGAAGAGACCTCATCACGCTGTACAACTACCTGAAAGGACATTGTGGAGAGGTTGGTGCTGGTCTCTTCTCACAAGCAGTTAGTGATAGAAGAAGAAGGAATGGGCACAAGTTACAACAGTGTAGGTTTAGACTTGATATTAGGAAGAATTTTTTCATGGAAAGGGTGATCAGGCACTGGAATGGGCTTCTCAGGGAGGTGGTTGAGTCACCATTCCTGGTTGTGTTTAAAGATGGTTTGGATGAGGTGTTGAAGGATCTGGTTTAGGTGTGAGTTTGTAAGATAGAGTAGATGGTTGGACTTGATTACCCCAGAGGTCTTTTCCAATCAGAGTGATTCTGTGATTCTATGATTCTTTGAGTCTGTGATATATATATATATGTGTGTGTGTGTGTGTATATACGTGTGTATGCACACATATACACATACATATTTTACATGCATATAATCAAGGGGAAACCTGGAAAACAGAGATCTAGTTCAGAAAGTTGATTTTCAAATGTTTGGTTTAGCACAATAATACTGTCATTCAAATATTTAACTTTCCTTCGTAAAGAAAACCCAACAAAAACCCAACAAATACAAACTTAAGCAAATAACCCAAAACTGAATAAAACCTGAACACCCTACTTTCTAGACAGTTCTAGTTCTCTCAATGAAGCCAAGACACAGCCCTGACTTTCTTAAATGATGTTCCCAAGGCTGTGAGTACCTGTGTTTCTCATCACAAATGCTTGGTCATAGCACTACTCCTTAGCATTTCATACTTGTACAGAGTAGAATAGCAGAGCTGCTCAGTAATTATCAGTGTACTATTTTTTATCAGATTCTCTAATATGTCTTTGGAAGGAAACTTTGCCCGGGCTACAGGTTATTAGGCTGCGTATTTCTCAGTTCATAATGTCATTTAATGACTCTAAAAAAGCCAATTTTCTTGCTATACTAGAAGAATAAGAAACTGCAGAAAGTTAAATAGAAACTACAGAAGGACAATTGTCAAACTAGCCAAAATTGAAGCTGATCTAATTAAAGTATCTTTTCTTGAACTGCATGAATAGCTCCTGTGAATGATGAACTATTGTGCAGCATTGTAGTTCTGTTGCAAAGATTGATTAAATTAGATGTTTATTTGGGTGTTTTTGATTACTTCACCTCAAAATATGCATCATTCTTCAATGAATTGTATCAAAGGAGAGAAAACAGATGGTAAGATGCTTGTAGAATCACAGAATCACAGAACATCGGGGGTGGAAATTAGGGTTCACACTCAGGATGGTTTTTTCTTAAAGAATTGATCAAACCAAAATGAGACAGTACTGAGCAGATATTTCAGAGAAGTTTGTTAAGAAAAAGGGGAGAATTAAAGGATGCGAGGGAATTTTTACTGTGGCCTTGACATATAATGTATTGAAAGGTCACCTGAAAGTTGCAAAGAAAATCAATTTGTCTTTCTGCTCTGCAAGAGAGTTTTTGCTGTCAGTGACCTGCCATGAAAATGCTCTACAGACAGTGCCTGACATCCTCAAACCTTTGACTTTTCTACCGTGTTCCAATGCCTTTCTCATCTCCTGGCATCCCCATGCCTGTATCCCTCCATCAGACCCTCTGACAGAGTGTCTTGCAGTGATGAAAAACAAAACCTGCCTTACAGGACTGAAAGAAAAGGAGTAAGTAGATTATCGAGTCCTAGAACCATAGAAGGATTGGAGAGGACCTCAAAGCTGCAATTAGCAGGGACACATTCCACTAGATAAAGTTCTTCAAAACTCATCCAACTTGATACTGAGCACTTCCAGGGCAGTGGCATCCACAAATTCTAGGCTACCTTTTCTAGAGCCTCACCACCCTCACAATAAAGACTTTCTTACAGTATCTAATCTCTCCTTTTGTTTTAAATCCATTACCCATTGTCCTATTACTACATGCCCTTAAAGAAGTCCCTCTACATCTTTCTTGTAGACTCTTTTTAGGTACTGGAGGCCACTATAAGGTCTCCTTGGAGCTTTTTCTGTTCCAGGGTGAACAACCCAATTGTCTTAGCCTGTCTTCATAAGAGACATGCTTCAGCCTCCTGACCTTCTTCATGACCCTCTTCTGGGTGCACTCCAGAAGGACCATGTATATTGAGGAGAAAACTCTTTTTGTATCTAATGAAACGTCAGTGCTGCCATTAAGAAGTCTTCCAGGATTCTCTCTGTGGTTACTTAACGCCCTAATGTTTATTTGGTTTTGAGTCACTCTGCTTGTCCTCAGCACCAGTGTATAAACCTCAGCCCTACAAGCACAGCAGCTTGGCCTAGAGCACCATCAGGAAGCTGGACCTTTATGTTGTAAACCCAACAGAAGTCTGACAGCAGTGACACAGCGATCACCTAGCGCCCGGAATGGTGTAAGAAATAGCAAGACATTAGCACTCCTTACTACAGTGGCACGTCCGGCTTCTCGTTCTTATTCCGCCAACATTCGGAATGTGTCTGTGCAAAAGATTTTCCCAAGGCTCTATTTGAATTTAAGAATTAATTTTTGTGACTGATGTTGGAGCTGCTGGTTTTGTAATTTCTTTTCACGTGACATGACACGGATTCAAACCAAACAGAAATAGAAAGGAAGGCAGCTAGGTCTCAAGGTGGGGGCGCGGAGAGAATTTACCAGGCAATGGAGCAACTTAGACAAAACAACAGGTGTTTATTAAATCTGTAACTATACACAGACAGAAGAAAAAAGCCCAAGCAAGTTAGAACACACAAACCAGAAGCCTCCATCATAACGCCATTACATACATTTCTGAGAAAAATGAGCAAATAATTATGTAAGCAGTCTGTGTGTCCAGCTGGGATCCCTGAGGCAGAGGACACACTTCCAAAGGCACAAAGGCAAGGGCCACCTCTCACCATCTCAGCTCCTCCTCATTTTTCCCAAGAAAAGATTTAAGAGTTACAAGCCCTTTCAGCTCAGTTCTCCCACTTACTCAAAACATCCCCAGTTTTCTCAGCAGCAAAGTGACACACAGTTTCTCCGCCTGCTGTTTAATCATGGCCAGCCACAGGTTGAACAACACAATGGTGGCGGCCACATGTCCCTTTCCAGCAGGGACCTTCCTCCTCACATCTGGGCTTCAGGCTCTCCCTCTTTAAAGTTACCGCACCATCTATCATCTCAGGACTTGTAACATCTTCATTTTCTCACTCAGGACAGGGAGGAACCAGCATCAGTGGTTTCCTCATGACACAGGCTGTGGAAAGGCTTTTTGTCAGCATGGCACCTCACTGCACGCCTCCTCTAGTACAGCTCGGTTCAGCATGGTGGCAGGGAGATACAAGATGCTGCCACCATCCCACACCATCATTGCCATCAGCCCGGCCGCAGCCAGGGTCGGGGCTGCAGGCAGGCAGGGAATGTGGAAGTGGGGGGATGGGGGCAGACCTCCCCAGCAAGAAAAGGCACAGGTTAAAAAGAGAAGAGGCTCACCTCCAAACCATCTTTTATTGACATGCAGACCACCTAGGAAACGCCCCATAGTCCCTCCTCTAAACCGAGCACAAAGCTCCTCCCCGAGCCCACCCTACAGTGCCTGTGAGGAGATGGAAGCTTTCTCTTCCCAGGTGGCTCACATTAAGGAAGAGTAGCTAGATTCGAACAGCAGTTAAGTGCTATCAGGGCTGAGGGGTTTCTTTCTGCCTATTAAGGTACTATTTTGTTTGGGAAAAGAAGAGGAAAGGGAAAGTGATACCTGTAACCATTTTCCTAACCTAGCACAATTCAACAAAATGTTTAATGAAGAAGGAGTTTTAAGAGTGACCAGCCTCCTGCTGTGAGTATCCCTACCTGAACCAGCTGAAAACAGCACACTTCAAAGTGATTTGGGAGGTTTCTCCTATAAGTATAGATGTACCTTTATGCAAGAGAAAATAGTGTTTACCTAGGCAACTGTGATTCCTGGAGAAGAATCATCATCCTGGGATCACAAGAATTGAGCAGATGAAAAAAAACATCACAAACTGACCACTCAGTCAGGTGGAATTGATGAAGCCTGATCACTGCTGCTTCCCTTCTCTGTGTGGATTCTCTGGTATCTACTAGTCTGGTCATGTTCTTAGCCTTCTCATCAGTGGGAAGTGTTCTCCTCTCTTCAGTCTTCTTTCATGGAAATTCTAGGAGTTGTAGGAATGTGGTACAGCTGGAGTCATGAGTCCACAAGCCTTCACTGGAAGTGAGTAAGAGATTAAAATGTAACTTGATGAATGGAACATGGAAATACTGACTGAGGCACTGGTGCATCTGTGGGGCACTGATGACAAAGAAATACGCTTTTAAAGAAACTTTTTACTATATATATTTAACCACAATTATTTCCATTAAATTTTAAAGTCTTGGGTAAGGGAAAAATCTAAGCTGACTCTGATATAGCCTGCTCCAGAACTATTTTATTGCAATTGCATTGACATCATCCTTGATTTTAGAGCACTTATGAATTACTTCTGTGAGGACAGTTTTACAAGTAGAGAGTTGAATTATCTTCTAATGAATCGTGATTTTTTTTTTCCATGTTCTGTATTCGGATGTTTTGGAGAAAAGTATTGTTTTCACAGAATCACAGAGCTTGAGGAACTGGAAGGGACCTTGAAAGAGCATCTAGTCCAATTCCCCTACCAGAGCAGGATCACCTAGATCAGGTCTCACAGGAATGTGTCCAGGCAGATTTTAAATGTCTCCAGACTCCACAACCCCCCTGAGCAGCCCATTCCAGTGCTCCATCACCCTCACTGTACAAAAGTTCCTTCTCATATTTATTTGAGACTGTGTGAAATGCTTTACTGAAGTCTAGATAGACCACATTCACTGCTTTGCCATCGTCTGTCCACCTGGTTATGCCCTCATAAAAGGCTATCAGGTTGGTCAAGCATGACTTCCCTTTTGGTGAAGCCATGCTGACTGTCCCTAGTGACCTTCTTATCCTTGATGTGCCCTAGAGACAGCACAAAGGACAAGTTGTTCCAACACCTTTCTTGAAATGGAGGTGAGGCTGCTGGTTTATAGTTACCTGACTCTTCCTTCTTACCTGTTTCAAGATTGGAGTGACATTTGCTATCCTCTAGTCCCCAGGCACCTCTCCTGATCCCTTACCAAAGATGATGGAGAGTGATCTAGCAAAGACTTGTGTGATCTCCCTTAGCACTTGTGGGTCCTAATAACCTCACCAACACTGAAACCCCATGAGACTCAGGTATACAGGGGAATGGAGATGGCAGAGAGATGAAACATGCTGGGAACAATCACTTATTTATTATCACTAGAGTACAAGAAAGCGTTATCTAGGTTAAGTCACATATCTCACATCTGCTTGGGTCTAGGAAATCATTGTGATTTGCCCTTATCAAAATTCAGCAGCAAAAGCTGTGTCTTCCCTGAGACAAAGATGTCAGTTTGTTCTTATCAGGATTACAGTCTGAAAATAAATCACTTGAGCAGACGTTGAATGTTTTACCTCTCTTAGGGTGCGTTGGATTAAGCGTGGAAGAATGAAGGAAGGGAGTGCGATGGTCTGTCTTTTGTGGATGGTGGTTTCTACGAGCGAGGCTGCGTGAAAAAACATTTTCATTTTGGTTCTGAAGATCTGTGCAGATTAGTTGTTTAGTATCTGTTTACTTTTCATTCCATTTTGGCTTTTGCCTGCATTTCTTTTAGGACAACTTTGTTTTCAGACTATAGTACCCACAGTTAGAATTTGGAGAGCTACATGAAAGAAAAGTTTTATTAAACATTATATCGTTTATATAAAATGGGGAACTACTTAATTAACTTTTTGATGGTTGATTTCCTTGAAAAGACAAGTCAAACTGAAATTGCCAGTGCCCTTTAATATCGAACGTTAATGATAGATGTGCCTAGAGAACATTGCTAGTCTAAGTGGCTAAATAAATAGCACACCAAACATTAATACACAATAGCACGCTTAAAAATCTCTCTTAAACTCTCCAGCACCACAGAGAATTTGAATAAATAAACAACAAATGTTTTAAACCCATCATGAGGTTTCACTATATAACATTCGTCGACTACAATGGAGTAGTCTGCTCGATTAACGTGTTTGTTGGGACAAGTATTTTTCTTTCAAAAAGTCCATTTACAGTCCAGATTTCCTTGATATTCAGCACGGTTTTCCAGTACATTCCATACTTTCCTGTATCAGATGAGAGAATTAAATAATAAGTCTTCGGGAAAACTCCTGTAATTAAATAAATGTAAGGAATCATTGATTAGAAGCTAATTACCAAACTGAAAACTGAACTTCGTACGGAGATGTCGTAGAGGCAGCCATAAGAACAGAGGGGTGATAATAAGAGGGAACTGCCTTCAGATAGGGTCAATGTTAAAAAGAAAAGAGAATGTTACTACACTCACTGCATTTTCTCCACTGCGTTAAGGTGGTGTATATTGATCTCATTAATAACGGAAAATATGTGTATTTTTTCATGGAAATTTACAGTTTTCTTTGGAAACTCCCTGCTGACAACCCTTCTTCTTGTCTGTAGGAAGGGCCACCAGAATAAACCAGGAGGGTTTTCCAATGGTAACCCTCATCAGCAGAGGTACCTAGAGAAATCCTTCCCAACTACCCCCACCTACGGTTTTTCTTCATCGGGCAAACAGATGGCAAATCTCAAGCTGTCTTACCACTACTTACAGAGAAAGAATCAAGCAGAAAACTTGCTTCCTTGGGAGGCAGCAGTGTTCTCCCAGAAAAACTTCTGACACGACCTTACTCCCAAACCAGGAGGGATTTTTTCCTACCATTTTGTGCTGTGATTCAGTACAAAATCAGTCTTTGTGGATTGACTATAAGGTCACAAGGCACAACACGATTCCAGAGAACTTCTGCAACTGTGTCTTCAAAGAGTTATTTCATTTTGATTAATATTTTAAGTTGAAAATTCTGATCCTTTATGTGGACCTTTTTTTGGGGTTACCACATCAATTGTCAGTCCCTCAGTGAAACGACAGTTTTTCTCCCTGTGTGCCGCCTTGTGGCAAGCTCAGGGTTAATTCACAGTGCACACAACCTGTAGGATCTCTCTTGGTCTCAAAGCACCCAGCTGAGTTTGCATGTATTTGTCCAAATACTGATCTTGTCCCACTCCTGTACGTTGTGTAGAGGGGAAAGAATATGTGACTTGTTGTTCCTTGTAATTAAACGGCGATTAATGACATTATTAATTGTTCTTTATCAATGGTATTAATAACAGATCTAAAAATACGGTTTTCTTGAAAACAGGGCTGTTCGTGCAGTCTGGGAGACTCATTTTTTGCCCAGAAATCTTTTGAGTCTCTCTGACTGCATGTCAGAGACAAGACTACACATTTTGAGAGAACGAGGTGTCAGTAATCAAGGGCTGTCCTGCAGATCTGCGGGGAGAATTTTGTCTTTATTGTCTTTTCCTTAACAAGCTGGTACCTAGTTCATGTCAGTGGGACTTAGCTGATGTGATATAATGAGAGATGCAGTTGTGCCAGCCCTGTGCAAAGTAAGAACAGGTCAGGAAAGTTTACCAAGGATCCTGCTAATGAGTTCAGAGCACAAGATGTACCAAAAAAGCATCTCTTCTCAAATGGTGCTGTTAAGACAAGCAGCTTTGTTCTTCTGCCAATTTTACAGCCTCCTACTCAGCATCCACTTAACTTAAAATGAGGGATACCTACTTCAATATAGTCTCCTATGAATTCTCACGGATCAGATGGAAGAGCAATACCTTATACATACATCAAGAGAAAGTGAAGGTTAGTTCTGAGTAAGAACTACAGAGGGTTTTCATGTTGTTTTGTTTTGGTTTAGAATTTGTCATCATGTAAGGGACTGGTAGTTCACAGTATTTTACAGTTGTCTGGCTGCTCTTCCCGTAGTTGTTACTTACGCTTTGGTGGCATCCTACTATCTCGTGTGCAGTATTATTGCTAGAACCACAAATACAACTGAGAAAATCCCCCAGATTTTGAGCACTGAGCTTACACTGATGTCAAAATTTGTATTCCTGCTTCTCTTCCACAGGGTAAAGATGCCGGCTAACAGGCATATCTTTATTTACTATCAAAGCAGCAATGATCAGATATTGTAACGAGAAGGTCTGGTGTAGCATTACAAAGATGAGTGACAAAGCTTTCTGGATGGAATGCCGCTGTGCTGTGTGCAAAGCAAACCTGCACTGCCATCCACACCACGCACATCTGATCACTTCAGAAATTCAAACTTGATGTGAATGTGGTCATTTAGAGTGGGCTCAGATTGTGTGCTAGAAGACCAGTTTTAGTACGTGTCTTACATTGATTTTGCATCATTTGCTGATCAGCAGCTGATTCATTCCTCATATTTCTGTTTCTTGCACATACACAATGCACTTAGCTAAGAAGTCAATACTCATATGTTAAAAATGGAAGAGATGTATCACGTGTCTATCTTATCTAGTACCTGTCAAGAAAATGCTATTCCAAATTTACAGGTAGTAAGAGAGCTCCCTGACTGTGGGATTTATCTCACCTTACTTAGACCCCTATAATGAAACTCTCTCCATCGGAGTTGGTCAAGAGAGCTCTCTACATAGCAAAAGGAGAGCAATGGGTACAATTTCTCTTCCCCATTCTCTCTCTCCTGTAAGATCCCTACATTAGAAATGTATATGTGTTTGCAAATACCATCAAAGAGATCTCAGATACTGACATCTGGTGTGATCTACCTTATCGTAGCAGACTGAGCAATCTTCCCAAAGTAACATTTGCATTCTATGGATATTTCTACAAGCAGTATTCAGATACCAAGGTAAGTTCACATTGGTTCTCACTGTAGGGTAAAGTGCTTTGCTCAGAACTGCTATAATAATAAACTACCATTATTTTCTGAAAATGAAAGAGCTGAGATCTACAGACACACTGCAAATACGCTACCAGCAGTGTATTTACTCTTTCAGCACTAGCAAGGAACTAAACCCTGGTGTTCAAGTCTAAAGTTTATTGACCACTGCATTATTTTTGTGCATTAAGACCACAAGGAAACTTGTGATAGAGGGAAATTCTTGAAGCAGCTCACTCAAGAGACAGTACTGCATCCTTGAGACATTATGTGTTCTTCTATAGTTCCATTGCTGGTCTAAATATTTACGAAGTAAATCTTGCATTTTGTCCTGCAGAGAGGAGATGCTGGAACCCTAGTGCCTGTGTGTCTGCAGATCAGCACAGGAAATCCTCTTTATGAGATTTCTCTTTGGAAGTTCTCATTAGGAAATTAGGTTATCATGTTAGCATGGAATGCTGCAAATAACTTTCTCACACCTAATGCTGACACAAAAAAATACTCCTGTCCTTAGAGGAAATTTTCCAGGCTGCAGCTTCCCTATTATATTGTAAAAAAATAATCAGTTTATAATTGCCATGTATCCTTTACTGCTAATAGCAACCTGCCCACATTGGACAGGGTAAAGGAATAAAATAGATTAAAAACATATGTTTTTGAGGTGGCCTATTTCTTATTTCACATTACTGGTAATACTATTTATTCTTTGTTTTGATCTATAAAGGCTTTGGTTCACTATAAAGAGTACCCAGACTGAAGTTCATTTAGGACACTTGGGGGAAAAATACTGTAAGACTCGAGAATCACAGTATCACAGAACATTAGGGATTGGAAAGGACCTTGAAAGATCATCTAGTCTAATCCCCCTGCCACATCAGGATCACCTAGACGAAATCACAAAAGAACATGTCCAGGTGGGTCTTAAATGTCTCCAGAGAAGGAGACTCCACAACCCCCCTAGGTAGACTGTTCCAGTACTTCACCCTCACTGTGAAGAAGTTCCTTCTCATATTTGTATGGAACCTCCTATGCTCTAGCTTGTAGTTTGAAAATTACCAGAATTTTCAGATGTACAGATTTGTGCTTTCATGAAGGAAAGAAAACCTTCTGTTGCTTTGAGAGGACACCCCCCCACCAATGACCTGTCCTGGGGGAGGTGACACTGTCCCAAGTAACTGCCCTTAAGGGATATTGTTAGGTGAGCAGATAAAATGGAACAGTGAGCTTGGTCCTGCCTCTTTTTGCCGAGGGCTTTCAGCCCAGCACGGGGGCTGTAGCCCCGTGCTAACCCCCACCCCAGGGAAGACGGTTTCCAGTGGCTCCCTGCCCCAGGACAGAAGGGGCTCACTGGGTCGGCTCCGCTCCATTCCTCTAACCAGTAGGGAGTGGTAGGGACAACCCCAGCATGGCAAAGACAGCCCCGGCCCAGCGCAGACCCCAGCACAGAAGGAATAGTCATTAGCAGTACTAGTTTGTGGAGAAGACATAGTCTGTGGATAATCTATGTATAGACATGCATGATTGTGTCAGAAAGCCTGGACCTGCAAAGTATTTTCTTTGCTAATGAAGTTCAGATCACATTATGGAAAGATACCGTCCTAAATTATGCTGCGAAAACATAGAAGCATTTAGTTGACACTCTTGCAGTCCATTGGTCCACTGGTAATGGTTATCATCTACTACAGAACAGTCCAACCAGCACTAGTTTGGTTTACCAGTCTGTATTTGACAAGTTGACAGAGGTGATCCTTCCTCTGCGGGGTGATCAAGCAGTGGCATATGTTCCTCAGAGAGCTTGTGGAGCCTCCCTTCATGGAGATGTTCAAAGGCTGTCTTGACCCTATCCTGGGCAACTAGATGTCCCTTCTTGAGTAGGAGTTTTGGACAAGATGACCTCTAGGGTCCATTTCAATGTCACACACTGTAATTTTGTAATGTGTTGGACTTCCCAAGATCCCAGAAGCAATTAAGCAATTTCTCCACCAACAGTAATGATTTGCATTTCTAAAGACTGTCAGAGAGTGAAGTTCTTACGATCCCAGTAGCACAGTGCCTCTTCTCTTGGTTGCAAGTTTATAAAGATTCCTGCGTAAAAAAAAGTCACATATATGCATCTTGGGGGAAATCCGCGACTCTTCCTCACCTGAGCCTCTCCCTTCCTCCACATTGCTCTTATGCAAAGGCCAGGACCTAGTTGGTTCATGATACATTCGCAGACAGAGTATTTCAAGCTCTTTTGTGTAGTCCTGTTCAAGCTATAATGTGCCGTTTGTGGAGAGTGCCATTCATGCCATCTCTGCTCCTCTCAGAAAGGTTGCCAGCCCTTCTGACCCACTGGCTGAGCAGTTCCTTGATTCTAATCTAAGCCATTCCAGTAAAAATGGGACAGGTGAGTTTAAGAACAGCGTTATCTTTGATAGCTTGAGACTGAAGTAATTTTGGTAGCTACATTTCAAGCACATGAAGCAAAGGTGAAAGGATGTGCTGGCAGAGAAGCTATAGTAGGCTATGGGTAGGGCTTTTCACTGGCACAGCTGCACCTGCAAAAATAAGCCTCTCAGTAATTAGAATGACAGCTCAGCCATTAATACCTGCAGTATTCTCACCTCTGTTAGCAAAATGCAAAGAAATTAGAGGGAATAATAAGTTTTATTTGGTTTTCCTCAAAGTAGTCTTGAAATTCCATGCAGTGTCTAATGAAAGTCTTTATTTTCACATGGCAAAAACCACAGTGATGAACAAAAGAGTCCTTAATTTATCATAGCTTGCTTTGGGCACTGACCTGAATCATCCACACTGGGAAAGTTTCCCTAGGCTCTGCAGCATCAGTGAGTTCAGGACACCAAGAATCTCTGCCTCGTAAGGTTTTTGTCTCCTCCTTGGTCTTTAAAAATCAATTACAATCTTACATTGTAGAAGCAATGGTAAAGGTTGCTCAAACAGGGAAACAGGTTTTTAGAGAGCTGGTCGATGCCCCAAGCCTGTCAGTGTCTAGGAGATGTTTGGCTTATTATCCTTAACAACATGCTTTAACTTGGTCAGACCTGAATTTCTCAGGCAGTTGGACTAGATGGTCATTTTAGGTCCCATTCAACTGAAAAGTTCTATTCCTTTATCTGAGTGGAAGACAGGCTGGAATGCTTAACACAAGTCACATATAAGAATACATATAAGTAAATAAAGGAAATAGAGCTGGTGACACTAAATTGACCCAACAGGGTATCCTGTCATATTTGGTACCACAGGATTCAGTATCTCTTCATCAGTGGCTGATGTTTAAGGAGGATTCTGTAATGCCATCAATTCCAAACCATGCATTCCTGATTTCATTTCTGCAATTAAGCTCCTGAATCTGTTTCCCATCTGCCAGTGAGGCTAGTCTGGGACTTCCCCAAGGTCTACCTACAGCAAGCAGCGGGTTGAAAATGAAAAATATTTCATTTTAATGTTACTGTTTTCATTAAAGTGGTTTTAATTTTCTTTTCCAATCCAGAAGTCTTTCTCCCTTATTTCGTTTCTCTTCTTTGGAGAGAAGGATAAAGAGCATCTAGAGGCCAGCCCAGCTTCAACCTATGACATGATGACATCAGGAGTAGGACAGACAAAGGCATGGTTGAAGCAATGACAAAGTTACTGTCCTGGTCCTTGCTGGTTTTATCATGTATTTGACAGCAAACTTCTGTTTCTCCACTGGAATTACATCTTTTTAAACATGGAATGAAATACTGAGGTTCTAACCTTTCATTTTCCAGTAGGATAAGAGATAAGTAATGTAACAAAATTAAGCACAAGTGTTGATCTGCTGGAGGGTAGAGAGGCTCTGCAGCGGGGTCTGGACAGGCTGGAGCAATGGGCTGAGCTCAATTGTATGAGGTTTAACAAGACCAAGTGCTGGGTCATGCACTTTGGTCACAACAACCCCCAGCAACGCTACAGGCTTGGAGAAGAGTGGCTGGAGAGC
>JAOXOE010000267.1:0-15449 GCA_028565055.1 Phoeniculus purpureus | reverse complement strand
CCATGGGATTTCTGCAAGCATATCCCTGAAGAGCACAAAGTTAGCTCTGCAGAAGTCCAGCGTCGCAATTCTACTTGCTTTAACCATTTCTGTGATTACACAGAGGGCTTTTTAGTTCTGCTTTACAGGCCTGAGCATTTAACTGATCCGAATTAAAAGCCAAATACACAGAGGGAGTGAGGGCTTTGGCTCTGCCTAGTTTTGGCATGATATAACCACCAAAAAACTCTCAGGCTACAAAACAAAATTTTACTCCAAACTTTCTGATGCTAGCTGCAGAGCTACAATATAGGTTAAGTGATCACACAGCACTTAGAGCCTCCCAGTCTTAAGCTTTTCCGCTAACAGTTTTACAAAGGATCACAGTGAAAAGAAGATTTATTATACAGCATACTTTTCTGATTTGGAACAGAAAACAAAGAGTGCATGTGACCGCCTGAGCTGTCTGAGACCTTAAAAATCTTATTTTTATTAAAGGATAACTGAAGTGTGACTGGGAGTACTGTGTTGAAAACAGGTTAAGGACAGCTTGATATGTATTAATTAAAAATGATGTCTGGGTTTAAAATGGAGAAAAGTTTCATCTGGGAGACTAAGCTGGGAAAGAGTCACTGAAGTGAATTACACTATTCATTATTCTTTAACTTTCAAATATTTCTTTTATTGTAGAATAAAATAATAGTTTCTCTCTGTCATGATTTGTTGGAAATCACCATCTGCAGGGCAACTATTTTTTTAGAGATGTCATTCTTGTTTAAATCTGGATTGTCTTCTAAGTAATTTTCTTAAATCACACAAAATTAGATGAATATTTTACAAATAGAATTATATTTGAGTAATATATATACTTTAGGTTGAAGGTCCATTAATTATTTAGTTATTAATCAGTATCCAATCAAAACTAAGATGTCTAAAGTTTATATATAATTTTAATATTTCTGTAAAGTATTTGTTTACTCAGAATGTTTAAACAATTAAGTAGCAAAGACTCTGCTCTTTACCTAGTGATAAAGCAACACTGTTTACAAGTGTGGAAACCAAGGTAAAGATCCTACAGGTGATTTATGCCGCAATAGCATAACAGATCATTCAAATAATTTGATACCTATGGCATTTAGTTCTCCTAGAAAATGAAAGAGTCCAAGACAGACGACTCTTTGCATACAGTTGTAGTGAAGACTCTTTGCAATACAAGTAGTACTTTACTATTCTCATTTACATTTGCTGCAAAAGAAAAAAAATATATGGACTCTTAGAAGCAGGCATTTCAAAATAATAGGAAAGTATAGATATTTAACACTAAGTATTATTTTTCACTTAATGGATCCAGATCATGGATTACAGTAGGCATATCTTGAAAGAATCTTGCATCAAATGCAATATGTCAATGTACACTAGAATTCTTTTTCTGAAGAGCAGTCAACCACCTGAAGTTGCAGAAAAACAAGAGGAAATAATCAAGTTTAAACAGTAAACCAAGTACAGACTACATGTATCCTACGTGGTTTTTTAGCATCTTCACAAATTTTTAGGGCTAACTGGGATTTGAAATTGGTGTGAGAGACTCCTTACACCTGCACTCATAACAATGTGTTGTTTTACTACAGAGGTCAAGAAGTAATTAAGAAGTGAAAAGATGATCTACCTTTAGGCACTGTGAACTTATTATTGTAGGTCTGTCTACATGTCCATGGACTCTGAAGCCCAAGGGCTTCAGTGTTAATTAAAAACAAAATAAAAAATTGAAATGCTGTGACACGAGAGAAGTTAGTTATTAAAGACCTAATGCTACTGCTGCCTAAAAGAACTTTTTCTACCCCGAATGAAATATTAAAAAACCTCTGCAGTGACTAAATATAATACAGTGACTAAACATTTTGAATTCTTCTCGTTAGCTTCTGCTGGATCTATTACAGGATTAATTTCAGCCATACAGAATTCAGTATGCATATAGACTTTTTGTTAAGTATTTGACCTTAAAAGAAACTAAGTAATGTAAATTCAAGCCAGCTTCTTCTTACTGAATTAAAAAGCAAGCAAATGCATGCCCCTCAGAAGAACAGAAAATCACAGGATCTAGGAGCTGTGAACATGAAAGAGGGAATCTTGTCAATGTTTACAAAAAACCTGGAGGGAGAATGCAAAGAGGATGGAGTCAGGTGTTTTATTGGCCGTGCCCTGTTAACAGGGCAAGAGACAACAGGCAAAAGTGAAGCACAGGAGGTTTGAGCTAAACGACAGGAAACCTCTTTGCTGTGGAAATGACAGAGCACTGGTGTGGGTTATTCATAAAGATTGAGTTCTAGAGGCTTATCCAATCAGTAGCCATAGCTGTTGTTTAATGTTTCATGGAAAATCAGGGTGGAACCAGCCTTGACTGTTCCACTCATCATATACACAGGAACTTGTATGTACATGGCTAAATGGCTCAAACAGGTAAGAAAGCATGAAAATAATGATCTCTGATGGCTTTATGGTTAATAAGGCAAGACATTGCTGAAGAATAACAAGTAGTTATAGACTGAATCTGTGTCTTCTAAAACCACCTACGTAGATCCAAAACTGTGAAGTGAAACACTGGAGACTGAACAGCTGATTGGAAAGGGATCTCATTGAAACAATCCAGATTAAGTCATAGAACAGCAATATTAGGATATGTCACTTCATTAGAAGAAAAAAAAAAACAGATTAACTTTAGGCTTTGACTCCAATTTTTGAAGTAATACACAAATGCATTCATGTTCTTCACATTACCTCAGCCAAGAAAAATATATAGTCATAACTGGGGGTGAGAAGGAATAGACTGAGCTGGAATTCTTTTATTTCCTCCTATACATTTGGAAAGATTACAGGCAAAGTTTTTGGGGGTGGGGAGAAAAAGTCTTAACTTTAATTAGAGCCAGCTTACCACTCCTGTACAGTTTACTGCAATTGTATTTAACCTGGATAACCCTTGTTAAGGTTTACATCTCGTTTCCTAAGGAAGTCCATGTAAAGGGAATAAAATATAATCAAGCTTAAGATTTTGAACAAAGACTTAGTAATCAATTTCTTTTTTTTTTTTTAAGGTTATACTCAAGAAAAAAGTGTTACACTAATATATTCCAAAATATCCTATATAATTTGGTAACAGACGAAAACCCTGCAAAACAGCACATACACATGCACAGACACAATTTCCGTACAGAAGTTTTTGTTTTTCTGTTGATTCCCAAGCACACGAACATCACCAATCCTCAATAGTGAGATTAGCAGAGATTTCAGAGATGTATCACTAAAATTTATTTTCCCGAGAAGATGTCACAAGCTATAGACAGCGCGTGTTCTACAGTCCTCTGGCCTGTGAAAAGGTCTCCATATAGTCTTGCTGTATTAATTATAAAGTGTGTAAACGTGTTTTCTAGGGTAGATAAGTTCTGTTAACTGGTTTTGGTTACTATTTTGTATACATCAGCATGAAAGAAATGAAGTAATATCATGTTTCCTTAACTAAACTTGCACCATGTGATGATCCACACTTTTCTTCCACATGGTTCTCTGGTTACAGCTCCAACTATAGTGTGCTCCCAGTTAGTCATCCCTTGAACTCCATTGTGAAAGCAATTTTAAATAGAGATACTGACTCTGCAAAGTTGGTACACCCGTTAACCCACTGCGTTTGTGAAGAGATAGATTGCAGAAAGAAAAACAAACTCCAAATAAATCCATTCCCAAAATGTATATCCTGCACAGGTATTGCAGACTTAGTCTAATGACCACGGGACAACATCAGCCAGAGTAATAATTTCTTAATTTTTTTAGTATACAAAATTTATCTATCAAAAAGTATTTATTTGTTTTTTGAGCAGGAGACCTGAACACCAGTTTCTCAAGCTATTTTTCCTATACCAAGTTCTTTAACTAGAAAAGCTGTTTTGTGTAGGCTTTGGGTGTGTTTCAGTGATAGGACATTGCCAAGTAGGAAGTGGAGTGACTTGCATAGAATAAACTTTATATTACTTAACCATGTACAAAGACGAAGCACATTTGCCTGTGGTGACTCATGATAATTATTGTATTAAACTTTGATAACAGCACTTTTCCCTCCCCTCTGTCTCATCTCATCTTCTCCTTCACTACCCTGAGGCTCCTGCAGTCTACCAGCTTTCTGGCAATATTCTGTTTTGTACAGTGCCAGTAATACTGTCTATCATCTCAGACCTCTGCTTCCTGGAATCATTAATACCATGCTCTGGAAATTATTTGAGATGGAAGGCTCCACAATTGTACTTACTGGTTCAGCCTGGTTTCATAAAAAAAGGTTTAGTGCATTTTCAAAAGGAGAATTTTGCAGATAGAAGGCAAAATGGATTTTCAACTAGGCTTCAACCTTTTTGAAACCTATGGATGTTGAATAGTCTTTTACTAGTTGCCATGCCAACTGATACCAGAGGAACACTCCGCTGTGTGTTCATCCACTAGAAAGCTTCACCAGATGTCTTCAACAAATTGCCATGAAAAGACTTGGATCTGTCAGTCTTGTTAGGAGATAAAAATCATACTGAAATGTCCCTGCCTTCACTTCTGATAAAACCAGCCCATAAAATATGTAGACCTGCATTGCTCTTACTCTCACAGTAAACCAGCAAAATCTCTCACCCCCACCTTAACTCCCCCTCACTTCCTGCAGCAGGATTTTTAAAATATTTATGTTCTTATTTCTACATGAAGAACAAGGCCATTATGCTTTGCAGCTGACATTGTCTGGCAGTGCAAAGCTAGAAGCATCTGGTTAGCAGTGAAGAAAGCAAACAAGATGATAAATTATTGATTTACATAAATCAACACCCTTTAAATATTGGTCTTTTGAAGGAAAAAAAACAAACCAAGAGCTTTTGTTATTTTAACTAGAAAAGTGTTAAAGTGATAAACACTGTATCAGCAGCTTTGTGATTTTTTGTCCCTACCTCAGACACCAAATATGTCCATGTTCTATACTGTCATTCTTGGGATCAGCAGTATGGAACCACAAAAATATTCTTTCTCATGATCTAGTCTTTCAGCTTTAAGATTGGGTTTTGTTTAGGTGTTTTTTTAACATAGTGGCTGTACAAGCAGGAACACAGTATTCAAACCACAGAAAATCAGGCTTAAGAATAAATAATGTTTCAGAGATATGTATACCATGGGATGACCTGAAGAAATAAAACTATGACTCTATGACTCCAGCAGCAGCTGTGGAGGCATAGCACCTCAAGACAACTGTTTATTAGTTAATTTATATGTGTGTGTGTGTATATATATATATGTATATACACACCTTTTCAGAAACTCCAGGGTACTGGGCACTCAGCATACTGAATGTAACACAGCAGAGCAAGATTTATGAATAATCTACAATGAATTTCTGGAAGAAAGAAAACAAGATAATGTATCACGAAATACTTCATTCTTTACTTCAATGCTTGTCACATTGTCCACATAGGAGACTGCAGAGGACCTTGATTAACAAATATGCTGTGGTTTAGAGTAAATACAGAGTTCATACGTGTCACAATGTTTACATTGAAAATAAAAATGTGTTTTCAAGTAATTCAATTAGCTTTCAAAAGTAAAGTCACACTGATTTCCTATTTTATGTATTTGTTTTCCTCCAATTTCGGTTTTTTCATACCAGTCTGATATGCATATGAATTGTCAGGTCATTAACATTTCAGTATTATGCATTACATTATTTATATGTTCTCAGAACCAATATCTGTCATTCAACAAACTGCAGTTCATCATTCACCTATACAATTCCTCAGAAATAATCCTTAGAAATGCCAGTGTAACCTAAAGCATCAAAGTATGATCTCATGCGTGAAATTCTCCTTTTTAAAATGCACTAAATTTTCAAACTGTCCAGGCTGAAGTGACAGCTGCTGACCCTGCTGTCTCACCTGGATGTTCACAGAAAAGGACCCATGTGAAAGCTCTGTCTTGGCTATCAATGAAGTATAGGAGCTGCCATGTGCAACAGTTCCTTCTACTTTAGTCCTTACATCAAAGTTTCCTATGGGAGAAGGAAGGTCTCTTTCTATAGCTATTTAAAGTAAAGTCAGAAAGGGTGTCTCAAATCCAACATTCTACTTAGAACTCCATCACTAAGGAGATGGACCCACGTGGTTCAGATATCTCCAAGCTTGAAAATCTGTGAGGATACAAACCACACAACTTCACTGGGCAATCTGCTGCACACTGGACTATATTCATGAGATAAAAGCTTTCCCTTTATTTCTAGCGTGGACTTGTCCTGTTTTAATGCATGCACACTGCCTCTCACTACCATCAGTGCCACTAAAGCCTTCCTTTCCCTAGGCAGAAGCAGTGCCATTAAACATGTTTGCTTCACAGGGCGGGTGCTCCAGCTCCTAGGCATTCTGATGAGCCTCAACTGATCTCACACTCATCTGGCAATGTCTTTCATGGACTGAGGACCCCAAACCAGGGGATACAGAATCCAAGTGTGATTTAAGATATCTGGAATAAAGGAGAATTCTCACATTTAAAGGACAACAAAACTGGTGAAGGATCTGCAGCGCAAGTTCTTTGAAGAGAGGCTGAGGGTACTGGGTTTGTTTAGCATGGAGAAAAGAAGGCTCAGGGGAAGAAGCCTTATTGATCTTGATAGCTACCTCAAAGGAGGCTGCAGTAAGATCATAGAATCATAGAATCATTGGGGATTGGAAGGGACGTCGAAAGATCATCTAGTCCAATCCCCCTGCCACAGCAGGATCACCCAGACCAAGTCAGAACTACAGAACCACAGAACATTAGGGATTGGAAGGGACCATGGAAGATTGCCCAATCCAATCCCCCCGCCATAGCAGGATGCCCCAGATCAAGTAACACAGGAACATGTCCAGGCGGGCTCTAAACCTCTCCAGAGAAGGAGGCTCCCCTGGGCAGCCCCCTCCAGTGCTCCGTCACCCTCACTGGGCAGAAGTTATAGAATCATAGAATCAATCAGGGTTGGAAGGGACCACAGAATCATCCTGTTCCAACCCACCTGCCATGGGCGGGGACACCCCACCCTAGATCAGGCTGGCCAGAGCCTCATCCAGCCTGGCCTTAAACACCTCCAGGGACGGGGCCTCAACCACCTCCCTGGGCAACCCATTCCAGACTCACCACTCTCAGGGAGAAGAACTTCCTCGTCACATCTAGTCTAAATCTACCCAGATCCAGCTCCATTCCCCATAGTCCTGTCACTAACTGATAGCCTAAAGAGTCCCTCCCCAGCCTTTTTGTAGGAGCCCTTCATATACTGGAAGGCCACAAGAAGGTCACCTCAGAGCCTCCTCTTCTCCACACTGAACAGACCCAGCTCTCTCAGTCTGTCCTCATAGGAGAGGTGCTCCAGCCCACTGATCATCCTCGTGGCCTTCCTCTGGGCACACTCCAGTATTTCCACATCCCTCTTTTAATAAGGTCTCCAGAACTGGAAGCAGTACTCCAGGTGGGGTCTCACCAGAGCCGAGTAGCGGGGGAGAATCACCTCCTTTGACCTGCTGGCCACACTTCTCCTCATGCAGCCCAGGAGGCAGTCTGTCCTCTGAGCTGTAAGTGCATACTGCTGGCTCATGCTGAGCTTTCTGTCCACAAGCACTCCTAATGCACAATGATGTCCTCCTCCTTCTGTCGTCTAGAAGAAACTTAGGTATATGAGTTTCTCTTACATCATGTGTAGCATTGCATCTGTCTTCACAGGATTCATTAACATAGTAAAGAAATTGTCTTATTACTTTACAGCAACATCACTGATTTATGCTCTTTCAAGTGTATAGCAAACAATTATGTATTTGCTTAATCAATTATAACTGTGATTATTTTATAATAATTGTATTTCTTAAAACATAAGTATGATTAACAGCTATTACAGATTATGTTTCTATAGATTTTAAAACTTTTAAAGATTATTTATTGTACAAGATAATAAAATCCCAGACTTGAGCTACAATTATCCCTATGTACAGACCTTGCTTGAGCTTGGCTCGTACTAGCACTGACATTCATAAACCACTAGATAGAATGGTTCACTGTTCCAGTTGTCTCTAAATAGTGTGGTACATCAAATGTAACCTGGTGTTTAAAAAAAAAAAATCCTTGTAAACATATTTTAAAATTTCAAATCATACAGAATGACAGAATAATCCTGGTTGGAAAGGACCTCCTAGATCACTGAGTCCAAACATAACCACCACAACAAAAAAACTAAATACCTGATTGATCAGCAAACACAAAATAACCCCCTACGTGCCCGTCACTACAGCAGGGTGTGAAGCACCATGTCTACGCATCTTTTAAATACCTTCAGGGATGGTGACTCAACCACATCCCTGAGAAGGTCTTTCCAGTGTCTCACCTCTCTATCTGTAAAGAATTTCTTCCTAATATCCAGTGCAAACCTCTCCTGTGTCAACCTCTGACCATTGCCCCTGGTTTTGTCCTTAGTTACTAAGGAGAAGAGGCCAACACCCACCTCTCTACAACCTCCTTTCAGGAAGTTGTAGAGGTCAATGAGGTCCACTCTACAGTTTCCTCTTCTCCAAATGAAACATGCCCAGCTCCCTCAGCCTCTCCTCATATGACCTTACTGTTAATTTCAAATTGTGTGTAGACTTTGGGTTTTTGGTGTTTTATTATTTTTTCCTTTAACATGGAGATCTAGATTCTCTTAATACATGGAATATGCTATTCTCTTCAGTAAAATAGTGGAGAACTGTCTTTCTGTTAACTACTAGAATATCTTGTAAGACAAATAAGTAAGATATAGACTGTCTCAAGCCCTTTGAATTCAAGCATGAGATGAAATTTTTGTTTAGACACTGACTGAATGTAGGTTTATATTTTCCTTCTTGGTAAGAAAACACTCTGGTTTTATAGCACTATTTGATTGTTAATAAATGCTTGAGACTTGTATGGAATTACTCTGTGCTGTTATTTGCTTGTTTCCTTTTGAGAACGCAGTTCAAAGGTCAGAGAAGAGATGAGAAAGCAGCTCAACTGTACGCTTTTCTTTAATTTACAGTTCAATTCTTCCATGTCTTTATTTATTCTTTTTTACACAATCTTAAATGAATCATGAACAAATAAGTACATGAACAAAGGAGAATGATATAAGTGATATTTAATGCTGGAGGTCTTTGTTCAATGGTGTATAGAAAACATCCTGTTAAAGAAGTAACAGTATGTATCCTGTTGTTCTCATGGTTTACCAAAAGTTATTGTGTGTTCAGTGTCCAGCAATGAAGAAACCTTTCAACTTCATTAACTCAACGGAGAGTTTAGATTAAATAAATATTTAGATACAAAATACTATTTTCTGTAATGTTTGTGTGAAGAATGTAGAATTTTGAGGAAGGACTCATGAGACGAGGAATAGAACTTCCCTCATGCTCTGTCCTTAGGAGAAGACTCTCATATAACTTCACAGAAGAAGTCTTCTTTCTAACATTTAGTTTCCTAGTTTCAAGCAAATTGCAGTACTCTCTCCTTCTCCTTTCTGTCAGTTGGCAGAGGGAGAAATTCTTCAAACTTCCTGTCTCAATAGAAGTTTTTATGATGCAGAAGAAACACTCTGGTATTGCTGGGGCAGCTACTTCCAGAGACAAAACAGATAAACAGACAATCCTACCTTTAAACTTGGTGTGTCTAAGGACAACCTGCTCTGTAGACTCTTCCCAACATAGAAGGGAGTCATTAAGTTCTGTACTGATCTGTTCAGACATCCATGCATCAGTCTCAGCAACATATCTGAAAATCTTGCATAGTTTTTAGTGAAGTTATTAGCATCTCTCATTTATGATTCATGTCTTCATTAGGTCCATGGAAAAGTGAACAAGAAAAAACCTTTTTTTTTTTTTTTTTAATTACAGTAGGTTTTCTGGTTTGATTTAGAGAGGGGGAGTGATTTATGTTTTATTAATTAATTATATGCAGAATTATGCTTACTGTTTCAGGTTTATGCAAGAAAGTGCATTGCATTTGGGAACCAAACAAGCGGATGCTTTAAATTTTTTAAAAATATGTTTTGCTTGATTGGTTATTTTTTAATTGTTTGAATTCAGACTTTAAATCTTTTTTCTGTCCCAGGGAACTCTTAAGCATGTTTTTCTAAAAAGGCAAGACAACCAACACGGTCTTCGCCTTAAGCTATTTGTCTATTCTTTCAGATTATATTGGGCTCTTTGAGCCAGAGACAGAAGACATTTAAAAGGTCTTGTTTCCTAAGGAAGACAAGACAGGAAAAAGGGAGCTGTTCTGGTGTTTTCGTAGTAGCTAGTGGACCCAGCACTGAGTAAATAATGTGCAATAAATAATAAAGTAATAAATAATAAAAAGCTGTTTGAAGTAAAGCAAAGTCTAGCATTTGGAAGTTTTTTGCTAACCATCAGCTGAATCCCTAATATATACTGAGATATAGATATATATAGATAGATATATACATATATATGAGCTTCATCTCCAACAGGAGTCCAACATCTTAAACTTCAGTCTGAATCTTAAACTTCAGTTGACCAGTAAGTACTCCACAAATGACTGCCAGAAAACTACAGGTAGGCTAAGAGATCTTACCTTGAAGTTTTGTAGACTATATTTAATGCAGCTATTTTCTGAGAAATACTATTGCCAGCTTTCCAAATGGAGATATGTTCCCTAAGCATGGCCCGTGTCACATTAAAATGGACTCTAGTCCCCAACGCAAGAAGAAAGCAGCACAAGGAGCCCTAGCAACACTACACATAAGCTACAGATAAATGGAATTTGCTTGTTCTACTTCAATGTTTCATATTAGATATCATAGAATCATAGAATCATTAGGGATTGGAAGGGACCTCGAAAGATCATCTAGTCCAATCCCCCTGCCACAGCATGTTAAATTGGCATGTAGATACTAAAGCAAATCCTTTGAATTAGGACAATCCTCTGTCCAATAACTTCCTGGTCCAATTCAGTCACAGAGAGAAGTTAATGTCAGTGCAAAAGAAGCTTAATCCAAAACATGCATGTGTTTGGTGTTACATGCACGCACCTATAGTCAGACAGGTTGCTGCAGACAAACACCCAGCAACCCAGATCTACAGCAATCCAGATCCTTTTCCAGAGGGTTGTTCAGGCTGTGCCAAATAAGACCCTTCATATGGTTGTGCCAGTAAGCACCATGCTGAGGCTGTCTCAGCTGGAAGCCACCCTCAACATCTATTACAACACTGCAGCTGTGTTAATAATATTTGGTGACTCCTTTGTTTCCAATTTGAAGCTGAAATGTGCAATCTGTACAGGATATGAGCTTATTTCTAAATCCCGATGGATGAATGTTCTGTATCTTGATAAATTATTTGTGGAATATAAAATCTAGTTGTAAATTAAGTCGTCTATTCAGAAGTGAATTTATCTTAGATAATGCTGACACTCGCTGGAGGGCTGAGATAGTTTGTAGGTTGTATTGGGTTTGTCCCTTCCCTCCACCACACAAGAGAGTCAAAAACTGACAAGTTTGATTTTAAACACTCTGAAGGGATCAATAAAACACTTCATATTAAGGTCAGGAAGAAAACTTTTAATTTAAAAGAAACGAATCAAATTTTCTGTAATATGTTTTGTAAGTGTTATCTGAAGTACATCTCAGGGAAGAAGAGATCCTTCTTGACTGTGAAATATGGCAGCTAAAGGAACATTTTGAAGGTATATAATGTCTCTTTGCATTTTGTGTCTCTATTCATTAAGTGTAGGAACTGTAGCAAGAATCAGTCAAGGTCTTGCAGTCTGATTCTAAACTTCCTGATGTTCAAATAAGTTTAACTTGCCAATAGAAAATGTTGTGAATCAGACTAGATTTGGACAAAATGCTTTATCTAAATATCATGAAGAAAATAATGCAATATACCTAGTGTCTTAGAGTCATTGCCACAGGAGCCACATTTTGGTAACTTTTGAGTCAGGATGAAGGAACAAATCTCAAACTGTGATTTCAAACATGCCAGAGCTATGTTTGTTCAATGATGGCTCTGCTCAGTGCCATCTAATGATAGGAGAAGGGACAATGGGTGTAAGCTGGAACATAGAAGGTTCCACATCAATATGAGAAATAACTTCTTCCCGGTGACAGTGACAGAGCACTGGAACAGGTTGCCAATAGAGGTTCTGGAGTCTCCTTCTCTGGAGATGTTTAAAATCCATCTGGACATGTTCCTGTGAGACTTGGTCTAGGTGATCCTGCTGTGGTGGGGGGCATTGGACTAGATGAACTTTCGAGTTCCCTTCCAACCCCTAATGTTCTCTGATTCTGTGATTGTGTGAACATGGTAGATACTTGATGACAGTATTTGGGATTGAAAAGTTTATGAAGGTAATATCTTCTTTTCCCTTTTTCTTTTCCTGTGGTCATTACTTTCATCAGCATGTGTTATTCTAAGGTTAGTGAAAGGAAGTCACTCACATTTATCTTTGGCAGAAAATGGCCCCTTCGAGTCCCATTCCACCCATGTTGGCCTGCTGCAAATACGAAGAACTTCCTGCAGATCTTTTTTATTTTTCATTAGCTTGATTTTTAAAAATTTTAACCTGAGCTGGTAACATTATTACGAAATATCATTGAAAAATGAAATCCATCTTCCATACATTTGGAAAGCTCATAACTGGACCTGTGTTACAGTTCAAAACTCAGAGCTGTATCATGCATTTACACAGACCAATGGACACGGTATAAATAACACTCCAAGAATAGGACACCATCTTCTGTACTGAAAAGTGTCAAGTGACACTTTTATAAATAAATGGAATATTTATAGCAGTTACCACACCTAATCTTCTTAAAGCATTTTCAGGTAACATTCAGATGACAAATAAAATAAAAAGAAAGAAAAACAAAGATAAAGGCTTTCAATTCTCTTAAGATTTCCTGTGGGAACAGGAAGAAGGGGGGAAATACATCACCTCTTTTTATTACTATTATTTTTAGTAGCAGTTGTCCCGTTCAACATCCCTTTTCCAACAGGATTTGGGAGTTTCCTGTTCTGTCCTGATTGAGGTCCTCAAGTGCAAATGTACCCTATAAAATGAGCAAGAAACAATAAAACACCCATTACAGCAAAGCTTTTAGTCTACCGAAATGAGATATTGATAGTACAGTTTATATGCAAATGTCCTTATTGGCATCTGAAATATAACATCTGACCGGGCCCAACAACCTGTATTTAGGCTTCAAATCTTGCTACCTTCTAGTGTTTACAAGTGTAACTGGAAACTTAGCTGTAAATATTGAACAGCATCTAAATGTTCAGAAAAATAAAAGGCTCAGGGGAGAGCTTTAACTATTCACACTTCATGGGAAAGATGATTTTATCAATAGAATTAGAGGTTATTGTAAGAGCTTGATGTAGGATATCTTTAATGCTTACTTTAATATTATTCAAGTGGCAATATCTAGGGATAAATTTTAAGTTGTTGCATCTCAAAGGGGTGGGATTCATCCCATACTCTTTTTGCTGCCCAGTAAAGACGCAGTTGACTCTGATGTCCATGCACAATAATTAGGCATCTCTGGAAACCTATTCATCTCACACTAGAACTGATTTAGAATAGATAGACACATTTAAAATAGGTCAAGTTAAGGAAAACGTGAAATTTCAAAGGGTAAAAATTTATTGTGAACAAGGACTACAAATTGTAGAAAAGTACTGAATTTCTGGGCTTCATCCCAGAGAGGGGCATCCACACAGAGGGGAAGGCATCCCCAGCTCAGTGCTTTCAGTGTCTCAGTGTAGTTTTGCACAACTGACACTAAGAAACTTCTGGTGCTGATATGGATCTTGTAACAGTAGTAGGGAAGAGAGCTAGTTTTGCATCTCAAACCCTTTTTTTCAGTAGACTGAATTCAGAGATTTACTTACATGTTTTTCAATAGTACCTCAACTTCCATCATGACAGCATAGTCATTAACATTAATTTAGAAGTCTAAGTTTTCTGCAACAGCTCTCTTCCTTTTGTCTGACCTGCAAGAAGAGAATGGCTAGGTCCCTTCTCTATTATAAATTTTGCCGTAGTTAACTGACCAATTTGTCTTCTTCCAGGTGACCAGAGATGTCTACCACATGATGCTGTTGCCAGATCAACCACATCAAGTTTATTAGATGCTCTTGTTTGAATGGATTACCACCTCCACTTAGTGATCATAGGATCATAGTATGTTAGGGGTTGGAAAGGACCCAAAGAGATCATCGAGTCCAACCCCCCTTGCCGTGTTCTTCAACACTAGGTCCATGTTTCCTTCTCCACTAATCTCAGACCAAGATGAGAAGGAGGTGGGGAAATGACAAAAGAATTAGAAGGATGCATCCACATGATGCTGTTGTTTTAAGATCCATATCATAAATGATAGCCAAGGGACAGCCTTGGCTGCAGTGACCATGAAGCAGTTGAATTTAAGATCCTCAGGGCAACCAGGAAGAAGAATTTTAAGCTTACGACCCTGGACTTTAGGTGTGCAGACTTTGATCGCTTCAGGGATCTGCTGGCCAAAGTATGACAGGATGAAGCCCTAGAGGGAAGAGGGGCATAGGACAGCTGGTCAGTACTCAAGGATCACCTCCTCTGTGTCCAGGAGCAACGTATACCAACAACGAGGAAAGAGGAGAAGAATGTTAGGAGGCCTGCATGGCTGAACAAGGTGCTCCTGGACACGCTGTCCTACAAAAAGAAACTCTACAAGGAGTGGGAGAACAGCTAGAACGGGGGGTATATAAGGAAGCTGCCCAAACAGCTAGAGATCTGGTTAGGAAAGACAAGGCACAGTTTGAATTGATCCTAGCCAGGGAGGTCAAAGGAAACACCAAGACTTTCTACAGGTATATTAATGGTTAAAAGAAGGCTAAGGAAGGTGTGGGCCCTCTCAGACAAGTAACAGGTGATATGGTCACAAGGGACATGGAAAAGGCTGAGGTTCTCAATCACTCCTTTACCTCAGTCTTCACTGCAAGGGCCTCCTGGAAGAGGAAGATAACAGCAGGGACTAGAAGGAAGAACTGCCCATCATAAGTGAAGATCATGTTCATGATCACCTGAAGAACCTGAAAGTGTTCAAGTGCATGGGACCCGATGGGATACACCCATGAGTATTGAGACAACTGGCAGATGAGGTAGCTAAACCCTTCTCTATTATATTCCAAAAGTCATGGCAGTCTGGCAAAGTCCCCACTCACTGCAAAAGGGGAAACATAACTCCTATTTTCAAAAAGGGTAGGAAGAAGGAGCCAGGGAACTACAGGCCAGTCAATCTCACCTCTGTGCCCAGTAAGATCATGGAGCAGATCCTCCTGAAGGCACTACTGAGACAGGAGAATTGTGAAAAGGTGATTGGGTACAATCAGCATGGCTTCACCAAGGGCAAGTCCTGCCTGACCAACCTGGTGGCCTTCTATGAACAG
>JAOXOE010000265.1:0-17240 GCA_028565055.1 Phoeniculus purpureus | reverse complement strand
GCTCTGGCAGGGGGGTTGGACTAGATGATCTTTCGAGGTCCCTTCCAACCTCTATGATTCTATGATTCTATGATTCTGCCAGGCACTGGGGTTTGATGGGTGGTGCTTATGTATCTCCAGTGGTTGTGGATGCTGGGCATGCTACATGAAAGCAACAGTTTGGATCCTGTTCCATAGAGTGTCCTGAGGTAATTGGCTATTTAAAGACATGTTTGTAAACCTTGACACTTCCCAGGAATACAAAACCATTTTCTAATGTCTGTGTTTTCTCATATCTGATGCATCTTACTGGTTTGCACTCAGCTCATCCAGTAGTAGTGGTGATGGCTGAAATCCTACCTAGTTTTATGCTATAACTGGGTACGTTTCTGAGTGGCAGAGTTGGAGACAGGATTCTTGTGTTCTTGCTGTCTGTACATGAATGCTTCTTGAAAAGCAGTGGGTAAAGGAAAAATGCACATGGCCTGGGGTAGGATTCATACTGCCTGCCTGGACAACCCACCTTGCTGTGGAGCCCATGGAGAGGGTTGGAAATCTCCATCAGATGATCCACCCCTCTCATACCTAACTGAGATGATCAGAACTGACATTGATTAATCAGACATCCTAATTAGGTGTCACCAGCAAAGTGGGACATGTGTTAGAAACCACTGAATGAGTGTTATTCAGGCCAAGTTAAGGAGTTCTAAGTGCATCTGCAAGTTCTTTTCAGTTGGGAAAAATTTAACTTCTGCTTCTTCCACAAGTGCTGGGGTTCTGCAGATTTTGTTGAAAAGCCATTTTTCTTATTGCTGGAATCTATTTCAGCTGTCTTGGCACTCCTCGTCAGGCGGACACTTTCCTGTCCTTGTTATATATTATTAAATCAAGAGTCAGGAAAACAGAGACAGAGACAAAATCATTCTAATCTTCCTGTAAGCCCTTTGTACTGGCCTGAGTGTTGTTTTCTATGGGATCAGTCCAGTCCATGATTGATGCAAGTGAAAAAAGATTTGGATGCGCTGTTAGTATCACTGCACCCTCAGAAATCGTCACTATGTCATCCCTGGAAAATCTCCCTGTTGTCTTTGGTGTTTTTTGCATTCAACGTGGTCATTGTGTCTCGTCAAATACAGGTTATAGGGCAGATTACCTCTCATCGAGAAATCAGATCAAATCATTGGGAAGCAGTTACAGTTTTAGGAGGAAAACTCACTTTTTTAGCTTCAAAAAGTTTGTTCTGTTTGAATTATGTGAGTTTTATAACAATGTCCAGCTGTCTGCGGTGTCAGGAGGCTGAGATGTTTTGGAGAATGGTCGGAATTTGGATAACAGCAAAAGCTTTTTCTCCTGTCTGACTACGAGGAATTGTTTTTGCTAGTTTTCTCTGTGTGTCGCACGCCCAGCCATATCCGTGCTGCAGGATACAGGTGGGACATTGGTTTGCAACACAGAACGGGAATCAAAACCTAAATAACAGAGTGGTTTATTTTTAAACGACAAACTCAATTCCCAGGATCGGGAAGCTGGCAGGTTCTTTGGCGATTGTACACTTTTTCTGTGTCTGGCAACTCGTTTCCATTTGTAGCATTGGTCTGCTGTGTGGCAACTTCTGAGGGCTTTCTAGTCCTTTTTTATGATGCTTATTTTTAAGCAGCAGGTTTTTTTCTCCCCAAACCAGAGAGTTGTGGCGATCTTTTCGGAGCTGGATCTAGTCTAGTGATGGAAATAGTATTGGGAACATAGAAGGAGACGCTTGTGACACTTCTTTTCCAAACAGGGCTCTTGCTCCACCTTAAAAAAAAAAAAGGAAGAAAAACAAAAAAATGTGATTTGCACATGGGCTGGTGACTCAGACAAACATAAATCATGAGCGTATTCCCAACGGCTCCAGCTAATCAGTTGTGCTATCCAATTTGGCCCTGAGTGGGTTCAGTTCGGCAGATGTTTGTGCAGTTACAGCATGCCACTGGGACCCTGTGTTGTGCAATGTTGCATTACATTACTCAGAGCTCTAAAAACCCATCCCGGGGAGAATAAGTGGAACACCAGTGGTGTTAGAATAGAGATGATGGAAAACCAGTATTTGGCCTAGATAAGGCCAGCGATTTTGCTCTGCAATAAGACTGATTTTCACCCAAGATGTTACTTTACAGAAGAAATGTGGAATTACTTATACCAGCACATTCTCTGGCGCTGAGAAAATCTACTGGTTTCAGGCGCACATCCTCAGATAGAGCACTTCAAACCAGTAGATTTTCCTGCATTTCCTGTTCTAGGTGCAGTAACAGTGATCCTCAGTGGAATCATAGGACGAGTTGGGCTGGAAGAGTTCTCTAAAGGTCATCTGGTCCAACTCTCCTATAACAAGCAGGGACCTCTCTAACTAGGTCAGGTTGCCCAGAGCCCCATTAAGCCTGACTTTAGATGGTTCCAGGAATGTGCCATGGGCAGTCAGCTTATTCATGAGGATGTTGTGAGGGACAGTGTCAAAGGCCTTACTGAAGTCCAGATAGACTACATCAACAGGCTTTCTCTCATCCGCTGAGCAGGTTGCCTTATCATAGAATGAGATGAGGTTTGTCAAGCAGGACCTGCCTCTCATGAACCCGTGCTGACTGGGTTAACCTTCAATTACAGAATCACAGAATCATCATGGCTGGAAAGGACCTCCAGGATCATCGAGTCCAACCTTTATCCTATTATCTAACTGCTAGACCATATCCCTAAGCGCCGTGTCCACTCGTTCCTTAAACACAATACAATAATTAAATTTCAATAAATTATTTTGCAACTAGGAGAAAGAAAAATCCAGAACACTTAGATGAGTTTTCCATACCAGAACACTTGTTCTCCAAAATATGATCCTGTATAAAACATAAGTATAATATTCAAAATGTATAGGGGAAAATGTGTAAATATTTTTCTGAATAGGATTTAAATTCTAAAAGCAAAAAAAAATAAGCAACAAAAAAAATCCTCAAACTTGCTGAACTTTCCCTAGGAGAATGCTAGAGAGTACTGTACAGGAGCGCTGTTAAAACAGAACCTTTTCCCCTAATCTCACAGGGACATAAATATGTATAGTTTCCAGATAGGCTGAAGTGAGGCATGCAAAAAACATGGAAGTGGTTACAGTAATGCTGACCACATGAAATACATCTGATGCATGCCTAGAACTTTCTGGTGTGTCAATCCATGGCAACTGGATGGAGAATCACGTATGTTTTAAGAACATAACCAACTTCCACAAAGAAACGAGGCCTTGCTCCACCTGCTATGATGCTCTCCCTTTTGGGCAACCTTTCATGCCATGGTCAGACCTCTCTCTCTCTAAGATCCAACATTCTTCAGGTAGTGTCTTTTACATGTTCAATCACTGGCATGGCTCTGGCCATTAAAGCGTAGCTCAAAAAAGGGAGGGTCTTTAAGTGTGACTAAAAGCTTTGATTTTTTTTTTTACATCAAGCATAGATTGCACTCAAACCTACCCCCAAACATTTTACTCACAGAAACAAAACGGAAAACAAGCTTTGGTCATGGATGCCTCCAAACAGCAGTACTGATTTGAGGAACAAAAAGTGCTCAGACCATCATCCTTTATTTGTTAAATACCACACCTTAGCATCTCTTACTCAGGCAGTAGTTGCAATGTAGTACATAAGCAACCAAGTGAGGACATCTGCTTTCTGATACAGTGAGGACTGTACTCCCTGAGTATATCTCACCTTCTCCTATCAACAAAAGACTGTGTTGAGGTATGGGCATATCAGGAAATTCTGATAATCTGGAATCTGGATTCCCCAGCAAAACAAAAACCACCATGAAATATATGGCATGTCACATGTAAAGGGCATTAATTCCAGAAGATTTTAAAGATGATGGAAGGAAGCTGTTTTGCATAGAAAAGGATGTACAGAGAGTGTGTGAAGATACTTGTCTATACTTGCTCTGAATTTCTTGTATGAATGCGAGCACCATCAGGTAACACCTCAAGGAAATGAGAGCTCTTTATCCATGCCATAGCATGTCCTCCTACCCTCCCCACCTTCTCTCTAGCAGGCTAAGAGACTGTGATACACATGGAGTGCAGCTCTGCTCTCTAATGCTGGTCTCACATTGGTCCCTATGTGTGTAGTACACGGAATCATATAATGGCCAGAGTTGGAAGAGACAGTAAAGATTATCTAGTTACAACCCCCCTGCAGAGGCAGGGACACCTTCACTAGAGCAGGTTACTCAGGGCCCCATCCAGCATGGCCTTGAATACCTCCAGGGATGGAGCAACCACCTTTTCCTTGGGCAATCAGTTCCAGCATCTCATCACCTTCACAGGAAAGAATTTCTTCCTAATGTCCAAGTCTGTAACCATTTCCCCTTGTCCTCTCACTATGCACCTGTCTAAAAAGCCCTACCCCAGCTTTCTTGTAGGCCGCTTCAGATATTGGAAAGCTGCTAGAAGGTCACCTTGGAGCCTCCTCTTCTCCAGGCAGAATAACCCCAACTTGCTTTGCCTGTCCTCACCGGGGAGATGTTTCAGCCCTCCAATGCTGAAGCATTTGAGATGCTCTCCTCCGGACATGTTCCAGAAGCTCTATGTTCTTCTTCTGTTGGGAACTCCAGAGCTGGACACAGTACTCTAGGTGGGGTCACACAAGTGCAAAGTAGAAGAAGAGAATCACCTCCTTCAACCGTCAGTGCTTCTTTTGATGCAGCCCAGGATATGGTTGGCTTTTTGGGCCGCAAGTGCACGCTGACAGCTCATGTTAATCTTCTGGTCCACCACTACCCCAAGTCCTTCTTCTCAGGGCTGTCCTCAATCCTTTCTACTCACAATCTGTATCTGTGCATGGGATTGCCTCAACCTAGGTGCACAACCTCACACCTGCCCTTGATGAACTTCATGCAGTTTGCAAGAACCCACTTCTTGAGCCTGTCAAGGTCCGTCTGGATAGCCTCCCTTCCCTCCAGTGTGTTGACTTCACCACACAGTTTGGTGCCATCAGCAAACTTACTGAAGGTGCATTCAATGCCGCTGTCCATGTCATTGACAAAGATGCTAAATAGCATTAGTCCGAGTACCGACCCTTAAGGAACAGCTCTCGTCACACATCTCCATTTGGACACTGAGCCATTGGTCTCAACTTTTGAGTACGACCATCCAGCCAGCTCTTTATCCAACGAGTGTTTCATCCCTCAAGTCTATGTTGTTCCAGTTTAGAGATCAGAATATTATATGGGACAGAGCTGAATGCTTTGCATAGGTCCAAGTAGATGATGTCTGTTGCTCTGTCTTTGTCCACTGAGGCTGTGACCCCATTGTAAAAGGCCACCAAACTGGTCAGACAGCACTTGCTCTCGGTAAAGCTGTGTTGGCATTCATCAGTCACTCCTTTACTACCTGCTTGCCTTAGCAGAAACTGCGAAGAAGATCTGCTCCATGATCTTGCCAGATCTCTTGGACATGGTGCTGATGGGTGAGTTGGTGCAACCCACTTGTTCTGTGACTCTTATCTTCCTTTTTTTAAAAAAAAATTTCCTGAAACCTCAGCTCTTTTAGAAATATTAATTTTCATATACTTTCTTCAAAATGGCCATTCAGCACGGACATAAATTTGATTATTATCTAGGAAAAATGTAAAATGTATGAGGCCAGTTTTAGGCACCTGTGGGTTGTGAACCCTCATATCTGCAGTCAAAACACACTTGAGGGGTTTGTCATCCTCAGGAAAGCCTTTGTACTTCAGAAGGTGAAGGTAAGCTGTCTCACAAAACCCTTCGTCAGGTATCAACAAATTTAAACCGTTCTGGCACTAATCTGGAGCAGGTCAAATGCTAAGTGTCTCTGTTTAAAAGAAAACTTAGATCTAGAAGGAATTCTAAAACAAAGAACGTTAATAAGAGAGTTAGCTATAGCACAGCTATGTTATTGTTATTAACGTGGGTCTGTGCTGTAATATGGACTGGTCTGTGTACCTTGAAAGCCAGAGATGATTAAAAAGAATTATCTTCTCCTGCAAAATTGTTCACCTAGTATATAACACTATATCAAAACCATTAGCTTTTGAACCGTAATTTCTAAAACAAGAGCTCAATCATGTGTGAAACACAGCTTTCATTTAAAAAAGTAATGATAAATCTTTAATATCAATATTGACTTAATTTTGATTGCTGCCAATTTTACTAGAAGCATAAAACTAACATTTTCAAACTTACAGTTTCAAACTTACTTCTGCTCTTTTCTGGAGCTGTAAGTCTCATTTGTCTCTGCCTTATATGGTGAAGTCACTGAAAGTGATACAAAGCACTTTTACATTCCAAGTCCAAAACTGTGGTGCACTGAAAGCCAAGAACATAAAACAGATTAAAAGTATAAATAAGTAAATTAAGTGACACTAAACAAGCAGATTGACATTAGGATTATAGTTTGAGTCATATTCTTCCTTTACACATTACATACAATAGAAGGTATCCTTACCACTATATCTGTAACAATAATTTGCTGCATCCTGCCACAACAGAAATCAACATGCAGACATCGTATTAGGTGCCACTTTCTACCTACTACTTAGGTGTGATTGTTGGCCGTGTATGCTATGTATCTACAGAAACATACATGTGCACATTTGCAAGCATCTTGCATGTATCCTTAGGAAACCCAAAGACGGTCTGGTTTATTTGGCTACTACTTCATGTGAGAATGTATGTAAAATATGAAGAAAAGCACAGAAATATTTAAGTCACACCCAAGAAACCGAAACCTGTAATGTTTGAACTCATCATTATTCATTGAGATGGATCTGATAGCTGAATGAAGCAATATTTTCTTTTCCCTTCTCAGTCACTTTAATTCGGAGTGTGAGGACAGAATGAAAGACACAATTATTCTTCTAAAAAGTCAAGCCCAGAAGCTGTGAAAGCCTAGATGTTCACATTAAATGGCTTATAATCTCTGCTTTTATATTCCATCCTGGGACAATGACACACATAAGGTCTATGCTGTTGTGAATAAAGTTGGGCCATGCAGTCTATCTTGTTTGAAAACTGCTGGTTTAGGTTGTTTTCACTTTTATGCCGCTTCTTTTTTTCTGTATGTGCATGAATAATTCTTATAATTATTCAAGTGTATGCTGAAATTGAATCATGCTATTCTTAAATAATTTTTCATTGGATTGTTGCAACCTATAAAAGAATCCAATTAAATTTCCCTTGCAGGCACCGAGCCTCATTCAGCATGCCTTTATAATGCCGGCTTGTTGTAGAGTACAGCACGACTATGAATTGAGGAGTACAGAGGCCATGTCCCATTCCTTGTTCTGTGTGACATGTTGTAGAGAGAAAGAAAGAATCCGCTAACAGTGTTTCAAAGAGCTGTTTAATCGGAAAACATAAAGGCTTTGACATAATTTCTGCTACCATTATTTAGAATACACGTGCCAGTGCCTTCTCAGAACAGTTTAGAGCACTGTATGGTTCACACACTACCCTCTGCACTTGTGTTTTTTGCCTTCCTTACCCTAAAGACATCTGATAATTATATTTTATTCTATACTAAAATGATGTACAGATTCTCTGATGAAGGTATGTTTAGCAAGAGCACTTTTTAGAAAGCTGTTCCAGTTTATCAGGCTATACAAGTGAAGCACACCATTTTCCTGTCTGAAGGAAAAGTGGGCTGCAAAATTTGTGGAGTTAGGTTACACAGCAGTAGGACTGCTGCATTATTTGTTTGTGTGTCGTGCCACTGATTTACATATCAAGACTGTCCAAATGATCAGAAGGTTCACTCTGGCCATTTCTGATAGGAAGGGCAGTGCTTATCTTCATTCATGAATACAGCATGGAAATACAAAGAGCCATCTTCATTCAGCACCAGACTTTGCCAGTGGAGGCTGTAAGCCCTGTGTATCCTGCAAGTGAAGGATACTCCCGGTTGTACAGTAAGACTGCCTTGGCTTGATCCATCTAGTTGTTCATATTCTTGAGAAAGACATGGCAAATCATGTTCCGTATGCACGTTCCATATATAGGAGATTGCTGGTTGTGAAGTAGTATGAATATTTATCTAGTTGACGGCATATATCTGGTGTACATGAATAATGAAGTTAACTGTAAATGTCTCCTTTCACATCCTCAGACCTTCACATCCTGCTGTTGGAAATAAGCCATGTAAGATCCAAATTATAAACACTACATGGAATGAAGAGATGATAAAGATGAACCACTCTATCTTCCTGTTAATGTGGAATTGATTTCTGTGCTATATTTCCTGATGTTTCTCCAATCTAATTTAAATGTTCCCAAGTGTTCTTTTCCCTTGAGAAATTATTCTACTGCCTAATGTTATGATGATGGGCAAAGTGTAGTCCAGATCCATTTCAACAACTGAGATATACATGTACGCAACCTTAAGAAAAAAAGAGCAGTACCAGTCATGTTTAAAATCACACATGTGCTCCAGTGCTATAAACAGTCTCACTGTCTGAGATTTTTTTCTAATACTACAAATTTTTCTTCTCTTAATTTCTTCTCATTACTGCTCTAGTTATACTCCTGTAACTAAGCTAAATAATTAATTTACATTTTCATTTACTTCAATGGGAGCCATTCACACACATCAGAGGACAAATTTTAGCCCTTAACAAAGAAATGAAGTATTGTCTCACCAAGCAGATATTGAAAATGCCAGCTTACACCTGCTTACACAAGAGAACTGAGAACTGTTTGCGATGATCATTTGGCCCAACAATCGTGTACAAGATCGGTGTTTTGCTGATCCTTTAGAAGCTCAGCCTAAAAGTATAGTTTAAAAGAAGTAAGGGCACTCATCCTAAAGCCATAATCACATAACGCTTTTACATTGCTTTAACATGAGATCAGTCTAATTTGCAGTATGCTTATCATGGATGTCTTTTTTCAATTCTACAGAAACATACTAGCCAGACTTGTTCTTCACCCTCTGTTACCATATTCTCTGACACAGAAGCCTGTCCATCCTAAGAAAGTTAGAACTGAACTAGGAAAAGCTATTTGGAGCAAGGTTTTCACATGAGATTGGTACTAAAAAAGATACTCATTTGAACCCTTTTTGGTATTGTCTCTGTGAATTAATTCAATGTAATTTCAACTAATCGTCAGGACCAGTGATAGCAGTTAGGAAGCTCAGGGATCAGTGACAAAGCTAGAAAAATAGGTAAGACAGTACAGAGCTGAACAGAGTAATGCATATTGACTGGTAACAAGCAAAAGGAAAGAGTGTTTGCCACTTATTAAATGGAAAATTTCAGGCAGTCATGTAACCAGAAATTATTTAAGACTCAAATAGTCTATAGTCTGTTTTAGCCACTGTTCTGTCAGAAAAAGGCAAATAAGAACAATCTGGATTCAGTGCTTAACAACATGAAGTGTTCTTGAAGATGGTATACTCATTAAACCGGTCAAATGTCACTGAGAAATCTGTGTTTATATTTAGCATACATTTCCATGGGCAGAGGAAAACACTTCCTTGGAAGGAATATAACCAAGCACAAACATAACTCATAGCAGACTTTGACACTGTCTGAGATGGAGAGCTTGCCTTTTTTAATTTTTTGGTTGGTTGCTGTTCCTTATTCTCAGAGGATGAATTTAATTCTCCTCTGGGCCCTGGACACTCTGGGCAGTATGTGATGGGGAAGACTGTTGGTGACAGGGAGGGAGTGTGTCTCTACTGGCTAACGGCAAGTCTGGCTACTTGGCCCTCCCCAGACCACGTGCACGGAAGAAGAGCAAAGGAAACATCTCTAGTGAGAGCACCGGTGACAGAGAAGCTCCTTATCTGCCTATTAATTTCTTTCAGATCTCTCTGGTGGGCAAAATAATGCCAAGCTAAAGCGATACAGGTTAAGAGTTGCACTTTAAACTGCCTGCAGCGTAAGAGAGTAGGTCCTGTATTTGGGGATTTAGGTCTTCACCTTTCCCCGCTGTCTGGCACCATGGCTGCGCACATTCCTCTTTAACTCGCCAGGTCCGACCGGCAAACAACTTCTGCCATCTCTGACAACCACCAGGGGTCAGCAAAACACACTTCAGGAAATACTAAAAGTCGGAAAAATTAGTGGTTTTGGGGCCATGAGTTTTGTTTTGTTAATTCAAAGTGCTGTCATCGGCTTCAGGTGGGATTTTGAGCAGGCAATGGCACTGCCAGTGGCACTGCCCGTGTCTGCATCGCTCAATCCTACTGCGAGGGTTAAAAAAACCCACTGCCTTAGCACAGGGCCCCATGGGCCACGTCTTTCACAACAGGCTGATTGTATAAAAGTATACCGAACCAGGAATATCTGAAAGTAGCAGCAGCACCCCATCTTGCTGCACCTCCAGCTGCAAGAAGCTTCCAGGCTCTCTGAACTGCCCCACATCGTGGGCCATAGTGATACGGTGCCCCAGCAGAACTTGAGCGCCCACCATGTTGAGTTTGATGAAAAAAGGAGAGGGAAAGATGAGGAATTTCCTCCGTCACTCCCATTCCCATGATGACACTCTTAGAAAAAAGAATTACATGGGGTTTAGATGTCAGAACTATCTCATTGTTGTTTCCTGGCTCAGATCCTGCCTGATTTTTTTTCTGTGCCAGTTGTTCCTATGGAGAATTCTGATTACGGCACACCCACGTGCAGGGCATATAATTATTCCTTTGCATTGCTGGAAACTGGACTAACAGTCAACTGTAAGTGTAGCTTAAAAAACATACATGAGTGAATTGAACAGAATAAACATCTAGCTAAATGGATGCCTTTTTGAATCTAGAAAGATAACGTGTGGCAGTTAGAATCCAGACTGTTAAAAGACACAGGAGGCTGCAAAAGAATATAGGGGGAGTGGGGGGGCAGCAGGGCTGTGAGGATTTCTCTGAAATGTGTTCTGCATACTCTGAAAGAAAAATGTGTGCAATTTGGGCCCCAAATGCAGGCCAACACGACAACATTTAATAGAGAGACATGATTTAGAGCTCAGTTTATAAACTAAACAAATTTACTGAGTTCCATAAATGAATCTCATGGCAAGATCCAAAATTTTTTTTAAACGTGGATAAAACATATTGTATGTTAAGGAGGGAAATTGAGATGGTTTTTAAGCTGATGTCCTTAGAAATATGTGTATATAGGCTTTTTTATAGCTCTTGGCATATAAAATAAATCATTATTCTAAATAGAAAAATATTGATGATGTCATAGGAGCCGTTGTCAGACACATCAAGCTGATCTGATGAACTGGGAAATCAATAGATATTTTCCAAATGAGATGGCATTTCTTTTAATTGGTTGTATGAACACAATATACTGCAGAGTACAAACATTTGAAGTTAATTTTCATTTGGCTTGGATTTCTCAATGCATTCTTCTCTTATTTTTTTACGTAGAATTTGTCTTTTTACTTTGTTTTAAGGTTTGCTTCTTGTGTTGGGTTGCATATAAATTCCTTATTGGAACAGATGAAATAGGATCTATGCAAGGCAGACGCTCAAATAGTATAGCTTTGGGAGCTATTGGAATATATACTGAGATTAGAAAGTATTGGAAGATTTCAGCTGATAATCACCTCACTCCCTTAGACTGCTTGAGATCTGATGAGTCAAGTTTAATATCAGGCAGATAAGCAAGAAGTTGTCCTCATGTCCCACAGCAAGTGAACATCAAGATTTGGAATAGAAATTCTGGCTGCTTTTGCTTTAAACTAATCACCAGGCTGTACAAATGGTATATATGGTAGATCAATGCACACAATGTGGGTGTAATTAAGTAATGTTGTATGACCCTTGCAGCTCCCCAGACTCCAAATTTCCAAGAGCATATGATAATGAAACCCATATATAAAAATACACTAGTTGAGGAGGAAAAGATGCTGGGCAAAAACCTCAGCTGTACAAAGTACCCTAGCTTCCTGGTTTTTGCGTCAGTATGTACATGGAAGCTTCTGAAAAAATAACTTGTTAATTCTCCAGGCACCTAGCACTATTTTGTGATCTTGGTCTTTCATCAACTTCACATTTCTCCTCCTAAAGAGGGGAAAGTACAGGTATCACATCACTCTGTAATGCTAAGCAAAATGCAAGTATATGGTATATTGTCTGTTTAATTTTTTCTGTAATTTTAAAAATAAACTTCTATATGTATTTTGTATTGAAAATAGAAAATTAATGTGGGTTGAATTGGGGAAGGTCTTGAATTTATCCACAAAACAGTAATGGCAATGTTGCTGCCTCAGCTGGACTGTTGCTATTCATGCAGATACTTCAGACTCCATGCTTTCACTTGGACCTATTATATTCACATACTGTTATAATTATACTGTTGGGAAAAATGGCGACTACAGTTATTTTCGGTGGTTTTGTCATGAAAATCTCTACTTCTGTCAAATACGGTCATGGTGAGTTCCCTGGGCATATTTTGCTCTGGTGGCAAACTCCAATTTCTATTTAGTGGCCATAAATCTCATACATTTGGCCCCAAATTTTCTGCATAGCCTGCTGTCTTAAGTCTTTTGATACAATTTTATTCTCAAGTTAATTATACTTTATTTACTCATTATTAAGAAATGCTAGTTTATTAAAGAAAGTCTGGAATTTCCCTGACATTTATCTTCCATTTGATATTAGTGACTCCGTGTATCAAACATGTAACATGAGGTCCTATTATTTATTTACACTGCAGTAGTGGCAGACACTTGAGGACAATTTGCTCATTGCCATGAATGATGCATTTCATCATTTTATTGCATGAAAGCTATACGAATTATGTATATCTTAAAAGAGGTGAACTATCCACAGATGTAAATGGAAGACTTTCCACTGAGAAATTCAGCAGTTTACTCATTTTAATATCAAAATTTTTTAATACCAAAATAGCTAGGCAAAATACTGCTGGAAGGGAGTGTCTTCATTCCATCCTTCCAGAAACTTTTCTTCTTACATACTCTTAGTTTTAACTTTTTGTCCCAGGTGCCAGTGATGCACACTTTAGCATTTGTAGTAGTTCCTCCCTCTCCAGTGCATACTAATTTCTATTAATTTTTTTTTCCCATCATTTTCTGTAATTCAAAAAAATCCATTCTTTACTCCTAACATATCTGCATTGGCTTCTAGTTCTTCATTAGTTTTCTTAATATACAAATAATGTGCCTAAGCATTTGTAGAATGGCCTTGACTGAAGCATCGGCCACTTTTCAGACAAAAAGCAACGTAAACATTTTTGTCTTAGGGAAGTTTAGGAGAGCCATGGTGTGTCTTTCATGAAACTCCAGTGGTTACAGGCACAGGCCAAATTATCAAAACTGCAGTCTGACTCTGAAACTCTAAAATAATGCAAGTGCACATTCATGTTCACTATATTAATTTACACTGAACATACTCTCTACGCTATACACTAGCATCTCATGCACAAACACTGTGGGGACAAGATGTGATACTTGCACTTACAGAATTCACAGAAATAACATTCCTCGCTATAACTTGAAAGGCTGAATTAGTATTTCATAACGAAGAAGGAGAGTCAGCCTAAGCCTAGCAAATACTTGGCCACCTCGATCAGTTCAGCCAACTCCATGTCTCTTTGTGCAGTGTTAGACAGACAGATGCTGTTTGTTATCCTAAGCTGCAAAACTTATTTCTTACTAAACTGTGATGGTACGAGTTCTTTTTGTGAACTTCATGAAAATTTCCTACAAAAATAATAGCTGAGTTCCTCTCCTATCTCTTGATTATTTTTAATGCAGGTTGGCAGCATTTTGCTAGCAAGTTGTTCTGTATGTGGAAGAGAGATTTAATGTCACATCCTGAATCTTTAACGCCACTCTTTCGGAAAAAACCCCCATCCTTTTAAGTATTCTGAAAAATGCAGCAGAAGCTGTAATTCTTGAGTGGCTCTAAGTAAAACTACAGATTCTTCTTCCAGCAGGGAACAGCTGAGAAATGTTATGTGGCATGTAGAAAAGGCAAAAATTTCTTGTAGTCAATAACTACATGGGTGAACAAGTACAGGAACTTCATAATGAGCAGTAATGGTCAATGTCAACAAAAGTTGTTCAGCTTAGTTGAAAAGCACAGGCTTAGAAAGATGGCTCTGACTTATACAGACCTGTTTCTCCATTGATTTTATGAATGTAGCCTTTCTGGTGTGATTTCCTAGATATGAGACTGATGGGTGTCAGGCAAAGGACTATGAGATCTTGCTGTGATTCAAGGAGTGAGGCTGGAGCTAGTCTGCCAGTTTATGAATCACAGCTCTGTAATTTTCTCCAAAGAAAAATAATTTTGGCCATGTGTTCTATAGTCATATCTCACCATGCTAGCCAACAAACTATAGCTCCACCCTCTTCATACCCCTGTCCAACACATCTTCAGTGTTGGACACTGCAGCAGCGCATAGGACACTAGGATTGCTTTGTTCCTTTAACTCTTCTTAAATCTGCTTCAGTGATGAATCAGTGAAATGACTGACTTCATAAAACCTTTCACATGTGGTGATTTGCCATCATTATTCCTGCTCTCTATATAGATGATAAAAACCTTTTCAGTGGGACAGCAGTCTAAAGAAAATAATGAATACATGCCTCACATTCCAGAGGGAATGATCATTCATCCAAGAGTCAGGCATTTCTCAGCTTTCAACAAACTATACATCAGAATACTTGCAAATTACAGGAAATAGAACACTAAAATTAACTGTGGAGCAACTGTGTCACTTGCTTTTGTGAAATAATTTGTGAATAATTTTTTATAACTTTTGGCAACTGTAATCTAGGCTGATCTTTATAGCTGGAGCAACCAATGCAGGATTCCCATTCAAAGCTGAAGCTCAGCAGTGTCAAATGGACCATCATCAGCATGCTTCTCCAACCTCCTCTTCCTCAGGATTTTCTATTCCTCAAGTAGAAAGTGCTCTTAAATTCATGCAGTCCTGCTGCCTGAAGTCCTGGACACCAGCTGTGCCGAGAATCAAACACCAATCTTTCATGTGCAACAGGCTGTATATGTGAGCACTTTAATATAAGATTGATGAGATTAAAGGGTCTTCTTGACTGATTTTCAAACTTTACAATGGAGAAGTAGAATTTTAAAATCTCATTACTGTTTCAAAAGAGAAGTCTCTTCTTCCCTTCCCTTCCCTTCCCTTCCCTTCCCTTCCCTTCCTTCTCTTTTCCAATTTGTCTTTTCCTTTTCACTCCCTCCTTCATTGCCTTCTCTCCTTCCTTGTTTTCTTTCTTCTCACATGTTTAATATGTATTCAAGACTGCTGTATCAAAAGAATTATTAATTAGACAATCATTTAGATATTGGATCTCATTTCATTTTTTTCTCAAATATTTATGAGACATGCATATTTATGAAAATGCTCATTTTGTAATCTGTAAACCTACTTTATGAGTTTGCTGTCAGAATTTAGTCTCACCAGGTTTTTGCGAAATCCTATAGCTAAATCTGACCTAAATCTGTTAAATATTGACTCCAGACTTGTCAGGCAGAAATGTTATTCTGGTAATAAAACAATTCTATTAAAGATCATTGATATTATAAATGAGATAACTTCACAATGTGAGTATCAGTGTTTATTTTAATGAAGGGGATTTCCTGGCACATTGTCAGCTAAATGTTTTATACTGAGAACTGCCTGCAAAAAAAATGAGCATGTTAAAATCAGCCTGTAACAGGGCTTGTGATTTTGGTTTTGAGTCTTTGTAACTAAAACTCTGTAAATGGAACTGCACCCAGTAAAGCATAATAACTCATTCTAGAAATTAGCAAGCCCACGTTCCACCTATAAAATCATTCTCTGTGATGTGCGACTGGCCTTCATTTCAGTGGCCTTGATTTATAGTTAAGAGTTTGTTTTATTTTCAAGGGGTAGAGACTGGGAAGCATCCAGACAGAGCTATTAAAGCTGTTGTGCACAGCAGTTTTTCAGGGGTTTATTAATTCTTGCAAGAATAAAACTGAACTGAGCTTTTTTCTGTGTGAAAACACCTTTGGTAAAAGGAGACTTTATTGATTAATAGATGCAGATAGCACAAAAAAAAAAAATCTTATGAGTGTTTGTTGTATGGACTTAACCATTTCTTGTCAGTTGCAAAGACTTATCGAAATGAGGGTTCACGTTTAGTTATAAAGTAATTCCGCTGATGTTGGTCGGTTTAGCCTCATGTTTTCCTTGTTCTCATTGATGCCTCTTTTTCTTACAGAAAAAAATCCCCAGACTGTAACAGAGAAGAAATATATTCAGAATAACTTAATGCCAGAGAACAGGTAACACTAATGCTCTCTCAAATAGAAATGCTGATATTATCAGATAAATTAAGATGAAATCAGGCTTTGTGGCTCATAATGTATGGAGGTGAATTCTAATTAAAATAACTCTAATCAAAGAGTATTTCAGATTTTAGACTATTAGTTTAATCTAGTAGAAAAGAAATATGTGTGTGTCAGCGACTCCAAAACTGCAACATTTGCTTAAAAAGCATTGGTTTTTTACCCTCTCTTAAACAAGTTTTTGCTATGTGCCTTGTTGTGAACATGCAGCTGCTCTTGAGTCGAAGTTTTAAAGGCCATCAGAGGGATGGACCTATAGACTCTAGGTCTTCTGAGAACAAATGTGTTCAGATCACATGCCACCCATCACACAAGTGAGGTGTCAGTTCCTATCTACTTTGAATGTTGAGAGAACTGAAGGGGCAAATATCTACTGATGGTTTGGATAGGCCTGTAATGCTGTAGGTCATGCTAGCAGCTCATTAACATAGCATAGGTCATGTAAAACCCTAAGCCTTAAGTTACCATTAAAATCACTGGAGAAAACAGGTGTGTCAGGAGAAGACTCCTTATTCATGTGCTTCAACTACATGCGTGTATTCAGAATTCAGAGTAAACCAACTGTATCATAGTGTACTTAACATTTGCTTTATCAATGAGATTTGTTTTCACTTTTTTGCCAGAAGATATTCAGACATTATGCACCAGGTCCAACCCTAGATTCAACTTCCACTGCTAAGGATAATATTTGTGGCTTCTTTGTGACTGAAGGCACCCAGCACCCTTTGGGATTCATAGAATCATAGAATCGTTAGGGATTGGAAGTGACCTCGAAAGATCATCTAGCCCAATCCCCCTGCCACAGCAGGATCACCCAGACCAAGTCGCACAGGAATGCATCCACGTTGTTTTCTAGAAGTTCTAAGCACCTGCAACACAGGCTTTAAGATGAAAGTACCTTCTCCACCATAAGTCACTATAG
>JAOXOE010000264.1:0-14241 GCA_028565055.1 Phoeniculus purpureus | reverse complement strand
AGGGGAAGGGATCCTATAGGGTAGGGAAAAGGGATTGAAGGGGAAAGGCTCTGAAACCCCTAAAAAGCAGGAGAAAAAATACAATTTATTTACAAGTAGAAATCCTTTAAAAATCCCCTCCCACCCCCACCCCACCCCAAAACCTTTGTGGGGTGTCGTCCTCTACCCCCCAGCACCCCAAAAGTTTAGGGCTAGGGGGGGTTTAGGGTCGGGAAGTCTCAGAATTTGGTGTCCTTGAGTGCCCGGCGTCCAGCCTGGGGAGGGGAGAGAGGAGAGGGGGGCGCTGTGAGTGACCCTACAGCCAACCCCTCAGCGACCCCATAAACTTAAAAGGGGGAGACAGAGCAGAGGGGGTGCTGTGAGTGACCCCCATAGCCACCCCACAAACTTATTGGGGGGGCCGGAGGGGGATCTGGGGACTCTAAGGGAATCAGGATCCTATTTAGTGTGCCATGGGGTGGGGGTGAGAGGTCAGGAAGCAGCTTTGGGGGGTAGAGGGGGTTTGGAATCCTATTCTGGGATACTTTGGGGGCTATGGGTGCTCCATGATCCCACTGTGGGTGCTGTGAGGGGCTCTGGATCCCACTCTGGGTGCCCCATGATTCCACTTGGGGTCCCATGGGTTGCTTGAGACCCCACTAGGGGTGCTCTAGGTGCCCTATGATCCCAGTCAGGGTGCTGGAGGGTGCTCAAGACCTCACTTTGGGTGCCATGAAAGACTCAAGACATGACTATGGGTGCTCATAGTACCCCAGGACCCTAGTCCAGGTACCACTCACCCCTCCTTTAGGAACCCCTGGATCACTCCCTTCCCTCTCCCCCCCATCCCATCAGCTCCTACCTTGCCCCGGGGGGACTTTGTGGGGCCACTGCGGGGGGAGCAGCGGGTGCCGGCACGGGGGGACCCCTTTGGGGTGGATTTGGAGCCGCCGGCAGCCGCCCGGCGGAGGATGCTGCTCCCCAGCTTCTTCGGGGTGTTGAGGATGCTGAAGGCCAATGACTGGCGTCTCTGGTGCTGCTGGGATGAAGGATAGGGGGGTCCATCAGCCCCAGTGGGGATCCCATCAGCCCCACAGGGGGCGTTGGGGTCCCCCCCACCCCATAAACTATATGGGTTGGGTGCTGGCAACCCACCTGTTTGTTGGGAGGGGGCTGCTCGCTGCGACGGCTGCGGTCCCGGGGGGTTTGGGGTCGAGGGAAGCAGCTGGTTGGCTTCTTGGCCTGGAGAAAAGAGGGAGGAACTGGGATGAACTGGGAGAAATTGGAAGGACGGGGTGGGGCTCTAATGGGAGACAGCTGCTTCTCAACCCCAAGAGAACCCCTGGAGCTGCTCCTCAACCCCCAGTGAACCCCTGGAAAACCTTTGAGGACCAGCAGAACCCCCAGCCTCACCTGGGGGGTGTCAGGACCCTGGTGGGATTCATCTGAGAGCCTCTTCCGCTGCTGCCGCGTGGTGATGCCCCCTCCCTCAGTGCCACCAGTGGGCCATGCTGGGAGACCAGTGGTGGCCAAGGTGCTGCGGCGGGTAACTGGCTGCATACAGGCCCGACGGAGGGTCTCACGGGGGTCCCCAGTCTTCATCTCCTCATCCGTGATGGTCCCCAATGAGTTGGAGGGCTGAAGAGAGGAGCAGAGGTCACCCCAACTGGGAGATACCAGTGGAGATGGGGAAGACGAGAGAGGTACTGGTGGGGAAGCTGGGAAGATACTGGTAGAGATCAGATACTGATGGGGAAGATGAGGGAGATACTGGTGTTGGTTCGGGGAACTGGTAGGCACCAGTAGGTGCTTACTGGTGTCCCAGTAGCTCCTACCCAGCTCTCCAGGGGGTAGCAGGTCTTGAGGTTGGGGGGGCAAGACTGGTTGCGCTGCTGCAGCTCCGCGATCCGGCTCCAGTCCTGCGGCGGCTCTGGCTCCTCCTGGCACGAGCCCAGTGATACTGGGGAGACGGGGACATACTGGTGAGAACAGTGACACACTGCAGGGGTACTGCTGGAGAGGAGGAGGTACTGCAGGATACTGGCAGGGAAGCTAAGAAGCTACTGGTGGAGAAGGGGAGATACTGGGGACATACTGAGGGAAGCTGAGGGAGTTACTGGTGGGAGATGAGGAGATGCTGGGGAGATACTGGTGGGGAGAAGGAGATACCAGTGGGGACACTGGTGAGGAGGAGGAGATACTGCTGGGGATACTGGCAGGGACAGGGACTGATGCAGATACTGGTGAGGATGGGGACATACTGGTTGAGATACTGGTGGGGAAGCTGAGGAGCTACCGGTGTGGCCAAGCTACTGGTAGTCTTTAGCCCCACAGCACCCCCAACCCCCAGTTGTTGAGGAGCCCCTGGGCCAGCCCAGTCTCACCCAAACTGGAAGAACTGGTGGCCTGGAGGTGCCGCAGGGAGCTGCGGGTGACTGGCCGGTAGCCGGGGAGGCCCCGCAGGGCCTGGTGGCCCAGTGGCTCCTGAGGGGAGGAGGTGTCCAGCCTGGCCAAGGTCTCCTGGGAGGAGAAGGTGGCTAGGGAGCGGCTGGAGGTTCTTCTGGACCTAGGGGCTTCCACTGGGGCAACCGAGGAGAAGGAGCCGTCGGTTTCCTCCAGCTGGGGCTGCTTCTGCAATGGAAGTTATGGGGGTGAGAAACCTTTTCAGGTCCATCATGACTTTCTAAGGACAATCTAGACCTTCTAAGGCTCCCCTAGACCCTCTAAGGTCCATTCTAGAGCTTGTAAACTCCTTCTACAGCTTCTAGGAGGTTCAACCCATCATCTGTGGGTCCCACCAGACCCCACAGAAGGTCCTGCCCCATCCTGAAGACCTTTTTAGGGTGCTGGAAGATCTCAAGGAGGTCTCCAAGGAATCTTCTCCAGAAGCTCAGTCCCACCAGCCTCAATGTGGAGATGCTGACCCCACAGACCCTATTCCAACCCCACTGATCCTCCTCAATCCCACAAGATTGACCCCACTGATGCTTCCCAAACCCACAGATCCCTCCTGACCCCACTGACCCTTCCCATCCCCATCCATCCTTCTCAACCCCACAGGATCCTTCTCAACCCTGCTGAACATTCCCAACCCCACCCATCCTTCTCAACCTCACAGATCCCTCTTGATCCCCCAGATTCCTCCCGACCCTGCAGTCCTTGCCTCACCGTGCTCATGGTGATGTTAATGGTTGTCCTCCGTCGGGCCGAGCGGGTCCTACAGCCGGAGCCCAACGACAGGTCCCCCACTGACCCCACAGACCCCTCCAGCCGTGACTCCGTCCGACCCGGGATCGGGGTGAAATAGAGACTTTCCAGGGATTCCACCTTCCGGGGCAGCCGCCCTGGTGGAGACCCTTCCCCATCCCTCATTGGTGGCACCTCTGAACCTTCCGGTTGAGATTGACTGGTTTTCCTACAGGGATGAGGGACAGGGGGTTTATGGGGTCACCAAGGAAAGGAGAAGGTTTGTGGGGTCACTAAAGGAGGGGAGGTTTGTGGGGTTATGGGGTACCTGGTGGAGTTGAGTGGTGGGGCTTCATCCATGCTGAGATCCAGGCTGTCGGTGCTGAGATCAGCAGGGTTCTGCCGGAAGGGTCCGAGGTTCTTTGGGGCTTCTGGTGGCAACTGGAGCTTCCCCAGGTCCTGGAGCTGCCGGTTGGCAAATTCCACCTGGAGAGATGGAGGAATCACAAGGTGGGTTGGGTTGACCTCAGTGTGTTAACCTCAACCCATTGACCTGCTGCAACTGATTTCATCCCACTGACCTCAACATGTTGACCCCAACCCATTGACCTCCAACTCTCTGAACCCCATTAGACCTCAACCCATCACTCTGACCTGGCCAAACCCCTCCATTTAGCCTCCAGCAGTTGGAAGAAGGAGAAGGAGGGCGAAGGCCCCCCTGGTGCCCACCTGAGCCTCCAGGCTCCGGACCTGCCCACTGAGGTTCCTGCAGCTCTTCTCCGACTCCTGGAGTTGCCTGGAGCTCCTGTCCAGCTCCTTGGCCAAGCGCTCGGCCTCCCCCCGCAACTCCTCATTCTCCCGCTGCAGGACCTCCAGTGCCTTCAGCTTCTCAGCCAGGTCCTGGTTCTGCTGTTTCTTGGCGTCATAATGGGTCTTGGCCTTCTCCATCTGGGAGAAAAGAGGAGACACCATGTTCCAGGGATAGGATGGAATAGGAAGGACCTGGGATGGGATGGAGAGGGATTACTTTCCAGGAATGGGATGGGGAGGGACCTCGCTCCAGGGATGGACCTCATTCCAAGGATGGGATGGGAAGGGACGGGACCATGTTCCAGGATGGTGGGGGACCACATTCCGGAGATGGGAAGGGATGGGATGTGACCTCACTCCAAGGATAGGAAGGGACCTTGCTCCAGGGATGGGAAGAGATGGGATAGGACCATGTTCCACGATGGTGGGGGACCACATTTGGGGATGGGATGGGGAGGGACCACATTCCAGGGATGGTGAGACCCCATGCTGGTGGATGGTGGGACAGTGGGGCCATCCCACTCCACCCTACCTGGCCCTTGTAGTGTTCGGCTGCTTGTTCCTTCTGGGCTAGCTGGGCCCTCAGGTCAGCCACTGTGTCCCGCTGCCTGGTGGCCTCTGCCTGTAGCTCTCCCTCCAGTGCCTGGTGGCAGGTACAGAATCACCTCAGAGACCCTCAACTGAGCTGACTCCTCAGTTCAGCTTGAAGCCACCCTTGGTGGCCACTAACAGCCCAGAGACCCCCAAACTGGATCAGGACCTCAACTGGGAGACCACCCTCCTGGCTTGGAGCCACCCTTGGTGGCCACCAACAGCTCCAGGGTCGGCCAAGAGCTCTGCCCTGAATGGTTGTGTTCTCCCAGCGCTACCAGTGTCCCATTAGTCCTCTCCAGTGCTCCCAAGACTACTCCATTCCAGTAGCTCCCAAGACCTCCCAGATCTCCTCAATGGTCCTAATGGTCCCAGTGTTCCCATTGCTCTCTAGTACCCCCAGCATTCCCACTGCTCCCAGTTCCTTCTACTACACCATTGCTCCCAGTTTCCCTCCCCATTTACCTTAACCTTCTGCTGCTGGGCCTTGGCTGCCTTCTCCTGCTGGACCAGTTTCTTATTGAGCTCCTCCACCTAGATGGGGACATCAACCCCATCAACCCAGTTCCATCCTAACCCCATCCCAACCCCAAACTGAGAGCCCCCACAGCCTCACTGTGGGGTCCCAGTCCATGCTGAGAGGTACCTGCTTGGCCTGGTCCTTCCGGAGAACCTCCAGCTGCTCCACCTGCAGAACGGGAGGTCCAGGTGAGGGTGGGGATGGCACCCACTGGGCTGTGGGACCATCCCAGTCACCCCCAGTGCGGTTCTTGGTCCCTCACTATGATGAGGTTAACTGAGGAAAAGGGAGGGTCAGAGGGGCCTTCTGGCTCTCCTAAAGATCAGGAAGTTTAAACAGGGTTGGGGCTGGGACTTTCTCCCTCTCCAGGATGGTAGAAGTATCTTCCAGTTGTCCCAGAGGAGGTTGAGGTTGGCCCTGTGGAACCTCCTCTGGTTGAAGATGGTCTAGAGGACCTTGGAAGGTCCCTTCAACCCACCTCCCGATTCAGGGCTGTCCTATGAGAAAGCTGAAGCTGACCTTGAGGAACCTCCTCTAGATGATCTACATAGGCTTGGAAGTTCCTTTCAACCCAACCCACCCCATGAGAAGGTTGAGGTTGGCCCTGAAGACCAGCTTCTACCCTACAAGCATTGTCCATTCCAAAACTGGAGCCACCTCCTACTTCAAAACCCCTGGAGATGTTGGCTGAAGGCCACTGACTTGGGTTAACCATTGACCTTGAAGCCCTCAAACCTCTTCTCCCCCTGGAGAAGCCCAACCCCTCCCTACCTGCTCCACCAGCCTCTTCCTCTCCTCCTGTAGCCTCTTCTTCTCCTCCAGCGCCACTGCTCGGCCTCTCTCCTGCTCTTTGCTCATCTCCTGCAGCTTCTTCTCAGCCTCCTCGGCCTCCCGTCGCCCCTTAACCTGCAGCTCCTCTGCTGCAACCTGCAGCCGCTGCAGTTCCTGCGCATGGAGCTCCCTGACCTGACTCAGCTCCGCTTCCAGCTGCTGCAGCCCCCGCTTCTCCTGGGCCAGCTGCGCATTGGCTTGTTGCGACCGCAGCAGCTCCTCCTGCCTCTCGGCTGCCGTCACTCGCAGCCGCTGCAGCTCCCGCTCCTGTTCAGCCCAGCGCTCCCGCAGCGTCGTAGCCTCGGCTGCCTGTGTCGTAGCCCTGGCCAGCTCAGCTTGGAGAGCGGCTGCTGCTTCCGCTCGCTGCTCTGCATCCCGCTCCAGCGCTGTCCGCTCTGCCTGCAGCTGCTGGCAGAGGTGTTTGAGTGCTGGGAGCTCGGCAGCCACCGCTTGAGCACTAGCCAACTCCTGCTGCAAGGTAGACACCAGCTGCTCCTTCTGCAGGCAACGCTCCTGGCTCAGCTTGACCTCGTGCCGCAGCTCGTCCTCCCGCTCGCCCTGGCTGTGCCGCTCCCTCCGCAGGCTCTCAAGGGTCGAACGCTGCTTCTCCATCTCCTCCTGGCACCGCTGCACCTCCACCTTCATGAGGGAGCACCTCTCGGCCGCCCGTGAGGCTGCAGTGGCCATCTCACTCTGCAGCACTCGTAGCCGCTCCTCTAGCTTCTTGCTCTTCTCCGACTCCGCTACAATCAGCCGCTTCAGCTCTTTGCTCTCCCCTTCCTTCTCCAGCAGCTGCCGGTGGACGATGGAAACTTCATGCTCAAGGCTACCGATGAGGCTGCTCTTCCTCTCCAGCTCCTGCACGCACTGGGCCAACTGCTCCTTCCAGGTGTCCTCGGAGCGGCCCTTCTCTGAGCGCAGCGTCGCCAGCTCCTTCTCGGCGGCCGCTTTGCTCTGCAGCAGCTCCCTGCTCTTCTCCTGCAGCTCTTTCCGCAGGGTCTCCAGGGCTCCGTCATGGGTCACACGGGAGGTCTCCAGGAGCTTCTGCAGCTCCACCACCTTCTCCTTGTGCTGGGCCACCTCCTCTTTTTGCTGAGCCACCTCTTTCCTTGAGCTCTCCAGCTCTGCTCGCTCAGCCACTGCCGCTCGCTCCAGCACTGCCACAGCCTCCTGCTGCTCCCGACTCTTCCTCTCCAGCTCCTCCAGTTGCGAGCAAAGCGCTTGGGTCTCCTCCTTGAGCTTCTCCTGAAAGAGCTCTTGGCTCAAGCCAAAACTCTTTGACTCCTTGACATCATCCAACTCTCCCTGCAGCCTCCTCACCGTCTCCTGCAGCTCCCTGAGCTCCTCACCCTTTGTCGCGTTGCTCCGTTGTAGCTCCTCCAGCTCCGTGTCCTTCTGTAGCAGCAACTCCTGGACTCGTCGGAGCTCCTCGTGGTGAGTGGTCCTCTCCACCTTCTGCTCGTTGAGGGTGTTCTGCAGCTGCACCTCCAGCTCTGCCGCCCGCCCCTGCTGAGCCGCACAGCTTGCTCTGGCACCATCAGCCTCATGCCGCAGCTGCTCCATCTCCTCGTTGCGTCGACCCAGCTCCTGCTGTGACTCCTTCAGCCTTGACCCCAGCAGCTCCAGCTCCCCTGAGAGCTTCTGCACCTCCAGCTCCAGTTCCCGCTGCCTCCTACCGGCACCTTCCAGCTCTCTGCATTTCAGCTGCTCCTGTTGCAGCTGCTGAGTGATGCCCTCCAGAGCTTCCGCAGCTCTCCGGGTCTCCTCCTCCAGCATAGCTGCACGTTGGGTGGCCGACTGTTCTGCTGCAGCGATCTTCTCCCGGAGCGAGACCACCTCAGCCTTCAGCTTCTTCTCCTCCAGCTCCTTCTCCATTGCCTGTGCCCGGATGCTTGACAGCTCAGCCTGGAGAGCTCCCAGTTTCTCCTGGTGCTGGGCGCCCAGACGCTCCAGTTGGGCTTCCAGCACCGCCGCCCTCTCCTGCTCAGCCTGGAGCCGCTGACCCTGCTCCCTGCTCAGCGCCTGCAGCTCCTCCTGCAGCCGCTGCTGCTCTGCTGCCCTCATCCCGCCGCTCTCATCTTCCTCTCGAGGGCCCTGCACCAGTTGCTGCCTCTCAGTTTCCAGTTCTGCAATCCTGGCCAAACTGGCCTCCAGGCTCTCAGCCGCCCTCCTCTTCTCATCCTCCAGGATGCCCTCGGTGTTGCGCAGTGACTCCTCGAGGAAGAGCAGCCGCTCCTGCAGCCGCAGGTTTTCCCGAGCCGCTTTCTCTCTCTCCACCAGTTTCTGCTGGGTTTCCTTCAACCTCCCTTCCAGTTCCCGCAACTGGACTCTGAGACTTTCGGCAGCTGCTTGCTGGGCACCCAGCTCCACCAGTTTGGCTTCCAGCTCGACAATCTGCTGGCCAAAGCGGGCTTTTTCCGAGCCCTGCTCAGCCTCTCTGCTCTGCAGCTGCTGACTCAGCGCTGCGTTGGCATCCTGCAGCTCCTGCAGCTGCTGCAGAGTGCAGTCCTTCTCCTGCAGGGTCACCTCATGTCGGGCACTGAGGGCATTCAAGCGCTCGACCTCCCGCTGGTACCTGGCCTCGGCATCGGCTGCCTGGGCCCGGAGCTCCTGCTCTAGCCGCTCACTAGCTCTGTGGCTCTCGGCGAGGGAGCTCTGGAGGCTGCAGATGAGTCCACTGAGCTGCTGCTTCTCCTCTTCAAACTGGGTCCGCTCAGCTGCCAGAGTCACCTCCCGCTGCTGCTTCTCCTCCTCTAGATGGAGGATGGTGGCCTGGAGCTGTGTGCCCTGAGCTGTGAGGTTGGACACCTCCTGCTTCAGCTCTTCCAGCTGTGGGGGAAGAAGAGGAAAGGGAGTCGCTGGAGCTGTGGCCACCAACTCCCAGCACCCAATTTGCCTTCCCAGTATGTCCCAGTGTTCATCCCAAGCTGGGGTTCCTCATGGGAGAAGCTCCATACCTTCAGGACGTCCCCCATGACCTCTCCCTTCTCCTGGGTGCTGCTCTCGGCCAGTTTGGATAGTTGATCTTCCAGCACGGAGATCTTCCCCTGGAGAATCTCGATCTTCTCTTCAGAGCATTTCTGGTGAGGGAGAAACTGGATGGAGGAGAAGGGGCCAGAAAAGAAGAAGGGGCTGGAGAAGGAGGAGAAGGACCCAGAGAAGGAGGAGGAGAAGCAGAAGGAGGAACAGGAGGAGGAAGAGAAGGAGGAGGAGGAGAAGGAGCCAGAGAACTTCTGAAGAGCAACTGGGGGCATTGAACTGGAGCAAAGGAGGCTCAGGAGGGACCTTCTGGCTCTCTACAACTCCCTGAACTGCAGGAGGTTGGAGCCAGCTGAGCATCAGTCTCTTGAAGACTTCTCCAACTGACCTATTGGTGATGGCCTCTTGGGGTCAGGCAGAGCCTGCAGGTGGGCCTGGACCTTCACCCACCAAAACTAAGAGACCAGAAGGTCCCCAAACGATGACACTTGGTCATGGTGGCCTCAGACTGCCCTAGGGGAAGTTGAGGTTGGCCCTGCGGAGAAACTTCTCCCTGGAAAGGGTGCTCAGCCCTTGGAAGAAGCTGCCCAGGGAGGGGATTTACTCTCCATCCCCTGGCCACAGTTCCAAGTCCTGGAGATCTGGAGCTTCAGGACATGGTTGGGTGGCAGGATGAGACAGTTGAGTTGATGGCTGGACCTGAAGACCTTCTCCAACCTCAACGTTTCTATGATTCTTTGATGGGAAAAAGGTGCCACCACCCAGTTTTATCCCAACATCAAGCACCCAGCACCCTCCTGGAGATCCCACCTTGTCCTGCAAGGCCACCCGCAGGTCACTCTCCAGCTGTCCCTGCTTCTCCTGCGACTGGGCCAGGGCCGCATTGTGCTCCTCAGACAGCTCGTTGAGGGCCTCCTGGAGCTGAACCATGTGGCTGCCGATCTCCCTGAGCTGCAGAGAAACTGGTTATGGAGGGGACAGCAAACTGGATGGGACTGGGGTTCTACTGGGAGAGTCTACAGAGGGATCTGGCCAGGATGGAGTGGGGTAGGGATTGACCAGGTGGACCTGGGACATCAAACCCTGGGGTTGGGTTTGGGTTCCTCAAGGCCAGAAGGATGTTGAAGGGCTGGAAATAGAGAAAGAGGAGGTGGAGAACTTCTGAGGAGCAACTAGAGGGGCTGAACTGGAGAACAGTCAGGGGCTCAGGGGTGACCTTCTCACTCTCCACAATTCCCTGAACTTCAGGAGGTTGGAGCCAGCTGGGGGTCAGTCTCTTCTCCCTCCCCAGGACCAGAGGAACCGGTCTCTGGTTGCCCCAGGTGAGGTTGAGATTGGCTCTGAGGACCAAGTCTGAGTAAATGTCCCACCTCAAACTGGTCTGTGGGGATGAGAAGAAGATATAGGTCCTCATACCTTGAAGGAGAGGTCCCCGTTCTCCTCGGAGAGTTGGTTGATCTTTCGGTCCATATGGACCTTCTCAGTCTTCAGGTCCTGGCACTGCTTAAGGGCTTCATGCAGACGGACCAAAAGGCTGGTGGAACAGGAGAAGGGGGTCAGGGTTGGGTTACCAAGGGGACCAAGCCCTGAATCCAACCACAGAGAGGAACCTAAGGAACCTTTCCAGGGATGGAGTGAAGAACAGGTGACAGTGGGACACAACCCAGTTTGGATCTGATCAGACTGGGTGGAACTGGAGGGCTGGGAGCTGGGACAGGAGCTCTAGAACCATCCCAGGTCAGGTTGGACCTTGGGGCTCTGAGAAACCTGCTCTGGTTGGAGATCTTAAAAGGTCTCTTCCAACCTTAATGATGGTCTACATGAGCTCGGAAAGTCCTTCAACCCAACCCAACCCATGGAGAGGTTGAGGTTGGCCCTGAGGACCAATTTCTGACCCACAAGGGTTGTCCTCCCCAAAAGTGGTGGAACCCTGCCCCAGAGCAGTCTCTAAGCCCTGGAGATATCAGGTGAAAGACAGGAGTCTTTGGTCAACTGTTGACCTCAAGATGCTCAAAGCTCTTCTGCAACCCAAGGAAACAGCAGAGTGAGGATATTCCTGACCACTTACCTCTCATTCTTCTCCCTCAGCTCCTCCATCTCTTTGGGCTCTACCTCGTCCGTTGTCTGCTTCTCACTGAGCAGAGTCAAGCGGTCGATTCGCTGCTGCATCATGGTGATCTGAGCTTCTGGAGAAGGTGAGGAGAAAGGACCCATTAGCACATTTTTCAGGGCTCTGGAGAACCTCCAGGAACTTGGTGGAGAACATGTGAACCACTGAAGTCCACCAGGATGCTGGAAGACCAACCAAGACAGTTGGTGAAAGATCCATCAGGATGGATGGTGGGAGATCTCCAGGACGGATGGTGGGAGACCAATTGATATGGACGGCAGAAGATCCACCAGGATAATGGAAGATCTCCAGGATGATTGGTGGAAGATCAACCAGGACGGATGGTAGAAGATTAAGCAGGATGGTGGAAGATCAGAAAGGTGGAAGATCAATCAGGGTGGATGGTAGAAGATCCACCAGAATGGGTGGTGGAAGATCAAGAAGGTGGAACATCTCCAAGGTTGCAGAGGATCAAGCAGGATGGATGATGGAAGATCTCCGGGATGGACGGTGCAAGGTCAGGATGGTGGAAGACCAACCAGAACGGGTGGCAGAAATCAACATCCCAACCCCATCTCACCAGCCAAGGACTGACCCTTCTCAGTGAGGAGCTTGCGGTGCTCTGCCAGTTCCACCTCCAGCTCATCGCGGTTGTCCCTCTCGATAGCCAACTGCTTCTTTAGCCGGCGCAGCTGGAACTGGGGGGTCTGCATGACGTCCCCCATGGGAGAGGATGGGGCTCCTGGCATCGTGCTGAGGAGAGATGGTGCCATCACTAGTCAGAGCCACCAGAACCTCCAAGACCCACCTGGAGAACCCCAACACCAGCCTGAATCTCCCCAGTCCAGCCCAGGAAACTACTGGTGGCTTCTCACTAAGGTCCTGTTAGTTGTAACCCAACCTCATCCTGATGACCTTATCTTTGTTCTCCAGATCTTACTTTGGTTTGTCTCCAGCCCCTCAACATTCTTCTGGCCATGAGGAACCCAAACCTGACCCAAACAGAGGTTCTGAGGAGCCACCATAGATCCTGGTGGCATCTTTAGGTCCCAAAAGCCACTGGGTGGTATCCCCTGACCACCACAACAAGGTGAGGACCTACTTGTTGGATGATGAGGACGAGGAGGATGCAATCTTCTGCAGCTCCAGGAACCGAACCTCCCGCTTCTGTGGGATCGAGGAGAGCGGAGAAAGTTCCTCGGGGCCACCACCAGATGAGGCTGGCACTGCTGGAAATGAGAAGGTTGAGATCATCCAAACTTCTCAACCCCAAAAAGGAGGAAACTCAGAGGTCAAGACCCACTAAATCCCAGTTCAACCTCAAAAGTCACAAAGCCACCTCCCAGGTGGGGATTTGGGGTGGGGACCCCTGAAGTGGGGGAAGAAGTGGGATTGTGGGGCCACCTTTCCTCTGGAGAAAGGGCTCCAGGTTCTCGTTGAGATTCTCCTCATTGTCCAACACAAACTTGAGGATTGAAGCCAGTTCCACCTGTTGGGGAGGAAACATGAGGTGAGGAGAACTGGAAGCTGACTGGGAGGAGCTGATGGGGAGAAGTCTGACTGGGGAGGGGCCCACAGGAGGAACCTAACTGGGAGGAGCCAGAAGAGGAACCCAACAGGGAGAACCCAACTGGAAACCCCAGAAGAGGAACCCAAGAGGGAAAATCTAATCAGAGGAACCTAACTGGAGGAACCCAACTGGATATCCCAGAAAAGAAATCACAGTAGAGGAACCAACTGGGACAACCCAGTGGGTGTTACCTGTGTCTGGTAGTCAAATTGGTTCCAGTCCCCAGGGCTCCTGCAGCTCATGGAGGTCTGGTAGAGGAGCAGGACAGCCACCTACAACGGCGTAGGTGAGAGTCACCACCCTTAAGACAACTCCAAAACCGACTCCCCACCCAGAGAGGTGGCCACCCCCTCTCTTACCTTGGCCAAGGCCAACTCATCACCCTCCAGCAGCTTCTGTACTGGGACCAGTTTGTCGGTGGCCGATTTATGCTTTGAGTGCTCTGCAAAGGGCAGGTGGGACCCTGGTGTTGGTGTCACCCCAAAATGCCATTAGGTGTCCCCACCCCATAAATAAGGGGATCAGGGTCTGGTAGATGTTCCCCACCCTGGGATCTTCTCATTTGGTCCCTCCTGATCTCAGTAGCTACCTGGGCCACCAGTACCAGGAGGAACCCAAATTCTAGCTATGAGAGGGCAGGATATGGGGTCACTGGGAAGATGGATTGGGGGGTACCAAACTGGGGCTCATAATGGAGTTTGGGGTCACCAGACCCCAAACTGGGTCCAGTAGGAGGTTTTAGAGGTGCCCCGTGGGAGAGGTTAGGGGCATTCAGCAGGGCTGTGGGGGCATTTAGGGCTACCCACTGGGGTTTGAGGGGCTTTAGGGTAACCTGGTGGGGCTCACAGGACACTTAGCAGGGCTATTAGGGTGCCCAGGAGGACTTACAAGGCAGCCCTATAGGGGACACCCAGCAGGAGCTTATAGGGCAACCAACAGAGCTTACAGGGCACATATAAGGTCTACACAGTGTTTATAGGGCACCCAGTAGGGTTTATAGGGCTTACAAAGGCTTACAAAACACACATAACGCTTATAGGGTCCTTATAGTGCACACACGAGGGCTACGGGGTACTTATAGGGCACATATAGAATTAGAGGATACGTAGAGGGCACATACAGGTATCTAGGGCACACACAGGGCACCCAGTAGGGTTTATAGGGCACTTATAGGCACATATAGGGTTACAGGGTTTTTATAGGGGGTACACAGGTTTAGAGGACACCCAGTGTGGTTTATAGGATTTCTTACTCTGCAGGAAGCCCCGGATGAAGTTGATCCTCTCCGGCAGGGGCTGCCCCAGCGCAGCCTCCCCCTCCTCACTGCGGTGGCTGAAAAGAGCAGGATGGAGGGGTCCCCATTAATGAAACCCCTCGGTTTTGGGGTGTCTGGAGGATCTCTGAAGCTCCTCGAGCTCATGCAGAGACCCTACAAATCCTAAACCCGACTCCTTTGGATGCCAAACCCCATAACTTGACCCATAGAAGGAGCTGCTGTGAGGATCTCAAAACCCCCAAGGACCTCCAAAACCCCAAATCCTAAAAATCCTTAAAATCCCCAAACCCCTCAAGCCTCCTAAGGACCCCAAAGGGGGGGGGGGGGGGGGGGGGGGGGGGGGGGGGGGGGGGGGGGGGGGGGGGGGGGGGGGGGGGGGGGGGGGGGGG
>JAOXOE010000259.1:7107-23507 GCA_028565055.1 Phoeniculus purpureus | reverse complement strand
TTCTATAGTGACTTACAGTGGAGAAGGTACTTTCATCTTAAAGCCTGTGTTGCAGGTGCTTAGAACTTCTAGAAAACGATACGGATGTGTTCCTGTGTGGCTTGGTCTGGGTGATCTTGCTGTGGCAGGGGGATAGGACTGGATGGTCTTTCGAGGTCCCTTCCAATCCCTAATGATTCTGTGATTCTATGATCCTATGATACAACATTAGAGTAGGAGTAGGTTCTGGAATTTTCCAAGACACATGGGATGGAAGGGAATATCACAAAAGTATGTTACCAGAAATGACTGGACATGATCACAAACACCTGAATCAGAGATGACAGAGATGACTCTGTGGCTGTAGATTTTATTTTGTAAGTAATTTGTTTAAAAAACTGTTATGTTGGGGTTTTTTTAATGGACATTGCTTAAACCAGTTCTCTAACCTGGCTGAAATTCAATGTTCTTGATGGTCAGCTGAGACACTGAGTTCATCCAATTACCAATTCCCCTGAGGAGGAGGTGGAAACTTGTCACTGGTGCCCAGGCAGGGGGCAGGACTGAAGAGCAAGCAGGCTGACCACTGAAAAACTTTTCCAGAACTGCCTTTGAGTTTGGTTCTGACACTCCAGTAGGGTTTCAAGATTTGTTGTCTTTTGTCTTAAAGCACAAGAAGAAGACAAGGAAAACCTGCTAAAAATTCAGGTTTGGGTGGGAATCATCAAATAGTACGGCTTCACTTTTCTCTAAAACTGTCCATTTATAATTACATCGATGTCGATTCAATTCCAATGCCCCATAAAGTAAGAGCTTGAGGACGTAGGCTCAATTTAGGTTTCCTGAGAGTATTTGAGAATGTAGTTTACAAATAAATGCTAAACTAGTTTTTAGTTCAAGGAGTAGTATTTCTGATTGTAGCCTGGGAAGCGAAGTCTGGTGGGAAACAGTTTAAAAATACACAACAATTAAATCATGGATCATCTCTAGTGGGAAAAAAAGATCCAGTATGGCAATCAAAACCTTTCAAATAGCTAGTCAGTTTAATTAAAAAGATTAGCAACAACAAAATTGAATATCAACAGGAAGTGTCCAAAGAAGATTCCAGACAATTCCTCTGTGCAAGAGCACAGAAATCCAGGTTCACTTGATTTTCAGATTCAACGTTTTCCAATTTAGTGCTGGTTGAAAAAGCATCCAGCTGATAAATCCTTTAACCTCTACAAGCCAGAATATTCTGCCCCTTAGTATAAGTATTTGATGCTGCAATTCTTAAAAAATATTTTCTAGAGGAAGATTTTGGGTTGAGCAGTGTATTGATAAGGGTCACAATTCCTGATTTCTCAGGTCTTCCATAGACTCCTTAAGTGACCTTCAATAAGTCACCACATTTCTATTTCCATCTTTGAACAAAGGGTATCCTACTTACTTATCCCTCAGGGACCTTGTATGTCTTAATCAATCAATATTTTTCATGACACTTTGAGATCCACAGATAATTAGAGATTTTGTGACAATAAAGCATAAGTATTGTACACAGCTTACGGGTTGTTCCCCTTGCCCCCCAGGGTCTCGTCGCGAGAGCTGAACTGGTGAATGTCAGTACATATTTTTAGAGCACATTGAAATGAAATAACTTACTAAAAAGTACCAAAGACAGCCTAAAACATTTTTCCTGTTTGATTATCCAAGATGTCCTGTGAAGGAAGACAGAAGCTCTGATGCACTCTGACCTCTAACACCACCTGTAGAGTTACAACAGTGAAAGGAGAAGTGATGTAATTTGGAAAAGTAAGTGCAGAGAGTGCTATCATGCTGGAAGTCTAATGCTAGGCTTGAAGTTGATTGAGCAGGTCCTTAGGAAAACTGTCAATTAAATTATCCCAAATAGTAGTATCATAAAAATATTTTGTTGAGGGGGGAACATACAGGGAGGGCCCTACACTCTTTGTGTGGTCAGACTCTAGGTGTTTCAGCGAGATCTGTAATTAAATGATAAATGATATTGTGGTTTGCTATGTTTCCACTTGCTCCAGTAATAAATCATTGGGATGTTGAAATGTCCTGGGTTTTGCTGCTACCAGATCTGCTTCTCCTTTCATGTATGTGGCAGAACTTTGAACTATGAAGTTTTTTTATCTGCATCAGATACTTTAAATTTCATATGCAGCAAAGAAGGGCAAAGTTTTATATGCAAACTCAGGCACGCACTACTATGCAGTGGAACAGTGTTTATTCACTTTGTGCTGTAGGGTTAGCATGGGACCAAGGTCCTAGAAAATTTGTAGAGGAAACAAGCAAAACACTTCTGGCTAGACACACGACCGTGTCATACTTAGAACTGAAAATGTTCACAGAAAGACAGACCAGTATCAGAATTTTTGCTTTCGGAAGTACTGTCAAGCTAGACACTACAAAAAAAATACTTGTTTCCAAAATGAAAGATAGTCTGGATCCCAGCTGAGTTGAGGTGATAAAAGTCAACTTTTTGTTTACAAAAAACATGAAAGAACATGCAAACCTGTGTTCATCATTAACTGGGCAATTCTTGTATATGGAGTAACTGAAGTTAATAACAATGATGATAATAAAGCCATATGTATTATTCCAAATTGAAGACAAATAAATGACTGCAGACAATGAAACGTATGATACATTTTTTTTTTTTGTCTATTTGCTTGAAAATTATAGCAATAATGAGCTGTTTAGATTATCAAAGGAAGCTCATAACTTTCTGGATATGCTTATGTCACATTTGCAAGCTTCTAAATGTTTGATAACTAATTGGTCTTTCACATTTCCTAGCGGAACAAGGGATTTTTAAATTTGATTTTAAACTGTTCCTGCTGATACAAACATGGCAGCACTAAGATGAGACTGTTCACAAGTCTGCATGCAATCCATTCCAAAATGCAAGTGCCTCAAATACACTTATCTGAGAAAAGTCCTTAGGATAACCAGCTGTCCATGGTTAATCGATTTGTTAATGTAAATATACCAACCAGATCCCAAACTTGAATGGTTTATGACTTAACTTATTATGTAATGTTCTAATGGTGTATCTACAAGCATGGTCATGTTGCTTCGTTTCACTATTTTTTAAAGCGGGGTCTTTGTTGTTCCATCAGACTTCTGCTGACAGCAGGCGCTGACTGCAACTGTCTTTGCAGCAGGTTAGTTGTTATTTTCAAACCAAGCAGACAGCAGAACATGGTTGGCCTGATGAATGTAAAACTTCCAAGATTTCAGTTCTAATGAATTTTCTCCTTCGACTGACAAAGAATTTTGTCACAGGTCCAAAATGCCAATCAAATTTTGGATATCAGAAGTATTAAACTTGAGCAATAAATGTGGTTTTGAGTTAAAAAACTCAGATCATTAAGTTCATTTAAAATCAAGCGAAACTTCCCATTTTTTCATCATTTTACAAATAAAACTAACAATTCCAAAGGAATATTTGTAGTTACGAAAGATTTCAGAGAAAACTGTTCTTCCCCTTAGAGTTTCTTATCACAGCCAGAACTATTGAGATCCTTAATTATTTCCTCTACACACTGCAAAAAATAATACTGAATTTCTAAGCTTTGTGAGGTAAAACAATTTTTTCTTCCAGGGTTAGGCAGTTCCATAGGAAGCTGGGAATAGAGAAGTCAGAGAGGAGTACAGATTTCTGTGCAAAGTGAGAGTAGAACCTGTAACTCCTACTTGTGGGGGGAGATGGTAGAGACAAGTAAAATCAGGAGCTGGTGAACACAGAATGACAGCCAGGGTCAGGAAACTAGAAGACCAGGCAGTAGTTTTAAAGCAAAGTACCTTTTCAAAAAGCATAAACATGACCTGCAAACAAGTTGTTGGAGAAGCCCCAAATATATATGGTTTTAAAAGTGAATTAGACACATTCATGACAGGAAGAAGTAACAAAGGTGAGTAAATCCATGGTTCCAATGCAGCACAAATTCCCTAAATGTCTGATTGCCAAAAATACGAAATATTACAAAACTCGCCTTACAACTAGGCAGCTGCACCCGGTCACTGCTAAGATTAAGCTACACCAGACAGATCTTTCACAGGGTTCTTCTCATCTTTTTTTTTTACATCAGCTAATGTAGTTTGGTGTGTAAATGACAAACAAATGTTAAAAATGTACAACCCGTGACAAAGTCAATTATAAGAGCTCAGAACAAACTTTTGCAAAATTACTAGCCCTACAAAGTAGCTTTCACACAGGACTATGAACTAATACTCTCCACCAGACTACAGCACTAAATGGGAACTGAGACATCTCATCTGGGAGCGATATTGTCTTGTACAAACACATGACACGTTGTCATTGTGCTGTTGTTTCTTGCACACAAAGATAACGAACATGGAACGTAAGTCTGACCTACATACCAGGGCTTGTTTCAGGGCTTTTATCCCTGTAGCCCTTCTGGGTTGCCTGTAAATCTGCTCTGCCAACCCCTTGAAGGTCATCCTCCCACCAACCTCAGGACTAGCTCTGAGATCATCTGTACTTTCACGGCATGAAAGCCTGACCCTGGGTGCTCTTCCAGCTTGTTGGCCAATCTTACACTACCAGTCTGTGTTACATCTCTTCGTAGGGAAGAAAGGAAGTGTTGGTCAGAAGGACATCTGCAGAAGTCTGATTAGAGAACAAAGAGGCCTGAACGTTGCTCTAATTAAGGGAAACCCTTGTCTCTATGTGCGGTTCTTTCCTCAGCAAAATACTCTACTGCTGTTTAATGCTCCCCTGCTCCTTCCTCCAGAAAGGGGAATGGGCATGACTCATCCATGTGCCCTTCCCACAGACTGGACACTGCCCCTCTCTGGTGGTGTCAGAAAGGCTGAAGGGGAGGTCAGCATGGACACAGCCCCTGCAAGCCAGGGGCATCATAGCGGGGTGTGGGGCCACAGGGCTTAGTTCCGTGGCTTTCTCCCTATTTATGTTTTTTGTCATTACTCAGTTCAGCCACACAAGGCAAATTGTGTTTAATAAATTAGCCTAATGGATTCCGCAAGTGGTTTGTGAGTGGGGTGCTTCCTCTGGTTAAGGAAAACATTTATATTCCCTCTCACTTTGCTTTTCACAGTGATGAGGGTAAGCGGAGGGCAGGGGACAGTGGGGAGGGGGAACCAAGCCTGCCTGTCATCCCCTGGGCCAGAGAACCGAGAGGACCAGCTCAGAGGAGGTGTGGGGAGCCTGGGGCACTGGTGCCCTTTGTCTTCCCTCCGGTGGCCCCACAGCCCGGGGCTGAGGTACCTACCACAGCTTCCTCAGGCAGCAGCTCCCTCCCCTTCCTCGCACCGCACATTAAACTCTTCCAAAGGGGCCTCTTTAACAGCTCCCCATGAAATAATAATTCATTATGTCACTAGAAGGGAAGAAAGGGAGTGTAAGTGTCTTGATGGGATTAGTGGAAACCCCCGCAGAGATGATTTAGGAGCCGTGATAATTCATTTAATAGGGGCCTGGGGTAAATTGCTAGACAGGGAAATGTAACTGAACCAGCTTAGAAAGGGCGCATTACAGGTCTGTATATGATAACTGGCTTCATTAGCAATATTTAAGAGATTTCATTTAAGAATGAGTCATAAAATGCAGAACTATTTCATCCACCTGGTTTGGTGGCCTTTAGCTTTACTCTGTCTGAATATTAAATTGGAAACCGCGCGACAGCAACACATTTTGGAAACTATTCTTTTGGCTGTTATTTGTATGGTTGGTTTAGCTTCTCGTTTGTTAACCTTTTAAAATGAGTATCATTGAATGGCTAACAGTACATCCAGAACTCAGAGAGATGAGGAAGGCTCCAATGACTGAGAACAAACTGCCGCAAAACTTAGCAAAAAACTCCGGATTCTCACTGCTGTGCACAGATGAGTCCTGGAAGTGTCAGCAGACAGCAAACGATTTCCATGAAGCTCAGTAAGCTAACCCCCTTTCCCATTGAATACATCTAATTATGCAACAGCTTGGATGGGTGGAACAACAAACATGCACACAGAAATAATCAGCTGGACTTTGGGAAACCTACCATTCTGTGTCGTGGAGCTGAAGTTAGCCACAGATGCGGTTATTAGCAAATGCTGGACATGGTTTTGGAAAAGCAAAAAAAAGGATAGATACGATAGTTTTCTTCCAAATCCAACATTTTAAAATTGGTAATCCTGAAAGATATTCTGCTTTTGAAAAAGCTTTTTCTTAAAGCAAGGTGGCTACAGATCCCTATTCAGTATAAATGGGTAAATATCAAAATTTATCAGATGATGGCTAGAGACATAGAGAACCAAGTGCTGCACAGCCTTGCAACTTCATTAACTCCTCTGTGAGACGTGAACAATGACAGAACTTGGCCTGGCACTCATGTGGTTCGGATGTGTGTGTGGTGATGGCCATCATTCATGGAAAAGAAATCGTTCAGGACAAAAGCTATTATAAAGTGTTTTATAAATCCTTAAGATTGTTCTTCTGTGCTTGTCAAGTATCATTTCAGTAGTACTTGCCTCCAGTGCTTGTGAGTTACAAACTTCTACATCTTAGAATGATTTTTTTTAGAACACTGTTTTAATCCTTTGTTTCCTTCAATCCCTTTTGTGACACAAAGTTTATTCCAGGACACTGGAAAATGTTTAGCAAGTACCAAAAAGTGGGTCATAAGCCTGTAAAGCTTTTTCAGTGACCCCTCTTTATTTGTCATTGGTTAATTTTTTTGATCACTGGAAACAAAGGCAAGGCATCGGTAAGGAAATATTGTCAAATAAATTATTAGAGCTATTCTGTCTTAAACGTGTGTGCTCTGGCTATTATTCACCTGAAATGTTGAAATGAAAGTGGTATTTTGACATTTCTGTATAGGATTAGGCTAAGATTTTGTGATCATATTTTTTCTGGGGATGTTGCCAGCTGAATTATACTGTAATTCACTTTTCAAGCTACTGTCAGAGACAAACAAGTAACTGAAATCTTTTTTAGCCCTCATACAAAGTGGATGCACTAATAAACCCTTCTAATTAAAAAAAAGGAGACAAATAATTATACAGAAAATTATGCTACTACACATACAGAGCCACACAACAAGGAACCAGATTTTCCTTATAATATTAAAACTCTGTCTACGTACCATAGAAAGACCAATGACATTTCTATCCTTTTTTTCCTAACTTTGAAACCCCACATAGAGGTAGCTTATGATATAATACTGTAAATTGTTTTGGAATATGGCAAGCGATATCTTTATCAAAGGTAGCTATAGGTATTAATAACTGTGACTGTCAGTTGTAGGAATAAGACAAGTGTTTTAATAAATCACTAATACTCCACACAAATAAAAAAGAATGACTAGCTTTCTCTCCATCCCTTTCCCTAGCGACCACTGCCTGTTATGACTTTGAATGATTCCCTCTAATGGAAGAGAGCCAATACTGTCCATTACTCCAGATGGTCAGCTTGACTGCAAAAGTTCTGCTTCTCGGCATTCAGACATACCTTTGCCAGCAGATCCTTTTTTTTTTTTGCTCTCCATGATAATTCAGTACTAGATCAGCGATCTAACACATGGAAGACAAGATCTGGGTTATCTTGCTGATTATTTTAAAAAAATCCATTTTGGTATTCGTGTTAGAAAGGACACAGGGCTCTCCTGCTCAGCTTGCATTAAAAGGAAGTCAAAACAGACCAGCAGCTCTATAATAGCCAGTAAGTAATACATTAATCACTCTCTGCTGCACAGCTAAGGGGTGACAGGAAAAAACATAACAGACTTTGTAGACACATTCTGATCTAGGCTGTACCTTCAAGATAATCCTGACCATTACCATAATTGGCACTAAACACAAGCAGGATTTGGTCCAGCATCTTCCACGTAGCTGTCAATGCGTTTTCATGTACTGTGGGCATGTGGCATGCTCTGTCCTGGTTTCTGTAAAAGCAATTCAAGTCATGCAAATATTTCATGCCCTAATCAGCAGCAAGTAGATAAGTACTGGCCTGTGCATACGATTTACCAAAGTTCAACTAATTTTTCAGTTAGTAGATAACGTCTGTGTATTATAAAGTAATGCTCATCACTTTGCACGAGTAGCATTTGCTTATTGCTGTTCTCTGTTAATACAAAGAGGCATTAGCAGACACTTGTAAATTTTCCTGTGTACAGCTTACATAAAAACTAATGACAACAACAACAAATGACAACAACTGCTCCCTTTGAAAGGCACTGCACCTAGAATAAATATTGCAGGTGTCCTTGGGGACAAATATTTCAAGTGCTTAGATGTCTTTCTGGAATGCCTTCCTGCATCTCGTCATCCGCAAAAGCGTGCTATGAAAGGGGGGCTTACACATTACTTACGTGATTTTCTGTACCGGGAAGCTTACAACTCTGCATTTCTGACCTGAAAATTAGAATGATCTGGTTAATTTTGCAAACTCCGAATAGCACTAGTAAAACCAGAACAGTGGTTTTGACACTGAATCACGAGGAATTTCTCCATGCTTCTGTCCTTGCACAAGAACATAAACTGGGCTGATAACAACGTATTTCACTGCAACAGTATCCATTGTTTAATTGATATGTCTTATTTCAGGAAATCAGGTATTTTGGAAAATCCTAGGAACATCTAGGTATAAGGCAACAGCGTTTTATTTATTTGTTTTTTAATTGCTTCCAAGAGAAAAACTAACTGTACATTTGACCTCCTGATGTTTTCAGAAATTATTATCCCTATAGCACTATCAGTACATTCAATAAAATCGAGTTTAACTTGTGTTTGAAACACACACTACAAATAGATGTATAGATGGATGAGATATTGAGAAAAGGAATAGTACAGATTATGAATATTAAGATTTATATTAATCTATAAGCCTATTAAAGTACAGTAAAACCTGTCCTTCAGACCACCTTTTTAAAGATATCACCTCCCTGATGGGACCACTAAATTTCGGGCCAAATTATTTTCCCATAAAGAACAATGAAAAGAAAATGATTATATTAAGACTACTTCTACTATGGTTTCTTTTCATTGTTCCGCCAAAAATTATTCCAAACAGTAAAATAACATTGATTTTGACCTTGTTAATGAACCTGAAGAACTTCAAGGCATACTTGACCATAGATTTCCGTTTAAACAGGAAAAAACTGACATGCAGTGATCATAATTTCATCAGCCTTGGCAGAAGATATGTAATTTCACTGGTATTTTGGATAGGCAGCCCGTCTTGATATTGTTAACATTCCATAGGGGCAGAACACGGGCTCTTTCTTCATACCAACACCCTTAAATGATTCTGTAATTTGTATAACATTGATTTAGTCTTCTGAGAGTTAGGAATATTTCAAAAGGCTGTGTGGTACAGATTTATACACTATTACAGGATTAATTGAATTTTTCCAAGATGTCCACCTTCCCTATGGTAGGAACTTTCCAGAGGTGTCTCACTGGGACCTCCTCACTCCCTTTAGGAGAGCTACACCTAGTCAGCGTAAATGCAGATGATCACAGTTTCTTTATTATTAATACAAAGGATCCCAGAGACTACAAGTCCCAGTGTACAATCTCCCACTGTGATTTAAGCATCCTTCCACAGGCTGGGACCTCCTAACAACACCCCTGTCTAGATTAGGAGAGTTCAAAACACAGGTTGCATGAATCATGTTGCCTCACTGCACATTAATATTGCTAGCCACTGCCTTGTTTAAGTCTACCTTACGGTCTCTGTGCATGCACAAAACCCACCATTTCCCACCAGAGCAACACTGGGGTTGCCATCAGTGGTGCAAAGTTTAGTTGGAAGTCTGCAGCTACCTGTGTTCCCCAGGGGAACCCATCAGTGACTTGGATGAAGGATCAGAGTGCACCTTCAGGAAATTTGCTGATGACACCAAAGTTAGGGAAGTGGCTGATACACCAGAAGGCTGTGCTGCCACTCAGTGTGACCGGGATAAGTTGGAGAGGCGGGCAGTCAGGAAGTGAATGAAGTTCAGCAATGGCCAGTGTAAGATCCTGTTCCTGAGGAGGAACAACATGCATCACATGCAGCACATGCAATCTGGGGGTTGATCTGTGGAAAGCAGCACTGCAAAGAAGGACCTCAGCGACCTGGTGGAATATGAGTTAACCATGAGCTATCAATATGCCCTTGTGGCCAAGAAGGCTGATAGTATCCTCAGATGCACTAAGAAGAGTATGATCAGCAGGTCTTTACTCTGCCCTGGTGAGGCCACATCATAGAATCACAGAATAGTGGGGGCTGGAAGAGGATTGGAAAGGACCTGTGAATATCATCTATTCCAACCCCTCTGCTAGAGTACTGTGTTCAGTTCTGGGCTCCCCACTTTAAGAGAGAGTAGGAACTACTGCAGAGCATCCAGTAGAGGGCTATACAGACGATTAAGGGACTGGAGCATCTCCTTTGCAAGTGAAGGCTGAGGGAGCTGGATCTGTTTCATTTGGAGGTGACTAAGAGGTGATATTTTCAGTGCTTATAAATATCTAAAGGATAGGTGTTGGGAGGATCCTTTTCAGCGGTTACCCATGACCGGACAAGGAGAAACAGGCAGAAATTGTAACACAGGAGGTTCCATCAGAACATAACAGAAAACTTCTTTACTTAGTGGTTGTCAGAGCACTGGAACAGGCTTCCTAGAGAGGTTGTGGAGTCTCTTTCTCTGTAAATATTAAAAACCAACTTGGAAAGAATCTTATCCATACTGCTATAGGTGAACTTGCTTTAGCAGGGGGCTCAGACCAGATGACCACCAGAGGTTCTTTCCAACTCCTGACATTTTGTCTTTCATTGATTCCCACACATCATATTTTTGCATGCGTTCTTGTTTGTCAGAGCGCTAATATCCTTACATTTCTACTTTATTTAGAGGATCAGCATGCTAAACACTGCTGTCTCTGGGAAGCCTGTATTTGTCCTTTACGGGTACTAATAGCTCATTATGTTCTAGATGGATATTTTTCTAAGGCAGCGAAAGAAACATATTTAAAAACAAACAAGGAGCCTCTTCCAAACTCTGAATACACTAGAACACTATTTTTTGTTCTGCACATAACCTCAGTTTTCCTGGAACGAAAATAAGCATTTCTAGTGCTAAAAAGAAAATGCTCTTTCAGACCATTAGGACTATACATTAGCAATTAGAGCTCTGAATGTTTTTGCTGCTGTTCAGAGTCCCTGTCTGGCTGTGAAGGTACCTGGGAATCTGGTGTAAGCAGACAGGAGAGATCTCTCTGTTAGGGAAGAGAGAATTTTCCCTCATCAGGTTTTCTTTAGCCTCTTAGTAGTGGGACACAGTCTTCCCAAGTAGCTACTGTTCTCCTGCCCATAAGGGAATACATAAGTGAATTGTCTGATTCCTGACATGGGCTCATTTAAGATGAAAGGCTCTGTATACCTCAGCTGTTTCAACCTGTTCATCTGAACTGGGGGTTCTCAGACGACTCTGAGGCTGGTGCCTCATTCAGTCAAAACTGCCCTGCTGTTGTTTGGTTTGCAATCCCAAACACCAGGGTGGATTCTACTCCTTCACTTAATTTTTTTTTTTTCTCAACATGAAATTAAATTAAATAATTACTCTGCTAGATGAGGCACTGTCTACCCACTGCCACTTAGCTTCAATCCAGTGCTTTTACTGGACTTGTTGTGCCCTATTTCTTCCCATTCACAAACTACTCATGGGCAGTGATAATTGTATTGGTAGTAACTTTACATTTATGTTGGTGGGATTAGGAAGGAATGTTTCAAGTTGGTGTTGTAACCAGAGACTTCATACAACAAAACCGCAAGCTGCAGTTGTAGGAAGGCTGTGCCTATCTCACGGTTTGTTGATTCTCAATAACGGAGATCTTGATTCCCCTTTTGCTCCCCCTCAATCTTCCCCTCCCTCTCTCCCTCCCCAACTCTATCTCTCTTTCTCGACCACATGGTTCCACTACCTGCCTTGCACCATCTCCTTTGCTCATCAGAACTTCCCTCCTTTTCTTTCAGCTCATTCACCCAGCAGAAAATCAACCCCTTTTAGCTGCATTAGTTTTCTGCCAAGGTTGGCAGGCTGAATCATCTCTCAGAGGAGCCTGGGGAGGGTTGCATGGCAAGAGGCAGAAGTGCCTGGCTGAGTGCAGCAGGAGAAGGGAAGGGTAAACAGTGGGAGCAGGGCCTCCCCTTGCTGGTGGCCGTGGACTGGCTGGTTGGTTGTCTCATCCCATTGTGTTGAAGCAGCCCAAAACATCATGGCACTTTACAGGATACAGTAACTGAATTGATAGATTTCTCACATTTCTTTAGTGGATGTTCAAACCTCGCTAGTAAATTCTGCTTCGTTAACTCACATTATTAACCCTTCTAACTGCAGCAGCATTACTTTTGTTAGCAAAGAGAATAGTTGCGACTCATAGTTCGGAGACTAGTGTTCAAAAATCAGAGTGGTGAGAAAAACAAAGATTAATAAAAAAGGTGATTCACTGAAGTGAAATTCAGCAATTTAGATCTTCCATGCCGAGGCGCTGATTTATGCCATGGCACTTGGGTGTGTACAAACACCCATATTCCTGCTTCAGCCCACCTTTCTGTAATGGGAGTTTTGGCAGAGTAATTTGGCAGCCCAGTACTTGAACGGCTGTTTTTCTCTTGTTCATTTTACATACCAGTACCCCTTTTTGTTAAAATGAGATTTGCTTGAAGCCTCTCATGATTTAAACCAACCCCCAATTCAGACACATATTTTAATGAGATGTTAAAAATGTTTGTGTAGGCATGTTAACACCCCTCGTATATTTGGGCTAAAAGGCGAACTATTATTTTAATTCTGTTTCATTACTAGTATTTGATGTGTGACACACATTCATGACTGGTTAATGAGCAAATGCTAGCACGGCACAACTACGTCTGTCACAGAGCAATCAGTGTCTCAATAAGGGTTTGTTAAAACTAGGGTTTTATTGTTTTTCCTTCCTCCACAGTCCATTGAACTAAATGCAATTTATCGTCCCCTCACTTTTTCCTCATTCCTCCTGAAACTTTCCAGTGTTTTCCTTGCTGCATCTGTATTGGGAGCCATGAGTTTCTCTTTATTATTATCATCCACACAGCATGATAGATGCATTTGGATGATTTATATATAAACAAAATGAAAAATCTTTGCCCAGAGGAACCTACAGCCTAGTGCCTGAATGCTGCAATTGCTATCACGTGGGTGGGATTGCTGTGTCCATGTGTTATCAACTTGAAAATTGTGGCTGAAAGCTTTAATTCTGCAGTCAGCTCTGCTAGTGAGGAATAGATTCAGGCCACAGTCCTGCAGTTGGCTATGCTGGCTGGATGCCCAGTGACTGTGCAGAGCATGGCAGCAGGCTTCACCAGCAGACAGGAGGACGCAGTGTTTGCTGCTAATTGTGTAGTCCTTGTTCAGGCAAAATTCCTGTTCTCTCCAGTGGGCATTTTGCCCAAGTAAGGAAACAGGCTCCATTTTACAGTAGTCTATATAAACAAGTGTCTTCCAGCTCCAGCTGTTTCAAAGAATCCATTGGCTACAAACAGACATACGTGGTTCTATATGGATGGAAGATACTAACTGGCAGGTTTTACGTAATTAAAATGTAAACCATCACCATTACATACAGTTAAGGAAAACTATCCATTGCTTTGTAAGTCTTTGCTGAACAGTATGGCCATTTTGTGATCTATACCTGTAGTAATGATGTATTACATGGTTGTATGGCTTTCTGAAAGAGCAAAACGTAAAACATATTTAAAACCATTGGTCATCTATTGGGCGGTAATTACAATTTGTGAATTATTTCCTGCACAAAGTCACAATCTTTACAATAACAATACATAGATTATGAACTTCTTAGAAGGCTTAATACCTGTGGGTGATATTTTGTTTGTTTAAGTACTGTCATTCTGGCAGAGCATTAATTTAGATGTTCATGCTCTAGTCAGCACCTTGGATGTCCTTAGAGTTTTACACTCGGATTAAAAATACATTGAATTCATCAACCATATTGTTAGTAAAATGAACTTGGGACTTCCCTGTTGCAGACCAAGTTTTACGATTTTCTGACTCAAAATGAACTAAAAGAAAACCAGAAAAGTTTGCAGTATCGCAGCATAAACATTCCCCCCGGTCCTTGTGCAGCTTTGAATCTCTGAATCAAGCTGTGTGTAAATAGCTATTGGACTTGTTTCAATATTGAAAATTGATCCCATTCCTTCTCCAAATATGCCAATAGGAAGACCACCACTTCTTGGAAATCATTAAGCAGAGTAGATCAGATATGCAGCTGGTTCAATTCCAGAGATGGCTATTTGAAACATTTCTAAATGAATCTAGAGAAAGTTCAAAGCTTACATGCCCAAGTACTGCCACACACAAAAAATCCTGGCTTCAGGGCAGGAAAGATCAGGATGCAAGAGAAATACAGAGAATTTGCACCAAGGAACATTATATTGTGGTACAAAAGAAATAAATCATATGTGTATGAAAATTATAAGCCTTAAGCTTTGTAGAGAGTTGTGCAATTGACAATCAAATGGAGCTTAAAGGAAATTACGAGGTTTAGCACTAAAGTCCTGAAATAAAGAAAGTAATATTTTACAGCAAAAAATTGCAAATGTCAAGACTAAATCATAAGACTTTGCACCATTGAGCTACTAGCTGGCTCTATAGCTTCTTCAGTTCTTAACACAGGGAAAGACCAACTTTCATGGTCAATAAAACTTAAGAACTTTAGAAATACATTTAGAGACATAAATCACATATTTGTGACTTTTCCTCCTTTGGTAGCTAATTATGGGAAAAAAATTATTGAATATCTGAACTCCTTGGCTGCGAACCTATTCTTGCATTGTTTTTTAGGCTAATTTTTAATTGTTTTTGTTCACTCCAAGGAAATTATGCTAATTTGTCATCTTAAAAGAAGGTAGCTGCTGTAAATGAACAGCACAGGGCTTTTTTCCTCTGTCTTACCTCCAAAGAATTTATCAGCAGTAGTGAAATCTTGAGTAGAAATATGTTGAAGCAGGCAAGCCAAACCAGATTCAGATGTGGAAAAAACAAAGCTCAGATGCCCAAACTGCTTCCTCCAGTCCAAAGCTGGACAGGTGGTGACCCAGATTGAATCAATTGTTGTGGGAATGATTTGATTCACAAACAGGGTTATAAAATTTTATATGGAGATGCAAGTGAAAGTCACAAGATCACAGAGCAAAAGACCTTATTCACACAAATTACCAGAACAGCTATGAAGCATAAAAGAAATAAATTTAACAATATTGCCCGTACTTAGTTTACAGACATATGGTATGTAGCTTCACACAGTACACAGGCTAAGAAGGGGCATATTTGCAAACCCCAAGTATTAATGGGGAGATGGATGCCTCCCATAATAAATCAAAGAATGAAATAGCTGCTTGTTCTCCGGCACATGAATTGACACATACGGATTATGTATTTTACTACGAAAGGAAAGGCTTCTGAGCTCAGGTGCTTCTCTTTCTTCATGCAGTATCAGCTGGTCCAATAAAATATATTACCTTTCCCTACAGGCGTTCCCTCTTCTATTGCAGACACAGTCACATGCGCACACACAAACACACAAACACACACACACACACAGAGGACATAGTCATAAGGAATGAATTTTTGGGAGTCTGGGGGCATTCAAAGCAGGATGGGGATTTCTGGAGGGGGAACCTCTGCTTGTACCTGGCAAAACAACATGCATCACTGATATGGTTCATACCCAGTGTGAACAGAATCCTTTTTAAAAATAAATGTTATACTTAGCTCCACACCTGTACTGGATGTAAACACCCACAACACATACAACAGCAAAATATTTCTAGCCCTGTCCACCAAGCTGATGCATTGATCTCAGCAGATTCTGAGATATAAACTTCAATTTGGCCCCCAGTCACTTAGTGGACACTGCCACCAGCAGCTCTGACACCGGGTTATTTGTTGTTGCTGTTTGCTCTCCCTGTTTGCACATTAATCCAGTGACAATTAGGTGTCAGCGAGCGTTGTTTCTGCTCGCTGATAGCCTTGGGCTCTGCGCTTGAAGCCCTAATCAGGAGTGTAAACTCTGCTATATTTCAATTTGGAGAAGCGCTCTTCCGCTAAGAGGCCCCTGGCACTGCGATAAATAAAACGCCTATTTACTCTATTGCCACACTTAGACATCTAATGCACTTACCACCAGCCCCCTAATCATGGCCCACAGTTAAATCCGCCTATAAATCACTCCATTCTCATCCTGCAGATTAGCGAGGCCATTTTCCCCAAACCCCACGATGAGCAGTGTTTCCTTTTCTTGTTAGTCAAAAGTGAGATGATTTTTATTAGGTTAAAGACGAGCTCACAGATGGTAAATTGTGTGGAGGGAAATGAGATGGAGAGTCCTGTGGACCCGTG
>JAOXOE010000256.1:70585483-70604873 GCA_028565055.1 Phoeniculus purpureus | reverse complement strand
CTCCTGTCTATGCCATGAGCCACCAGCTTCTCCAGCAGAATGCTGTGGGAAACGGTGTCAAATGCCTTCCTGAAGTCGAGGTAGACAACATCCACCGCTTTTCCCTCATCCACTTGGCGGGTCACCTGATCATAGGAGGAGATCAAGGTTGGTTGACTCAGTCAGTGCTGGTTTTCCCATTAAGAAAAGTAGTTTCTTGTTGAAACTAGAAAGCTGGTCAATACTATTCTGTGAGTCTGAAGGGATTGTTAGGCCTTGAATATAGATAAGGAGCAGGATGTTGCAAAAATGGAATGTAACTTACAGCAAGGAAAGAACCAGGTGAGGAGAGTAGATACATTCTGAAGTAAGCAATTGTATAAACTTCTGTAAGCTATTGTGAAAATTTGCCATAGTGAAAAAAAATAGAACTAACCAATCTGAACCTTCCAAATGAAGCAAGACAAAGATGATCGGTAGGACACAGCCATTTTGTAGAATAAACGTCTTCTGCATAATGACATCTGGTATCTGCACATTGTTCAGAATGGACCCGCGACTGTTTCTGGTAGAGCAACAACTCACAGATGCTCTGAAATCAGTTTTGAAGAACTAAGAAAGTTTGTGCATTAGTTTAAGGTTCATGATGAAATGCTCACGGTGTCAGTGATACATCTACATTTTTATAGTAACACGAGCTGATGGCTTCAGGGGAGACCAGCAGCCGGGGTCAAAGGAGAACAAGAGAAAAAACAATGAGATAATGAGTTTGTGGTACTGTGCTACAATAAATCAGCTCGTGTTTTTGTTGGCACTCTGCAAGGAAAAGCCACAGTATTAGAAAGCAGGATTTGCAACGTAACTGCTAAAGGTAATGAAAACTAACGGTGCCTGAGGTTGTGTCATAGTTCTAACAATTCTTACATGTTAGAGAACTGAATGAGTCATTCACATGCCAAAGTAATTTTATTTTCAAAATAAAACAATTATTTCAAAACTCATCCTTTGTAATAGTGAACAAAACTATTTACAATTAAAATGTTTTATAAAAATATATTTTAAGTTGAAAAATACAACAAATCATAGAGCGTAAGTCTGCAAGAGTTAAAAATCTATTCCTGGAAGATTTTGGGAGAAAGTCAGAAGTAAACAGAGTCCATGATGCACTGCATTGTGTACAGTAAAGTATCACTTACTCTAATAATATTTACTGCAAATATACAACATTATAAAACAAATCTAATAAGGGTTTGATGAAGTAAGGGTCAGCAGATCTTGGTGAGAGGCGAAAGGAGGACTTTCCTAGAGATTCAGATACTAAACTAACATTTTATTTTTTTTATCAAGATGCCCATTACGAAATGTGACAAAGCAGGACGTGTGACAGCTCCAGTGCTGTGCACAAGTTCAGTCAGCATCACAAGTACAAAAGCAGCACACATCAGATACAACACATCCACTCCTCCCAGGTGTCCTCTCATGCAGCTTGCACTGCACTAAGCCTACATTTACCATCAACAAACATTTATCACCAAACTTCTGCACTGCACGCTGACTTCACTTCTGTACCAGAGTCAGAGCCCCTGCAGCACAGCACATTCCTTTTTCCACCAGGGATGGCTCAGCAAGAACCCTACCCAACACTACAGTGGATCAGTTACAAGAGCTCAGTGTTCACCAAGTCAGAGGGCTATTGAAAATAGCTTGTAAAGGTGCCCACTGGCTTGCTTGATAAGCTTTACAGGCACTTACTGGTTTTCCAGGAATTCTTCCAGAAAGAAGAAACCAATGAAGTCATCATACATTTCAGCAGTTTGAACCATTTCTTTACATTGACAACTGTATCTTCTCAAAACACTCCTTAACCTAGGAACAGATAGACCTAAACACCTTTTTAAAAAAAAACACCTTCAAGTATTTAACCATAAGGCAGCAATTACCTTTGAGTAGGCAGGATCCACTGACATTTCCTACTGGATCTGGCCTGTTCCAGAAATACATGAGAATCCTTCAACAATGTCTATTTCCCAGTAATCGATTTAAGGTGTTCAAGTTTATACTCTTCAATGAAATCTTCAACAACACGCAGAGCTTTGACTCTCACCAGTAGGAGAAGAATTTCTTTTGTTTCATTGCTGCAAGAAAAAAAGAAGCACATAGCAGCACTTTTATGTACCCAACTTAAACACACTTTATGTTTATTGATTCTAAGCAGTTGAGTATCTCTTCCTTGGCCTCTTGACATCAGGTCACTTTGGCTACAGTGATCACTAACAAGACCAACCTCTAGCATCTCAAACACATTAAACTGGAAACATTACATCCAGATTCCACAAGGAAGTGCTTGAATCCCAGGGAAACCCTTATTACTACCTGTGGTTATTCCTGTGTAGCGTATGGGCGCATTGCAGCAAGTGCTGGCAGAAGTTCCTTAATTCAGGGAGAGTTGATCCACGTGTAAGATCTTGGAACCATCTTTCTGGGAGGCAATCAACCACCTGTTCACACAAAGTCACATCATTTCTGACAGGGACTTCTTGGCAGGTTTGGTCACTATTAGCAAGGTAATTTTCTTTGAAACCAAGACTGATTCTCCCTACAAGTAGTTATTCTTAAGAACCTATGGACCAATATTTGCTCTGAAATGCTTTTATGTGCCAAGGACATAAGCATTTTAAATTTAAGACTTAGTTTAATTAAAAAATAAATACTCCATCCTCAGTTTTTACACCTCTTCATGAAAAAAACCAGCTTTTAGCACAGTCCCTCTTCCAATGTAGATATTAGCTTATACCTTACTACACTTCTCTATACAGTCCATTTCTGGTGATGTGTTTATGAGGTTCAGAAGGAGATAACGATTCAGCAGCTTGCTCAGTCCCAAATCACGGACTGTATCTTCCTGCACAATCCCATCCCAAAGAAGAACATTGGAGAACAGCTGCAGTAGTAAAGAAATAGAGAACATTTATACCTGGTGGCTGGAAGAGCACTAAAACACAGTATTACAAGATTTGTGTAAGGTAAAGAGAGTCTTATGTTCATCCAATTGGAGTACCCAAACCTCAGGATTCATATTCTCTCTGAACTTACGTCAGTTAGCCACGAACAAGCTGCACTCAGTATATAACCTTTTCAAGTACCATAATTAATTTTACATGTGCATATAAACCATACCCCAGCAGGCAAATCTGAAAGAGTGGGAGAGTATCAAGACACTCCCCACAAATTTGGACCAAAACCAAGTGACATCCAATCCTTAAGCAAACTCAGACAATCCAAGACACAAGTTTAAAAAAGTGGGATCTGAATCCCAAGTTTCCCTTGGTTTCTGCTAGATATCCTAACCCTCAAGCTCCCTCTTGCTTTTCTCTGCTCATGAGAGATTCCTGCACAGCAGCTCACCCTAGAAACAGAGGTGGCAAGTCCTTTGCCAAACAGACCTCTACAAACCCAACTTTCTAGATTTTCCAACACATAGGAAGCCCTTTATCATGGCAACATTGAGCCTGTGCAGGGCTAGGCATACTGAACAGCAGGGGAACTGGAACAGACAGTAGTCTGGGATTTTAATAGTGCTTTATGCATCTGCATCCCATCTTTATTAAGAATCCAAATCTACTTCTCAAGCAGGAACTGAATCAAAGGCATTCAGAAATTCACAACTCAGCACCCAAGAAGTAAAACTTGCATTCCACAGTAAGGGTTAGCATAACTAATGACACTTTATAAAGCAAGCAGTGATTCTCTGTGACCAAGCTGGTCACATACTAGTCCCCTTTCACCTCATTATAAGGTCCCATGCACCAAGTAGATGAACCAAACACATTTTTTTCACCTCCTAGTGAGCCTCAAAATTCCTGGGCACCAGGCTGACTACTCTCCTCCTTCGCAGCTATGAAGGTCTCAAGCACCCAACCAACCTGATGATAGTGACAACCCTATCACAGAAGAGGGAACCATAGCAGCACACAGAACACTGTCTATAAAACCTAGCAGTTTCAATTCCTATGGGGAGCTGGAGTGTGAGACCCCTGAGATCAGGTTCACCTTCACCACCCCCTGCTTTCTCTGAGGATTAAGGTGTTCTTACTCTTTCATGTGTTTGTAGTCCAGATTATGACTGTTATATTATTAATGCTGTGAAATAAATATAAAGATTTGACCCAATCCGCAGGTGATTAGGACCCATAAAGTAAGGTGTGCTATAAATTCTGTCTGGCCCTGTAGTGTTGCGTGACAGCAACTAAGTAATGTGATGTAAGACCACGAGGCCTGGCCGACCCTTTCAAGGAAAAAAAATGAACTTTCATGAACAGATGGTCTAAGTCTTTTGCAGAAGATGTACCAGCTGAGTAAACAGAAATAGTATTCATTCATAGTTTGTTCTTAAATCATCACATGCAGGTTGCAGAGAGAACACAATCCTTCACTGCGAAAAACAGTCATCCATCCTAATAAAATTGGATTCCTGGGAGAATAATACATCTTGCCCAAAGGTGAAGGTTTATTTCCTTTACCAAATTGATTTTTTTAACCAAAATCAATTTAAAAGAGAAAAACCAAACAAACAGCTGTATTTTCCCTACCTTTACAGCTGACCAAAAACACCTTTCTTGAAACTTTGAACACAATGATGACTTGTCTTCCACAGTGCTGCTCATGGAAAGAGGGGGAAAAAAAGGTCAGTATCTTTGTTTTTTAAAAAAGATAAACAGTCAATTGATCACTTAGATACTGATTCATATTAAAACTGGATTCTTTCAGCAGTGACAGCCACAATGAGAATAAAGGTCTAGGGAAACAGCTGTCAGTTTGAATCCACTATTATACAACTGCTAAGAATTAATTTCCAACAGAATTAACTATTAGAAACATCTGTGACTACATTTCATGGATTCAGATCAAAACCAGTGTTGCTTGGAACCAAACAACCTTCTCTTAGTTGTATCTTAACCCCACATTTCCCAGACTCCTAACTCCTTCCCATCTGAAACAGCATCCACTAATAAAGCCTCTAACTTAGGAATGACAGGAGGAATTGAGACACACAAGCAACAGCAAACCACCTAAACTAAACACAGGCCCTCAGGTTTAAGTTGCTGTGCTAAAACGTGACTCTAGACCTCATACACTGCAAAGTTCTGGGTTACAAGGGCCAAAAAGCATTAAATCAGTGTCGTTTCCTTTTTTTAGAAAGGGTTCATAATTAGAAACAAACTTTCCTATAATAAACTGTAACAGCAGAAAGAATGTTTGTTCCATTAGCTGTTAATGGATTTCTACAGTATTTCATCTCTGTCTGCAGGGGAGAAGGGAGGAGGAATTATACAAACAGAAGTTGAGAAGAGCCCACGTTGGCTGACCTTTTGGGATACAAAGGAATAAAGACATCTTCCTCTATAGACTTCTTCATTCTTAGGACAACCATGTTCATCAAATCCTATTGAAAAAGAATTATTAATGCATCCTCACAAAAAAAGACTTTATCTTCCCTTTGTAACAACTGCAGTGGTTGTTTTGTTCATCTGCAAGTTGCAATACGCACACTAAGTGGCAATATACAGTTCCCATTCGTGTGTAGTATACACTTAGGCCAAGCACATACTAAAAACAGTAAACAAACCACAGCTATAATCATCTACTATAGGGTAAACCTTGAGAGTTTGGGTTTTAAGTTCAGTTATTTCCCCTAAGCAAGGCTATCTTTGCCTGTTAATTTAGATAACAGAGGGAAAACTCAACAGATTAAAAACAAAATAAGCTATGTATACAGGATCTTCCTAAAAACCCCAAAAATTTCTTTTAAAAGAAAAAATAGATAGGATAGTGTGTGTGTGTGTTCAGGCAATGTGCTTTTAGATGCCACTGACTGACACTTAGATATTTTAAGATTTTATTTATTTAAAGTTCTGGTTTATTTTAATTTCAGTTTTTACTCCACTGTACAAACTGTATCTCTGTTTAAGGCATTTTGCACTATTTGACTGCAAATTATGGTTTCAAATCAGCAATCTTTGGAAGGTTCAGTTGGAATGCAATAGAGGTTTTTTCAAGAATTTATTTTCATACTCGGGGGCTAAACATCCACCCTGTTCACCAGTTTTATACTATACAAACCTTAAAGGATTTACATCACAATAAAACCAGGCTGGAGAAGGGCACACTAGAGCGACTAATTGTATAAAGGTCATTATTTAAAGACTGCTAAGATTACGAAGTAGTCTTTCTCCTAGACAATTAATTAACCTTTGGGGATTTAAAATGTCAAAATTCTGTATCTACTTTATAAATAAAGCTTACTGAGTTGATCACTGCAGCACTATCAGCATTTACAGATCAATTCTTAAAGACAATTACATGTCAATCTAAACTCTAATCACTGTTAATGTGGTGAAGCAAGATTCTTGACAATTGCAAGCAGGATTTTTCTACGTACAGGAGTCAATATCTGTCACAAGTGTCCCACAATCTCCAATAAGAACAGCATCAGACAGCTGGAATTTTAACCATTTTGTTGATATCAAGTGATCAAGTGATCAGAACCTAACAACTTCAGGATAATGTTCAACATGCCCAAAGGGACAGCACAGAAAGCACGTGCAATGGATGAAGTTCTCCCTTACCCAGTACCACAAGGGCTTTACCTCTTTTGCTTGACTGCTTTCACTTTTGGAACAGGCTTGTTTTTCTAAGATGTTATTGCAAAGCTGTACAAGGTTCTTTGTCTGTGAAGCAGATAAAGGATCCCACACACTCTTTACAAGTGCTGAAAAAAAACAGACAAGGAATGTATTTGATTCACACTATGCAAGTAGTTATGTGCTCTAATTCCAAGGCATTGAAATGTAACAAACATTAAAGAAGCTAAACCTTTCACAATAAACTTGCAAGAGGCTGCCTTACCCTAACTTTAGAACACCAATCACTACATCTTGGAGCACCATTATATAACTGACATTACCTGACAGTATTTAGGGTTCGACTGCCTAGCTACTGTGAACATTTTCAAGGCAATCTTACTATACCTGTAATTTTTGGAAGAATAGTTTTTTCAATCACTTTAGGCAAAACTTCTTTATCATTACTCCTTTTTGATTCAGGCATGTTTGCAGTATCACTGAATTCTTCTATAGCTCTGAACCAGGGCATCTCTTCCAACTTTGTAAAACTCTGTTGAAAGATCATTCCTGTTAGTTCATCAGCTGGTCAGAATTAAAAGAAAAGCTCCATCCAGTGGTACCAGAGATTCCAATAATTTCAGATTCACCCTCATTACTGCACAGGCCAAAACAGTGAATCAGGAAAGCTACATTTAAAGCTATAACTTAAAGGATGGAAGGGTTAAAGTGTCTTCAAAGAAACTCAAGAGGGTTCTTTTCACAGAGTGTGTTGCAAATAGATGTAGAGGTAAGGGAGATGAGAAAATTAAGATTCAAACTACATGCTTCAATTTCCAAGACCACAACAGCATCTTCCTACTAATTTCTAATGCAGTGTGCTACATACAGAAACATCAGCTCTTTTTTAATTACGTGAGCACATATAAAATTTTTGAAGAAAACGAAGTCAGCCGATGCACTTACCTCAAGAGGATTCCAATTTATTAATTGAGCTCTGATCAATGGATTTAATAGCTTAGGCAGGCAGAAACTGACATAAGCATCACAGTAAGAGTCAGGAAATCTCTCTTTCCATTCTTGGAATTTCAACAGGATTTTTCTGATGTCACAAAAATCTGCATGTACGTCTTCAAAGATTTTCTTACTGTCCTCTAAAAAGTTATCTACATATTAATATTAATTGGGAGTAAAAAGAAACAATGACGGAACTTACTGAGGCATAAGCTGACAAGTACGTGCATCTACAGGACATTGAAATATCTATGTTGTAACCACATTTGTCATTTATCCTTGACACAACTGACACGGAAACAGGTTTTAAAACCAACTACCTGGAAAACCTAGTTTCAGATTTTAAAAAAGTCAGAAGACCAAAAAAGTCAAGTTTTTCCATGAGCTATTCCATAGGTTAATAAAATCACTATTTTCACACAAAGTTTTAAGATTGCATACACAGAAGCCCTCCTGCTGTATATGGAAGACAGGCATTATGCCTGTCCCTGCTCCTTTTCATCCGTTCAATTAAACCATCAACATTCACTCTACATTCAGAAAACAGAGCAGTTATACAAAACACACATTGAGTACTGCCAGATCAACTCTGGTATAATCTAATTCACTTGTGTTTAGTTGAAACAGTCACACATAATACTACTACTGCATAACTCATACCAAAAGAAATCTACAACTATACACCTATTTCCAGAAGTCCTCAGAAGTAATGGAATACAATTTTCATCTACAGTGTGTAACTACTAAATGTGTAACCCAAGTGAAATCTCTCTTCACTTTTCCTATTTTTAAAAATCAGATTTTGTTGTAGGACATGACATTAAGACTGTCACCAACCTTTGTTCTTCTGGAACTCAGTCTCCTCAGTTGAAGTTAGCTCGTCATCACTTGACATGCCCTCATGGTGATCAGTATCTCCTGAACACTCTCTCACTTTCTTCCTGCAAGTCCTGTATTTATAATTATAAAGAGCTCAGATGCCTTATGCACTCACGTAAGCAGAAGGAAGCGAAATAAAAAATAATTTGATTCCAAAAAGTGTACTAAAATCAAGTTGCAAGAGGAAAAGCCTAAGGAAACAGTCATGGATTAATAACATATAACCAATAGTGGTTATTTAAGGACAGAAACTGTGGAAGAAGGAGGGGCTTTGAAAACTAACATGAAAAGCAATGTCTCTCATCTCCCCTATGAGCCACGTAATAACCTTCACTTCATTCCTGCTGATGAGGATAATGACAGATCCCACCTGGAACACTAAACTTCTACCATGGTACTGGACACTGCAGTGTCCAGTTTTAGCATCTAGAATAATATTACACTACTGATGTCTTTGCTATCTCAATCCTGGATTATCCGTACCCACATAAAAAACATGCTGGCACTCAAGTGCCAGTTAAGCTCAAAAAACTATTGCCATCACACCAAGAATTGTAAGAGAGACTTATAAAATCAGTAGCTTGCATCTCTGCTACAGGAAAACAAAGCATGGCAAGAAGATCAGATTGCATTATATTAAAATGACAGTCTATGAGTGTTCAGGTTCAAACCAACACAAAGTGAACATCATTTCAAGATTCCTTCCAATCCCTAATGATTCTATGATCATTAACCAACAGATGGTTTCCAAGAATTTTGAGTTTTGGAAACCAAACACCTGTCTTCTATAATCTCCCTTAGTAGTCCTACAGGTTTACTTTCATCACTGCATAAGTAACAGAAAGCCAGGGCACAGTAGGTTTACTAGATTCAAGATATTACATACATATATGTAATACCTACCTTCGATGTTCACACATTTTCAGAAGCTGTGTCTTCTCAGTACCCTCCAATCCACCATTAGTTGGTTTGTCATTCCCACCTACCAGAAAACAGAAATAGTAAAAAAGAAAGTTACATCAAATTTAAATTCGTATTTTCTCAATAAACACCGATTCTCCTTCTAGTGTTCTTCATTTGCAAGACAGCCAGAGAAAAATCAAACCTAAATAAACCTGTAACAGTCTCCAGAGTAACATCAGGTGAATATTATTATTGTTCACTGCATACAGTCAGATGTGGTTGTACTACTATGCCAGTAGACAAAAAGGTGAGTTTGGTGACACTCCAGTCAATGCTCACTGCTTCCCATCTCTGGAAAAGGAAGTTAAGTGATTCTCACAAGAGAATCTCAGCACAGTAAAAGGCAATATACAGACTGACCCTCATCTGTACATCAAAACTGAAACCATGTAATAAATACATGAGGCATAATGCAAGTTAAATCCTTGATTTACACTACTCAAGATCATTGCACTGCAGTCTCTGTGCAACCTGTTACTCCTACTCTGATTCATAGAAAACTGGATACAATACTCCAGGTGTGGACTCGGTACAGTAGAGCAGAGGAGAGGGGGAGGAGAACCTCTCCTGGTCTGCTGGACCCCAGTATACCGTTGGTTTTCTTGGCCACAAGGGCACACTGCTGTTCCATGGATAACTTACTGTCCACCAGGACTCCAAGGTCCTTCTCTCCAGAGCCACTTTCCAGCAGGACAACCCCTAATCTGTACTGGTGCTTGGTGTTACTCCTCCCTAGATGTAGGACTCCATACTTACCCTTGTTGAGTTTCATTCAGTTCCCCTTTGGCCAGCTCTGTCCAGATCTCACTGAATGGCAACAGAGTCGTCTGTTAAATCAACCAATCCCCCCAGTTTCACACCATCAGCAAATTTGCTGAGGGTACACCATCTCCTCATCTAGGTCGTTGATGAAGATGTTAAACAAGACCGGCCCTAGAACAAATCCCTGCTGAACAGCACTAGCTACAGGCCTCCAACTGGACAGTGCACTGCTAACCACAACTCTCCAAGCTCTACCATTTATCTAGTTCTCAATCCACCTCACAGTCCAATCTCTAAGCCACTTCTCCTGAGTTTAACTACGAGGATGTTACTAAACACAATTAGGAAAATTATTTAAAGCCCTGTTAAACATCTAAGTAGTCTCATTTATAGCAACCTGTAAATGAAATTACTTTAATGGATACCATAATTATGACACTACCCTTGTTCTCCTTAACACTTGCTATATGTCTGCTACACAACGCTACAAAACTACACAGGCTGCTGCCATTCTCTAATCTGCAGTTTATCCCACATAGTGAGAAGACTGAACCCATATGAGTAGTAGTTACCAGAAACTGGTGCATCTGGCCTCCAACTGTTCCCAGCAGTTCCAAGCAGTCTGGTGTTAGCTTTCCCAGAACAGTTTTAAACAGTTTGGTTTTGAAGGGCTTGGGCTTTTTTTAATACCAGCAGCTACAGATCCACAGGGCATACAAACATACATTGGTGTGGAAAGAAAATACAAGATGAGAAAAAAGTAGTAATTTCTTTTTACAGTGACTAAACTCCACCATTTTGTTTTAGATAAAACCTTTACACAAAGCTGCTTTTTTCTTCACGTCCTTCCCTTCATGTTGCACCCCTTGTTTGAAGCCTCCATTCTGAGCACACACAAAGCCTTGAAGATGCTGTCATGCAGAAGTGACATTGCCAAGTAAACACTTTGCTTTTTTCATACAATCAAGCTTTCTCCAACTTAAGACATACTGTAAAACCAACTTGTTTTTCTTTTTAAATACAGATGGGAAATTCTTTAATTGAGTAAAATATCACCAAGTATTTGCTCCTGTTATGTTGGACTGTTAAAGCAGAGAAAATTGGTATCACAGGTGTTACTGAGATAAGGATTTCAACTGAGGTACAGAAAACACCTAATGACAACAGGAAGGGAAAGGAGATTAAAGGAGAAAATTAAAATCCTTCTAAAAAGCAGCTGTATTTCTGCTGACAGAATTCTGTTTCAATAGGAAAATACCTTCCAAGTTCATACTAACTTGCCAGATGCTGAATATCAGCAGCTTCATTTTTCAGTTCATCTTGCCTACGTTTCATTATGCTCACAGCTCGTTGCTGAAGAAGTCCATGTACAGCCAATTCTAGTTCACTGATGTATTTAATCTGAAATACAAAAAATTATAATCAGGTTTAAAATTAAACTCTCAAGAGAATGAACAAAAAACACATTATGCAGGTTTTCAGCACAATTATGATACTAGAATCAAAGCACTGTAGGTTAAAAAGTAAGCTTCTTGTCATTGGAGTTTTTCAGGCTTTTTCATAAGGCTGAAAACAAACTAAACAGCAGCAACCCACCACAGGACTACCCAAGAGTTCCTACAAAAGGCATCAAGAGGACACTATTGGTGCAGTTACTTAGCTTCAGTTTGCTTCAGTATCCATTAAAGAAAATCTGTTCATGAACTAATGTTTTCTCTCTGAAGTTACATAAGGAAATTCAAATTGCAATGGAATTAAGCAACAGATTTGAGAGAAGTACCTATAGAGGCAAACAACAGCTTATATTCACTGAGGCCAAACTTTAGGTGGCTCCTCCTCTTCCCCCAACCTTCACCTTTTTCATACACAAATTATACAGTTCAGGAAACCAACAAATTCTGACACAACTTTGCTAACTCAATCTCCGTTCAAACCTACTGAACTTAAGTACCGCCTCTCACTCAACTGCAGGACACCGGTTACTACAACTGCAAAGTACTCCCTCCAGCAACATTTTGGTTTCATCCAGCAGAATCTAGGTAAGGCCACAGCTCGAGTCAGTATACCTATCCCAGTTTGATCATCAGTTCAGGTGAGGGCTGATTTTGTTTCCGTCTATTCTGTTTCCTGTTACATTAATATTTCTGATATAACTGATTTTTAACCAGGTGATGTCCCTCAGAACTCCTACACATAAAACCCTCATCTTGCACTGGCAGGATTGCATCTTAAAAAAGGGAAGAGGAAAACATACATACTTTTTCATTCAAACAGTTTATCAAGTTTTCTACATATGTTTTCATGGCCCTGTAGAATTTATAATTTAGAGCTGCATCTGAAGACTCCTGTAACTCTCGGACAGTCATCTTCGAGCTCTCAATGGCTTCTATGCATTTTTCATATTCTCTCTGGTGGGCACGGTGCACATCCTTTAGTGATGTTATCCTAAAAAGAGAAACCCAAACAACTAGAACTATTGCCAAGTTAACAGTTTATGCACTATAAAACATTTTTCCCATTATGATTATGTACAAGATCTTTGCCTGTGCTAACAGGAGTACGTGCATTTGAACTGAAGAGTGTTGGAAGGTTTATCCTTGTCAGCATTTGCACAAACATGGGGTGTGGACAAGGATCATCAAGACTGAAATGTCACTTAGATGGTGGTGTTATTTTGAAAGCACTGCTAACATTTTACCTAGATCCTTCTACAGACCACACTTACTAGAAGCATAAAAAGTCGAGTTTCGTGGTATCACATTAAATTAATTCAACCCAGCATAATCTGGGGAAAGCTACAGTTCCTGTCAGCCTCACCACACTAGTTTAATGTGCAGAGCATGGATAGCATTCACCATGTGCTCACTACTAAGCACAAACTAACTTAGGACTCGTACTGCTAGCAGGTGATAAAACCCAAGATGTATATAGCTCTTACTCTTAAGTACCTAACACAGGAGCATTTACATATATTACAACCGTTTCCTCTTTCCTTCCCTACCTTCCCTCTCCAAGTGATTGCTCACCCTGAACAAGTCTAACAGAACCAAGAACCAAACTACAACTGCTTTTACTCCCTGAAGCACGGAACACTTCTCAATTGAACTAAGTTATTGTTCTCTACCATACTACAGTTAAACAAAACCAACAAGCAATTTCAGCATTTATCATGTCAGACACATCTAAACATATTTATCAAGTTTACATCAAAGAGGTTGCCCCTTCCCTTGTTGCTTTTTTCAAACGGGTTTCCCGCTTTTGATAGCCTTACTCTTATTTTTCTTACTTGATTTTGTATATGAATTCCCACATCATTCAAGTCCTTTGATTCAGATTTTTTAATTACAGCTAAAAAGATACACAATTCCACAATTGGATTAAAGATATTTAATCCAATTTAGTTGCAGTTCTTTAAACAAGCAGGTCAATAATGCACAAAGCAAAGCATTTACAGCAATAGCTCTGTGTAAGCCCACAGCACTTATTTGCTTCAGCTGTGTAATGTTACACGTGTAAATTTGTCTGAACAGCTGCTTCCTGGTGCTCTGACCAAAGGGGATCACATACCTCAGGATGTCCTCACTAACCCTCTTGCAGGTTCCCATTTCCACCCCAGGACACTTCAGCTGCCCGTGCAAGAGCTGCTGAACTGCTAAAGGAAAGTCACAACCTGGCACACTACCAAAGAAAATCAAGGTAGGTTCTAATTTGCCTGAACAGGCTGCAGGGAATTTACTGTTGCTTTAGGAAATACAGCACTACTTTTGCGGCTGGTCTAAGAACCACTGTAAGAGGGCTATGATTGCCAGTTCCACTTGCCCTCATCCAAGTTTTGCTTGCTTGAACCAATGCTCCTGTCAAAAAAAAAAACCACGTAGCACAAAAAGCTGCTGTCATTTAATTGAACTCACTCTGAAATTTTAGTTTATAAAACACTGTTGAAAACTCCACATGCTCCCCTACAACATAGTGTGGGCCTGGTAAAGTTAAGAGTTTGTTATACTTTACTGGCTATCACAGCAGGCATTATTAGACACGTATTACAACCCCACAATCCTCCAATATTTTCTTCTAGAAGAAGAATAAGGCTTCAAAGCTGTCCTCTCATTCTGTAACAAAAAAAAAAACCCCACACAGACATCTCAAAAGTTAAGTTTGTAAGAGCAGGACTTACCTTTCAGTCAGCCGCTTCTTCACAATTTCCAAGGTCACAGGTGGTAGAGGAACAGAGGGATCCCACTTTGGTTTAGCTGGTGGAGATTTATGCAGGAATGCATCACCACAAGTTTCCTGCAAGAGTTTTAAGAGTTAATGATTTGAATAAAGATAGGTATTTCAACCTTCAAACAAAGTACTGGAGAGTACAACACGTATGTTGTATAAATAAAATGCAGTGCATGCACAACTAAACTGCACAAAGACATCCATAATTTAGGATACACTGAAGGTTTTGTCATGAAAATACTAATAGCTTCCAGTAACACTGCATGCTTCTATACTGACAGCTGAGACTGCTAGTATCAAGAATCTAAATACAAAATGTAGAAACAAACTATAGTCAGTGATAACACCTGATTTTACTCACACTAAAAGAGTTATAGAAAAGGTGTATTATAAATTATCTGCCATCTACTAGTCATTTAGCGTTCTCTTTTCTCACAGCAAACATTCTGATTTCCCTCACCAATGAGGATCAGTGCTATCCTCTGACAAATCCAGTGGCCAGGACAGCTTTTTCACTATAACAACAGTCTAACCACAGCCACAACTATAAAAAAAGGAGTCTGCTGTGTTTTAGCTTATAAGTTAAAAAACATTTTGCATTCTACTACTAAAAATAGTTGCAGTGTCCTGAACAGCAGAAATTAATGGTTTTCCAGAAACAAAGAGTATGAGGACCCAAGATACTAATCATACCGAAATTGAAATTCAGCAGCAGAAAGATGTAACTTCCTCATAGTCCTCTAACTAGTCCCATTTAACAGGTAAAGACTTTTTCAATATTCTCTTCTGACATAGTGAACTAGTCATTCATATCTTCCTAGCCTGATCCCTGATCCAGAGTGTTGATTTCAAGTCAGAAAGTGCCCAGCTCAGAAAGACAGTTTATTTCTGCCAACAGAAATTTAGCATAAGAGTATTTTTTCCTTAGTGAGTTTTTAATGTCATTATCTGCATGTTCTTGCTGTCAAGATCCCTTGCACAATAACAAAACAGAACAAAAAAAATAATCAATCAGAATTTTATCCTCTGCTTTTTAGAGCCTTCCATCACAAACAGGTACCTGCCTTTAGGGCAGACAACAGTACTGTGCTTCTGAACGGCTAGATAGCTATTACAGATTTTCACTATCATCTTCCCATGTTTCTATTAATCTTTCTCCCTGAAAAATCAAAGTTCAGCTTACTAAAAACCTCTCTGATGAGAAAGCAGGAAGGAGGCAGTACTCAAGACATGCCCTTTTGTTTATGAGCAAAAAGCAACTTTTAGTGGTTAGGAAAGTGTGTCACCTGGGAATGTTTAATAGCTTTCTTTATTTGCTGTTCTTCCCACTTAATGTGTGCTTCATCTTCACTTGATTCATCACTCACAGACACTGCAAGTTAAAACAACCATCATTAGCTGTAATTGTGTCCTTTATTTTTCCCTTCCCATGTCCTTCTTCCTCTAAAGCAATGGTTCTCCCAATCATTAGTGGAAAGTGATACAAAAAAAACTAGACAGTCCTGCAAATGGAGGACTTCAAACCAAAAGGCAAAGAAGACTTGGAAATGGATAGTGGGATTTGTAGAGTTCACAGCAATATTAACTTCCCCAATACAGTTTCTCAAACTACTAGTACTGCAGTAGAAAGAGCACAAGCATCTTGTTTTTATGTCTAAAAGCAAAGTTGTGCATAGTACACGTAAACAAGAGTGTAAGTACAAACTGTAACACAGTGAGTGATATTATAGTCAGCAAATCCTTGAGCGTTCAAAACTGCATGTCCTACTGCAGATAGAAAAATCTCATTAGTACTAATCAGAATTGCAGATTATTGTTATGCTTATCAACTCATTAAGTCAGCCTGTTCTTAGTAGACCATAAGCAAACTCTAGGAGGACAAGAGCAATGGAACAGCCAGATATGCCTTGCGTGCAGGTTTGTTTACTTCTGGAAGGCTGGATCGCTGGGTTTTTTCCCCTACACACAATTTTTTCAGTAATAGTCACAATGCTAATTGCATAGAGAGCACTGGAAAGAGTCAGAAGCAAGAGGCCAGATTTACAGCAACTTCACTCAGGTTAAATACTGTGCCTCCTCCAAGGCATTTATTTTGCAGCCAAGAATATCTTTTATATGTTTCTCACAGTACGCTGTACCACCACATCAGTGAGATCTAAACCAGGTGTTTAGATGTAATGTCCCATTAAAAACTCAAAAAACTACCTGTAAAGCCTTTTGTCAAGCCTCCTGAGGAGCAAAGCCTCCTGTTGCACTCACTTAACTGAACAAGCCCCACATTCATTTGTTTATATCAGTAAAACAAAGCCACAATCACTGTGAAAAACAGGACAAACTCACCCATGTGTTCAGCCATCCTCTGCCTAAGAGTTCGCATTCCAGGAACAAAACTGAGATTCTTTGTATCAGATTCATCTTCACTCTCTTCACTGCTTTGATTTCTCAGAGAGACCTCACGACTGTTTGAAACATCCAGTGGAAGATAATCCTGTGCCCTGGCTAAGTAACGCTTCCTCCGAGCAGCCTCGATACAAGCCGTGCTCGGGATATTCTCTACATTGAGGGGAAAGACAATCTAAGCAAAAGACCAAAAGCAAGACTGTATCACTCCTAATGTCACCTAATATCAACATCACCACAGTTCAGGGTCACAATTCTAAATATAGGACACAAGATACTTTTCTATTAAGCTTATGCTGAATATAAAGAGTTGGAAAAGCACCCTTGAAAAGCGTCTCTCAGTCTAAAAACAAAGATCAGACTTTTTCATTTTCAATAAAATGCTGTTATCCTGTCCTCCTTTCCATTTCCCCAAAAGATGAGTGTTAGTAAACTTAGTTTTAAAAGGAATCCAAAGTTTACAAATCCACACAAATTGGGTCATATTTTGAGCTCATTAAAGGAATCGTGCATAATCAGTTGTGCTTAATTTTTGTTGTCTTTCTTCTGAAACAAATGGTCATGATTTCGGATCCATTTACAACATTAGCACAGCAATGCAACGAACATCTACAATCAAATATAATGGTAAACCATCACAATTCTTTCAGAAGAGTAGCCCTGATTCACCACAAACTATCACCTTAGGTAAGCTAAGTGGGATTCACCTCACCTATCTTGTCAGATATTTCAAACAAAACATGTTCTAGATTAACTTCCTTTAAAAAAAAAATTCAGGAAACTAACCTGGTGAGAAATCCTTCCTCCTTTGTAATGGGCTGGATTCATTTTCAGAGCCTAAGCAGTTGTAGTCTTCACTTAGTGAAGAATCATTTTCATCATCCTCCTCCTCTTCATGACTGCCTTTGGTGTTGCCAGTTGCAGGCTCCAACTGACAGATTTCTGGTTTAGGGGTAAAAAAAAAAAAATAAACAAACAACAACAAACCTAAGATTATTTCAGTTTCAGCTGCTGGAAGCTGATGTGCTGTAACTGGTTACCAGTAACTGTTTACACCTTGCTGCAACAAAAGTTGGTTGCTTATCTACCTACACTTGTCATAAAAACATGCCAAATTTTCCAACGCTCCAAGACAACCAGTTCTTGCCTTGAATAAAAGCATCTGTGGATTAGCAGTGGGCTTGAGACAGTTGGGTTAATGTTTGGAGACCCTATCTTAAATGTCTTTCCCAACCTAGATGATTCTATGTACAGCACCAAAACAACAGCATCAGTTCCCAGACAACTGATATACACACTGCCAGTTCACAGCATGTTTAGATTCATCTTCTTTGACTGTATAAAGTCTTTAGAGAGTGACTTTTTTCCCCCTAAGCATTAACAAATGAGGACATCCTTATGTAAACTGCAAATTTATGTTTGTCTGTCTGGTCTCCAACTATCTTTGAATTCTTTAAGCACCCCTGTTTCTGCCACTACATGTCCAGTTAATTGTGTAATTAACGAACAACAGAATGCACTACAGCCATAAAAGTGTGAGATATACTTTCCTAAGCTACTAAGAAAATGTACCAACTCACCTCAATCACATTCTGAAAGGGAATTATTTCCCAGCCTAATTAATTTTTATCTAACTGTAGCAATTAGGGTAGATCACTGAAGTGACTGAAGGGAAAGGGGAATAGAAGGAAACAGAAATTTTAGGCATAGTTGTTTGTAACACACAAACACCAAATATCCTAACTGGAAATTTGCTGTAGTTCAATGAGAAACTTCTGTATAAAAGCAGTCAAGGCTACTGAGTATGGAATTAAGGTATGTAAATACTGTAATAGCACAGTTTAGTAAGACAAAGTTTGAGGTTTTCATTAAGCTTTATTCTACTAAACTCACATTTTCTCTCAGTACAAATACTCAGCTCAATAAGAAGTGGATAGGTGCCACAGTTTGAAAGCTACAATGCTGAGGTATAAACTTAAGCAGAAGTTAACTACTTCTGATGTACTACAGGGCTTCTGTATATCCAAGTCTTCTGAAGAACAGCCATCAAGTTCTGAAATTGTTTTACCAAGGTGACATGGAAAACAATTTCAGCACAAATACAATAAAAATTATAAACCTGTAAAGCAACATCATAACACTAGGTTCAATTAACAAGTAAGAAGTATCTTTCAGCAGTATCTGTATATCACCCCTCGTTTACTAATCTTGTAACATATCTTCACATATTTCATAAGCTATTTAACGAAAAAGGTAATTACCTTTCCTTTCTTTAATTCCTGTCTCTGCAGGCAGTTGGTTTTCCTTCTTTTGAATTCTGAAGGTAATGACATTGAAGGATGGTTTTTTAATTTTAAAAGATTCTTCATCGCCTATCCAGAAAAAAGATTGAATAACATTAACACAAATATGGATGAGGAAAAAGTGGATGAGGGAAAAGCGGTGGATGTTGTCTACCTGGACTTCAGGAAAGCATTTGACACCGTTTCCCACAGCATTCTGCTGGAGAAGCTGGCAGCTCATGGCATAGACAGGAGGACTCTTGGCTG
>JAOXOE010000256.1:70573047-70585383 GCA_028565055.1 Phoeniculus purpureus | reverse complement strand
GCGCGTTTGGTTGTCAGTGAATGAGGAAAAAGAAAGACATGTCGAGCTGTTGATGGATCTACACAAGGAGAGACCTAGGTTTGGTGGCTCTTTGTTAACATGCAATTCTGTGGGTACTGGTCAGGGTAGTCAGAAACCCATTGCCTTTGCCTCTGCCTACAGCTTCTGCAAGGCCAAACTGGGACATTAAATGCAAACCACTTCATGCCTGTTTCTAGCTTTGCATTCCTGTATTCCTGCAAAGGCGGCACTGTGACAAGCTGAGTCCAAAAATGGCAGTGAGCTCTAACCATTGGGACAGTAGTACTGTCAGAGCCAGTGGAACCAAGCACAGTATTTATTGTCTTTGCTATTAATGATGATGAATTAGCATGGAGCGACCACAGTTTGGCTCACGGAGACCCATCTAAGTCTCCATCTGGATCTTAGTAAAAATGGCAATGAGTCTTTTCAATGGAGGAATTGGATGTGGTTGAGCCAGGAATCAATGTGAATGGATAGCCTGATAACACCCCTGTTACTGAGCTCCTTCTCAAGGCAGAAATGCATACGAAATGCAGCAACCTGATACCTTCCTGGGAGAAGGAACAGAGAGATTTTTGTCTCCAGTGCAATTTACCCAGATTCCTCCAAGGAACACTAAGTGGCCTTCATGAAAGCTTCAAAAGCAAATTGCTGTTTGCATAAAAGACATTCTAAGTTGAGTTGGTTGTTAAAAAGGGAACTTGAGCAAGAGGACAGAAAGGAAGAAATCTCTCGGAGAATTGTTCAAGAGCCTCTGGATTGTGGGAAATGAGATTCAACATCTGTGTCCCAGTTGGGCTGTCACTTAACAAGAACAGCAAGCACTCAGCTTTGAGGATGCCGCTAGACATCACAGATGGTGGATCCTGTCTAGAGAAAAGTGACAATGTGACCTGTATGCTAGAAGGGTGCATCTATAAAACACACAATGGCTGGTGCATCCTTTGTGTGTGCTAGTGCTTGACCACCTTTGCATCCAGGGCAGTGGGTGCATTTTTCAGTAAAATATAAATAATGGTGAGATCTATTTAAGTACCACATTCTGCCAGCAGATGTTGGAACAGCACTCACAGTCCAGGAAACTGCCGTGATAAAGGTTAAAGTATGGAGGAGGATAGGAGTGAGAAAGGGAAGAAGGGAAGAGGAAGCATAGCAGACCCTATTACCATTGGCTGCTAACGACCTGCTGAATATATCGGGTGTTGGTGCCCCCTCTCTTAATGTGTTAATGAGGAAGTACAGCATAATCACCAGGGAGGGTAAAAGGATCCCAGGAGATGCATCAGGAGTGCACAGAAGTGCCTGATCCTCCTGCTATGTTTGTGAGAGGGTGCCACAGGTTAAAATGTTTACTGGACTGACTCAGATACTAATGGGAGTCAGGGGATAAGTGGGAGAAGAGGGAAACAAAAAAGTCAGTGCAGCAAAGGGGAGCTGAACTTTCATAAGAGGGAAGTGAGGAAAGCTTGTTTATGAGCTGTTTTGCCAGGAAGTCCTGTGACTAACCTTATTTCACACACCAAATTTTATGGACCAGAATTGTATTTGTGGCATGCAGAACAAAATGCACAACAGAACCACAAAAAGATGGGGTCACTGTTCCTTTGTAAGGTTATAGCAAACTCACTGAAAACTCTTCTGCCATGAGAGCACCTCATCAAAGCTTTGCCTTTGCAGCTGAGACTGTCATGTGGGGGGCTAGGGAGCAGATTTTGTAACCCTGGGGAGGAAATGAACCCAACAGAGCTGTGCAGTCTTGCAAAAAGAACAGTTCTTTTTGCAATTTAAAGAAAGAATATTTGACACATTTTATAGTGTGCTGGTGTGATTGCCCCCGTGCAGCCCAGCAGAGCTTGAATTCTTCTCTTTTTATTGCCTCTTTCCTGCAACTGAACTCTTTGCTCTCAAACAAATGCAAGATTGTACCATTCCACAATTCCAATGGCAACTTATGGGTCATGTGGGAGATGTATAGGATTGCACAGGAGGCTCCTCTAGTCAAACTTTCCACTTTCTGGCCATACCACAGCGTGGACAGAAGACCAGAGAGAAACCAGAGAAATTGTCCAAACTAAACAGGATGGACACAACGTCCTAAGCCACCTTGAGAAGATTGTGCTCACGGCAGCACAAGTCAAGGCAGAAACTGACAGACTCAAAAAAATCAGGAGAGGAGAGAAGGCTCAAAGGCAGTTGTTCCAATCCAAAAAGATTATAATAATGCTTGACTTGGCTAAACATTAACTCACAGATAAAACAAACATGCCAGCCTCCTTGAAGGGTCTGCATAAACCAAAAGGCTAAAGGGTTTGGCCTAGGCCATATAAGTACCTGCCACAAAATCAAATGAACAAACATATGAAGTGATTTTTCAAAAGCAGACTAAGTAACAGGAAACCTGTTATGATGGCAGGAGGTACTAGTTTGACCCACCACCCAGTGAGCAGAATAGGGTGTATGTGACATCTCAGATGCCACTACTGTTTGCCCATGCTGCCTGCACACCTTGCACTCCAGTGATGTGGGGACAAGAAGCTGGCATGGGTGTTGCTGGGCAGGGTCCTCCCTGCCCCACATCCCATTAGTAGCGCTGTTCTTTCACTTCTGCTTACTGTGATGGGCAAAGAGGGTAGAATCCTCCTTTTCTGTAGTGGAGAGCTTTAAAGGAAGTGGGGACACGGCCAACAGCAGTGGCTCACCCCTGGAGTGATGCACACCATGGCACAGTCCCACAGGAACTGTGGGTTTGCACTCACCAGGATGCTTCAATCTCTCGTGCTTAGTCCTGGTGCTCCCTGCCCATACCCCTCCTGCTTCTTCTGCTCAAGCAGTGTCACCAGAAACTGTCATCATTTCCAGGCTAGACAAACATGGTGCTCATGCAGCCTTGTGTATACAGTTGCATTCACCTTCCAGATAATTATAGCTCTTGTAGATTGAAGCCTCTCCAAGCTTCCCCTTCTGGTGCCGCATGTTTTGGTGGGCAGGCCAGGCCCCAGCAGCATGTCCTGCTTCTCACTCACCTCCTGTGTCCCCACCACAGCTCTGCAAAGCCCTTACCATCAAGCACTGCCATGCTTGGAAAGGACTGTGCTGACCCTCACCTGTGGCTGCAGTTCTTCCCCTGGATTTCCCCAGGGCTCTGCATGGTGGCTTCTATAGACTATTTCTCCCAGTGCTTTGCTGTGCTCCAGGGGTGCTTCTATAGGTGTATCCTGTTCAACCCACTTTGATTAACTTGCTTCTGCTATCAGCTCTAGCACCTCACCGCCCTCCCTCCGTGGCATGCCCATGCTAGTACTCCTGTGGTATGCAAGGGCCTGAATTTTTGGAACAATTCGTGCCAGCTGGCTATCACTGCTGGTACTCCATTAAAGTGAAACATCAAAGCTCACAAGTGTTTGTTTGCATGGCCTCCAGCTCCTGCTTCCCATCCCCTCAATAAATATCCTGATGTATTCTACAGCACAGCTTCCTCAGCCTTTTAGGTTTGTCCTGGTTATCCCCCCAGTCTGGACTATTTTTTCAGGGAGAAACCTTTAAAGTGGGCCATGGCATACTAAGGCCCTGGTGTCCAGTGCAGGTGACCCTTTATCCCAGGATATGTTTTGAGACCTACCTCCATGGGTGACTGGTGCAGACCTGGATGCATCTCTCTCTGCCAGGTACATTGGTGATGCCCACCTGGCCCTTTGCTCATGTATGCTCCTTGGTCCATGCTGATGGGCAAGGTTGCAGCTTCCTTCCCAGCAGAGCTCCCTGTGGCTCCCTAGGCATTAAAGAAGCCAGCCCTTGCAATAAGCTGTCTGCAATCTGCTCCTGTTTCCTCACACTGAATAGGTAACAATGATGGCTTCATTTGCCCCAGCTGATGCTAGGGCAGGAGCTCAGAAATTCCTGCTTCTTTCCAAGGTTCTAATGTGTCTCCAATATGGAACAGGAAAACACAGCCTGGCAGCGTGTGGGAATCAGAGTCAGACCTTATTCTGGGAAAGATAAGTGGAGATGACCTGCCCCATGCAGGCCAGCCCCCAGGCAGGGGACAATTCCCATGAACATCTGCCCTTCTTGTTAGAAAACCTGCACTAAGGAACAGTGCCAAGTCCCTGCAAAAGTCCCATTCCCTGGAATGCCACTCTGCCTCCACTTTCTTCTGGTTTGGGGGATAAAGGACAGGGGATACCAAGCAGCGACTGATGTCTCTGGACAGCATTAGCAACCGGTGAAGCAAGACCTCTCCCTCAGTTATTTAGTAGATACTTACCACATACTCAGCACCTGCACCAGTATCGTCTTTGAAGCTAATTTGTTTAGGAAACAAATGAAAGGATTCAAGTCCCCCACAGTGTCTGAGCATAAGAAAGAAGCTCAGCAATCAGGTTCCCTCTGATGCCTGCAGTGGGTGGGTGTTTAGGGGTGGAGAAGAGAGTAGCAGATTAGCTGACTTTCCATTCATCTGCAAGTTGGGGCATTCAGCAGGACTTCTGGCTGCCGACATCAGAGAGCTCCCCTACAAATGGCAAAGCAAAGCCATGGTGTGAATGTCTCAGGAAATGCCAAAGAGATGGTCGTTAGTGGCTTATTAGTAACATGTTACCCTTCCCTGTCATGTCAGGTTTTTGAACAGGGCCTGGGCACTGTGCTCTGCCCTCTGCTCCTGGGGCACTTCCCAAGTGTACTTTACTACTTCAGGCTGTCCTGGCAGAGCAGTCCCAAGTCCTTTAATATGTATTTGTTCCACTGCGTCCATTCCTCTTGACCTGGCAGGAGCAGAAGTCAGGTTTGTGATGTGTGGACAGATGTTCCTCCAGGTTCAAGTGTCCACAATCCTGCAGGAAACCCATGGCACAGAGGTAACCTGCTGATCGCAGAGAGGTGTGTAGTGGCAGAGGTGGCTTCATCAGTGTCACACACTGCACAACCACAGCACCCACATTCTATTCGGACCCCTAAAGCACAGTGTAGCATGTTGTCAAATATTCATGGCCTGCATGGTCCAGCTTATTAGAAAACACAGATTCAGTTAAAGCAAAGAAAACATATTTTATTGAAGGATCAGAGACTGGCTGCTGACAGGGAGCAGGGGTTGAAGGTGGCCACAAGATCTGCTGCTGACACAGTAATTCTTGGGTAATGCAGCTATGGGCAACTCTCACCCAGTACAATTACTTAAAAACATATTGGATCATAGAATGGTTTCAGTCGGAAGGGACCTCAAAGATCATCTAGTTCCAACCTCTGTACAACTCTCACTAGACCAGGTTGCCCAGTTATAGTGTTCAGTTTATAAACAGTCCTTCAGAGATATCTTTTTGAAGCAGACACCTTGTTGTCCATGGTCAGCTGAGTTCTGCCTGGAAAGCCAAAAAGGAGTGTTTCTCTCACTGCAATCTGCTCCCACTACAGTTCCCACAGCTGGATATCTGTTCCCACTGCAGTTTCTCACAACAAGGAATAAAAGAAAAAGAATCATTCATGTGTCAACTTCACTTCTCAGAGCTTCAGGGCGATACCCTTTCCTCATCTCTCCTGTCTGTCCTGCCTAAAAAGCTTATACCCCTACATTCCAACACTCCAGTCTTCAGAGTCATCCTACCATGTCTGTGTGATGCCTGTGAGGTCACAGCCCTGCAGGCACATGCACATCTCTAATTCTTCCTGTTTATTGCCCCTGTTATGTGCATTGGCACAGAGGCATCTGAGTTTGGCTCCTGATTAAGTGCCTGGATTTCTCTTGTGTGTCTCATCTACAGAGATCCCAAGCATCCCCCGTTTACTTCCCATGCGCTAGTGCTAATGCGGCTGAGCTGGGCCTCTGGCCTTGACCCCAACAATGGTACATAACCCCCAAGCCCATCTCCAGTGAACCTAGCTCTATTCCCTTCCCCTCTTCAAGCCTCATTTAAAGTCCTCTCAATGAGCTACAATGCTTATTCTCCTTAGAGAGAGATGAATTCCATCAGGTTCTGGCAAGCCTGGTGCCCTATAAACCTCCCCAGGATCAAGGAACCCAAAATTCCTCCAATGGCACCAGTGTCTAATCAAAGTGTTACTGAGGTGTGTTCTGTTCTTCTCAGTATTTCTCCCTACCACAAAAGGGACTGTGGAGAACACCATCTGTGCTCCCGATCCCTCTACCAATTGCCCTAGTGCCCTGAGATCCTTTTTGATTGCTTTTGGACCAATCTCACCAACCTTGTCACTGCCAACCTGCAAAAGCAGTAGCAGGTAATAATCAGAGGGAGAGGGCTGTCCCAGACTAGGGAGCGTCCTCCTAACATTCTTAATCCTACCCCCAAGAAGAGAGTCTCCTGCCACAATCACTCTCCTCTTTTTCATAACAGCAGCAGTCCTACTATGTGGAGCCATCTGACTTTCTTTTGGCAACTCCCTGAGTGAACCTTCATCTATCTCCTCCATAGAGTGACGGTCAAGTTCCATTGACCCATACCTGTTGTGCAAGGGCATTCGGGAAGGTGAAGGAGGCCAGATGATGGTTTGCCTGCTGCCCTGAGCAGGAACATTCCCCACCAACACCTAGGTCCCCTCCTACCTAGTGGTAAGAGTGTAGGGGATGCTGTGCTTTTTGTGGACCTCCATGGGCCAACTTTGTCTCAGGGGTGGTAGGGTGTTGCTCCACCAATCCATCTTCCTCTCAATCCATTTCCCTCTCACACTCCCTGATGCTCCTCAACCTTTCTATCTCTTCTTTCAGCTCCACCACCATGCAAGCAGATCATTCACATTTTCATACCCCAAACAGGTGCTGTCACTGCCACCCTCTGGTACAAGCGAGAGGCTCTGACACTCCCTGCAGCAACCAGACCTACACAGCTGCATGTTCACATGGCACCACTGACACATTCCGCCTCACAACAGCCTGTGGCTGAGTCAAGATCACACTTAAGTCAGAAGGAGGGTGGTGACCACTAACTGAGTTCGCTTCTTGAGCCAAGAGGGGGACTGTGCCCTGTCAACACAAACTGCCATTCTGATATAACAAAATCACAGAACATCAGGGATTGGAAGGGGCCTCAAAAGATCATCTAGTTCAATCTCCCTGCCAGAGCAGAGTCACCTAGACCAAGTCACACAGGAACATATCCAGGTGGGTTTTAAGCATCTCCAGAGAAGGAGACTCCTCAACCCCCCTGGGCAGCCCATTCCAGTGCTCTGTCACCCTCACAGTGAAGATGTTCTTTCTCATATTGATGTGGAACCTCCTATATTCCAGCTTACACCCATTGCCCCTCGTCCTATCACTAGATGACATTGAGAAGAGCCTGGCTCCATCCTCCTGACACCCACCCTTCATATATTTATAGACATAAATGAGGTCATCCCTCAGTCTCCTCTTCTCCAAGAAGATGTTGGCCACATCTGCCAGCTTTGTGTCATCAGCAAACTTGCTGACAGTGCACTCTAATCCCTCATCCACATCATTAATGCGTAGATTGAATAGGACTGGTCCCAGTAATGACCCCTGGAGCACTCCAGTAGATACAGGCCTCCAACTAGACTCTGTCCCATTGACCACTACTCTCTGGCTTCTATCCTGGAACCACTTCATGATCCACCTCACTACCCAATCGTCTAGACCACACTGCCTCAGTTTGGCTGTGAGGATGCTGTGGGAGACCATGTCAAGTGCTTTACTGAAGTCAAGATAGACCACATCCACTGCTTTGCCATCATCTATTCACCTGGCTATGCCCTCATAAAAGGCTATCAGGTTGGTCAAGCATAACTTCCCTTTGACAAAGCCATGCTGACTTCCCTAATGACCCTCCCGTCCTTGATGTGCCTGGAGACAGCATCTAGGAAAAATTGTTCCATCACCTTTCCTGGGATGGAGGTGAGACTATGTGCCGTGCTCCCTAAGGACGGCTCTTATATCTGTGAGTGTTTAACCACCCTCACTCTTGATCCCATCCACAGTGAGTCATAGCCTCCCTGATAAGTGAACACTGTGGTATTTAAAGCCTGTTGAGATCTGCCACCCCATGCAGGTGCTGCCTCAACTGCCCATCTACTAGTGCCAGTCTGGGGGACAAGCAGTCAGTTGCCATGGGTCAGTTTCAAAAGCACCCTGAAAAGAGCTTTTTGGTTACTCTGTGGAATCACTTTACCCTGGTGCACTGACATGCACTGATGCTGCTCTCCTCAACAAGTGAAAGTGGATTTCAGAAGATGTATCTCTAGGCAGCTTTTGGCAGGTGCACACCACAGGGACTCCATCTGTCTACTCCTCTCTCATCCTCACACCTCAGAGCACAACTGCACCCCTCAAGCTCTCTTCTACCTTCCTGAACTCTCCTGCACGTTCATGAGCACACCTGCACCCAAGAGCATGCCTGTGCACCCAGGAGCTCTCTTGTATACCCATGAGTGCACCTGCACCCCCTGACCATGCTTGTGCTCTCTCAAACACCCACAAACTCTCCCACTGACCCAGAGCTCTCTGTACTACCTGCCCAACCCTCCGCGATGTTGCTAGTGCCCGGCCATGCCCGTGGTGGGTCTAGCTGTGCCCACGGGCTGCCAAGGCACGTGCGAGGGTGGCCGAGGGTGGCCTGGCCATGCCCGGGGCGGGGGGGCCGACTGACGAGCTGGGAGGGGACAGGGCACCAGGGCATCGTTCGCGGGACGCTCCCGCCCTCCAGCGTCCGCTCCCGCCAGCGCTGTGCCCGCATCCTCCCCGCGCTCCCCCGCCTGCCGAGCCGGTCCTGGCTGGGCCACCAAACAGCTTTGTAAACGTCGCTTTCACAAAGCAAAACTAAACTCCAAGAACCCCTTCCCAAAACTCAGAAAACTCAAACAAACCCACCAAGAATTCCCACCCCCCAAAAAAATCCATCCAACCAACCAACTCACCAAACTGCAACCCCCAATCCAACAAACACAGCCCTAGAAGCATCCCAAACATGTGCATGATAAGGACAAACTCACTCCCCGTGACAATGGTACCTCCCCACCCAGGTCTGTCCTGCTCCCTGCTCATTAACCACCTTTGCACTCAAATTTTACACTTCCCCTTCTTGTGTAAACCTGACTTTTTGGTGGTGCAACATAGCTCCATTTGCCTCTTCTCTGGAAGACGTTTTCAACCTTCTCTTCACTTTCATCTGACTCTGTTAGAAGCCTGAGATGGTTTCTACATGGATCTGCTCCTACTAGCTTGTGAAGGCAGGAGGAAGACGAATGCATCCCAGGCAAGGAGTGACAGCACATCTACCTGTCAAGGGGCTGGCACACTGTAAACCTTTGGGAATCAGAGCATTTGTTTCAATGCTCACAGCCTTATTCTTTGGCTTGGGAAGGAAGACACCTTTTCTCATGACCATCTTCTGAGCCACAAAAATAAAATATAAAAGGAGCTCAATCTCTCCTGAGGAGTTAATTATCCTCCAACAGTAGTAACTACATACAGACATGCCCAGGTAGCAGCTGGCACTAATTTTGCTTTGGAGTATCTGTAAACAAGGTGCAAGGAACACCGCAATCTGCAGTATCTCCTATTTTTCCCAGAGCTCCACTTTCAGGAAACACATGGCTACAGCTTCCCTCAGAAAGCGAAGCTTTTACCTTTGTTATTAAGAGAGAGAAAGACACAGAATTACCTGAATGCACCAAAAGGGTGAAGGAGCTATCAGGGGGGTGTGGTAGAATGAGTACATGTCCCATCTTTATCTGTATTGCATCAGTGCTGATCAGCCGAAGCTTTCAATTTTATCTGGATTTAGATTTAAAAATAGAGGGCTTTTTCTTTCTTTTTTTTCTTCTGCAAAGTGAGAAGTTCCACTTTTGCTACTCAGCATTCAAACCAGAGCAAAACTTACACACAAGTTACTGGTTTAGTTCACACACAACACCAAGTTTCCATAATCGTTTCTCTATCCTTGTTCAGAGGCATCTCACATTTAAGCAGTGTAATAAAAGCATTAATCGTGTACCAGTTCCTGTAGAGGCCGCACGAAACTCATTTATAAGAGCAGCAGAGGCCTTGGTAGGAGGTTCTGCTAGCAAGGAAGGCAAACAGCTTGGTGAAGTTCCACTCTGCACTAGCAAAAAAAACTCTTGGCTGCTTCCTCTTCCCAGTTACTTAAAAAAGAGTAAAATTAAAACTTGTGCCTCCCGATCCCAGGCAGGGTGTTACGTTTCCTCAAGAGGAAGCAACACTCTCCAACAGCTGAATCAGCTCCTGGTTGTGTAAACTACACCTCCATTAGCGAGGCAGAGCCATCCACTCTAATGACAGTGTTACCAACATCCACAAATCTGCATGGACCTTGTACTACATTTGCAGCTCTGAAAGACCTTGTGTAAATAAAATTGTACAAAAGACACATTAAGAAGTTCCTCACTTGCAGATAAAATAGAAGGTTGCAAGTATGAGTAAGACCATTGAAAGACCAGTACAACAAAGCTGGGCCTTAGCAAGTTAAAAACTTCTTACTACTTATTGCACATATTATTTGAGCACAGCAGAGCTCTGAAACCTGTCTGCTGTTTTAGAGTACACATCCCATTTTTGTTCTGCTCGAAGAGCTCATCAATAGAGAAAAAAAATTGCACTTTCAAATTATTTTAAAACATTTTTTAAATTACCATTGATGAATGTGCAAACATACTTGGCCTGTAAGGAGAGGCTATTTGGGAGTTAATATCAAACCACCTTTGAGAGCACTCTGAGCTGGGGAATGCTGCATGCTGGAGAGGGCTGACCTGCATGCTGGCAGGGCTCTGCCTCCCCACATTCCCACCAGGCGCTTGAACCATATTTGGTAGAGTAACGAGGACAGAAGACCAGAAGGAAAAGCCTGGCTTGGCAGCAGATGAACATAAGGCCTGTTTTGTATACGCTGTAACGTGTGACCACTATCTCGGTGACCGTTGATGCCCTTCCTTCACTCTCCGCCTTTCACCCCACCAGGGCCAAGGCTCTGAATCACAGCTTCCAGCATGAATGAGAGTGTGAAAGCAACAGCTAAAACAGGTTCTGATTAACAGGGAACAAAACAGACTAGAAAAGAGCCTTTGGATACCCTACAAGCTACAGGAAAATGAAACGCCTGGGAAATATCCCAATAAGGGAAGATCAGAATAAGCTGCTACACTGAAGGTTGGTGCGGTCAATATTTCTTCTGTTTCAATCTCTACAAATGGATTGTCTATAACCACAACAAATTAGCAAGCAAATAATCATACATCCAGATGAACAGGCTGGAGAACATTCAGATAAAGTAGATGTCTTCAGGTGGGCAGGGCATACCAGGTATCTTTAGAAACTGGAAGGAAAACCATCATGTTGGTCTTCAGAAAAAAAAGATCCAATAAATTATTGGTCCATTTGTCTGACTTTTATCCCTAGAGTAATTCCAGAACAAAGAGAACAATTTTTAAAAAATCCCTTCTTCATGTTGTTTACCAGCCCTCAAGAACAGTTTGTGCCCAGCCAGTCTAGTTTCCCGTTTTGACAGGCCCAACGTGAGGCAACATCCTTCTAATCAGCTTGAGGAAATAGAACAGCTAATCACTTAGTGGAAAAAACCCTCTTAAAGAGCACTCAGCTGCAGAGAAGGAAAATATTTTGCAAGAATCTGTGTAGGTTAGCAGTTTTATTGAGTGTTTTAAACAGTTTGATCAGGTGAAATGAAACACTTCATGGATTAGATCAAAGGGCAAATTATTTGAGAGATGTTCAGGGACAAAATTAAAGTATAAAAAAAGTAACTTGCAGAATCACAGAACGGTAGGTTTTGGAAGGGACCTCTGAAAATCATCTAGTCCAGCCCTCTGCCTAGACCAGGATCACCTAGAGAAGATCACACAGGAACACATCCAGGTGGCTTCTGAATGTCTCCAGAGATGGAGATTCTACAGCCTCTCTGGGCAGCCTGTTTTAATGCTCTGTTACTCTCACTGGGAAAAAGTTTTCCACTTGGAAAATTACTGCTGTTTCCCAGGTGGCACAGAAACACTAGTGAAAGACAGGGCAGTAGCACTCCTGAAAAGCTCAGAAATTACAGAAAACCACAAATTGAGGAGCCACCTACAAAACATTCAGTTGCCACAGAAAGGAGTAGTTCTGCATGAACTTGGGGAAAGAGGACTGAGGCACAAATAGAGTGATTGGTCTTGTCATTTAGTTATCACAGAATTATTTAGGCTGGAAAAGACTTCTAACACCGTCAAGCCTAGCCCATGACCTAATATCACTACATCAGCTAGACCACATGAGAGTGGTGAGAGCCTGGAATGGGTTGCCCAGGGAGGTGGTTGAGGCCCCGTCCCTGGAGGTGTTTAAGGCCA
>JAOXOE010000256.1:70536148-70564652 GCA_028565055.1 Phoeniculus purpureus | reverse complement strand
CCTGTGTGACTTAGTCTAGGTGATCCTGCTGTTGCAGGCGGGTTGGACTAGATGATCTTTTGAGGTCCCTTCCAATCTGTTATGATTCTATGATTCTACAGAATAAACATATTTAAATTATCAGCCCCTTCCAAAAGAATGAGATGTCAGGATTTCACGTTGTTGCTGAGCCTCTGATCATACAAGCCCAGTAATACACTGCCAGTGCCTTGTGAACTCTTGCTGGAGGGCTGTCTCTTACTGTCCAAAATCGGCATAAAAGGCCAAACCCAAAAAGACAGCAAGCCTGGATGCATCCCACAAGCTTTCACACAACTGAGACATCACAAAACCCATTTTTTAGCTCAGAAAAATCACATGTTGTCTCTTACTACAGCCTTTGTTCTTCAAAACTACCATTGGCTCTCCTTCCTTCCAAATTAGTAGAGCCACTATGCCAGACCATCTGGCACATCAAAAATTGTCTTCAGATCTCATTATCCAGCCCACTGACCCCACTGACTAATGAGATTAGCCCATCACCTCCTAATTGCAGCATTTACAGTTCGGCTGTTTTACAGCGCCCAAGAAAACAAATCCCCAGGTTGTTTCAGAGTAAATGAATGTCACGCTGCCCTTAGATCCAGCACGGCATTCCTAAGAATAGGAGAAGGCACATACATCAGAACCATCAATGAGTGTCCTTAGGCTGGAAAGTGGAAATTAGAAAATACAAACACAACCACAGTAATCTCAAACCACCAAGGCTGCGGCTTCTAGCTCTAGCAGCACAAGGAGCATTACCTAGCACTGTAGGGGGGCCAGTGCAGGGCCAGCAGCCTGCTACGTGCACGTTGCCTGTAAGGGCACTAACAGAGGGTAATACTCCAGTTCACTACCTCGTCACCCAGAAAGCTTCCTCAAAGAACAGAAAGGAGTTACAGAATCGCTCTGTATCCGTCGCATATCAGCAAAGCACCAAAAACCAACCAAGGCACAGGAGACGGGCTAGAAGCCAGGCTGTCGGCTTTACAGCTCTTCACTTCAGTAGTTTCGGGCAGGATCCACGTAGTCTGAGCTAGCTGTCTGGACCTTCTTTGGGTCAATGGAGAGGAACCAGCAATTATGGGATACCAGTAATCTCTAGATGTAGAAGTAATACAAGTCAGATGATGAAGTCCAAAGGAGCAGCTTAGGCGAGATGAAGGTGTCTTTGGAACAAGTAATGGAATCTCACAGCTGATGGCACAGCCTGTGCCTCAGCTTCTCCACCTACAAGACAGTGCTATCGGTATTCATTCACGACAGCAAAATGCTTCTACAGCCATGAACGATCAGTGCTGTGTCATTGCCAATTTTTCTTGACAGATTTATTGAGTGTGCTGCGTGTTAGTTGGAGACTCGCTGCAAAGTCAGAACTTCAGAAAGGAAATACTACAACTTTGAAGCAAAGCTAGAAAATTTAGAGTTAAGAAACACACAAAAAGTCTGGCCTATCTCATCCTGGAGGAACAACAACCCTCCAAGGTGTCTAACCAGTGGCCTAACTTTACTACTCGGGTTAAGCTTCCAGAGTTCTAAAAGCATGATTAAAAACACCAATAATATTTTGGCACTAAAGCACCAGCACGAACAAGCCATCAGACTGAGAATAAAACAGCCTTCAAAACAGCAAACAAAGTACACCAAGCTTTGCCCATGCCTGGGCATGAGGATGCCTGGGTCCTTCTTTCACAGGGCCAGAGAAGATTAACATGGGAAACACCTGGGAGAGTAAATTTCCACCTCTGTCCACAGATTTCCTGCATGCTCAATCTTTGCTTGAACAGAACATCAGATAGGTGTTTCCTTAGCTCTACCCACCACGTTTCTGTGATAGGTGCACATTCCACATGCCTAATGTCTAAGAAAACTTACCTCTGCTGCACATCCCGCAGAGGATCACACTGCACTGGAGCACAGGTGAGCTCTGTTATCATTTGGGCCAGACCCCATTCACACGACAATTTCTCTAAAATGCAAATCAGGTTCATTCTCACCAGTGGAAAAGACCCTAAACAACAAGGTATTGCCCCTGATTGCCACTCACTCCTTCTAGACCAGTAAAGGGTGTCGACCTCACTCTTGCCCCACCACCAAGACAGAGTGAGGCCAAGTGTTTAGGAAAAAGCCTGATCTTTCTCCACATCCACCAGTACTGCCATTAAGGGAATGACACACACCTTGGGTGATCTCCTTCAGCAAACAGGGCCTTTTTTGCCCATTTGCTAGCACAGAAACAATGCTTTGAACATCTAGCCAGCCTCCCTCCCCATCCAGCACTTTGTAGTTTGGGCTGCTCTGGCTAGCAGACACAGAAAGGCAGCTCTCTACTAATCCCCCAGCACTAACAAGGCTGAGAGAGGCTTTAAAAGACAACTCTGCTCCAAGAGGCATGGACACCACCTCACTTAGGCTGCTAACAGCATCCTGAAGCCCTCACTAACCTCACTGAAAAACAATAGGTTTCAACAGCAGAAGACCTTTGTACAAAGGGACAGGCTTAAAGGAAATTCTGAACCACAGAACAGTTTGGCTGGCAGGGGTGTCTAAAGATCACCTAGTCCAACTTCCTCCAACGTCTTTCACTAGGTCAGTTTACTGTCAGCTGTATCAACATGACCTTGAACACTTCCAGGGAAGGACCATCCACAGCTTCTCCAGAGAATCTGTCATCATAAAAAATGTATTCCTTATGTCTAGCCTAAACCTATCGGTTTAAAACTGTTGTTCATTGTCCTGTCACGGTTTGCCTCAGTAAAACGTCTCCCTCTGTCTTTATTATAAGTCCCCTTTCAGTCCTGAAAAGCTGACCCACCTCGATGTCGAGGTGGGTCAGGCTGATTTGGTCCTTTGTAGAGTACCACGTGAAGTTTGAACCAAGACCACTCTGACACTGCAGTGGGAAGCAGAAGGTGCGTGGCTGACGACAGCCCCTGTGGTGAGAAACATCAGAAGTGTTTCATTCTCCACCACTTTCACAAGAAAGGCACAGGGACACTAAAGAAAGCAACACCAGAGCTCACTGCTGTTGTTAGGCCAAGCCGGCACAGAAAATGCTGCCACCAGCCACTGCTGCACTGCTGTCTTATTCCACGTCTGCTGCGCACAGGGTCGTCTTGCTGAAGCAGTGTCTCATCAAACACTGGCAAACTTCACAGACATGAGCAAACCCTCCGTGTGCCTCGTTTGAGCCTGCTTCAGTATTTCGGGCTGCAGAAGTGCAAATAAAGACATCCTCTCCAGGAGCAACTTCATCTAGTCACAGACAGGATCAAATGAAAACATTCACTGGAAGCAGTAGACAGATGGGACTACTCATCTACCCATTTGATCAGAGTTATCTACCTACTTCAGGGCACCTTCCTGTACTAGAAACTCTTCCGAAAGGCAGCGCTGTTAATGAGACAGAACACTTGCCCTTCCAGAACACACACCCTTCGGTTCCCCCGCTCCAAACCTGTCTAGAAGTCACTACAATCTGGATAACTTCGGGATCTGGGCTCGAAAAAGAAAACCCAGCAACGAATCAAGCTAAAGTCAAAGACACACAGAGACACTCAGCAAAGGGACGGGCAGGGAAGCAGAGTCTGAGCACCACAGACCTCAGGCTCTTGTGAATGCCAGGGCTGTGTCAGCAGGTCTGCACAGGAGGTCTGTGACACTTTAATCACAGGTTCTCCTCACGCTTGAGCAGTGCTTGAGGCTACCCCTTCAGACGTTAGGAGACCCAAGAGCTGTGGCTCCAACTGGCCTGGCTCTATTCCATGTCACCAAGTGCAAACGCTTTCCCCTGTGCCCCATTGCCCCCTGTGCACATAAAGGATGGGAGCCTTTGACAAAAACAGAGGGAAATTCAGGGTGGGCATTAATTACTGGTTTTGACAGCACCAAAATGACACATGAGAAGGGTTTCTCTGTTGCTATTAATTTTTTCCCCAAATTGCAGCCTAGAGGGGGAAAAGAGAAGACAATGTCCTGCCCGGCAGAGCGACAGAGGCTGGCACTGCCACAGCACTGTAGATGTTGTGTTTTTTGGGGAGTGTTGTTTTTATTTCAGGAGAGGAAAAAAGGAAATGAGTAGTTCCAGAAGGAAAAGGTCTGAATGCTTTCTCAGGCTGTGCTGTGAAGAACAGGCATGGCTATTGTCAGAGGGTGTTTCATTGTTCTGGTCTTTCTGAGAATCTAGAAATTCAACAAGAGCAGAAAACAGATCTATTTCCTTGCTGCCTATCGGCAGCCTGGCTATAGTTCAGCAGGGCTGGGTAGCCCTTGTTCTGGCTAATGACATTTATTTTAAAATAAAAACATCTTACAGCTGTCAGGAGTGGGCACAAGGAGAAGAAAACTTTCCCTCACGTGAGTAGCTCCACTGCTTTAAATTGAGTTAGTCAGGACTCCTTGCCTCCAGACTAATCAATAACAACAAATACAACAGTAACTGGCCACACTTGCATTGGTGCCACCTTCAAACACTATTCCTGTTCTGCCCTCCCAGCCAGATGGCTTCAAGCACAAGCTTTCATCTAGGAGTCAAGCTCCAGGCAGTGCCTACAAGATCAGAGAAGCAGAACATGGGAGAGAGGCAAAGCCATACAGATTTCCTTAATGGCCAGAAAATGGCTCTTAACCCAGGAAGCTGTGGGATTCTTGGCATCCTTAGCATGTCTCCATCTCATGAGAGCAGGTGGAATCAGCCAGGGCTGTATCTCCCAGAGCTGAGGGACCTCAGAAAGCAGAAAAACTGAAAATAATATTACTAAGTAGACAATCCAGAGTAGATCCAAATAGCATGATGTGAGAAACAGAAGACATACAACATCAGCACTGAGACAGGGCCAACAAAAACATGCACAGGAGCATCTCCAGAAGCTACATCCCTACAGCTCAGCACTGTTCCTGAACCACATCATCTCCACAAGAGCCTGCTGCAGGCACAGTCGTGCCACTCTCTTGCTGGCATTGGTGTGTACAGAGCCAGCTCAAGCCCCTCAGTCTCAACTGCTTCATAAAGCAGCTTGGACATTCCATCAACTATCACTAAGAAGGACAGAGACAATACAGGTCACAGCTGGAAAGGTTTGTCTTTCTTTTCCCAAAATAAAAGCTTCCTGTGTCCAGATACTGGAGAGGTTGCTGAACATCCAGATTTTCTGATGTGCAGAAGAGAGTCATGCAGAGGGGTCAAACCAGTGACGAGTGGCCTTTAACTTCTAATACCCTGCAGTAGGCATCTTAATCAGTCTTGTACTCCTTGACTTCAGTCAAGGGAAACATCTAAAAGACATTTTATCATTCTTATTGTGGTGTCATGCTGGCCAATCAGCTTCCCTTCCACCCCCCACCAGGCTTTTCTTGAGCAGAAATTATCACCACGAGCTCCACCACACAGATGTACCGGCGATGGGAAAATGCAGAGGAGGCTGGAGTGAACAAAAGGCACTTCAGACCTGCTGGGGTCAGAATGCGTATCTGCACGGTAGGTTGGGCTCTTCACTAAACCAGCTCTGTTTCTAATGAGATTGGTTCCCATTATAGCAAAGGTTGGTCCATGCCTTAACCTGCCAAAGGGACCGTCGTCAACATAATCTTATCAGTTTGAACTTGAACCCTGCCCTCCAATTATATGGACAATGTTTAAGACAAAGGAGATAAAGTGATTTTCGTTTATCCATCGAGAAAAACGGACTGCCTAACACCAAGCACTCAGCTTCCTGCAGCTGCTCATAGACCTTTACACAAACATACTAACTCTGAAACAAATCCAAGCCAAATGGCACCAACCATTTACAGTGCAACTTATCGGCATAGCAATACTACCCCAGTAATATTACTCTGCTCCTGCGGTTTAGCCAAGGTGAAAGCCTAGGGCTATGTCATGGGTTTAAACCATTACAGGCTGTCAGCTAAGGAAAGAAAAAGTGTAGGAAGAATCAAAACACTTTTTCATTCGCTTCCCTATTCAACCCATCACCCTTTCCCAGCTGCTAGAGAGGAGATACTATCATCTTCTGGGAGTTCTGCATCCCACACCACGAAGCTGAAACAAAGAACATTTTGGCAAGGAACAGACAGGCTTCATCTATTCTTGTTTTCTATACAATTCATTCCATCAGAGTTGTGTAGCTGAACAAAAAGCAGTGCTACCCTTTATTGTGAAGCTAACAATAAACTAACATGTGAACACAGCGTGGGTCCCAGCTGTGGGTGCTTCATCCTCAGCTGTGGAGCCACTGCCCTGCTCAACTCACTTTTACAAGGCTTTAACCTTTTTGAGCTGGAATTCAGCTTTAGCACATAAACCAGGAAGCAAACAGTGTCAAGACAAGAGAATTGGCCTCTGTACAAAAGACACATGAAGAGATGAGCGTGCTTTGGAAACAGCCGAATCAACAGCCTTGGTTTCCAAGGGGTTGCCCACACAATAAAAATCTAGAGAGCAACTAAATTGGACAAATCCCAGGGGCTCTATTTTTAGTGATATCTCTCACACCAGAGTATCCTTAGATCTGCCTCTGAATAGACACGTGTACCTTTGTTTTATTCTCCTACAAAGGGATGGAAACAAACAAAAATGTCGTGGGGGAATGTCTTCAAAACTAATTTTTAAAGATCTCTTGGAATAAGTTCCACGGATTGAGACTAAATTTGTAACCCAATTTTCATAGAATCACAGAATGGTTTAGGTTGGAAGGGGCTTCGCAGTTCATCTAGTTCTAACTCCCTTGCCATGGGCAGAGACACCTCTCACTAGACCAGGTTGCCCAGAGCCTCATCCAACCTGGTCTTGAAGACTTACAGGGAGGGGTCATCCACAACTTCTCTGGGCAATCAGTTCCCATTCCTCACCACCCTCATAGTGAGGAATTTCTTTCTAAGATCTAATCTAAATCTCCCGTCTTTTAGCTTGAACCCATCCCCCTTGTCCTAGCACTAGAGTGCCCCATAGAAGGTCCCTCATTAGCTTTCCTGTTACTCCCTTCAAGTACTGGAAGCTGCTGTAAGGTCCCCTGGAGCTTTCTCTTCTGCAGGCTGAACAGCCCCAATTCCCTCAGCCTGTCCTCATAAGAGAGGTGATCCAGCCCTCTGATCATCCTTGTGGCCCTCCTCTGTACTCATTCCAACAGATCTATATCTCTCTTATATTGAGGACTCCAGAACTGGATGCAGTACTCCAGGTGACGTCTCACAAGAGCAGGGTAGAGGAGTAGAATCTGCTGGTGACACTACTTCTTACAGAGCCCAGGATACAGTTGGCTTTCTGGGTTGCACTCACGCATAGCCAGCTTCTCATCTACCAGCACATCCAAGTCCTTCTCTTCGGGGTCGCATTCAATAAGCCGTAAGCACTCTAACCTGATCCCAAATAAAATAACCCTCAAAGCATGACAGCTCTAAGAAAAAACCCTCTGCAAAACTGGACCCTTCTTACAACTGTACTTTATGGGCTCACATCTTATCTGCCACCTCCAGCTCATCTTACATGAAACATGCAGGTGTAGTCCTGCCTTTTCCTTAGCTTACCGGGTCTGTCTGTGATGGAGTTAACTTTCTTCTTAGCAGCTCGTATAGTGCTGTCTTTGTGGACATTTTCCTGTTTCAGCTATCTCTGAACAGCATTTGCACAGCATCAACACTTCTTTGTTTCTTTCTCTGGGGCCTCAAGGAACAGTCTGGGGAAGAGATCAGCAGGAGACACAGCCAGGCAGATGATCCCAACTAACCAAAGAGCTATTCTGTGCCATATAATGTAACATCCAGCAGCCAAACCGAGCGGAGCAGTGTTTAGGTAAAGTCAGGCATCCTGCACTGGGCATCAGCCTGGCTGTGGGAGATGCTGAGTGACTGCCTTTGCATCACAGATTTGTTTTCTTTCTTTCTTCTTCCACTTCTCCTTCACTTATGACCCTACTCTTGTCTTGACCCATGAGGTTTTTCCTTTTACTCTCGCTTTCCCCTTCCTCATTTTCCAGAGGGGGTGGGAAGTGGTGGCAAGCAAGCAGCTGTGTGGTGCTCAGATGCCTGTGAGGGTTAACCCACAACACTTCATTATGTGCACTTGACTTAGCAACTGTAATGGTCGTTTTAGCTCGTGCAGCCCATTTGCATATATGCAGTACAGTATCAGAGAAAGAATTGTGCATCGAGTACCACATGTTCCTTCCTGCCTAACACAGCTTGAGAAAATGGGTGGAAAAAACTCAGAGACAGCAGTAGACACTGCACAATCTCTGAAATATTAGAGTTCCTGATGCTAATCTCTCTGCCACAGGTCCTTATCTGTGCCATGAAGGTAACACCCCAGACGCTGCTTCCCAAAGGGTGAGTACATCCCTATTTGCAGGGCAGTCACAACAAGCAGAACAGGGTTTAAATAGCAAACAGTTATTTAAGACCCTAGGGCCACAATGAACCAGAAGGATAAAGACAACAACCGTGAGGCAGCTGTCCTGTGCACTGGACAATACAGGAGTCCCAAGGAGTTGAATAAAAAGTAGTATGTTCTCACTAAAGAGCAGATCATAAGGTAAAACCCCAGAAAGCTGGATTAAAGTAGTTAAAATTACCTTCATTTTAATATTTATTAACTTCCAAATGTTTGATACAGAACCTTCATGCTGTTCTTTGAATCCTCCACTCATGTAAGATTTCCCAAAGACTGAGGCTTAACACCGAGCCTAACCCAGCAATAGCAGCTCAAGTTAACCACCTATCTAATCTAATTGCACTAAGCATCCATACCCTTGGTCCAACACAACTTTAAGGCAAAATGTGTCAGCCAAAAGTCTCTGCAATTGACAGCAAACATGGGAAATGAATTCCAGGAATAGCACCTGCCATAGTGCAATGTTAACACGGAGCAAACAGGAATGAACTACAGCTCAGACTACAGGTCCTAGGCTGCATCAACCCAGTCAACAGTGTGATGCAAAAAACCAACGAGGAAAAATTAGCAGAAAATCCCCACCCTGCTGTGTTTATGTTTATATTTACTTGTTGGAGTAAAACCCCATTTTAAACCCTTGAGGCTAATACATCACAATTCAATAATATCAGAGCAGCAAAACCACAGGCATCTGAGAGATTAAAACAAGATAACATGAGGGTTTCAGAGTAGGTGGTCTCAATGGTCTCCTCTTGACAAGAAGCACCACCAGGCACCTAGTCTGTCAAAGATTTAGCATAACTTACCTGAACACAGCCCTCTCTCACACCTTTATCATTCTGGTGCTTTATGGGCTGCTGGAGAGAAAAGTGTCTCTGCTGGCAACTAGTGTGTTAATAACAAGTCAAAAGATGGTGAACAAAAGTACACAGTGAAGTTCTTTATTGTAAGTGGCTGATAAAATTCATTATTTCAGTCTTTAAGCCTTCTTTCCTTAGAATAACATTATAACGGCATTATTTCTTCCTCTTATTACAGATGGAGGAATCTCTGCCAGCAGGTGGATGCATCCTCCCACAACAATTAAAGTACTTGGACATCTACTGCAAAGTCTTCATCAGTATGCTTCATTCATCTGTTAACTCAAATACACTTTTGAAACCCAGCCACTCAGAGAATTTGCCCAAACTGCAGGTCCCACACATCTGCAGCCTTATGTGAGGATCCACATGGATCCAAGAGTGATTATTGCATTAGCAAGCCTTAACGTCCAAAGGAGCCCCATCAACACTGATACCACAGCATCCTACCACCATGGTTCAGGAGCGCATGGCATGTTGGAAGACACTCAGACAAGACTTATTTTACCGTGCAACTCAGAACTGCCAAATCACCACTGTCCCTCTGACATGAGAAGACACGCACTGGGTTCCTGACAGCCAAGCATTAAGCATCTCAAAAAAACCAGACATACATGCTTTAATTACTACGAATGAGCTCATATCCTCAGTTAGCTGAGCCAGGCATACTTGGATCAGCCCAAACCCAGGCTGAGAGATACAACTCATGATCTTTCCTCAGGCAAAAGGAGCAGCTAGGTAAATCAATAAGTAAATATAATAATAATAATACATAACCCAGGCAGTTCTCTGGAACATGTTCACAATTATTATTTCTATCTCAGGTTTAATCATCAATAACATGATCTGGGATTAGCTTCGGTGCATCCTGCTAAGCTCTTGGCACCCTGCAAAGCTCTTGTGTGTCTCACAGCTGAGAAGAATTTGGCCCGTTCCTATTTCTTGGGGAGAAGAAAATCCCAGATGACAGCAGCACCAGACCAGTGAGACACCAGGCTGGTGAGGACACGAGGTATCTTGTAGTATTGACCACAGCTCCTCTGAACTACTTTGAGCAGCATATTGGCTCTATCTCTGCAGGGAGCCACGTATCTTTGAAGGGACAGACACAGACTGAGTCTGTGAAGGGCTTGGGCATCTGACTAATAAAGAACGACAAGAGCACCCAAGAACCCACAGGGAGTCGCTTCAAATGGTCCCACACGGGAGCTGGGCTTGCTGCATCGGAATAGAAAGCTCAGTCTATACGTGCACAAACACGTCGAGCCGAAGCAGCCAGCCTGAGGTAAGATGTAAACAGTCCCTTGGCACTCCCCTAAGCACAGCACAGCCCCATTTTCTGTTGTGAACACTGAGCACTTGGGGAGATGGGGCCATGTTTAAATCAGCATCAACAAGAGGATCAGTGAAAGCGCCAAGAGTAAATGCATAGTTTTTCTCCCCCGGCAGAGATGAAAGGGATGAAGCAAGTTCTGTCTGTCCCTCCAGCTCAGATTACAGTTTTAGTTTCCAGGTACCTTGGCTGAGGAAGAATAGATGAAAATCCTCACTTTTGCATTTTTTGTAAGTGATGGCACTATTTGAATTATACAAATGCTGCTTTCACAGAGTCTTAAATCTGGGAACAGATTTGACCTGAGGACACAAACAGCTGCTTTCTGCAGCATTTGTGCCCACAACAACACAGACATAAGAAGAACCCTGCAGGGACTTTTTCCTCAGACTGTGCATCTAGTGAGTGTTGATAACCTGGGGTGCTCTGAAGTGATCAGAATCACCACACTTTGGTATTTTTAATAAAGCTACCTGAAAAAAGTGTTGCTGGCACTAACAAAGGTTTGCATCAGTGGGTCAGTTTGGGGCTGCTGCAATGAACATACACTATATCAACCTTGCCAATGGTTGTAACAGGCATAGGGATCCTTGGGGTTGCTTGGCTCTTGCTGACAGCTCTGGTGGCCCAAATGTGGATTTCCAAATGACACACACATACAGCTCTTCAGCTTGAAGTCGTTGTCTACAGGAGGGTTCACATGGACCCTTTGTGAGATACCCTGGCACTCAGAGCAGCCCCATGCATCCCTCTCTCCTCTACAGTGCCTCCTCTCCCTGGCTTCACACACACAGACCTGCAGCTGCTTTTTCACAGTGGTAACAGCATTGCTTCTGGTCACAGCCCAGAGCCACAAACACAACTGGAAACACGTTTTCCTTCCTGAAGCTCAGTTTGGTCTCCTCAGCTGTCAGTAAAAGTAAACTGTGAGTATTTTAAGAGTCTACAAGTGCTGAGCCCTCCCTCACAGCATCACCATCACAACCATTGGGAAACCCCTGGTGTTTCCCCAAGCAGGCTCAAGACAGGGGTGCACAGAGGTGTCTCTTTGCTTACCAGGGTATATTGATGCCAACAAAGCTGCATTCTGCTGACAAATCCAAACAATACTTTAAGGAATCAAACTGGCCCGTTTCTGTGTTCCTCCTCTCCCAACAGCAGCAGAATGGGCACTTAATACCCCACTCCCTGTATTGATTTTCTCCTCCAATACCTTTCAGTGCTCTCTAGACTTTCCCACTGACACACAGACATGGATGACACCAAACTGAATGCTGCTTCCCTTTGTGAGAAATGCTCAGCAATGCCTGCTGGTCCCAGTCCCATTCCCAAGGGCTCACTACACAGACACATCTCCACAACATTATGAGAACAGGTCAGCAGTGCAGTGGGTTTTAATAGCTTTTGGTGATGTTTTGGATTTTGCCACCTCTGCAAAGGTGCCCCTTGTCTTATCACCAGAAGACATTGAGCAGAGCCTGGCTCTGTCCTCCCAACACCCACCCCTCACATATTTATAGACAGTGATGAGGTCACCCTCTCAGCCTCCTCTTCTCCAAGCTAAAGAGACCCAGCTCCCTCAGCCTTTCCTCATAAGGGAGGTGTTCTACTTCTTTCATCATCTTCATCACTCAGAGCCCTTCACTAAGATAGAGTTTAGAGATGGCCTGGGTTTGCCCCAGTCTTTAAATGAAGTCTCAACATGTGTGTTTGCCCCTGGGGTCAAAAGCACAAACCTCATTACCTAGTCACACCACCACACTGGAAAAGAAATTGTATCTGCCTTCCCCTTGAAAATCCCTCTTTGACAGCCTGCAGCTTTCAACACATGGAAATCCTGGCCACCCCTTGACACCACTGATTCATTCAGGGCTCCAAAACCAAAGTCTGACTAAAGCCATTCAGAAGCTGTTGGCATGTAGATTTTGGTGATAATTTGGTAAATGGACTTGTCAAACAAATTGCCTTTATTAAGGACTGATTCAATGCAATCAGGGAGAAGTGCCTTTCCCCTCCCAACCCCAGCCCTCATCACCTCAAACAAACACTGAGCCAATTAGCAGGGAGGTGGCAAAAGCAGCTTTCACTTGACACCTGCCATGCTTGGGGAAAAGAAAATAAAAACAAAACAAAACGAAAAAAGGCTTAGTGCTTTCAAAGCCAGGAAGAGCCTCCAGGCAGCTACCAGAGAGCTTCCAGGGAGCTCCCCAGGACTCACCTGCAGAGTGTGGATAGGACTTACCAGTATCCATCTGGATACTACCCGCTCAGCTCCCCTAAGCACACACCCAGCTTGTGCCCAACATCATGCAAGGAACACAAATCCTAAAGCAGACCTGGGGGGAGCAGCAGTACTGGGGCTTTTATTGCTACAGCTTTATGTTCTGCAGCAGGGCTCTCCTATGTCAGGAACGGCATGAGCTCCCATCAAAGCTCTTTCCACAGCTTAGAAACCTAAGGTTTTGGCTTAGGTCCCTGCAATGGATTCTCTCACATCTACAGATGGCTGAATTCACAGCATAGACTTTTCTGCGCTGTGGCAATAGTGAAGGTCTCTCTTTGCTAACAAGCTCACAGCAATCACATCAGTCTGATGCCTTTATGTCCAATCTGCCTGAAAATAGCTGACAAACAGGGAAGTTTTTGAGGAGAATTGGAGCAAATACAGCATCATAATCACATAAACCTAAATCCCTGCAGCTATGCAGCTGGAAATTAAATGGTCACCTTGCGTGGCAGTGGGCAGAACAGAATTCAACATGTGTTTGCATGATCTAGCTGCAGAGACAGGAACCCCACTGCTGGAGCTAGAGACCAGCACACAGGATATGAGCAATAGCTGTTGACTAAGCTTTTGACTAAGCTTTCAACATCCATCATTTAAGTTAACACTAAAGGCTAATTTTGGTCCCATTTTCATTAACCTGGTCTCTGTAACGAGTAACCTCCGCACCGCACATGGATCACTGAGATCACAAGAGCTGGGACATAGCTTCCTCTGGTAGGGTGAGGACATTTCTTTGTCCTGGACTCCCACCACAAATAGAAAAAGGCTAAAACAAAGGTGAAGTTTTATCATCCATAGGGATTTCAGAGAGTTCATTGCTGTGACTGAGATTAGGATAAAGGGTTTACAGTAAAAGCACAGAGATTCCAAAGACCAGCCTCTTACCCCACACCTCATCAGTCTTCAAGCGTCACCTTGAACATAAGGGGTATGTGACACATCACGACACCAGGTCCTAAACCTTCAAACAGTCCTGAGCACAAGAACTGATCATAGAATGAGATTCGGTCAAGAGCACAAACTACAAGCAACCACAGAGAAAAAAATCCAGGCCTTCTTAAGAAGTGGCTGCAAAGTGCCTGATAACTTCACTCTCTCCCCAAGGACCTGCTTCCTACCTCCACACCCTCTTGCGAACCTCCATGTGTAAAGAACTATTAAAGAAAACAACTTCAAAACTCTTCACATAGTTCAAATACTTCACTTAAAAGGAATTTTAGTTCTTACATCTCAGATTGCAGCAGTCCCCAGCAGGACATGCAGTCATCATGTTCGTGTTGGGCATCCGAGCTGTTCAAACAGGAGGGATGGAGCCACAGTGTGAGACCATGTGCTCAGAGGCCTGGGCCACACCAAGGGGATGGAGATTCCCACCAGCTCTACCTGTGCTTTCCTGTCAGTGCCACCTTGAGTTTCTCCATACCCTTTCAGGGCACCTTCCCATGACTTATGTCAAACAGAAATCTTCCTTCAGCCAAGACACATTCATCTTGAAGCAGGAGAGTATTGGGAACAGTGGGATATGGGTCTTGCTAAGTCTGTCCTCCAATCCTACTGCATAGCTGCAGTGTGTGAGCCAGATCAGCACTGCCTGTGATCTCCTTAGAGATGGGCCATCCCTAAGAATGTCTCTTTTCAGGGCTGGGTCCATGCCCTCTGTCTGACCTATCACAGAAAGGTCATGACCTATTGCTAACAGCAGCACTTCCCTGATAGTGCTGAGCCAAACCAAGCTGAGAAGCCAGAGAAGTTTGGTTGCTAAACAGGGTCTGCTGGACTGAGTTTTAAAAAAAATCATCCTTCTCCATAGACCATCAGCTGCTTTTTTTGGACAGTTATTTCAGCCTGGAAAGGGAGTTACATCCAAAGAGCTGTGTCATCTCTCATCAGCGTGTGGAGAGCAGTCAAACTGCTGCTGAAAACTGTGGGACCACAGCAAGCCTTGCATTCCTCATCAGCAATAACCAGTAGAAATCCACTCATCTCCTTGGGATGCAGACAATTTATGTTTTGGATGGACTACCATCCAAACATGGGATGGCATATGGTAAAGGTACAAGGCTTCCCCAAAGATGTTTACCTGCTCAATTCCAGCCATGCTGGAGAAGAACTCAGAACACCATGAAGTACAGCAAATTATAGAAGTTGCCAGAAAACACTATGATCAAACAGTCTTTAAAGGCTAAGCCACTTCCACTCATCATGCCAGCTGTCAATTTGTATATAGGGGTAACAGTGACAGTCAAGGTGCTCCATCAGTCAGAAGAGTTACCTGGGTCACAGCTTCTTCAGGGAGGCACATGATGCATGCCCTCAAGCGCTGGAGGAAGACAAACAGGGTCTTCACAGAATGTTTTTGGGGAAGCATAAGGTGTGATCTGGGAAATGCTGTACCTTTTCCTCTTGTGGCTACCCAGCTCCCAAACTTAGAAAACAGTATTTGAGCTGCTACACACTTGGTACTTGGCTTCAGAGGAGAGCCTTACCATGCTGGGTGCAGCCCTTTCCTGCAGCAAACCCTGTTTCCTGTCCTGCAAGGTACAGTCAGTCCAACAGGACTGCGGCCGTTTGCTAAAGCTGCTATCAGGAAGCATCGCTTGGATCTGGTGGAAGATTTCAACAGCTGGGGAAACACACAGGAGCTTGTGCTGTTTGGATCACAAAGCCTGCTTCAGAGCCTTGCTGTGGAGGGGTACAAGGCTGTAAGCCACCCCCCTGCTCACAAAGCATCAGTATAGTTCAGTGTTGTAGGAAACAGGATTTTGTTATCAGCAGTCTTCTTAGCCATGTTTTTAACAGACAGCACCTGCTTCCTCCACTAGCATCCCCAAAGCCTATTTTGTTCTGGCTGTGGTGTGTGCACCCAGTGTAAACTACCGTTGTTCTGGGACACTTTTGCTCATCTTACTGCTTAGCTATTTGGCCTGGCTAGGACAAAAAAGGATCAGTACTTTCCCCTTTGCAGCTTTAGCTCCCGTCCATGCACCTCTTCTGCATTAACTTGCTTGCAAGGGAGAGCACAGAGAAGCTCAATGCCAAGAAAGAGAGAAAAAGACACTAGAAACAGGGAAAAGCCTCAGTTCTTTCCATTGAGAGGCAGATCTGCCATGAATGGCAGCCCCCAGGACTGATCTGCCTCCAAAGGAGACTGAATCACAAGTCAGGCCCCTTCAATCCCCATTAAGGCTTCAAGCTACTGTATACATTCTTCCTCCCCTTAACCACGAGCTCCTCCTTTTTAACACAAGTTTCTCACAGCACACAGGCACATAAACTCCTAGGCAGTGAGCAGCGGTGTTGTGATGTGTCTAAATACAAGTCCAGTGAGGTTCAACTCTTGCAAATGACACTTTTTCACCAGCAAACTATAATTGGCAGTTCTTATCCACTACAAGAGTTTAGCAACACAAACCTCAAGAATATGCCAGACTAGTTCTTCACACTAAGACCCAAAATTAGAATCAACATCACAAAAGCAAAGTGACCCTCGCTGGGCAATTCCCAAGCAAACTAATCAGCGCCACTCCACTGCTAAATGAGACCTGCTGAATTTTCTCTGCTCTACATGCATATTGGCAAAGCACAGAAACAGACAGGCAGTGATGCAGCCATAACCAGCTACAAAACTTATACAGGACTCCATCCCCCCAAAATGCTGCGTACAACTCGTTTAAACAAGCGCTGTGAACGCTTTCAGATTCCAAAATGATTTAGAAATGAGACACTTCTTCTCCTGGCTTAAGCAAACACAGGCTCAGACTGTAAGTCACCCCATGTACATAACATTTCCTTTATCTCAGCTCAGGGGGCTTTTGCAACACTCAGGAGCTGTATGTTAAGAGAAGGGGAATCGGTCCTGTTACAAAACAATTTGGTCTTGCCACATTTGCTTTCATTTATGTCCTGGACCTTCCCAATCCCTTAGCCTAGCTCCTCTCACTCCTCAGAGACACACGGCACAAAACCCACTACAAACTTACACAAGTTAACACTATTCCCATTCTCGTTCCCAAAGTTTCTCAGACTAACTTGGCTAAAATAGTTTTGCCAAAGGGTATTCAGAAAGGCTTTTAACAAACTCAAAATCCTCTTATAGAAGATGCTTTTCATCGGCTTATTTCTAAACAATTAAAACTACTCCCCACAAAACTATGGCAAATCTGCTCACACCCACTTCCCCTGAACACTGTAGTCAGAGCTCCCACCCCAGCATCTGAAAGGATCGGCACTTCTCTCCTACCTGAGAAGTCTGCAGAAGTCTTAGCAAAGTTGCTGAAAGCTGTCAAGCACATGAGTCTTAGGAGGAAGGTGGAGGTGGGAGACACATCTGGGCAGCACATCCTTCAGTATCCTCACAGCTTCTTTTCCTCCAGAGAAAAGGAAGGCACTTTCCGCCCCAGCCCAGTGCTCCTCAATGCCCGGAGAACAGTGCTAGTCCCATTGCTTGGAAGGCTCAGAGCCAGCAGCCGGGAAGGAAAAGCACTCAGCACACTCACACACACACTCACATACACACACACACACATCCCTGGGAGTGAATGAATCCCAGCTGAGTGAGGCTGACGAATGAGACAGACCTACCTGAGCCTTGGCGGAGGTCCCAGGGTCCTAAAAGCCATCGCTTTGCCCAAATTTGCTGCTGACTATTATTGTGCAGCTGTCCGGCAGCAGCACTGCAGGCTGTTAACAGGGAGAGTCAGACTGGGGGATGCCCTGGAGGGGGGCTAGTTTGGAGCAGCTCGGTTGCTGTTGTTTTAGATACCCAGGGGTTTAGTCTCTCCAGATAGACAGGAAATACTTTCCAAGAAGGGAGCTCAAAACAAAGCACCTGAATTCACATGAACTTTTGCAGCGATCGGTATGCGTAGCTGCTGCTGAAATCCATGTGAGCAGTGTTGTCTCACCAGACCGGTGACAGGACAGCTGTGTCCACTGTTGAGAGGGATCCTACAATGGAGGAGATTTGCACAGGCCCAGGGATCAAACTCTTCTGGATATCACTGCAGGGTTAGGACTGGGGTCAGACCATGTATCTAAAATCCTCCTTCTTTGGAATGCAGCCATACAACTCAACAGACTATTCTCATATAGCTCTAACCTCTGTGGCATTCAGACCCTGAAGACATGCCTCTTTCATAGTAGCTACTTTAACTTCCAGTTGGCATGGCTTTAGCTGCTAGCTCAAGCACTGCTCACCCTGCAAAGTTAAAAGAAGGCTCCAGCACGCCTTCTTCCGAACACCCAGTACTTGGTCCTGTCTGATCTTCATCCATATCCTAGCACAATCAAGCCAGTCATGCTAACCTGGAAGAGCTGAGTTGAGCTCTGGGGACACAGAGGTGGACTGGATTGGTGGACCCTATTATCCCTGAGTACAGAAGGAGATCCTGGTCTTCGATCATCAGTGTTAGCTGCAGCTCAGGCATAGGCTTATATATTAAAAATCGACATAGCCAACATACCTAGGTAGAGGCTAAAGCAGAAGCTTGGTATCGGTGCTGAGAACGGGGTAATAGTTTTCCAGGCAAAGGCAACACCAGCCATTTAGCAGCCTGTGTATACACACACACACAAACCTATGGAGCAGCTCTATGTGGGGCTGCCAGGGAAGGGGAGATGGAGCCAGGCACATACATAGCTGCAGCTTCTATCCATCAAAAATAACTTCAGTGGGAACACCCAAGGAAAATCATGACTGGTTTTTACCCCTCTGTCCTGATCATCCATATTGAATTAAGCGAGGCTTTCCAAAACTACTCACTTTGGAGCCAAAAGCTATCATAAGAGCCTGAAAGGCTTATATCTGCCTGAAAGGCTCTGCTCTTTTCTCAGAACCAAGTGCACCTGTGAAGTTCCTTATGCTGAAATTTCTAGCAATGTTTCAGCTGTTGTCAGATTGAAATCAGACTGGCTGTCAGACTACATGTGAAAGACATTTGCAAGAATGTGTCTAGGAATACCACAGCAGTGGTCTAGGAATACCACACTGATCATCTCAGAAGTCTGTCCTGAGATGATCAGTGTAGTAGAAGCAGATCTCAAGGGGAGTTGTAAATCCTGTGGCCCCATTTGCTTTCTGTCCATACTGTCACTTGTTCCAGTTCCAACCAGCCACACAGGAGACAAGGGTAATGTAGGAAATCTTGAGTTTGAGCCTTAATCCTCACCATGACCCATTTGCCAAGACCATGTGAACAGTCTTGTCTCTTGACAAGACTCTTGTCTCTCTGAAATGCATCTAAGTAACCTTCTACAGTGAAGGTGCAGGTGAGTTCCCCTCAAGGACAGTGGTGGCTCTGGGTTGACCTGACAGCACAGACATACCTTGAGGTCCCTCAGGTTCTGTACACTCTAGTCCCACTCCCTCCTCTCTTCAGACAATCCTGTCACCTCACCATTTGGCAGAGGGATACTTAAGCAAGATTGAAGGATAGGAACTTCTCTGAGCTGCCTTACTCTTTATTTTACCTAATACTTCAACCTCACACGCCAGACCTCTCTGAACCGTACTTTCCACAGCTGACCTAAGTTTTAAAGATAGAAGATCAGGACTTTTGGCTTCTAGTATGTATGTGTAATTCTTGTCTCCCCTAGTTCTGCTACCATTGCCAAGAGGAAGATTCACCACTACTGCCTTATAGGCGTGAGATAACTGTTGCCATTACCAGATTATCAGTCAAAGCTCCCTATCAGCAGGACAAAGAAACAACAGAGGCCCTAAAAACTTACCAGTGCTCTGGAAAAGGGAACCACTGCTTGCAGACAAGAGCCCACCCTGTTTAGCAGGTGTTGATTGTACTGATTAAAGGGTAATTATGTCTGGCTGACTCAATATATAGGGAATAAAAATCCTCTGGTGACCAAGGATCTTTAAGGCTAAAGATGCAAGTGTGCTTGAGCAGAGGTTAGGTTAGAGTTTACATTATTGTTAATAAAGACAAAACAGAGGAAAGTTTTCACCAGCATCATAGGAGGGCTTTGTTTTGAAGCAGGTTTGCAAAAATGCCTTCCAAAAGGAAAGCAGAAAGCAGCTTTTGCTAAATGAAAAGGAAGGTGGGGGGAGGAAGGAATAAATATGTATCTGCCTTTGAGAACCAGACAATTCTGTTAAACCCATCTCCATAATGCCCTTATACCTCAGGGCATGTCAGAACATCAGCTGTGTGTTTCAGTCAGAAAGAGGGAAGTGGGTCATTTGACCCAGCTGCAGAACAGACAAAGGATGGTCTCTCTGTCATGGACAGTCCCATGGGATAAACATCAGTCAAGAGGACATCACCATGGATCTTTATTTTTAGGAGTAACAGACCCTGAAATCCAACCATGCCTTCAAATGTGTCTCCTGGGGACAGGCATTAATGCCTATGATGGTACGGAATCTTTTGAATCCCTTGACCTCAAAGCCACGCAGGAGCAGGAGCAGCACTGACGCAGTTCAGCATTACACTGTAGCTTGGAGGAATCAGTATTTGGTTGTTTTCTCTCCACAGAGTAACTATGGAGACTGACTACTTTTTGGGTTCAGATAACAGCATTTGAGTATACTTCACAACATCTCTTCTGTCTAGAAGACACAGAACCTAGTGTTTGAGCTGGGCTGGAATACCTTCCCAATCATGGCACATGTAGGGTCTATGTGTGCAGCTTAAGAAGCAAATATGTCCATAGCACTTGGTTACACCTGAGATCAGCATCTCCCAGCTTACCCCACAGTGCTGTAACCATCCAGTACTGAGACACATGCACATAAACCAGTTCCACCTTCTGGAACCTTGCTGTAGAGAGATTGGTGCTGGCCTCTTCTCACAGGTAGAACAAGAAGGAATGGCTTCAAACTGCAACAGGATGTTTTTTTCAGAGAATTTTTTTTTTTCACAAAAAGAGTGGTCAGACACTGGAACAGGCTGCCCAGGGAGGTGGTTGAGTCACCATCCCTGGATGTTTTTAAAGATGTGATGTTGGGGGATATGGTTTAGGGGTGAATGCTTTAGTGTAGAGGTAATGGTTGGACTCAATGATCCAAACGGTCTTTTCCAACCTGAATGATTCTGTGATTCTCCAGCCAGAGCTAAACCATGAGTTAGGCACCTGAAACCCAGTGTGTCTGTAGTTGAGGATGCTTAACAGCTCACCTTTTTGGCTATGATACTGAAGTGTGTTGCTCTTTCTCCTCCCTTAATATTTCCTCTCACAGATTCTCTCCTTCTGCTACAGGTTAAACTGAAACATTCATGCAAATTCATGCTGTGGCAGGGGGATTGGACTGGATGATCTTTCAGGGTCCCTTCCAATCCCTAACGATTCTATGAAACTCCCAAAGTGAAGTACAACTGCAGCAGGGAAACTGAGGCACTGAGAAGTGAAGCAATTTCTCATCCAGTTTTATCACCTCAACATCACTCAGTTTATAAATAGCAATCAGGAATGGACCCAGTTAGGATGATTCTCAGCTCAATGCTGTATGTACTGATTTTGCTTCATTATAGTGCTGAGTTTAGGTAATGCTTCCCTATTTTTCACTGACCCCAGACCACTCATCTCTACCTTGCTGACTACAACCATCAAAAGCTTGAAGAATGGTTAGTCAGTAGAGATGGACCAGGACAAGCTTTCAGCTGGAGAGCGATTTATGTAGGGTTGAAGCCCTGTTTGTTTACAGACTCACAAGAAGGCTTATTTACACAACTGCTCTAGGACAACCATTTCACACATCAGTGAGACACGGCCATATGTTTGAGGTCACTGCTTTTTCAAGGTCAGCCAGGGAAAACTGCCAGAGATGAAGAAAGCTTAAATAATTTTAATCTTTAAGTCCAGTTAGAGCTCCTACCACTTCACCACATTGCCTCCTGGTAAATTAATGTAAATTAATGACAATATGTGAGTTTACACCTACAGAAATACTTACACACTTGGTGATCAAGTGCTTCAAATATAAAATAGCAAGTAAAATCTTCCTAGCATAGCCCAGCTCTTTGTCCTTTTTAAAATTCTATCTTTCCCCTAAGAGTGCCTTATGGAAAGAGATGGGGTTACTCATGGACATAAGCACTGTTTGCCTTCATGAACTTGAAAGCACAAGACTTCACATAATGCAACACAATACCAAGTATCTCCCAAGTAAAACTCTCTCCTGTCTCCACCGTCAGTGTTAAAAAACAGCTGTGCAGAACATTCAAGCTGATAATCCTTTGAAGTTTCCATATTTTATGTCACTCCATCACCACAGGTTACAAAACAAGTATAAAACCTGGGGAACTTCGTTCCATACTGGGCAGGTTTGGAGTAGAGGTGTTGATTTAACATAATTCTGTGTAGTGATCCTGCTGGGGGTGGGGGGGTTGGACTAGATGATCTTTCACTGTCCCTTCCAATCTCTAATGTTCTATGATTTTGTGATTCCATGTAGAGGAAGGGCCCCAAGTGATGCACTTACCTCACAAAAGAACTGGGAAATGTTGAACAGAGTGAGTGATGCAAAACCTTCCTGTGCACAAAAATGGCAAAATAAAATATTTGGAGACTACAAAGTAGAGTTTCACAACAAAGCTGAAATCAACCTCTTCAAGTCTGCACTAAGTAATTGATATTTAAACCTCTCTCAGCTGGCATTCTCTTTAGTATAATGTTGTCATGTTCTGTGTTATAGAATACTGTACTGTCTGGTGCATCATCTTGGACCAGTACAGCTAATTTGGTTTGGTTGAGATCTTGTGCACAGGATGTTCTTGGGTTAAATTGCTGGACTAGAACTACATAGATTTGGAATCATCTTCATACTGCACTGCGAGTCACATGACGATTTCAAGAGAGAAGGATTTCAAGATCAGAGCTCCTCAGCTATAAATTATATCCTTCCCTTTCCCTATGTTTCATCTACCCTTCCTGTTCAGATGTTGTTCCCCAAGATTTGCATACGGCACCCAGCCGAGACCTGAAGTTCACTGAGTGGGAGGATTCCTCCGTCAGCTGGATGAAGGTATGGACTGGTTTTTCTGTTGCCACTGCTGTCTTTCCTCTAATATATTCTGTATGTCTCCAGGAGTACATGTTAGATAAGAGTTTTACACTTATTTTTACACATGAAGATATATGTCTCTCTGGCTGACATGGTCTTTGCTTTGCAGAGCAGAGACATCTGAGCTGCTTCAATGAGAGCAGCAATATGTTTGTTCTATTATCTCAGCTACAGCGATCAAAGGAGAATTGTCTCTATCCTGCTGACAGGTAGGTGCAAGTCACTTGAGGTTACAGACCCCTTCATTATGTTTTACCATTTTCTTTCCTGTTTCACCACCAGCTCTCCTAGATAATTGACATTGTTGTTCATTTTCACAGTAACCAGAATTCTTCCTCAGACTTACCTGTTTGGATGTTCTTTTTTTGTCCTGTGGGAAAAACATGCCATGGTGCACTTTGATACCAACTGAGAATCATCTCAACATCCATCCTTAAAATGATATGAAAAATGGCACCACTGGCACCTATCCCAAACCTCACAAGTCTGTGACCTAAGACTGTCTTTCCCACAAAACTGGCCCTAGCAAGATAAAGCCTTTGCTTAACATCCCTGTCTGGAGCTGAACCAAGAAGTGGTCACAGTCACTTGGCACTGCTACTCATCTGTTGCAGTTACCTGCTGGACTAGCACTTGGCACACTTTCTGGCCCCTGGCACCCAGACAATTCCTGAACATGAACTAGGAGTCATCTGGGACTTTGACTATTCCCAACAGGCATGAAGATGGCCAGACAATGTGTGCTCAAAACCCACCTGTGTTTCAGATGTGAACACATGGTGAAGACACAGTAGCATGGGCTCACAACTGAATAAACAACTCAAGACCCAGTGCAGACTAGTGCTGTCTGCTAGTGCTTCACCACCTTCTCCATCTGGCTACCTAGGCAAGCCTGATTAGAGCTACCCAGGTATAACAGTGCACCAGTCCCACCTCTGCACTCCAGCACAGCTGCAGCCCAGGCTGCTACCTGCTGAGCTACAGTGATTGGTGGGATAGAATGTTCCTACAGGGGCATTCAGCATACACTGCACTCAGATTTGGGCTGGTGCAATCAATGCAAAAATCTTACTGGATTCCCCGGAGAACAAGAGCCAGGACTGCCTTCTCCTGTAAGAATGAACCAACAACACATCTAAGTCACACCCATCCTCATGTCTTTGATCATGGATGGACGTGAACAATTCTAGATTGCAGGAACAAAATTTCTCTGAAGCTTGACACTTTCTTACATTCACTTCTTAAAGGGCAGGTCTAATGGAAGGCAAAGATTAAGAACATATGAGGGCCACACAGTGAGCACATCTCTTTCTAGTAACGGACAGATCAGCTTTTGCCTCTGGCTTATAACTGCCTATGGGCACAGGGTATTTCCCTCATTTTTTGTACAGAAAATAAATTACAGAAAAAAACCCTCTGGCTCACAGATCACAAACTGGTAAAAAATCAAAGGGAACCAGAGGAAATACCTTTCTGCTGAATGGGTAAAATTAATCCCAAGTGTGAGTTCACTGGCATCAGTGCAAATTCAACAATGGTCTAGGTCTGCCATTTGCAAGAACAGGTTTATGTTCTCCTTTCACGTGTGCTTAAAATTATGTTTTCTTTTGCTTTTTAAAAATCTATTCTTTTTTTGAAAGGACATTTCTAGAGTAACTGCATTGAAGTACTTAGGACAATAAATATCACCAGTTATTTGTGCAATGGTCTCGAGTGACTATCCAGTGACAAAGTTCAGGGGTGCTGGGCACTGCAGCTGGTGCCGGACTATGTCATCTAAAACGGAACTTACAATGCCTTTGAAGTTGAAGCCATTCAAACCTTCACACTCAGTAGCCACAACACTGAGTTTCCACATTAGGGAACTCCCAGTCACTTGTTTCTAGGGCAAGAGACGCTTCCAACTGCAGAGAGCTCATCCTGAAATTTTACTGGATTCACTGTCTCTGGGCACATGGTTTGAAGACTCACCAGTGACACCTAACACAGTAACATTATTTTCTGTGGCAGCTACAAAGAACATAGAGGAAGGAGACTAGAGTGGCTTACAAGAGATTTGTCAATGTGTGAGTCCACCAGGCAAGGAGCAGTGCGGATGGATAGCAGCACTACATGCAGAGCTGTGTGTGTTTGCTAACTATTAGCTTAGTGTTGCAAGCATCGGGGAACTGCCTCGGAGTAGTATAAAACCAGGGCATTTCCATACACAAGTAATTTGCCTCAAAAGAACCCCAGCTAAGGTTAAAAGGGTCTAGAGCCTAACTGGCTTCTTGAAACCTCTTTTTGTTTTTTGCTGGATCGGTCTTTTGCGATAGATTGACAAACCAGCATGACCCTCCCAGCCTTCCCCTGCTCCACTCTGGTACCTGTTCTCTGCCCTGTTCTGCAGTTATTCCCTGGGTGCACAGCCCTTCTCTAGTTATTATGGCAACCTGCCATGCTGTTGTCCTCAGCATCTCAGAGGGCAGGTGCTAAAGATGGAGAATCCTTTCTGCTTATTTCTACACTGCTGATATTTCTTTTGCTTCACTTGCCAGCCACATCTTGGACATATATAAGTAGCCAAAGCACCTTATTTCCCACAGTGACATGTAAAATCACTTATTTTCAGCTCCCTGAATCTACCCTGACACAGCACACCAACTAACCTCCACATAACCCTCCTTCTGCAAACTGTACCTTCTGATGTCAAAGGAAAAGCAGCTACAGTCATTACAAGGACTCCCAGTCCTACGGGGTGACATTAGGCAGTTTGGTTTTCACCAGAAAATTGCCACAAGTAGTGTTACAAATAACTATGAGAGTTGAAGGTAGCTGGCTTAGGAAGCCAGGTTCCATAGCTGCTTCTGCTTTTGTGGAGTAGGAGGCAAAGACATGGAGCTTGTGAAACCCAGTTCTAACATGAAAGCCCTGCTGCAAAACCAAGGGAAGCTGAATGAAACTAAATGAAGCAGCAGTTTCTCTTTCCCACCTTAGTTCAATAACACTGCACCCACTTAAATGAGTGTAGCATAAAACAATGTTATGACTTCTAATAGGATCCAAAGGGTATGAGGATTTTCTTCCCTGTTTCACAGAATCACAGAACATTAGAGATTGGAAGGGCCCTCGAAAGATCATCTAGTCCAATGCTCCTGCCAGAGCAGAATCACCTAGACCAAGGCACACAAGAACATACCCAGGCGGGTTTTAAATGTCTTCAGAGAAGGAGACTCTGTTTAGTCACTGTTCTCAGAGTAAAGTTGGCTCGCTTTGTAAAATAATAAGAAACTGTGACTTTGAGCAACTCAATCATAAATTTTCATCTTTGTTCTTTTCCTGCATGAGTAGGTTGTGGTAGTAGGCATATTTTACTATGAAAAACCACTAGCATTAATGCATTAATCAACAAAAACAAATGGTCCCCTTTTAAAATCTCCTGCCCACCCAGAGAGAGTCATGAGGTTATAGATGGAGAAAGAACAAATATTGACTCAATGAAATGTAAAGGTACCTGGGAGTTCACCCATCAGTCTTTAGATTACGCTTGGATTTCCAGACAAATTAGATGTCTCTCACAACCCATTTTGACTATTTTTGTTAAGCATCTCAGGAAACACAAACAGGGTGGGCACAATCAACCCAGCGTTCTCCAGGTTTTCAAGATGTTTCAGACTGTTTCTGAAGGAGAGTACCTCCCATTTCTGGAATGAGGTAGATGCTCCCCACCCAAGAGTTGTCTTTCCATCTGACAAAAATACTGAAGGACCTGTGTGGACTGATCAATGAGGTTTTTGTTTGATGGTGTTTCTGGTGTGACTTTCCATAAGGTGGCTCCAAAGACTCACCTTCCATCACTTACACTATGAAAAGTCAAGGACACAGATATCCCTTGGCATCTGGACCCATAGAGGACTCAAGAAAACCTAAGAACTTACTGCCTAGGGAAAAGCTTCTGGCACCATTTACTGAACTTACTTGTACTTTGTCACAAACTTCTGATTGCTCAGATAAGCCAGTGTCACAGTCCCTTTTGTAACCTATAAGTACGTCAGGAATCCCAGAGGGAACTGAATGCTGAGTGGGGACACAACCAAGAGCCAAAACCCCAAAAGAAGCTGTAAAGTCAGTAATATCTTAAACCCTCAGCACTTTGAAAACACCACAGATTCCAAAAGGAATTTAAAGACCTTCTGACTCTGAACATAGGGCCAGTATCTACCAAGGCAATGGCAAAGCTGCCAACAGACCAGTTCAAATTTCATATTTCACCTGCACCCTGACAGAAATCACTGGCACCTGTTTGTTGGGTTTTTTATTTCTCCCATAAAGGCTCTACAATAACAATTTATGCTTCAGGGCTGGAACACCACAAAAGGAAATGGAAAGTAATAGGTGTGCATGAAGATACTGGTGATGTGCCATGGAAGTGCAGTGAGCCTCAGGGTCAAGGAAGCAGATGTGACCACTTCATGCCAAGGAGGGAACATGTGGTTGGTCTGGCACGGTTAGCCACACAGCTTCCAAAACAACCAAGGCCTCAGGGTGTTTTGACAGAACTAGTTGAAGATCTTCCAGTCCATTGCATCTCAAAGCTCAGTGCTAGGATGCTGTGTCTGAGAAACAGTTCTCCCTCTCCTCTTTGTTTGCTCTAGAGTAAGGTAACTGGATGTTTGATGGCCAACCTAATGCACAGCCATGCAAGCCAGAAGGGTCAGGCAGTTTAGGTTATTCTAAGCAACATTTTACGGTATCTCCAATTATTAAATTTCAGCAAGTTCAACTCACCTTCACCTAATCAGCAACTCATGTCTCATTAAAAGGAAGCTTCCAGAAAGACTAGAGCTGCCATCAGATTCTAACAAAATCCACTACACTCAAGTGTTTCTAGAGAGGTCTACAGAGTTGTTTTTATACCTTGGATGAACAGGACACAGAGGACTCAGATACACCTGGACTGACATGCATGGCTCATCTGTCTGAAGGGAATGATGTCTGCACCACCAGCCACTGGTTAGAGCAAGAGTGAATGACTTGACAGTTGCTCTTTAAGGGGCACAATTTTGCTAGGACAAAAGTAGGCTGCAGTTCTCGGATAGATGCAGCTGAGCTAATCTCACCATGGATTCTGGCCTTGTCCTTCCAGTTTGCTTCCTTGCGCCTTCATTCCTTTCCTGGAAAAGCAGATCATGAGGCTTCTGAAGTGCCAGATAACAGCCAGGTGTATCCTAGGAGTAAGAGTAAATAGAATGCTTGAGGAGATTTGTCCCACAGACTTTCTTCCTCTCTCTCTCTAACATGCGGATGATGTCTCTGTGAGTAGGGATCACTTCCAGGCTCTGTACCCAGTGATACCACTGCACAAACCAACACAACAGGTTACAGACAAAACTGTGCCACGCTGGTGCATAAACATCAGGAGAAGGAGCTTCACAGAATCACAGAATCATCATGGCTGGAAAGGACCTCCAGGGTCATTGAGTCCAACCTTTATCCTAGTATCTCACTGCTAGACCAGATCCCTAAGCGTCACGTCCACTCGTTATTTGAACACCTCCAGGGACGGTGACATCACCACCTCCCTGGGCAATCCATTCCAGTATCTAACCACCCTCTCAGTAAA
>JAOXOE010000256.1:70522969-70536048 GCA_028565055.1 Phoeniculus purpureus | reverse complement strand
GTCATCAGCAAACTTGCTGACAGTGCACCCTAATCCCTCATCCAAGTCATCAATGAATAGATTGAATAGGAATGGTTACAGCATGGCCCCTGGGACACTCCACTACATACAGGCCTCCAACTAGACTCTGTCCCATTCACCACTACTCTCTGGCTTCTATCCTGCAGCCAGTTCATGATCCACATCACTACCCAATTGTCCAGACCACGCTGCCTCATTTTGGCTGCGAGGATTCTTTGGGAGACTGTGTCAAATGCTTTATTGAAGTCAAGATAGACCACATCCACCGCTCTGCCATCATCTATTCACCTGGTTATGCTCTCATAAAAGACTATCAGGTTGGTCAAGCATGACTTCCCTTTTGTGAAACCATGCTGACTGTCCCTAATGACTCTCTCGTCCTTGCTGTCCTTGCAGTGCCTAGAGACAGCATCTGTGGAACAAAGAACACACACCTACATTAAGGCAAACACTTTGGTACTGCTAGGTAAGTTATGGAGAATATGTGAGCTGGAGAAGTCACCAGAGAAATCCTTTCCCCCCCTATCCATCCACGCTTTGCAGGAAGGCTGTGTCCGGCACTGTCTCTTAGCAAGGGCCCGACAGCCACAGGAAAGATTCATACCTAGTTCAGTTCCCAAGTCCAACAATAAAGTCTCCGGTTTTCAATAAACTCATCCTGCTTTTCTGTGAGAAAAGAGCCCCAAAGACAGTCTCTTTCAGAGCCCCAAAGACAGTCTCATCTGCTGTAGGTACCGCGAAAAGTGCTTATTTAGTTAAAATTAACCTCCAAGAAATTCACTGTGCTCTTGTAAAAGAGCTTATCATCACAAAGTGAGAGCTTAACCCAGAAAGGTTTCTAACCTCATAAACCACAGGCTTCTAAACAAGGGAACAATCAAGATACTTTTACAACCCAGCTCCTTGCAAGAACAGCCACTGGAGGACACCAGGCCTCCTGAGTCACCCTGGGAGAAAAAAACCACAGCAAAGCAGTTTGAAGATCTAAAACTTAACAGAAATATTCACTTCCAAAGCCTTATAAATACTAAGTGCTGGACTAAACAGACGTTCAAAGATTGACCAAGTGTTAAGTTTAAGACCTGCTGTCACTCCTGACACTGGACTCTATCTCACAGCATCACAGAACATTCGGGACTGGAAGGGACCTCAAAAGATCCTCTAGTCCAATCCCCCTGACAGAGCAGGATCACTCAGACTGAGTCCATCCAACTAGGAGTTAGTGCTATTAGGTCATTTAGGTCTCAACCCAAGAAAATGTTTTATGTGTTTGACCAGCTCTTAAAAACCGAACAAGCATTCATGCAGACATATCTGCTGCCTGTGTCCATGTAAGAATGGCCAGGCATGACATCAGCATTTCAATTTCACCTTTACCACACACAGGTATAATCTTCTAACCACCTCCTTAGTGCTAATACTACACCGTCATGCCCCAAGATGTAGACATAATTTTATAACAAAAAAGTTTAAGAGCTCAGTTCCAGGAGCTGATCTTCAACAAAAAAATGCCACCACTTTACTACAAGGCTGGTAAAGTCTTCTATAGCCAAATATGTGCCCTACAACATCCTCCATACAAATTTCATGCTAACATCATCAGACTGCTGGCACTCCGAGTCCAAATACATGCCAGGATACCTCTAATACTTCATTTTCCCTGTGTGCCTACCACAGTGAGAAGTCTCCTCACCCAGGAGACTGTGGAACTGGAGCAAGAATAAAGAAGGGAAGAGGCAATCACATTTTATCAGAAAAAGCCACAAAACATCCTGAGCACAGACCAACAGGGAATAAGCTCCTGTTCTCATTAGATTTATGGCATGAGGTTATTTCAGTCTTCTGATAATTAGAAGTATATTCAAAACCAGAGTATGAGATAGAATAAACGCCAGACAGCTAATACTCTGATTATTCATGGCCAAGTACAAGAAGAGGAAACCCAGCGCAGCTGCCTTGCTTATCACACCGCACACGTGAGATCTCCCTCGCTGAATCTCAGCTGTCCTTCCCCACACTGGCCTCCTCCAGCATTTATTCCCACCTCCAGGCTCTGTGTTTTGTCTAGCAGAGAGCAGGTGAGCATGGCTGTGTGGTCTCACAAAGCAGGGTAATCTTGAGCCTTGACTTGCCTGATCGATCCTTCTGCCTAAGGAAAAGAAACAACTCCCCTTTCAGCCTTGTTTACGTGGGCGCTCAGAAGCATCTCAGTTCTGGCAGCAGCCGCTGAAGTCCCCCTGCAAGCAGAGTCAAAGATGTGCTGCCCCAACTCCCCCAGGAAATGGGTCCTGCTGTATGGGGACGTCATTACAAGCAGCCCTTCAGCTGTTCTCTTGTTCCACCAGTCTTCTCCGTAAGGTCATGCAGGACGCACGCACACTGTGGGACTGCTTTCTATGGCAGGTCTGCCTACCTGCCTGGCTACAGGCTGAACAACTTCGAGCACATTTTCATAGAACAAAGCTGTGGGTAAGGACCCAAAGAAGAACACAACATCTCCACACTTACAAACCGGTTCCCATTCTGATTTCACTCTGATAGGTATGTTTCCTGACTTTCAGAGCAAGATGCTAGAGCAGTTACAACCTTCGGCAGGTAAATGAGATAGAAGCCCCTGGGCTGTCCTGTGTGGGACAGGTTCTTGCTCATGAATTCTCTGTCTCAGGAACTGCCTTAACTACTATCTTTTGGTGAAGATCAGCTACCATTGCATTCACCAAAGGAATACACCAGAGGAGAAAGTTACTCAACTAGGGGGGAGTTCAGAGAGAAATGCACTCTGTACATGGCCTTTGGGCACTTGAAGGTGGCTCATCCAGCTCTCAAGTAAGTAGCCAAAAAGAAAGTGCATGCTAGAAAAAGCAGTAAGGGGAAAACAATTCTATGAAAAAAGCCTAAGGATCTTGAAAGTCAAAAACCCCAGAGCATTTCAAGGCATACAGCTTTGTTTTCTGCCCTTCACTATCCAAGAGGTCTCAGTTTTCCCTTTGAAAGTCCAGCCTTTAGCTTAGGGGAGCTACTGTTTTCCATACATCAAATTAATTCACGATAATTAACCGGAGAAGAGTGTGTAATACCTGCTTAGATTAATACTGTTCTTTTCCTCAGACAGAGAGGTCAGGGTAGCCCGGAGTGAACGATCTCATCTCACACTAGCAAGTTGTTTCACAGTTACTGAAGGCTCGACCATGGGTGACTAAGTGGGGATGGCATCGATTTGTAAGTGGAGGAAAGATCAGAGCCCTCCATTAATATTCCCCCTGCCTGGCTGCACTGATTCCCAACCAAAACGAAAGGAGAATTTTCTGTGTTTTTTCACGCTCCTGTCACAACAACAGTCTTAACTAGACTTCAAGTAATGTTTGGATGCAAAACAGATGTCACTTCCTCCTTGCATACCCCTGAAGGAATTTGGTGCTGTTTTCATGAGTGCTGTCTCCCAGGATCCTGGGGATATCCAATTTCCCATTCAAACACGGGCCATACAAAAAGCTGAAAGGCAGATTTTTTGTGGATTTCTCTTCTGTCCCATGCCCAAACCTGTAACATGAATGAGGCTTTTGGGAGCTTTGTCCTTCCTTTTTAATAACTACTTCATTTACCACTTACAAAGCCTTCTTTCCTCACTGCAACCTCCTAATAAGATTCCCCCCACATCACTGAAGCTCAATTGTGCCCAGAGGCTGAGTTATTCAGGAAACAACAAAGTTTGGATTACACAGCTATTCCTGCTGGCATTCAAAACCACTGCACCCCACACAGCTCAGTTCTTCAGCCGGGAGAGATCCTCCAGCCAGTGCCACTTCCAGAGAGATGGGACAGGCTGAACAGTGTGTGCTGCCCCTTCCTGCCCATCTCACACCTTTTACATCTGTGGCAGGAAACAGAAGTCTCTTTGGCAAGAAGCTGAAGTTCTACCAAGTCAATATAACACTTCTTTGTTGGTATGTCCCCGTGGTCATGTTAAATCTCACAACTGCCAACCACTCTGTGGAGGTGTGGAGTCTCCTTGTACCAGAGTCAGGCGTGCGGTGCTTTTGGAGCTAGAATAGGTCTGCTGTACACATGGTGTCTGATACCTGAGTAATCGTGGAGTGACACCGCACCACGCGCTACGCTGCATTAGGAAGTGATGTGGTAGCCACACCCTCCACACCAATAACAAGGTGTTCAAACTGCTCTAGGCAACTTTTAAATGAAAAATTAATCCCTGCTTCTCCTAGATCTTTGAGATGCTAAGCACGTCATACTGGCACAAGTCCTTCTCTGCAAGCAGTTTGTGCCTGAAACTAGAAAATCATGGCATAGCCAAATCCATCTGGATCTATTCCTCCCTGCCCAGACCACTTTGTCAACAAACCAGTATCTCAGAGCTCGCCCAAGAATTAGAGGTCCCTTAACTTCCCCATTCACTGATCCCACTATGCAGCTGTCAATGGACACTTCTACACCAGAACCTGAAGAACTTGAAGCAGATACGTTTCTTTGAAAAGAAGCATCTTTCCCCTTCTGTTCCAGGTTCCCTCTCAAGCCACGGTAGCAGCTTTGAGCAGCAGCTGAAAACCTGCAAGGTTTTTTAAAAAGTGCTTTCTCCACTCCCTTTTATTTTTCTATAAGGACAAGCCTCCTCCTTTTTCCCCCACCCAGTTCCATTAGCTAAACTAAATGGAGAGATTTATTACTGCTGTAAACACAAGGTCTGGCTCAGCTCTACCTTTTGAATCAGCACAGATGACAGAGGCGAATGGAGAGAGGAAGAGAGAAACCACTTACTGAGTCACATTGGAGTTCAGTGAAAGCACCAGGGAACAGAAGCCCAGCTCTCTGCCCTACTGAGAATGCTCTGCATATTTAACCATTAAACCGTGAAATCACCCTTTCTACATGGCTGAGAAAAGTTTGAGGGCTGTACGCACTAATAATGCTGGCTGTGGAGATCATCCACTTGAGTATCCTAATTACAAACGTTGTCCTGAACTTCTTATTGCAACGGTACAGCTGTGCTGGGTCACAACGTTCCTGACACTGTCCACATCACATTAGCAATACCAAGCTCACTTCAGTCCAATTCCATCTGCTTTGGGGTGTTGTTAGCCAAACAAGTGAATCGACGGGAGGAGAGGGTTTGGCTACTCAGTGTTTTGTCTCCTTTGAATCTGGCTGTTCGGTGCGCTGCCCCAACAGCTTTATTATAAACACAGCAAGTGTTTTAGAGTGACAGGCAGGACTCAGCTGTCGTTTCCTTGGTCTGCGACTGTTTGATTTCCATTTAATCACACTCAGGCAAAGCAAGGTGTGTAGACAGTACAGGGCAGAGAGACAACTTCAAAGCAAATTCCACTCTGCAATGAAGTATTGGGTTCCTTCAGAAATGAGCTGTTCCACTTGTCAGGCCAATTAGCAGCAGCTCCGCCACTTTGGTGGGAGAAGTAGGGGGAGACAGTCTGGTGGGGAAAGGAATGAAACCCCTGCATGATTCATTGAATCACCCCTGAAAAATCCTGGGGAAATCTGCAGGCAGAAACATCTCCTATTTCCTGCAGGCAAAGTCAGCCCATGTGAGGACGCTGCCAAGAAATACTAGTAGTGCAGCACTGAAAGCCCAGTTCTTCACTCTGCAGTTACAGGAAGAGAGAAACCTGCATGCTTGTGTAGAATTTGCCATGGGAAATCCAGGAGAAGAGCAATGCACTTCAACTGCTTCTTCCAGACCCTCAAGCCTGTGATAGTTCTCCCCATAACAAACAACGTGGATCAGTGACACTCGAGTTGCCAAGAACCAGCACACTAGCAAAGCAAACCAGGCTCTTGCCAACCATGAAAACAGCAGAAGTAAAAACTGGCACTTGCAAGAATGTGCATCATGGGACCACGGATGGCAGCTATTAAGACCTCTGACTCTCTGGAGACACCTGCTCCATGCTTTTGTGTAGCAACAAGTTATTTCCTAAGCAGCCTGGATCTGTGAATAAGTGACATTCTCAGGGAATTTTTTGTGGTTTTTTTTAACGGATCACTCTGGTTGGAAAAGACCCCTGGGATCATCAAGTCCAACGATCTACCCTACCTCAAAAGTTCACCCATAAACCACATCCCTCAACACCTCATCCAAACAATTTTTAAACACATCCAGGGATGGTGACTCAGCCACCTTTTTAATTCTAAGATTGTCTTTAGATCATGCAAGAAGGGCCAGAGGAACAGTTCCTCCTTCCAGGAAGGACAAGCACATCACAGCTGATGGCTACATAAAGTTAACTCAACTTCTCATCTCCAGAAGAGAACTTCTAATTGATCATTAGTATATTAGTTGCTGTATGTGCACTGTTACACAAGGGCAGCCTTGGGGCTGTGCTCAAGGCCAAATCTGAAGCTATCCACAGAATTTCACCCTCTGCAATGGCAGTCCCAGAGGCACAAGTTTAGCTGGTGCTCAAGGCCAATCCTACAACTTTTTCACTTCAGCTCTTCTGAGTCATTTACTTCCGCTGTGACACTGTGTTACTGATAGTGTCTGAAGAGCTTCCTAAAGAGGAGCTACGACTGCCTCCTGCAAGAGCTGGTGAGATCTGTAGACACCACGATTTAAGCACACCCACCATAGAATCACTCACTCCAGGTGCCATGCCATACAGTTACGTAGCTATGTGCCATGGCAGCGGCTCCATCATCTTCAGCTGATCCAGATGATTTCATACCCTCTCTGGGTTTCATACGTGTTGTCACACGCCTTGATCAAATGTTTTCTCTTGCATACTCTCAAAAATAATTGCACACACTCTTCAGTCCCATGCAGAACCTAGAAGTGACAGGGGTGTGTAATTTCCAAAAATCTATGGCAAATAATAAAACCAAGGGAGAGCCACAGCTTACAAAGAGAAAACTCAGAACTTCAAAGCCTCACCAGCATGCTGAAGCACTGCCACTGTCAGAAACCAGCATTACAAAACGCTGGTGTTGGCACTCACAAAAGCAGGTCTCTGTTTCTTTGTCTGCAGGGACACCTTGATTTGTGCATTACTCATCTTCTGAAGAAGGGCTCTGAGCATTTCCAGCAGCACAAAACTGTATGTTCATTTGATTTCACCCCCTAGATGGATTATTATCATGGTAGATGTTCAGTCTAAACTGAAAAAAAACAAAGTCAGGGCTCTGGCTGGGTATAAATGGACATTTCCGCCAGCACAAGCCACAGTTATTTTTCAGGCTGAAGTGTCATTTTTTATCATCTGAACTATTGATTTTAGTGTTGGTTAAAAAAAACCTTCATAAAACACTTACAAAGTTATTGTGACCAAAGGCCCCGAGCTGTCCTCGACTATTAAAAATAAAATAAATGAAAAAACGCAACTGCTGCGATACCTCACTATAGAATTTTTTCTTCTTCCCACTTTTCATCCTAAATTTAAAAAAATAAAGTATTTTTGACCATAAGGTTTTGGTCCTTTTTTCCTTGAAAATCCCCATTTTATCTTGTCAGCTTCAACTGTTACTTAGCACTAGGTTTTAAAGTGGGGAGGTCTTCCACAACACGACAAGAACTGAGGCTTTGGGCTAGCCGTTTGTTAAATAGCTTTGAACTCTTCAGTAGCCTGCTAAGGCTGAGGTGAACTCATGATCCCTCTCAAGAAGCCATTAGGAAAAACTTCATTGAAAGGATCATCAAGCCTTGGAACCTGGACAATTCAATGGTTGAATTGTTATCCCTGGGCTTGTTTAAAAGCCATGGAGATTCGGAGCTTAGGGACATGGTTTAGTAATGGCCTTAGGACAGCTAGTTAATGGTTGGACTCGATGGTCTTAAAAATCTTTTCCAGCCTAAACCATTATACGATATTAAGACAAATTCCTTATTAATCCATTTGCAAAGAAGTCCAGTTCCAAATAGGCTGAATTTCTCCTCGTCAGGCATCAGCCCAGGATGCACTATCTGGTGCACACACACACACAGCCAGCTCTTCCTCAGGAAGGAGAGAGTTTTCCAGGCATACCCCTGCTTTCCCAAAGACTGCAGAAGAGCACATCCAGAACAACCAAGGAAGGAGGAGAAGCAGCCTGGGCAATGGGAACAGCAAGGAACAAGGCTCTGCTACTGATGGATTGGAGTTTTCACCTCTTTCAGGATTTCATTTCGAAAGCTGTCAGAGCCCAAAGAGAGAGGTCTATTCAGTTCCAAATGCACAGGGTCTCGTTAGTATAAAGTTTCTTAATCAGCAAAGATCAACTCCATCAACTCCTAGTGTGACAGCCCTGTGTGCAACCCAATTACTGAGTTCTCAAAGCCAAGCAGCACCATTAAGCCTGTTTAGCCAGACCTCCACCACAACACAGGTCTTAGGTGCTCGCTGAAGCTCAGTATCTTCAAAAAGAGCTATCCACTGAGAACCATTCCCTGCATTTTGGATTGAAAAGCTCCAAGAAAGCAAAAGTGTATGGCATAAGCTACACTAACAGTCAATCAATCCTCTTTGTCAAATGCCCATGCCGTGTTTCCAGCAAGCATTACCCACAACTGGATACAGGCCCAGGCTCTCTATAGCTGAGGTAGATGACTGAGTTTTTCTCCTCTCAGTTCCTTCCACTACACTTCAGGAATACAAAATGAGATTCACAAATGGTAATTGAGCTGTTGACAAGTCTTCCCAGCCAGACACGCAGAATTCGTGTTGCTAACCTTCATAATTCAAATTACAAACCCAATAGTAATTAGTGGTTTTCTTGAAGCTCCATCTCCAGGACACAGGTGATTATCAGAGAATTCCTACTTTTCTTACTTGAACAGTGCACTTTAGACACCATGAAAAAATCTAGAAGTGCCTTCAGTAGTCCTAACAGATGTATGTGTACAATCAATGACAGATTGAGTTAACTATAGCTTTATTTATCAAATGACCATTGTTATAGCAGAAGTCATGATCTGCAACTGTTGAATGTTTGGAGAGAGAGAGAATGCAGAGATCTCTCTGAGACAAATAAAGGCTGAGAATATCAGGAGAAACCAAAAAGACCTTCTTCTGGAGCTGAGAGGAAAATAGATGACCACTAGTTTTGAAGTTTGGACAGTTACCACCAGCAGAAATGATGCAGGTACCAACCGATATCATGTCAGCTTTGCTGGTAGCTTTGGGAGATCAAATATCAACCCTCATCTGGAAAATGTGAAGTTTACTTTGCCAATGAGAGGTCAAGAAGACCTGCAAAGATACCTACACACAGTTATCAGCTGAGACACAGAAAAATCAGCGTGTTCCTCATCTGCACATGTCAAGGTACATGAACGTCCTAGAGCTGCTCCTGATATTAAAAAAAACCGATGTGTTGGCCCAGGAGATGCAAGTCCTACACAGCACCTGGAAAATTATGGTTATTATAAACTATCCCTGTTACTACTACTTAGTGACGATCCAAGAATTAGAGATGACTTGTGTTAGTCTATTATTGGAATTTGTTCTTTGAATTGAAGCAGTAAGTCTCACTGAAGACAACAGAGCTCTATTGGAAGTTTCCCTGCAGGCTACCCTGAAAACCAAGACAAACATCTGCAAAAACACGGAGTGACCTCCTCAGTTTAATAAAAGGCGGCACCACACTAATCTGCAAGAGCACACGGGATGTTCAGCTTTCACATTCCCCACGTTTTTCCGCTTCTGAATCTGCACTGTCAATATTTGTCTGCAAGTTCAGTTCGCCTCAAGGGTAATATAACAATCCCCAGGTCCTCACACTGCACATGGTTACATCAGGCTAATTCAACCGGTCTCCTGCTGAGCTCAGACAAACAAGCCCTCCAAGGCAAGGGGGAAGCCACTACTCTAAGATGACTTCACAATCCTAGCAGCAGTTAAGACCCTCTTCTATCAACAAAATCACGTTTTCTAGTATCTGCAGTAAATATGGAAATTATTTTTCTCTGAGAATTCAGCCTCCTGTGCTCAGCTGGAGAAATTACTTCTTTTAAAAGCAGCAAATCTCTGCTTTATTTCTATTCACTCAAGGCCTGGTAAACAGATTATTGGGTGCTGTTTTACTGGAGTTAGGACTGTGCAGGAGACAGTTTGATAGATTAGCTTTTCCTTAGATGTGGTCCCCAGGAGACAGCTTAGGAGGTCTCACCTGAGTAAAATGCTGCTGTCCGGTGCTGCAAATGCTTAACCCTTTCTCTTTGTTCTTGTTTTCAGCAGTCAGTAGGCAAGAAGATAATCCTACAGCTGGGCTGCAGTGCAGAATCTCACGATGTATTTATGTGATGTCACCAGTTGCCCACGTGCCATAAAATGCTCCACCATACCTGTTCAAGCTTTGTAATCTCCGTAAAGCCAGCAGCATTTTGTCAGTGACTCTTAACTGACAATCCCCAAGATAACCCTTGATATGCCTAAAACATATATCCTATAAAAAGTTTAATTGTCCTTTATTTATTAACTCTGGTTTTCTTTTATCTCAAAACACAGGGCAAAACTTAACCAACTCCCACCTATGGTGCTCCTTCAGCAAGGGTATCAAATAAGAGCCTGTAATAAATCTCTAACTTAAAAGCACACTTGCAAAACTTCTAGTGGGCTTAAATCAGGCTTTCAAAGAATATTTAACTTTATATCTGTGTGTTTTCAAAGCTTATTCTCCTTTGGCTTTTTGTTCCAAAAATGATTTTTCTGTTTGAAAGTTTAACAAGTTTTCAAAGAGGGGAATCCAATTTGGTTTAGCTGCTACTGCTCTATTCTTCTTAAAATCGTAGTTCTTAAAAAAAAATCCTGATAAGCACCAAAACTGGGCATTTCACAAGCATTTAATGGTGCTTTGGAAGTCTCAGTCTCTGAGAAATTCTTTTAAGATTATATCATATATGATAGCAATAGACACTATACGTACCTCAAAATAGACAGAGAAATGGATAAGGAATCCAGGATTGCTTTCAAAAATAGAGTGAAAAAAACATCTCCTCCTCCTAAAACTGTCAGATGCTATCAACATCTGGCCACATCTGCATGGGTTTGTGAATGGGAAATGATAGAGCAGATCGACATTCTCTAGCTGCCCCTGATCAAGATGGCATTTGAAGCAGTGACAGCTGAAAACATGGCAGAATTGATGGGAAAAGAAACCTTCAAAAAAGGCATGTGCAGAAGCATCAGGCACCTGTGGGCTTTATTGACAGGGCAGGCTTTGTTTAAGAAGACTAGCAAGCATATTTAATCTTCATGTCAAAAGACACTGAGGCATTAGAAGGTAGAGAGTTACCTCAGGGACAAAACTACAGTCTTTAATCATCCTGATCCTCATTGTTTTGGACACTGGAGCTGGATTCAATAACTTCACCCTTGTGTTCTTACTCCCCACTTCCACAGTGCTGATTTCGAAAGGTCTGGAACTCTACCCCTCATTTTAAAGGTGGTAATTACACAAAACTGGCACCATCGACAGCTTCTGGTTCCAGGTCAAGTAACACCAGAGAATAAGAAGGAGATATTAATTATAGACAGTGGATAATTGCTTCCTTAGCAGCTAATCCTCCCATTTATCCACCCAAAAGGTCATATCCAGAAACCCAACACTCTTTCAAAGTACAGTGAGTAATCTGTCCTGGTGGCCTTATGCCAGAACTCTTGGCTTTGCACTAATCTGGACTACTTAGGAGCAAAGAGCCCGCACCAGCCATTTAAAGAAAGTATAAACACTCATCTCTCTTCTTGGCCACTTCAAATAAGGCACATTAAACCAATCAGAAACAGGCACAAATGCAATTCATCAGCCAGGTTTCAGTTTCTAAGCCAAGACAAACAATATTTTGGTGTCTCATTATGCAAAGACAAGGCAAAACATGATGACTGCAAGTCTGTCTTCACATTAACTGACAAGAAGCATGACTGTGTCTACACAAAGATCTGCTGGGTTAGGCACTAAGGTGCTGCTCTTCACCATGGCAAAGAATGGGACCTTTTCTTAGACCTACCAATACCAAGTACACAACCAGCACTGCCAGTGCACATCACCTCTTAGCAAACACACTCCCACTCTTCCAGCCATAGTCACTCAGCATCAGACAGCCAAGTGGCAGCAGGTCAGTGACTTCTGACTAATCAGACCAAACAAAATACTGAAGTTAACGTTTTCCTATAATAAGTCCTATTGAGCAACCATGTTGAACATGTGACATGTATAGAAATCCACAGTGAAGTATTTCAGATAAAATATTCCTGGTCTTTCACCACTCTTTGAAGAGGCCCTAGCAGCCAGCAAGCAAGCAGAGACTTGCCTCACTGTCTCTACCTCTCACCTACAAACTACCTGCTGTTCAGGTAGGATAGTCATTGCATCCTCATACACAGGGCTCTCACATGGAAGGCAGAGTGAGAGCAAAGTAAGTGTAGGAAAAGCCACAGTGCCAAGCAACAATTGGTAGTGTGCTTTATGCTACAGCCCCTTCCACGACTCCTGTGCACATTTTCCCCTATCCCAGCTGCAGAACAAGACTATGCTTCTCAATTAACATAAAATGAAACCTATCAAACTCTCTTTGAACAAATTTGAAACAGCAGAGGAAGTTCTTGCATTACAATGCTACAGCATTTTTTGATCGTAGAAGTCCTAAAGCCAGATTTCCTTTTTGGTAAGATTAGACTCCACAGCAAAATTTTGTCCCATTAGTTACTCCAAAGGAAAACCATCCAGCCACTTTAAATGACATGGGCTCAGATCCAGATTCAATATGATATTTAGCTCGTGAGTCCTGCTTAAAATCCTTACTTCCCACCAAAAATCAACCAAGAAGTCGGATTCTAAGATCCTACTTAAGTCATGGTGTTTCATAGACTGTTTGAAAGAACTGACTTCTGGAATGGCATCTCTTCCTGCTACAACACTGTAACAACACTGAAGGTCGAAGGAGCTAAATTCTAGCCATCCAGGTAAGGAATGGTCCTGGTGGCCAGCAGGATGACCATGAGCCAGCAATGTGCTCTTGTGGCCAAGAGGGCCAACAGTATCCTGGGGTGGATCAGAAGGGGGATGGTTAGCAGATTGAGAGAGGTTCTTCTCCCCCTCTACTCTGCCCTGGTGAG
>JAOXOE010000256.1:70510387-70522200 GCA_028565055.1 Phoeniculus purpureus | reverse complement strand
GGTCCTCCTTCTTACCCTTTTTGAAGATTGGAGTGACATTTGCTATCCTCCAGTCCCTTGGCACCTCTGCTGATCCCCATGACTTAGAAAGATGATGGAGAGTGGCTTAGCAATGACAATGCCCGTTTCTTTTCATATACTGACTACAAAAGGGGCCCAGCATATCTAGTCCACATGTGGCTGATTATACCGTAGGTGTGTACATCTGGTCAGCATTAGGGTGTGTTTAATAGCAGACCTATTTGCAACTGCGCTCCTATTCAGATAAATATGTCTATGCACTCAATACTTCATCTCTCTACTTACACTCAAGATTGCATGCACTGCTAGTTTGCGAGTGCAAACCTTTAGTCTTGAACTTCAAAAAAGCGTCTGTCGACTGGACCCAGCTACACTGAGATCTACGACTCACTCAGTGAGGTCCCTCTGGAAAACAGAACTCACCAAGCCAGGACAAGACACCTGAGACGCAGCTAGAGGCATGACATTCCCTTCAAGAAGTCTGCACCCACAGAGAAACCAAGAGGAATGATCGCAAGTCCCTTCACTTAGGAATATATCCTTTCCCTAACCAAAATGTCAGTATTCATGATTAAATACATTTCCTTGAACAAAACCTATCTGCTCAAGACTTCAGGAAACACATTTACGAAGAGCCATCATGCCAAAAACTAAAGCAGTTCACATAAGCTTGAATTCAAGAGCAAGCCAGCCTCACACATGTAAAGAGCTGCTGAACCTTTTTTGGAGTCTGGGGCAAGCAAATCACTTTCTTGCACTAGTCCAGCTTGAAAGTCAAAAAGCCTGGCTCGGCCATGAGCGTGTCGGCATCTCAGCGTATGAGGTGCAGTTTCTTGGCCAGCTGCAAAAGGGAGTAAGTTTGTCAGTCATCCAGAGCTATAAAGCAGCAACTTGCACTGTTATTAAAAACCTGCCTCCCCATCTGGAAATTAAATCGAGCACATGCATATGCATAAGGGTTGCTTAAGAGAAAACCACCACCTTGACAACGCTGAACAGGAAGGAAAGAAAAACAAAGACACAAAGCAGTGTCAGTTTTTGATAATCTCTAATAGCACAGAGGACAAAATCTGCCTTTCTTGCTTGTGGGTATCAGGTACAGCTTTCACACCCCAGAAGTCAGACCCTTTGGTCAATATACAACACATTAAACACGTGTGTTAGCATGCAATCCTGGGGTAAACCCTGGATGGTTTGGGGTTTCTTTCACTGAAAAAAACATCTGGGAGAAGAGAATTTGATATTAGTTATTTTTCATAGTAATGGGAACTATAACAGTACTTGGGATGAAACAAAAAATGAAAGAGAAATGTGAGATGGTTGTTGAATTCATGACTGAGTGAATTATCATGGCAACAATGGATATGTCAGGCAGGAGCTTAACACCTGATCTTCCTAAAGCTTCATGTCAATAAAGTTCAACAGCAATGGTAGGCACTGAAAGCAGAGACTCATCGCATCTGTGTGATCATGTCTGCACTAGATGCACAACGTGAAACCCCAAGGGAGGTGGGGAGGCTGCTGTTCTCTCCTGCCAGATGCTGAGCAAACAGCCGTAGGGCATCCAGCCCAACCACACAGGCAGGAGGGAGCCAAGTGAACGTCCAATACAAACAGCTGGAGACAAATCAGGGTTAAGAAGGAAACCTCTTGGCCTTGGGCCAATGCCCATGTACTGGGCCATGCAGCTACCATGTGTGTCCAAAAATAAAGAAACAACACTTGTTAATGAGGAGGGGGAAGAAATGTGGTAGAGTTTTGGACTTTTATGAGCTGAGCTATTTTCTTTCTAATTCTCCAGGTACCCTCATAAAAGAAAGACATTTCTTGTCTATTCCTTTTTTTTTGTCTTCTAGAGGAAACAACTCCTGTGCAGCTTGGTCTAGGTGATCCTGCTGTGGCAGGGGGATTGGACTAGACGATCTTTCGAGGTCCCTTCCAATCCCTAATCATTCTATGATTCTATAGGTGATCCTGCTGTGGCAGGGGGATTGCACTAGACGATCTTTCAAGGTCCCTTCCAATCCCTAATGATTCTGTGACTCTACAAGATTCTACAAGATCCAAAGCTTGAAGAAATTAATCATGATCTAGGGTCCATTGACAGACTGGTCCTTGACACATACTACCAAGGTCACTGCAATTTATGAGCATCCAGACTTTTAAGGCAACTTTTGACCAGCTAGGAAACTGGTCTGTTGGACTCCGGATGGAACTGCATACCAGTCTTCCTCACTGAGATTTTGTCTTGGGTCAAAATGGGAGTGACACCTATTCAGAAAAGAGACCTCCAAGTCTCTGCCCTCCCTTCTTTGCTCCTTCCCCTGAAGGCATTGACACCATGAGTCCATGTGCTTGGCTTAACCAGTCTCCAGAGTCTCTGCAAGCAGCTGTAAGATTGCTCAAAAGATAAGACATGGCCCAGGGTGGCCTCATGGGTTAGGAATGTAGTTAAATATCTTCTGAAGGGATTTAGTAGGATTTGCTTCATTGTTTACATTTTGCACTATCAGTCATCCTTAAGGCCTCGGGCTTTTGTCTTGGTAAGGCTGGGAATACAACTAGCCAGCAAAGGATGCTGATACTGTCCCCCAGGATGCTGTTTTGTCCATGCTGAAATGCTTCCCTGCTCTGACACTCAGGAACTGCTAATTTCTTTGGCTCAGTTCACCTAAATGAGGGAAAGTAAGTGAAATACTGAGCAGCAGTGTACTTGAGACTGAAACTGCAGAGAGTCAGCTTTTCTTCCCAGGTACTGCTGCTGGTACAGCATGATGCTGAAACAGCAGCCATTGCTAAGAAATGACTAAAATTTTACATCCCTACTTGCCCCAGGGGAAAAATAATCATAAGCCTGCACAGTGTTTGTTAAAAGATGTAAGTAATTGTGGAAAAGAGCAACAAAAAAGACAATTGAGCAACTGGACAGGTTGATTTATGAGGAAAGATTAAAGGAGTGGAACATGAATGGCTTGGCTAAACAGTGACTAAAACAGGACATGAAAAGTAGCCACTGTCAACAGTATTTGAAGTGTCTGTCTGAAGGGACATCAACCATTTGGGTGCATTTACTTTGAATAAACAGAGGTAGGAAAGGGAGATGCCAGGTGAATGTTTAGGAAAGTTTTTTGAAGAACAGGACTGCTGGGGTGTAATTCCACAGCAATCTCCTCCCCACTGTAAGCTGAGGAGCTCCACAAAAGGTTGTCTTTGCTGAGACATTACCTGAGAAACTTTTTGGGAAACCTCTACTCTTTAACATCTCACTGGCATCCCCATCTCTGAGCACCAGGGCAAGGATGAGCAGACACCAAAACGGTAAAAGCCCATTCCAAGACCTCTGCAGTACGAGAAGACAAGATATTCATGTCTTGGACCTCCAAGATCAAGCAGAAATACAAGAAAATGTCCAAAATGGGGTAAGAGAGTGGATCTCTTGCATTACACCACTGCAGGATGAAATTGGGCCAAACATGTTCCCAGTTAGTGGAAAGACATGGAAACGACAGCCTCTACCCCCTGCCATCACTTTGTCTCTCCCAACCAAAAACTTGGACAAGAGAAATGCTCTTTAGTGACACATGGCCAAAGAGATCCAGGGTGGCCATCATTCAGCCATTACAAATCATGTGAGTATTCTCCTGCCTAGTCCATGCAGGGCAAGGGATGTTAACAGTTGCCTGCTGTGGAGCTCCTTTCCTCTTTGGATTGGCCACGGAGAGCCACAGCTCAGGTTCAAAACAGGAAAAAACCTGAAATTATCTTGCCACATCCTGCTGCTTTTCATCTCATGCAAGAAAGGATTAGGCAGGAAATACTGGATGGTGAAAATTCCACTGCATAGATCTACTCAGATAACGAGTTCATCACAGCAGATATATGGATCAGCTCCTGGATCGGGAGGAGGCAGCCACAGGTAAGGCTTTATGTTGATAGACCTTTGGTTCAGGTCCTGTGACATAAACCTTTGTGCAAACGCTGTCTCCACGTGAGACTAATGCTTTCTCCCAAATTCTGCCTGGCCCTGCCTACGGAACCACTGAATTATTCATAGCAGGGACTGCTTCTTGATAAACGAGTGCATTGCACAACAGGACAGTCCTTGCTGGGAATGGCCTGTAGGCTTGGTGGCGTTGTGTAAATCATTAATGCACTTCCCAGCGATTAAATACACATTTGCTGCCTCAGCCAGCTATAGACACCCCTGAGTGACTATCACTGTTACTCTGTTTGAGCAGCAACTTAAAAACCCCAATCGTAGCAAGGGACCCCACCACAGAAGTCGCATGTGTTTGTGTCTTTGGTAGCTTTCACAAAATCGCTATTTATTTTCCCTCTGCCCTACTCCTCCAGTTCTCTCTTCGTGGTCAGGAACAAGGACTTTCCAAATCCCAGAGAATTTCCGGTTTGTATTGAATTAAAGTAGAGAGAAGGAAGCGAGGGCAGCTAGGAAACAGCCGGGCAGCGCTACGTGCACAGCAGAGAAATGTACACGTGTTCCCAGAAAGACACCAGCTGTGACCCCTTCTATACAGGGTGCAGGGAAATGGCATTGTCTTCATAACTTTTCCAAAAGGGAAACAAATCTCTGTGTGATCCATGCAAATACATCTTAATTGGCCGTGGTGTCAAATCCTCTCCCTAAATTGAATCTAATGAGCGTTTCAGGGAGCTGTCAGGAATCTCCAGTAGCCTCCAGGCACTAATGGTTTGCATCAAGGTGTCAATGCTTTTGGCATTAACCTCAATTAGGAGGAGTTAGGGTGATCACTGAATGAAGGGTCAGCCATTCATTGCTGAGACATTCCTCTGGCTATAGCCTGCAGTCTCACCCGTGAAAGGGGCTGGCAGACTGGCTGCCTACAGCATTCTCAGTAAATAAGACTCATATGCAGCAGCATTACTGCTAATTACTATATTTGAAACCTGTGCAGGTCTTGACAGGCATGGAGAATCAACAGCGAACCTATTTAACAAGGCTATTCAATACGGTTCCCAGGTTAAAACGTAGCTTGTGACCACAGATCAGTAAATATATACTCCTTGCTCAGGGTCAGAATTTTTAAAACACCTTTAAGGGGACAGAAAGTCTGCTCAGCCGGGTTATGCTTGCAGAAGAAAAATTACCACATCGATAATCCATGTGACTTTCCTTCTGCTCCACTTCTTTACAGACTTTCCTTTAGATGTATTACATTCAGATGGCATCTTGCACAATCACTCGGGTAGATCGGCTTTTCTGGGGTTAAATCATGGATGGGTCACAATTGTTTGCCTTCCACTTTCAAGCACAGATGTCTCAAAACAGCCAGGCAGACCTCTGGATCCTCCCCAGGCCTGAAATAATTTCTCTAGTTGGCAGACTGCTGTTCAACCCCAAGGACACTGCATATTTATGCCAGAGGAAGTCATTCAACGAGCAAATCTGTTTAGAAACCTCAAAGATTTGTCAGCCGCCATAAATTCTCGGTTATGTTACACTTTAGCCTTTACAGCTATTACAACAGAAATGCTGGGTCTGTTCTAAAACATTTCTTAAGCCTCTAAAATGTGTGTGCAATACCAGAATGAAAAAAGTCCCAACTGACTCCTTCCCATCCTTGCCCTCACCCACTCCACCACTACACCCTACTGCCTTTCCCTGCAGCCAGCTGTCCAGCATCCCCTACCCAGACTCTTTATGGGTCTCTTCTTTTTTTCCATAGTAGCAGGTCTGTATGTTTCCCAGTAATGGCAGAGAGGAAGGACCACAGCAGCAGGCTTGCAAAACTTGCCTAATTATAATGCAGCACTTGCCTTACAGCTTGTTCTGCTTAGGATCATCATAAAAGTCGTCCTTTGAACTCCTCCTTTGCTTCCTCCAGCCCCATCTTCCTTCCTCCCCATCCCCAGGGCAATGATTGGTATCTCTAGGTCTCCATTTCTTCTCTGCAAAAATCAAAGTGCTTTCAAGCCTTTCCCTTGAGGTGACAGCATTACTTGCTCCTCCTCCACCTAGGATGCAGAGTTCTGCCTCCTCAGATTATTTATCCACCCTAATCTATGTCAGACGGGGTCATTCTGCCCTGCTCATGAAGAGTTGCTGTGTCTGGGCCAGGGAGGCCAGACGTGTTTGGACTCTTCTGGATGTGATTCAGATCAAGCTACAGCTGTTGTAGAGACAAGAGCAAACTGGAGCAGCACAGTGATCGCTTCTGATTACCTAATTTGCCAAGATTCATCTTAAAACTAATCAGTCTGTCTGTGCCGTGCCACTAACGTTTCACATTCTTGTGCAATTGCTAATTTTAAACCTAAACAGCTCTTTGCCCCTATAGCACATTCCTCCTTACAAAGGATGGCAGCAGAGATATCATAGTCTTCATTATTAGAAGGTACCTCCAGGGCTCTTTGCCCCTATAGCATATTCCTCCTTACAAAGGATGGCAGCAGAGATATCATAGTCTTAGTTATTAGAAGGTATCTCAGGGCTCTTTGCCCCTATAGGATATTCCTCCTTACAAAGGATGGCAGCAGAGATCTCATAGTCTTAGTTATTAGAAGGTATCTCCAGGACCATCAGTTAAGCGAGTGTCCCGCTCACTTTAGCACCAGTCAGCAAAAGAGATGGCATCTTGCCTCTGCCCTCAGGTAATCCATGATCTCCAGCAGAGGTCTCCAACATGTGCCTTGCTGACAAAGAAGTTTCCTTCTTTGCTTCTCCCTAAAGTCCAGGAAACTGGTCCAGCAATTTGTGCATTCACAAAAATAGTCAAGACAACATCACCAAAGGTGACAAAGTCATGGCCTCAGAAGCTGGAAAATGTCAGCCCTGGGCTTTGTGCTCACCCACCAGGGTGCAGCCTTTAGTTACACTGTCACGATTCCTTAACAGGTTTTGTGAGTATGCCTAGAAGTGAGATGTAAGTTTCTGCATGGAGGAACAAGACCTTTGCTTTCCTTCCCCTGGATCAAAATACGTTAAAGACAGGAAGGAGGTTCAACATGTCCATTAGCTTGCAACAGGTAATAGACATTACATCAACAGTGAGAATCCACTCTGCCTGCTCTCCCATACCATCAGCCACAGATGTCTCAACAAATCTGACCTTGAGACCAAAAGAATAAAAGACTAAAAGACCAAAAGAATAAAACTTCATAGCCTTAAAAGACAGTAAAGCTACTGACCCCATCCTAGCTCCTAGAAACACGAAGAGAATTGATAAAGTTGAAACGTAGAAAAGACCTCAATGCCAAGCAAATTCACATAGTAGGTAAGTCCCTCTCCAAACCCAAGTCTGGAGACTGATAAAACATTGAGCTGAAGTGCAAGACACTAAGCTGGTTTTTGAGAACTTTACAGCACTCAAGTTACCTGTGTCCTGCGTGGACACAGGTAACTTGTCAAGGTTTAGAGGAAGAAATTCCCCTTAAGAACTTAAATAAGTATCATGTTTATCACTTACCTGGATAAATCTGTGATTACTGGAGTAGGAGTGGAAACCAGTAAATGCAAGGAGAAAACACCATTATGTGGCAGTGATTGTTTTAACAAAAAGGAGCATTTACGTAAGAACACGGGGGTTGAAAGCCATCTACCAGATGAGAGAGCAGCATGGTAGAGGCTCTACATGAGGATTACAAAATGTCAGCAAAACTTCAGAAGCTGCCTTTATGGTCAGTAGAACTGTCACTTCAAATAAGCTGTTCATCTCTTGTAGGCATCTACTTTGGGATGAGGTGATTTGTGCCTCAAAAGCAGCTGCTTCTCTCCATTACCTGTAAAAGGAATTCTTCTGGGATGGGAATGGCTGCTCCCTAAATCTCTATGGCTCGTGTGTGTACACTTGGTCAGATGAATCCCATTTCATGAATTTTTCATTATTTGCAGTCATTACGAGAGGACAGGATAGCTTTTAAAAAAATGCTCTGTAGTTTGAAGAGAAGCATAGGCTTGAGACAGAAATTAGTAGAAAAACTTGTATTATCTTAGCAAAATAAGACAGGATTTGAACAGATGTCCTAAACCATTTCTGAACTCATTGACTTGATGTTGAAAATATCCACATCACAGACCTCTATCATTGTTCTAGCCTGTATTTATTTGGAATGTTAAATTAGATGGCCATGAATTTAAAATCTAGATGTCTGAGAGTTCTGCTCTACAGTACAACACAAGATTAAAGAGCTATTTAACACAAGTTAAAGAGATATTAACAAGCATTATACATTCAGTGAAACATCCCTCGACCTAACTTACCTAAAATGTTTGCTTGTTTGCAAACATCAATCTTATTTTCACTTTCAAAGGAAGGAAGTCTGCATTATACAGTCAACATCTGTCTTTCTCTAGGAGGACCCTGCATGCGTTGTCCTGTTTCAGTAGGGTGTAGCAGGCTTGTTTTTCATCTTGAAAGTCTGGAATCGCTCCTTTCCTAATCTTTGCAGATCTTGGATGTTGTTTTTTATAACAACAGAAAGCAATAAAAATACATTTTCTATATTAATGAATCAGTAAGTTTGAAGAGGAAACAGACACTGATGGAGCTAGACAGACCTATCAGAGCCGGGAGGAAGCTTCATTCTGAAGAGCTGGGAGGACTTCCCTGCAGTGGAGAAGACAGTGAGGAATGTGGGGCAAGACTACTGACACCCTGTGAAATGGGGGACAAGAGGGGTAGACCATCTGCACAAGAGATGGCTGGCTGGCCAGGCAACCCCATGCAGCAGGGAGCAGGGTCAAATTCCTACAGCTGCTGTGCTCTGAATCTCCATTTACAGGCTGCCCAGGGGAGTTGTGGAATCTCCTTCTCTGGAGACATTTAAAACCGCCTGGATATGTATCTGTATGACTTGGTCTAGGTGATCCTGGTGTAGCAGGGGGATTGGACTAGATGATCTTTTGAGGTCTCTTCCAATTCCTAATGTTCTGTGATTCTGTGAAACAGGACCACTACATCCATCCCAGCCTGAGGCACTGATAGATTTACTGCACATGGGCTAATGAACTAGAGCACAGTCCCTTTGAGATGACAGGAGAGAATTTGTGCAGCTCTTTAGCCTCCCTCCTGCTCACCATCATGAGAACAACCACCTCAAAGCTCTTTGTCTAACGCAGCTTTAGCCTCTAGTCCAGCTTGATGGAATATTTATTGAAACGCCACATTTTGGCAAAAGTCAGGCTGCTTTCCCAAGTACCCAGAGAAAGCAAAGGTCAGCACACCCCCATTGCCCTGGAGCACCTCTACCACCTGTCATTGACCTCATTTGGTCTCCCAGCAGCACCAGACACCACAAAACAACAGTAGCTGCTGTCCCTGTGCACGTGTTTTATCCTTCACCTGCCCAGTTCTCTGACTGGGATGTGAAGTGTTTGGCCTCTGGGGCTCAGCTCATTGCTTCATAAAGCTGGATGGCAGGATTATTAATGTGGCAGAACTGCAGGATTTTCCAAGCAATTTATGAGTTGCCATGGCAGTTCATTAGCTCTCAGCCTGATGACCCCTTTCCATCGAGCATGAATCAAGCAGGAGGCATACACATCTAAATGCATGATGGATGTTCACATCAAAAATACAACCAAGGCCACATTTCCTCCATTCTGTCCAACATAGGGCTAACAAAGGCACTAAAAAGTCACCAGTTACCAGGACCGGTAGCCAACGCACTGAATCATGCTCTGACACAAAGAAATTCACAATCCCCTTTGTATTTTTCTTTCATCAGGCCATTTCTGTCCGTTGCCTCTACTCATCAGAGAGTTTACATTTTCAGCCTCCATCGACAGCACGGTAAGGCAGGTCTGGCAGTTGGGACAGCAATCCCCACTCTGGATTGCTCCTTGACTTTCTGAGCAAAGAATAAGGTTTCTCTTTACACACTGACAAGCCCTCATCCCCACTCAAGGAAGCATTTGAGAAAATGTTTAACTTTCGTGGTATTTAGGCATGGGTCTTAAAATAAAGCACACACTTAAAGACTGCTTTGAACCCAAGTGGCATTGTGCACGTGAAAAAACTCCACCAGTTTTAATCCTGTTGAGTTAGGACTTCAGCAAAGACCAACAAAACAAGTCTAGCATATTAGAGAGAAAAGATATCCAGAGGATTAAAGGGAATAAGTGGAAGGTAATAAGTGGACAATTAAGAAAAAGGAAAAGGTTGGCACTTGCTTTTATCAGTAAGTACAAAACCACTAGCAAGCAATCCGCAGATATGACAAATACAGTGCTGCACACCAAAGAGGGACAGGGAGGGAGACAGGGAGATGATGGAGAAAGACAGACTTCTATTAAATCTTCATTACGCTGTTTTTCTCAGTTGCATTAATACTCTTTTGTCTGCTGCTGCCCTCTAAGAGTTTCAGTGTATTTTAAGAAAACACAGAGGTAAGATTTTTGAATCTCCATCTCCCTCTATTTAACAACGGACACACTCAAAAAGCAACCTCACAACATGTTACATGATTTGCCAGAAATAACTTGCCTTTTCCTTTTTTAAAAATAATGCATTCATTAATACAGTAATGGGACCCACACACTGGAAAATCCCACCTTCCACACCATCTCGTGAGCTAAATTCGGCTTAGGGCCAAACTTCAGTATTTCAGCTCCTGCTAGGGTTCATTTTGGAATGTTTTTACAGTGGAGGATTTGTCATCTCTTTCCTTGGCTGGGCTGATGGGACCCTAATGCACATGAGAGATCACTGTCGTGTCAGCTGCCAGTTAGTTGCTTGTTCCAATCATCTTGTACATACACCCTTCCTTTCCTTGTGCATACGCATTTCCCTCTCAGCTAAGTGGTGCTAATAGGCATTCGACAGAGGATGCAAAGGACACTGACTTGAGACACTCCCTCTGGCTCGAGTAATTACAGCATATTGTTAAAAAAAAATCAAGCTGGGTAATAACCTTCACTTAAAACCAAATTCATCAAAAAACCCCATATGCCTGGCAGGAAGTCTCGTGTCAAATAAAATATGGTGGCTGGAGACATGGACATCCAAGAAATTTGGACATAGCTTAAAGAAAGAAAAGCTGTTGCCTCATCTATTCACCTCTTGAAAAGATGACCCAGGCTTAGATCCTGCCACCAAGCCAGAAAAGAGTCTGCGTGTGCTGACCTGAGAGGTACTCGCAGATGTTCTCCTGTCAGGACTGGGAGATAAGTCACCTCACTGACTCTTCACTAGTCATTGGTCTACGCAGCCAACACCAACATTAACAGCTGCCACAAAGTCCATCTCAGCAAAGCGTCTGATCTCTGCTAACAACACATGTGTTTTCAATTAATATTTCCTATTGTCGCCTCATAAATTTCTCCCTCGACAGGGTTTTTTCATTAATTGCTATTGAAGAAGACATTCTTTTTCTCTTTCCAGTCCACCTCATACTTTAACACCAACAGCAGAGTTCAGCTGCCTTCTCCTCATAATCAGTTTCTCACATGCAAAATGTCTGCTAGGAGGAACATCTGCTCACACTGCCATGTCCCTCACTGTGCTTACTCACATCACCTCTTCCGAAGCAGCCAGTGGGTTGGTAACACTGGCTGTGGATACCACAGTTTTTCTTCACAGGTAAGGCAAATGACATGGTCCAAACTGCTGAACCATGGCAGAAAATTTCTGTCACTCAGCCTGGCAAGCTGGGGAGTGACAGAAAAGAGCAGACTGTGCTGTCATTCAGCGAGATCTGGATAGGCTGGAGAGCTGGGCTGAGAAAAACTTAATGAGCTATAACAAGGGTAAGTGCAGGGTCTTGCATCTGGGCAGGAACAACCCTAGGTACCAGTATAAGCTGGGGACTGACCT
>JAOXOE010000256.1:70490808-70502731 GCA_028565055.1 Phoeniculus purpureus | reverse complement strand
CCCAGGGGGGTTGTGGAGTCTCCTTCTCTGAAGATGTTTAAAACCCACCTGGACTTGTTCCTGTGTGACTTGATCTAGGTGATCCTGCTGTGATGGGGGATTGGACTGGCTGATCTTTTAAGATCCCTTCCAATCCCTAATATTCTATGATTCTGTGATATTTGCTGAGGGTACACTTGATCCCAGCATCTATGTCATTGACATTAAACAGCACTTGTACCAGTAGAGGGCTCTAAGGGAGACATGACACACGTATTAGAAATTGCTTAGGAAGTACATTCTTTGTCCAAATTTGCTTAGGGAGGACCTTCTTAAGAATCAAAGATTTTCAAATTCACATCTGCCACTACTCTCTCTCATGTCATACAGTTTGCGGCAAGTGAAGGTCACCTGTGTGCTCAAAAAATGAAATAAAACCTTAAATAAAACACTAAACAAAATTCATATCCTCCCCTGGAGGTGATATATGATTCTTGGGTGCTGAAGACCAAGAGGTTGAGTTTCCCATGAGGGTCAGATGATGTCCTGAAGTAAACAGTGCTAATTTGCCCTGAAGTATCCTACGATCCAAGCAACATAGACATGGTGAACAATCTTAAAAAGGTTAGCTGTGCACTTCTAGCTCTTGATGATACTGTTAACTTTCTAATTAAGCCTTTTATTTGACAGACAAATCTTCTATGTCCTACAAAAAACTTTCCCTTTGTTGCTCCTGTCTCTTCTTAGTTTGGGATTTTTAATTGTTCCTCCATTCCAAGTTTCTTTAATACCATAGTTGTTACCAGACTCTAGTCTTTACAGCTTACCTACAGAGTATTTACTGAACAGATGAAAGTCAGTTTTAAGGAAAAAGTGGTGAGTAAGTGCATTTATTGCCATAGTACCATGAAGACATAGATATATTAGTAAAATGACAGACAGAATTATCACAGCTTCCCTCTGGGCAGTGCTCCAAAACCTTCCATTCATGATAGAGACATGACAAAATATTGGCTTTGTTCTGTCTAATCTTGTTACTCAAGCAGCACCTGTTGCAGTTTGAGCCTGGTGTTGTTTCAGCAGTGGGGATGGGGGCTGGCACGGCTCATGTAAGGAGTTTCCTGAAAGAAACTCCTACCAGCTCCAGACATGACCTATCTCTGACTCACGCAATCAGCACCTCTGTGCATGAATGTATTTGGGATAGGAAACAAGCTTTCGCAGGGCTTTGAGGATTTCTTTCCTTCGGGGGTTTGTTTCCTGTGAGATCCCATATTTGTGCTTAAGGAAATAGTGTGAGGCAGAGGGCAGGAGGAGACAGCTACTTACAAACCAGCTCTGTGCAGAGGAGGAAGGAGAAGCTCTCTTGGACAACCCTCAACTTGGAATGCAGCGAAGGCTGGCAGTGAACAGAGGGTCTCATCTGTGAATGTTGGTATGCCAGAGCAGAGGGACCAGTTTGTAAACAGGCTGCAACTTTGAGGAACACCATGCCAGAGAAGATTGTGGGACCACTGCCCACAGAAGTGCTCCTTGGTGTTTAGAAAAGTGACTGACAGACTGTACTTTCCAAGGTGGGACAGTCCAGGCAGGACTGCCCAGAACTCCTCCTGAAAGATAGGAAGTGCAGAGCTGGGTCTGGGAATACACAGAAGGGCCTGTAATATTTATCATAGAATCATTAAGGATTGGAAGGGACCTCGAAGGTCATCTAGTGCAATCTCCCTGCCAGAGTAGGATCACCTAGACCAAGTCGTGTAGAGTATTTCAGACTCCTGCAATGACAGATAGCCCTATATTGAATCATAGAATCATTAGGGATTGGAAGGGACCTCGTAAGATCATCTAGTCCAATCTCCCTGCCACAGCAGGATCACCCAGACCAAGTCACATAGGAACACATCCATATCGTTTTCTAGAAGTTCTAAGCACCTGCAACACAGGCTTTAAGATGAAAGTGCCTTCTCCACTGTAAGTCACTACAGAATCATAGAATCAGTCAGGGCTGGAAGGGACCACAGATCATCCAGTTCCAACCCCCCTGCCATGGGCAGGGACACCCTGTCTGTCTTTGTTGTGGATGATGGAGTTTTCTTTAGATTGAGATATGGGGTTGTATTAAAACTAAACATTTTCGCCAAGTCAAGGCTGTCTCTTGCCCATGACCATAAGTGGTGAGTGAGTGGTCCTTGTATTGTTAGGCATTTTGCTAATTAGGTGAAATCTGTCCTGGGACAGCTGTCTTGGACAGACCATGACAGCAATATTCAGAATCTGACTGTTTTTCAGAAGTCTGGATATCCTGCAGCACCTTTGGCTTCATACTAGGGATTTGAATCTAAGGCAGCAGTATTAGCTTCACTAGAATATTTTCACTTCTTCATCAGCAAGGGAACCACAAGGATAGGGATAAATGTCCCTTTGCAGGACTCCAAATCAGAAAAATCCCCTTCTGCAAGTAAAATGAAAGTAACTCTATTATTTTCTGAATTTTAAAAATAGTTTCTTAGGATCAACAGTTCTTCCATCTTTCGTAGTGTAAGACATGTAGGATTTTGGAGGACTGATCCGTTTCTTATTGCTATTTTCCTGGAGAAGGCATCAGACACCCACCAAGTGCAGGGGCACCATTAGAGAAAGGATGCATCCTATGTCCTTTCTAAAGGGTGGTCTTAAAACAAATTGTCTTGAGTCATTAGGTTAATCTGTTATGTTCAGATAACACCTTGTTGTTTGAATTTGAAAAAAAAAAAACCTAAATGTACAGAAACACTAACAAAACTCTAAGAAGTTTGATTTAACTTTCCCTGTACTTTTGCCCTTCTTGAGTTCACCTACATTAACAAAAATATTAATGGTGCTATAGAGCTTTCCTAACTATTTCTGGAGGGGGATGGGGGATTATTTGATTCCTTTTTTATCAGAATTTATGTCAGTATAAAAGTTATAGAGATTGCCAGAAACTAAAAGAACATGATGTAGAATCACAGGAAAAGTGTAAAATCAATATCGCCAGGTGTTTGAATGCTGCACTTGGCAGCTCCTCTCTAATCCAGCCAGTGCTATATTTTATGTGTATAACTGAGACCCTGTTGTTAGATAATCTTCAAACCCAAATAGCCTGCACCAATACAATGATCACAGAGACAGAAGAGCTTCTGTTTTTGATGTGTAGTGAAAGATTTTGCAATAGGCATACAAATATTCTCTGCAGCCACTGGAAAGGAGAGAAGTACCTCCAGGCTGTCTCAAGTCTCTGCAAGTGTCTTTGTTTCCCAATTTTAGAAGTCAAGGTTAGTTTTGTTCATAAACTTCCATGTCTCACTTGCAGTGATGCATCCAGTCTCAGCAATGACCACTTTCAGTCGGGGAAATGTATATTTGTCAATAGTCTGTCAGAATAAAATGCAAAGTCATTTTGCTTTCCTTCCTTTTCCACTTTCTTTCAGAAATCCTGGCAGAAGCCAGACACAGCGAAAATCACTATCATGCATTCTTCTGTTCTCAAAACAGCAACGGTTTTGAAATCTGTCCAGATCCTTAACTTTGCACAATCAAAACTGTGAACTGTAGCTAGTTACACGTCTAGCTATCTGCTCAACATCTTGTCACTAAAGAAGGTCACTTGGCTATCAGGAGAGAAACATGTAACGCTAAGGACTGAAATCACTAAAATATTCAACATATGTCTTAGTATCAACAAGGCTGCTGTTCAGAAGAGCTAGTGATTTGTAGTCTCTGATCCTATTTTCCTGGGAAAGCTTTTGCAATGAGATTTCATCCCACATTTGGCTCTAAAGGAGGTCAGATCTTTCCTTATCCCGATTTTGGGTAGAAACAAACCTCATGCAGCTTGGAGGAGTCTTATGCAAATCCCATTTGGCCCAGTTCATGTGGATTTCAGGGAATTTGCTCTATATCTTTGTTTGCTGCAAGGTTTATACTCAAACAAATCTGAGATTCTGGGCTTGTTTATTCTGTTTCGGTGTTTAGGCACTACCATCACCTCCTTGTTCTGTTGTAGTCTCACATACAGAAAATGCACTCATACTGTCTGACACATAGGGAGAAACAAATTAAAAGCCATGCAGATACCCGTGTATTAGTGTGTATAGCAGTTACGCTGTAGTACGGTGGCTACTTTTCATACTTGGCACATGTGTGTTTTGAAGACGGTCCTGTGTTCAGTTTTGGGCACCTCAATACAAGAAAAATATCAAAGTGCTGAAGCAGATGTAAAGAAGGGCAGCAAGGCTAGTGAAGGGTATGGAGAACAAACCTTGTGTGGAGTCGCTGAGGGAACTGGGCTGTTTAGCCTGAAGAAATGGAGGCTGAGGGGAGACCTTATTGCTGGCTACAACTGCTTGAAAGGAGATTTAAAGAGGTGGGTGTTGGTCTCTTCTCATAAGTAACAAGTGATAGGACAAGGCAATAGCCTCAATGGAAGTTTAGGTTAGACATTAGGAAAATCTTTCTCATTGAAAAGGTCATCAGGGCTTGGAAGAGGCTGTTCAGGGTGGTGGTTGAATTGCCATCCCTGGATGTGTATAAAATCATGAAGCATATAAACATCGCATGGGTGTGGGCTTGGTAGTATTATGTTAAGGATTGGACTGAATCATCTTTTCCAACCTATACGATTCTGTGATTCAATGTTTGCAGAATACATAGTTAAATAAAATCCTGACCGTTCTGTGCAGCTGTTTCTTAAGCAGTTTTTGCATCTTTCAACTGCAAATACTACTATTACTACTAATAGTAAACACTATTATTTTTGTCCACACCTAGCGTATGAACAGACACTAAACTGTTTATTTGCCACTTTTCTTATGTGTGTGTGTTGTTTTTTAATGCTTTTCAGGTGTATATTGTTATTATTCATTATTATTACTATGAATTCTACTACTAAGAAAATACATTTAATTAAGTATTAATTGCAGAGTGTTGAAAATGAAGTTGAAACTCATGATTTTCAACAAATTCTTGTTGGATGAAACTGCGCTCGATGTATGTTCAAAAGAGAACAGAGAATCAGTGTAGCATACTTTAATAAGTTATGGCTTCCCTACTGGAAAACTACTAACTCACCAGCTGTGCACGTGTGGGCTTAGATTCATTCTAAATTTAGGTGCCTAAGTGAAGGATTTAACTTGGGAGCCTGGTCTTCATAGGCCCCCTATGCAGTAAATGGAGAACGACAGGATGCTTTAGAGAACCAGGCAGATTTAAGTGTGACTGAAACATCCCTTGCAGAAGTCTCTCTGGTGACAGAAGGAGCTAAACACTAAGACTCCTTTTACCTGGCTCAGGAAGGTGTGCAGAGGTGGGTAGGAAGTTATCCAGGCTGTTGCAAATCAAAATTAAGCTGTTGACTGTTACCATATGCTTGTCTTTTGTGATGGACTCCAGTGTGCATGCAGAAAGTTATCAGCCTGCTGAAAGAAATTGCTTTGTAAATGGCTGAGGTAAGATCTATTTTGTGACTGAAAGAAAGTGTTTGAGCTGGCTAGACAGTTCACAACCTTGACAGAAGACCAGTTTGGATGACGTAGCCTCTTATGAGCAAAACATTTTTAGTGCCTCCAAGACAACGAGGGCTCTAGTTCTTTGTACTTGGACCAGCTTTGATCCTTGCAGCATCTTTCCTGCCAACCAACTTAGTCAAACCAATAAAGCATCTTTACAGCACCAACTTACCAGCCACTATTGATTCACTTGAATGTGCTACCTCAATAGCAAAAGGCTGCTAGGATTTACTTCCCCTGTTCTTTCCTTCTCCAGGCAGTCATTACTCAGTACAAAGCCCTCTTAACTTGGTGAAGTTGTTGCTTTTGTTAATACTGGTTTAGCAAATTATCGATCCAAATAATGAGAACAGGAATTATTTGCTCCTATTCTACAATGTGCAATTGGATCTGCATTTTGCCCCAGTAATTTTCTCTATAGATCTTTCAGTGGTAGTAGACAAATGGATCATAAAAAAAAAAATACATAAAAATACTGGGAAGCTGCCCGAGGTTGATGGTGCACTTGAGCTGAATCCAAACTTTATTGGTGTTTCTCAGCTTTTGTTTGAAAACTTATAAACACTACTCTGTGGAGCTTTATTGTAGCCTCTTTTTTGTGTTTGTGTGGCAAAGGTATTCAGTCCTAATGAAACTGAAGTACAGACCACTGACTCTCCATCACACATGTGCAAAGGAAACACAATGTCAGTGACCTTGAAACAAAATGAATTAATATTGCAGATATACATTTCATGTGCTGTCACATAGTTTAAGTTGGACGTTGTCAGTCTCTGTTAACACTTTAATCAGAATTGTGTAAGTATATTCTCCTATGTAGCTCTTCGATGTGATAGCAAATTTTATATGTAGCTACCTAAAAATAAACAGCTTTTTCTATGTTAGAGAAGGGAGACTATACATACGCACATGTCTATGCATGTATGCACATACCTACACTGCTAGAGAATCCACAGCTCAGTGATTTTTCCCAGACCAATTTCCTTTTAAGCCTTGTATGGCCAAATTGTACCATTCGTTTTATTTTGTGAGTTAATTTTATTAATTTTATATTTATTAAAGTAAAATTTCCTGCACACATGTATTCTGAACAGCATATTGTGTGTGGATATTCTTTTTGAATTCAAATGTATGTATTTTGGGTTGTTGATAATCAGATCGTAGTATCACAGAATCACAGAATTATCATGGTTGGAAAGGACCTCCTAGATCACAGAATCCAACCAGACCCACAACAACAGAAAACATAAATACCTGGTTGATCAACAAACACAAGGTAACCTCCTCCATGCCTGCCACAATAACAGGTCATGAAGTATCATGTCCACACGTTTCTTAAATACCTTCAGGGATAATGACTCAAAACCTCCCTGGGAAGGCTGTTCTAGTGCCTCACAACTCTTTCTGTAAAGAATTTCTTCCTAATTTCCAATCCAAATCTCCTCTGCCTCAACTACAGATCATTTCCCCTGGTTTTATGTCATTAGTTACTTAGGAGAAGAGGCCAACACCCACCTTTCTACAACCTCTTTTCATGTAGTTGCAGAGGGCAATTAGGTCCCCTCAGCCTCCTCTTCTCCAAACTAAACCTGCTCAGCTCCCTCAGCCTCTCCTCATACGCCTTGTCCTCTAAACAATGTTCCAGCATCCCTAAGAAGGAACTTCTTCACAGTAAGGGTGACAGAGCACTGGGACAGGCTGCCCAGGGTGGTTGTGGAGTCTCCTTCACTGGAGATATTCAAGACCCGCCTGGATGAGTTCCTGTGTGACTTAGTCTAAGTGATCCTGCTGTTGCAGGCGGATTGGACTAGATGACCTTTTGAGGTCCCTTCCAATCCATTATGATTCTATGATTCTATGATCAGGTCGGATGGTTCACCTGACGAAGGGAGAAGTGTCTCTGCCCATGGCAGGGGGGGTGGAACTAGATGATCCCTGAGGTCCCTTCCAGCCAAAACCATTCCATTGTTCTATTATTCCTCAGACTCAGCACCAGGAGTGAAAGCAATTACTTGCCAGCCTCAGAGAACAATGAACATGGGCAGCCTTTACATACTGCCACTTTCTCTTGCTCTGCTCTGTTGGCAGCTCTTGCTGACTCCATGTATTCTACGTACGTAAAACCTCCTGAATTTACTTCCTGCAGTATGTAAAGTAATGCAGAGCCCTAAAGACAAATCTGTGCCGAAATTAAGGAGCAAATGTGATCTGTGCCACAGGAAGAGCACAGGAGACCGTAGGAGAAGTTTTCTTGAGGCTGAATACGCCTTTTACTAATTGGTTCTCACGTTTAGATACAGTTTCAGCTTAATCTGATGGCAGCCATCACTCTGAGAAGTTATTTCATGGGGGGAAGAGAAATGAGGAAACCAAGACCTTGGCTCTCTGGTCTAACTCTCAAAAATCATCCTTTTAGGCAATGTGAGAGCTCTGGTAGATGTCAGATGCTGTTCTCGAAGTATTTGCAGATGATCAGCTAGACTGACACCAGGAAGGCTGTGTGTTTACTTGGTAGTGAGGGAATGCCCTGAGCTCACACGGCTTTTGCCTAATGGCTGGGAAAATTTGGGCAATTCATTCTACATCTGCCTTGCTTTTCTGGCTGTCACTGTTGGCTGTAAAGGCAGGAGAAAACAAGCACAAAACAAAACAAAACTAGGCCCACAGACAATCTAAACTAGCACAGGAATAGCTGTAGACACCCAGAATCACCCCTAAGCAGGATACACAATCAGCTGATTATGTCACTGCCATCTGGTAGACCCCAGACTAATGCAAAATAACATTGCATTGCATAAGATTGCATTATAAAAATCACCCCAGCAAAAGAAAGTGGAGGAGTAACTCCTGTCTGGCATGAAAGAGGAGGGAAGACACATTAATTGCATTGTGCCATCTTATAATTGCATTCCAGTGGTAAATCAAGCCTGAGGGCTGACAGCCAGTGCTCAGGAGGGAAGTTGCGGCTGTTTAAATCCAATCCATTCTCTGGTTCATGACTGAACTAAGAAGCTGCAAGATTTAGAGAAGATAAGAGAGCAAGAAATGTGAATTCAAGTAAAACAAACATTAATCTAACCCCTGTGATTTATGCCCTGGATTAATCTCACTGTGGTGACCCAGGTTTTAAAGCAAGGGCAGCCTCAAGCTCAAAACCGTGTCTTCTAGTGGGCATTGCAGATGAAACACATTTCTCATGTTCATTTTGTTGTGCTCATTAGATAAGTAATTGCTTGTGCTCATTAGAAAGAAAACTTTTTAAATCCAGAACTCGATGCAAGCTCATCAAGAAGCTTGTCCTCAGCCATTGCCAAGGGTGCACTCAGTTTTATTCTGTCTCTACAAATTACTCTCCAATAAGCACTTCCCTTGCATGCTTAAACCACAGCTGAGCTTAACAACCAAGGTCATTAAACCTATCTCAGTCCTTAACCCCTTGCAGTAATTCATAGATTCAACACACTTAGGGTGAAACTTTGGACACACAGATGCCAATGGTGCAAAACTCAATGGGAACCAGGATTTTGCCACAGGGTTGCTCTCCGTACAGCCTCCATCATCAAAGGAACATAAAGATGACTGCAAGGCATGTCAGTCAGGCATGAAATTACAGAGGAACCTCACTAAATAGTTGCCCAAATTGTGTGTTGCTGAGGAGAATAACTCAGAGAGCAAACTGCGGGAACGGATCAGAGCAGTGCACAGTTGGCTGAAGATGCACAGAGATTTGTACTAAGGACTTTACACCAGCAGACATCAGGAATTTTTTAAAAATATGATTATGCATTTTTAGGTCAAATTCAGTCCAAGTGTAGCCATCACAGTGAAGTTAGAACACTGAGAGGGTGGTTAGATACTGGAATGGATTGCCCAGGGAGGTCGTGATGTCACTGTCCCTGGATGTGTTTAAGGAACAAGTGGACGCGACGCTTAGGGATCTGGTCTAGCAGCTAGATAATAAGATGAAGGTTGGACTGGATGACCCTGGAGGTCCTTTCCAGCCATGATGATTCTGTGATTCTGTGGTGCACCTCCAGGAGTTTTTTGAAGGAAGAAGCAAACACAACAAGGCAGCATGAATTCTCCCCGCAAAGCCATGCTGCCCAATGCAGTCACGATGCCCTCATCATGTCACACTCCATTTGAATTTTGATACTCTTTTATATACCCATGCAATGTTGGTATTACTTTAAAACACACTGTAAGCTTAGTACTTTCAAGTGCAAACGTCTTTACAGGTCCTCTCTCCAACTATCTGAGCATTGTACATTCATCTCCATTCATGCACAGTGCACGGAGCACGATCTTCCGAGAATCAGTAACGGGGAAGGACAGACCACATGAGGAAGTTAAATCCATGTTGATGAAAAAAGGATCACCTGCCTGTGGCTTCTTAGAATCACTCAGGTTGGAAAAGACCACTGAAATCATCAAGTCTAACAATTAACTCTACTATGTTCACCACTGGGCCAGATCTTTAAGCACCACATCTAAACGATCTTTAAACGCAAGCAGGGATGGTGGCTCAACCCCCTCCCTGGGCAGCCTGTTCCAATGCATTACTACTCTTGAAATAAAAGCATTTTTCCTAATGTCCAGCCTAAATCAAGCAATCTTTCCAGCCTGCTCCTCTGGAAACTGATTCAGCTTTGCCAAATCACTGCATTCAAACTGTGTATCACGTGAAGAAGTGATCAAAGGCATGAATCTTGGCCACCAACTTCTGGCAGGTTTTAGCACTCTAGTAGCTCTCTCTTATCACTCTCTCATGAACTTCCCACCTCGAACAACCTCACAGAAGAGTCAGCCAGAGGGAACTATACCCACACATTTGGTAACTGTGAAAGAAAGAGCTGAAAACTGGGCACACTTTCCCTTTCACCGGCTCTGCTACAGGAGCAGCACACACCAGCAGGGCAGCAGGGCAGGCAGCAGCAGGCTGGGATTCACCACAGCAAAATTCACCAGAGTTCCTCTGGCAGACTCTTGAAAGAGCCCATAGACCACAATTCTCAAAAAGCAGGAACCTGCTCAGCAAACACAAGGACAGGGGAAAGCTGCATTACAAATATCACCTCATTAACATCACCTAACATTTGCTAACAGTAGGAAAGTTAATCTGTATGCAGGGTCAGCTTCAAAGGGAGAGGAGGTCTAAGCTGAAGAAGTACAAAAGGATGCATAACCAAAAGTCACCGGACTGAAGAAAGGGAAAGCTTAAAATATGAAGTGGAAAAAAAAAAAATCACTGAAAGCAAACCATTACACTTTTTGTCAAGCAAGGTCTTAGTGGAAATGATGGAAGCCCCATCACTTGACTTGCAAAGTTTAAAGTTAGAGTAAACAAAGCATTAGGAGGCTTAGACCCCAGGGAGCAGTCCTGCCTCATCAGAGATGGGCTGCACCAGCCACCTCTGCCTGCAGTGTTTCCTCTTCTGAGGTAGTTAATCACACTGCTCTTATGAGCTATTTCAGCCAAGTCAAAGATTTCAAAGATAACAGCACTTTAGAGATTATCCATGACCTCTGCATCAAGCAGTTCTTCTGCTTGCAAATCATTAGCTGGTGGAGCTGCTTGCCAGAGAGTTATATTTCAGCCTGGGCGAGAACCATGAATGAAGCTGCACTGATTCTGATTTTTAAGAGCAACTTTGGCCCTGCAGTAACCTCTTCTGAGCCCAGTGCAAATTAAGATAGCCTGATAAAGAGTTTCCCAAACTGCTCTTTCATTCACTGATGCACCGAGGCTGAAATTTTCCTTGTTCAAACCGCCTGCAAGGTGTAGAAATCTAAATAGACAATACGACAAAGGGTTGTTTCTCCTCCCAGTGGTACCGATGACCCATATTCTGCCTTTCTATAATTTTCCTCCCTCTTTCCCCTTGGTTATACTAATCCTATAGGTGTTCACAGGCATGAGGGTGAACAGTTCAGGTGACACTTCACAGCGAGGGTGACAGAGCACAGGAAGGGGCTGCCCAGGTTGTGGAGTCTCCTTCTCCGGAGACATTTAAAAGCCACCTGGATATGTTCCTGTGTGACTTGGTCTAGGTGATCCTGTTCTGGCAGGGGGATTGGACTAGATGAGCTTTCAAGGTCCCTTCCAATGCCTAATGTGCTGTGATTCTATAAGAAAGGGCCCTTTCTCATTCCTGTTGTGGCCACTTAGGGGTGTTATGCCACTGGGACTGGGCATGGCAGTAGCCACTGTCCTTAGCCTTCAAGAAGGCTAAAGCAGTTGGATCATTTTAGTCTATGTTATATTTTATTCTGACGTACAGTTAACCCAGAATACTTGGGAAAAATAAAACTCTCTTCAGAAACACTAACAAACATACCCACCAGCACCACAATTTTGTGGTCAACAACTAGCCCATGCTTTAAGAATCATGCAGCTACTGGGAAGTTTATCTCACCTT
>JAOXOE010000256.1:70465997-70485889 GCA_028565055.1 Phoeniculus purpureus | reverse complement strand
AGGTCATGCTTAATAAAAGCCTTCCCTTGGTGTCACAATAACGAACCCACAGGCATTCTGCCCAGCAGCATGACCCAGAGCACCTATCTTAAGTGTTCAGGCATTCAACAGAGTCTAAAGGAGAGCACTGAATTTCTGAGGAGTGACTCAGGACCTGTGAGTGTGTATGTGAGGTTCAAGGAGACAGGTTGTCTGTGCAGAGCAATTAGGTGTTCCTGTGTGCTCAGTGAGAAGCTGCTGAGAGCCAACCAGCTGGAAACACCAAGCCCAAGGATATACCTAAATCAGCAGCCATCTCCTGGCTTGGTCCTCTCAGAAGCTGGTTGACATGGCAGAGAAGCCTTTCCTAAGTATTAGCTAGAAGTTCTCACTAGCAGTGCATGAGATGTTCATCACTTGATGCAGCATCACCAGGAGAGGTGATGCATATCCAGAATCACAGAGTTACACAACTGCCTAGGTTGGAAAAGTCCTTCTGGATCATTGAGTCCAACCATGAACCCAACAGAAACTAGTTCTCAACAAAATCATAATTCTAAGAACTACATCTACACAACTCTTAAATATTTCCAAAGAGAGAGACTCCACTACTGCCCTAGATAACCTATTCCCATGCCTGATAACCCTTTCAGTAAAGACATTCTGCCTAATATCCAATCTAAAGCTCCTTTGGTGCAACCTGAGGCCATTTCACTTGTCACTTCGTTCCACAGACCAACCCTCACATCCCCAAACCTTCTTTCATGTAGTTGTGGAGAGCTGTAAGATCTCCTGACAGACACTTTCTCCAGGCTAAGCAAGCCCTGTTCTCCCAGCCTGTCCTCATAAGACCCTTCAACAGCTTCATTGTCCTTCTTTGGACATGTTCTAGTACCTTAATGTCCTTCCTATAGTGAAAGTTGAGTACTGTCACGCTGCCCACGGTGAGCTCCTTCCTCTCTGGGAAGGGTTTCTGCTGCCACTGTTGCCACCTCTACATGCAGTCTGTGTTTGAAAGCAGTTTGTCAGGAAGAGTTAGAATGTCTGCCAGGTTTGCCTAGCCCGGGCTTCTTCAAGCCAGCAGACAAAAAGGAGAGAATTCACAATTTTGCATTTGTTTGCTTTTTAAACAATAAGACTCAATACTGAAAGCTCCTGAGACTCTGGCTGACCAAAGCTCATACCCAGAGCTCCCATACAGGCCAGTGGTTGTGGGTTTGGGACAGAGAACAGAGGTAACAACTCTTTAGACACAAAACTCAGCAGCAGAGGAGAATCCTTGCAGACTCAATGCTGTTAAAGCCTCCACAGCTGGCTGAGGAGCACCCTTCTCACTTCTGAGCTGCAGCAGAAACATCTTTAAGAATGAAGAGGAAGCAAGGACTGTCACTGGCAGATGATCACTTCCTGCTTATGGAAAAAAGATAATGGATCTTCCCTGCATTTTGTGCAGATCTTCACCCCTTCAATCCCGTGCACACTGGGTTCCTGGCAGCACACACTGCTATGACATCCAGAGCATCGTTGCTCTCAGGAGAGCTTTCTGTACTTGCTCTGTTACCAGCTCCAAATCTGCTAAGTATATTATACTGCAACCATCCCATCAACTGGAGGAAAAGAAATTAGGAATCTAAGGCTACAATCTGCCAACTACCTCAAAGAATGGAGCACTGTGGATAGTAAATACAGAAAAACAACAGAACAGGAGTCTGAGGAATTTGTGTCTTTCACGGTCACCGATGTAGTAAATCAGCGCTGCCGTTTATCCCGGTCAGATGTAGTGTAAAGGAATATGTCTGAGGGAAAGGACTGAACTTAAAGGCACATATTTAAATGTGACATTCATGCACTGCACTAGCCAGGAAAAGGAGGCTGATTTCATTAAAGAAAAATAAATCTCTGAGGACTGTACAGTCCATGTATGCATTAATACAGAAGGGGTGGGGAAAGGAATCCAAGTATAATTCAGGCTGTGTCAGTGGGGAACCACAGTGACTAGTAAAGTAAAAGAAGTGCAAGAAGTGTATTATTAAGCTACTGAAATTAAGACAGGCTGGGAAACTCCAGAAGTGCATCTCACAGGTAATGTGTCAGGTAGCAGAGAGGATGAGAATCTGGCTTCAGCCTGTGTTATCTCTATCCTCAGCGCAGTGTCTGATGACCAAGATCGAATTCAGATTTAATTACCGAGCTCTCTGTAGATATTTAAGTTAAGGCAGTGCCTGCATATTTGAAGTCTGCAGCTTTGGATGTTCTCAGTTTTCCTCTGCACCAGTCCGTATAGGAACAACCCCACTTCAAGAGGAGAGAGCAGAGAATGATGGTCTTTCCATTGCCAGTGTTCAGCGGAGGAGAAGAATGTTGAAACAGCATCACAGAAGAAACCAGAAGGCCAGATCTTAGGTTCTCATAACCAAGGAAGACCTCTGAGAACACTCTACAAGCTGCAGGTACATAGGTGTGTTTGCTCCAGTGAAAACCAGTTGCTGCTGGCGTGGTGGGGAACATCCTGCTCTGTGCTACTCAGAGTGAAAGCAAACTAATTCTGACCAAGGACGGTGAAGGAAAACTGGGTTTTAGTAACATCATGCTTCTGCAATGGTGCAAATAACCTGGGGTGCATTCTGAGAGCCTCATCCCCAGCAAACCTCTGGGAGTTGGCATCAGCATTAGGTTCAAGCAGCCTGAGGTGGGATTCTCACAAGTGGCTCTGTGAAAATCAGGTGTCTCGGGATTGACATCCCAACACTGACCTTCCTCAGAGGCCAAGTTTATTCACAGTGGGGAAAGAAAACCTTCCCCAGTTAACCAAATTAAGATGATCAAGAACTAACAAGAACTGGAGAAGCAACAGGAGTGGCCTCCTCCACTCTGCCTCCAGAGCAAGATCTGGCTTTTATTATAAAATTCCAGCCTCCAGCTTCCTCCCACAGGACAGACCTAGACTTGTACAAATTAACCAAAAATAACACTTCCAGGGAGGGAGAGGATGACTGAGGGGGTTCCTGAGGGGATTCAGAGGTCTTTCACCTCCTCACCAGTTCAACTCCAGTTCAACTCCAGAAAAGGTCACAAGCAAGGGAGAGAAGCCTCTGGCTTTGAGCTGTTCAGTGCCCGTAGCCCATTTGCTGGGAAGCAAGTGACTGTGCCATAACCACCAACATCTCAGGCAGCCCCAAGCAGTGGACACAAGCACAAAAACTGTCCTTCCAGCCTCAGCACTAATCCATTGAGAGCAGCTGTGAGTTGCATGGTGGCAAGGCTCAGACTGATGGCGAGCTTCACTCTCCAGCAGCACAGATGTTTAAAAATAGCCACCACAAACAGGATACTGTTTGGGGAGGGAAGGAGGCATTCACCTTTTCAGCTGTGTTTGGCCAGCAACAGGGATATTGTCTGGTTGATCCTGACCATCTCCGCTACACGTCCTCATTGCTATGGCAATGTCCTATAAACACAACAGGGATCAACAAATCCCTGCAGCAAGGAGGCAAGGACTGTCCCGAGGTAGTGGCACTGCATTAGAAGAAGGAAAACAAGAGATTTGTGCAGGCAAGCTGAAGACTCACTAGAGCATGTAAATGTTACCTTAATTTGTGCATCAGCACTTAAATACCACGAGAACTGGAGCTGGAGCTGCACAGCAGCAGAGCGGATAAACAGAGTATGTCTGATTCAGCCTGGGGAGACAGCCAAGGCAGAGCCAGGAAGCACCCACAAGTGTCAGCGGGTCAAGGCTACCCCAAACACCGCTGCTGTTTCCTGGACAAACCCCCTCAGCTGCAAGAGCAGATGGCAAGCACCATGTTGCTGGGCAGCAGCAGCAGCGCATCCTTGGAGCAGCCTCAGCCAGGACAGAGAAAACCACAATAAGCTCAAGCACTGAAGCAGGGGAAAGTAGCTCAGACAAAAGGACCACCAGAGCCATAAGAAGCCACTAGCGATGAGAGATCCCTCCTGGAGATCTCAGTGGCCACCGTGAGCTTGTGGACCAGCAAAGAGTCTGGCTCAGGGTCTAAAAGTAGTAAAGACTCGCTGCTACAAAGCAAGACTTGTTCACCTTGTCCTTGTGCAAGACAGAGGAGGCAGAGGGGAAGCATGCGCTCACTACACCCTCTTGCAGAGAGGCTGCACAACCTGTGGCCTTTTCCCGTACTGGTTCCCCCACTGCAGTGAAGTTGCTGTGAAGCTTTACTCAAGGTAGTACTTGGGTGAGGTAATTGAAGACAACAGGATTAAACTGAAACAGACAATTTATGTTGTGCAACAGGAAATATTTCCAGACAGTAAAGTCTGTCGGGCTCCAGAGCACTTTCCCAAGGTAAGCGGCAGAACTGGAATCTCCATCCCTTGACTCATCTGTCAAGGCTACAGGAGCACTGAGTGTGGTGTGGAGAACATGCTCACACAAGGAAGGAGACAGGACAGGGACCCTGGTCTGTGGGTTTGCAGCAGTTCGGTGTGAAAGCCGGAGTGTAACGTTTGCTTTCACACATCACAAGGCACCGCTAATACAACAAAAACCTGAGATCTGAGACAAACAAGAAAGCTAAAAAGACAGAACCGTCTTGGTTGTACTCAAAACCCTCCAGTTCCTATCATAATCTCATCTCTCACTTTCTCCTTCGTAAGTCACTGAGAAAACGCAGGCACAAAGGGAATGATTCTTACCTGCCCCCACCATCATCACTAAAATCATTGGGGTGATGTGAGCTTAAAATGAAGTGAGTTCACGACTAGATATGAAATAATTATGGATGAAATTATATTCATCACCCACTATAGCACCCATAGCTAAATTTAGAAACAGACACCCCAAAACTGCATTTGAGACAGAGATTCATCTCAACACCTACATATATATATGGATGGATTTGTAAAGGAGTTCAGGTCCTATCCATCTTGCAGCACCTGAAGCACAGTGGGTACCCCGCATCACCTTGCACAGGCAATGATTTGGTTAGTCTCAGAACTGAGATGTTGTCTGTTGGACCCCTGCTCAAGAGTCAGTCCATCACTCCATTTCCTTTTGTATCGATAAACACAGACCACAGTTCCAGGTAAATATAGTTTCTTCAGCTCCTTAGAGGTGCTGAGAGTGACTCCTGCTGCAGCTTCTCTCCTCCCCATTAGATGAGCTCATTAGCCTCTTGGCTACATCTCTGCTAACTACACCAAACCATGCCAGAGTCCGTTCTTCAGCCCTGAAGCCAGCTGGCAAGGCCTGACACCTACATACTATTAAACTTTCTTATGCTCCAAAACAAAGTGGCCACATCCAAACTGTCTTTCCGGAGTTTCCTGGATCACCCTAACCCCAAAGAGTTGTCCCAGAACAAGCCCTGTGTATCACCAGTGCAGTGATACCAGACCAGCTCACCAGTGCTAGTGTAACGTAGCTTTGGGGAATGCTGACAGTGAAAATGACTAAGTACAATACCCAGAAAGAGTCCAGGAGATGGGAAGATGTATTTTCTCATCAATTTCTACCCACTTTGTGCTTTTTGTTTTAATGTGATTTTCACATAAGAACTGTGGAACAATCTTTGAGCTTTTACCTAGAAACCAACTCAAGCCAAAGCTGTAAGCAACGTCTCCTGGGACCCCCATTGCTAATGGTAGCAAGACAAGGGATGCCAAGGCTGGGCAGAGAGCTTGAACTTTCTCCAGCCATGGGAGGTGATGTGCCTTAGCTGGAAACCAGAGCGAAGGACCGATGTGCTCAGCGTGTGCCCAAAGCTCTCTTCCTGTGTTGCCCATCTTGCATCCTCTTCCTGCATCCCTGTCCTGCTGCATCCCTGTCCTGTGGTTGATGGGCCAGGGAAGACTCTATCATACAACTGACAGTACTGACGGACCAACATGAGTCGAGCAACGACTTGTACACAAAGTGTTAAGAACTTCTTTCCCAGGGCCAACTCCAAGGCTTTTCTTCGCCCACTTTTAATTAGCTGGTAAATATGGTAGATATAATTGACCTTTCTAAATACTGCCGAGTAGCTGGAGGTGTTGGGAACTAATCCTGCCTGAGCAGCCCCTGGGGTTGTGCGGCGCTGACTCTATCTGCTGGTACATAATGCTCCGCAAGCACTTTCTTCCCCCTCGCTTACTGACACATTGAAATTTACTGCCCCGTGTCAGTGAGTTCAAGAAAACCTTTTAACTCTGAAAGCTCCGGGAACCGGCTCCAGCACATGCCTCGGGATTGCTCTGTCAGTTTGTTACGCCTTGTTTGTCCAAGAAACAGTCAAGACCAAACGAGTCAGGGATGACAGAAATAGTACATGAAGTCACAGGCGCTCCACTCGAAAGCACAAACACTTGTGCCATTTTTCCTACCACATAAATAAATAGGTGTGTGTGTGTGCTTGGCGAGCAAAGAAGGAAATGTCAGAGGAAAGGCTTCACGGGCAGGTTTTCACTGATTTGTGCCCGCTCCCCCGAGTGCCTGTAACACAGATTCCCACAAGTATCAGTCCTTTCTGGTCAGAAAAGCGATCGCTGGGACCTTGCACACCCGCAAATTCCTTGAACGCTACCACAAGCAAGCCGTAGGAAAGCCCCGTAAACTCTAGACTGAACCCTAAGGACAAACACGTAAGTGAAAAAGCTGAGCACGCTCTGCTCTCTACCACACCTCCCTTCGCTGCTTTCCCCGATTCCGTGCAACCTCACCCTGTTTTTTCCCTCCCTTAATAGCTCTTTTTTTTTCCATCAGTCACATCAAGACACCGGAGTCGGCAAAACAACATCAATGATTGCTGACCTCTCCTAGGGAGTGAGACCCGTGCTGGGCTAGCCGCATGACCAACGCTGTCTGGCCACAGTCCTCCCGCACGCTGCAGGACCAGATCACAGCCCCCCCGCTCACCACCACCACCCAACCACACAGCACCCGCATCCCGCACCCACCTTGCTCCCGACTACCTGCCTGGGCAGAATCGCGACGGAGAAGGATGTTTGTGCTCTCGCCGCCTTAGGTTCGCAGCAGCGTGGGAAGTCCAGCCAAGCCGCTCAGAGAGAAGAAAGTTGTTCTACCGTTCGGTTCGTTGGTGTTGCCAGCAGTGGGCTTGGAGCTGAGCCCGTGGGGATGGGGAGAGCAGGAATGCAGTGTGACAGGCGAGAGCGTTGAGGTATGCCCTTGCCCTCTCACATCATCCCCAAAGGCTGCCAGCCGGGAGGGCGGACGCCTTGCACGGCTGCAGGAGGAGAGCAAAGCAAAGCAGAGCGCGGGAGCGAGTGTTGAGGAGGGCAGCAACAGGAAATGACACAGAAACTTCACCAGGCTCCAATCCAAACTTGGCCTCTGACATGAAAGAAAGGAGAGGCAATTTGGGGGGGTTCGGGGGTGGGGGGAGAAGAGAAATTTTTTCCCCTCATTAACCAGCCTAAAAATCTGCTGACTGGAAAAAAAAACCCAGCACTGTGACAAGTTTTATTAAAGCAAGGAATGAATGAGGAGGAGGGGTGAAGAGGGGGGGATTCCCATCAGAGTTTATTTACTTGAGCAGGAGCGGTGTGATGATGTTAGACACTACGAGCAAAATGATGTTTTCAGCAGCTTTTTGGCTTCTCTCAACCTAACTGCTCCAGCTCGTGCCTGAGGGCAGCAGGCAGAAGGTAATATCCCCTCTTGCATCCAGTGGGCAGCTCCTGCCTGTGAGAGCCCAGCTAATGCTAGGGCTGGGGGTCACAGGCAGTTGGTCTGAAACACAGCACTGCCCGCAGCAACAGGAGGGTGGAGGGGATGACAGAGGAGCCGGGGCTGCTGATTTCTGGTGCCCAGCCTTATGAGGAGGACATGGCTCTACACATTATCAGGGACAAGAAGGCAGCAGCTCAATCACCAGTGGGGCATGACGATGGCATGTCTCACAGAATTAGAAAAATCACATCGAGCACGTTGTCAAGGCTTTGGCTTGAAGGACAGAAGATACTCCCTCAGTTGATCAAAGCTGATCAACTGAATGAAATGTCCGTACAAGTCATTACAGACCAAAGAGCTGGTCAAACAGAAACTGAGTGCATCAGCATCACCCCTTGTCCCACACAAAGGCATCTCACCAGGCACTGTAAGATCTAGGAACAGCTGGAAGCCAGGACTAAGCTCAGATTCAACTATTTCTTGAAAAGAAAATGTAAACAGTCATTCTAGCAACAAATTTGAAAGTGGTGGGAGAATTTTTTCCTTGAAATTGACCTTTCTCAGGCTAAAGATGGTTCAGTGTGACCTCTCCACTCACAAATCAGTTTAATAGGACTACCATTTTCCTATTAAAGTATGAATTTTTAAATATTCCTATTTAACACATGTATCTTAAGGCTAGGTGAGTTCACACTTTTGATCCAGTTATCAAGCTGCCTGGTCTGATCAGCTGCACAGCTGAAGCCAAAAGCAGTGTCCCAAACCAACATCAGAACCACTATGAGTTATGGCCTTTCAGGGATACATCCCACCCTGAATCAGAAACTTTCAGTGAAGGACAATCTACAGCAGCTAAGTTATTTCAGTGGCTAGCACCCTGTCAAGAAGAAAGGCTGCCTTTTTAATCTGCGTTTGTCTGGCCTCACTTTCCACCCTAAACCCCGGCCATTGATCCACTCCAAGACGCTTCAGATCACGCATGGGTAGAGAAGGGCTGCAGCTCATCAAGGTACAGCCCTAGCTCAGCTCACCCTCAGTACAGCAGGAATATTGCAAGCCCAGGCATAACTGGAGTTCTTCCAGTATTTGGGCTGCAAGCATCCAGGCCATGGAGCTCCAGTGGAAGCTGGAGCTTGCTCTTCCTTCACAACATAGGTTCGACCTTACAAAACCACAGACAAGTTATCTTGTAACCTTGTCCTGAATAAATAAAATCAGCTGAGCTTTTTTTAGTCTCTCATGGTAAGGCAGACTTTATGATCAGACCACAAATTGTGCTTGGCACCCTTTTGAGAGCCATTTCCATTGCATTAAAGTCTGTTTTGAAATGTGCTACCAGAACTGGATGTAGCATTGCAGTAACAATCTCAGCTCGCCTGTACTTTTCTAACACTCTAGGACTGGTATCCAGTTGCTCCACCAGCAGCATCACTGTCTTTGCTGTTCCTTTTTGAATGTGGTAGCGTGTTAACAAGCTGAATTAGGGATTTATTGTTATAGTATCAGTTTACTCAAAACTTCAGCCTTAAATACAAAACACTTTAAGATTTGGCATTTATACAGTGTTCAACACACACTTTGATCCAAACAAGGGCTTTGACCTGCCTAACCTCCGGTGTCCTTTTTCTCCCTCTTGTGAATGACTTGAGCACAACCTTAAGGTATCAGTTGTCATTCCCTTAACGAGAGGTTATTTTCAATTAATCAAAGAAATACAAACAGAGCCTTGTGTTGAGTTCAAATAAGCACCGAATAGTTACACCCTTAAAACAGATGTCTAAGGCTGCGTCTCTCTTCAGATCAGAGCTAGCGTACTGTCAAGAAGAGGTCTTGCAGATCTGTTTTCTTAACCAACTCAAAAAACCCACTATCAGCTCCAAACCCTGACGTTCTCCAGAGTGGTCTGTTGAAATAGTGAATGAAATTTGGGGGGGCAAAATCAAGATCTGTGTTGGCCTAGAGCACAACATAGTTCACATCTATAAAATAGTCATCACACCTTTTGATGCCAGTGATCTTATGTAGCCTCTGAATGAGGCAGACAATGATGTAAGCTGTCAGAGTTCATACAGGTACCAATGGAGCCAAATAAACTGTGGGGCACTGAAGTGTGTCTTCTCAGCAGGGCATCCACTCCTGATTACAAGAGTGGGGAGAAGCTACCAAGTCTTCCATTATCTCATTATCCTGCAAGCAATAAACGAATGTTCAATGCGAATTAATCTGAGTTAGCTTCCTGTACTTGGTTTTGTTGAACATTTATACATACAATTAAATCTCTCTAACGGGTGCTGGTTTTTCTCTGTAAAAATACTCGGATTAACCAGTTAGCTTTCATGACAGTTTGCTCTTGTAAGCTAAGCCCACTCACGGGATATGCAGCGCTAACTGGAAAAGGCACGGGCAAAACATCTGTAAGTAGTCGCTTTGCAAGTAGCTTCCTCGACAATGAGCACCACGTTTCCATTTTCACTCTAAAATAAGACTAGTCGTAGGGAAAAGGTGTGTTTCAGAAGGACAGGTTTTGCCTGTTCATCTATGAGGATGTGCAACATGCAATCCCTTGTTCTCACAGTCATTTACCTGTGAGAGGGTTTTAGGACTTCAAGGTTTACCTGCCCCATCCAGACAATCACTAATGAGATTCTAGAGAGAAGCCATGCACTTTGCATTAGGGTGTTGTGTAAAGGGAATGAAAAAGGGCTTTGTTTTACTTGTTGGTCTTTGTTTGTCTTGCCTCATTTTTGTTTGTTTGCTTTTAATTATTTTCCTTTTTGGTATTTAATGTGAACTGTCCAGAGCTCAGTCTGAAACCCAGCAGCATCAGCATCTGCTGTGGAAAGCATTGGGACCTGTGGGTGAACAACATGTAATACCCTGGATAGGGCTAGAAGAGGAGAACCAATATTTTTATCCTACTGGTAGATCTATAAATAAAACTACACAAACCTTGTGCAAAACACTGGTTTCTTTAGCTGTTCTCTCACCATGTTTTATCATTCAGGGGAAACTACTCTGATTGACTTAACCGCTTACAGCAGCAGGATTAAGGTCTGGTGAATTCAAACAGAAAAAAACCAGTCTTAGATACAACTTTTTTTTGTTCATTGCCTTTCATTTCATGCTAGAATGTCTGAATCTCACAAGCAAAACTCTAGCACCACAGAGATGAAGCCTCTTCTGGCTTTTGAGCTTCACAGAGATCACTGTAGTTTTCACGTGTTAATACACATTACAGGCCATCCTATAAAAACTATGGCCATACCTTTCATAGTATCATAGTATCATAGTATTACCAGGGTTGGAAGGGTTTCCAAGCACATCTGCTCCCTTCCCTAGTATTTGTGGCATTTATGAAGCCAGCTACACAGACTTCACAGACGAACAACCTATAAAAATTCATTAAGATCTGCAACATTTACATCCTACTTATTTTACAGCAGCAGAAAAACTTGTTTCAGCTTCTCCCACCCCAGCCAAGTAAGAATTGCTTCTCTCATGTCCATCCATCTCTAGAAATTTCTGACCTACAAATAGCTTTCTCATAACTCAGCAGACTAGTTTAGCCCTCAGATGGATTTATCATTAACCACATAAGCACATGTTGTCCATTCTGTCTGACCTAATGAATGTGCTATAAATAAAACACCTCTAAAAGCAGGTTTCACCGTACTTATCCAAGCTGTTGCTGCAAGTTCTTGTAACTCCCAACCCCGCTTATGTTAGAAACATTAATCACTTGATTATAATTCAAAGCATAAGCTCTCTACAGCTGAAACTCCCTAGCACTTGACTGTGGCTAGACCTCTAACCTCAATTTATCACTTTCAGGCTTACCCTTCATTTTCTTCTCCAATGTGTCACTAATGTAGAAAAGACGTGGGAAGTCACTGTTGAAGGTATTTTTAACCTAGGAGGGTCTCATTAGAAGAACTTTGTATGGAAACTCTATAACAAAACTTTTCTCACTTTCCTGGTGCAGCAATCTGAAAATCCTGAGCTGTATTTCCCCACAATTCTTGTAATTTCAAATCAAAGCAAGGTAAAGCAAAAGGAAAGTCCTTTAGAAAAGGCATCATGAGCACAACTTCTCTCTGTCCCACACACATTCCATATGATCATAGGATTATCCGTAGAGCTTCGTATTGTCCATCTTGAATGAAGGAAGCCGAATCAAGGCATCTGTTAATCCTGACTTGCCTGATCATTCATTAAGAGTGTACATGGACAGCTTGGATTTCAGCTGACAACACAGAGGTCGTATTCCATCTTGACCAAAGTGTTTAAAAGCCCAGAGAAACAAAAGATTAATTGTAGGAAATTATTTTTAAACATCATACGGTCCAGTCTGGAAATAGCAAGACAGAAATAAAAGTCCCAGAAGGACTAATGAGAGCCTGAGAGGAAATGATCACACCACATCCTCAGTTCTTCTGATGGATGCTCTTCTAGCCTTATTAAGCAGGAGTTCACGATGTTGATAAAACACTGAAGTATGAGAACAGAGGAAGGTGGATTTGAATGTCAATTGATCCATAGTGCAGGATAACAATAAAGGAGCAAAAAGAGGGGGAGCCAGTCATAGTTTTGTAAATTGTATTCTCAGTTTGTGAGAACCTGTAGATAAAAAATGTCATTCCTTTTCCACATTATGCAGGAGATTGAGAATGTTTCTGAATGTATAACCGCTGGGAAGCCTCTGCAGCACCTTCTCTAGTTACTCTAGGAGGTTTACACAACATCAGTTTTCCCATCAACTTTTACTTCATTTGCAAAGAGGAATTTAAAAGTAGCTTTATTATTTTAATGTCTTCTGAAAGAAGTGGGCTCCAGCAGCAGAAAATGAGAATCCAGGCAAAACACCAGTGGTTTTGACTTTCCAAGGTTTGCCAGATTCTGTTTTGAGATACCAGGAAGTTTTCTGCTATGAGTTTATCCTGCCTGAATGCTTCTGTATCACAGAGGGGCCAGCAAGGTCTCTACGCCTCCGATTAGACTACACACACAGCTGCTGGTTTCTAGATTCAACAAAACCACCCAGCAATCAATCTACAGGTATCACAGTTTGCAGTTTTCAAGGAAAGCATTTCCCAGAGCTCTTCAGAAACAAATAAACACATTGAGATGCTGTGACTGACGAATCAGTTCAACTCTGTGCCTGCTACTAGTGATTTTTATGCTGCAGAATACAGCCCTGGTCATCTGAAGCAAACCAAAACATGAACATGTATTGCAGATTCAAAACACAAGATTATTAAAATCAGGAAGTAAGGAGAAACTTGCCTTGAGCAATGAAAGCCAGAGGCATACCAGACACCTGTGAGAGAAAGGACAGAAGTGCAGTAGATACATCTAGAGGATTTCCATGTAGTTTTTCATTGGATTTGCCCCAACACGAAGACATCGCCAAGCTGATGCCCTACCGAACTGGCAGTGTTACCTCATGCTGCAGGACAGCACTTGGTAGGTAAACGCATCATCATCTTGGTCCAGATGTAGTGAAGCTATGCAAGGGACATTGCTTCTTGTACTGATAAGCCCTACCAACAAGCATGTTAGCTTGGAACTGTGGGTATTGTGTCACTTGGTGTGGAGCCAGTCCCAACATCCCCATACCATGCAGTGATATAGATTAGGGATTATACTTGAATTTCACTATAGATCTCAGAGCTTCCCTTGCCAGGACTACAGCTGAGGTGTCTCTGGCACCATCTACCCCAATGTTTCCAGTTCTGGGTCGCAGCAGCTAACAGGGAGATAGGTCAGCTGGGCAGTTAAAGGGACAGCCTTTGAAGTGAAATTCCCGCAAAGAATGAGGATGATTTATCCCTGCAATGACTGCTTTGTACTCCACAGAGCAGTGGGGACTGAATCTGTGTTATTTCTGCTCCTGCCAAGGTTTCTGTATGTAGCTATGTTTAAAAGGAAGTACTGAAAACACACTTGAATGGACATCAAATTACAGCATTTTCCTCCAGGGTTTCTAAGCCATCATGAGCAAGAGCAAGAGATGAATACATGTTAACATAAATTCTAAGCTGAGATGTGTGATTTTCATTATATAGAAACTGAAAGGTTGGAGAAGGAGGAGAAATAAGAACAAAAGACAATAAGGAAAAAAAAAAATGAGGAAAAAGCCCTAAAAATAAAGTCTAGCATTTGAGAAAAAGAAAGCAGAATACCTGGTGTCGAGGGTTGCAATCAGAGATCTGCTGTGAATGGATGCAGAAATCTGCTGCATGGAAATCAGTCAGAATTATTGCCCCAGGGAACACAGTCCACTGGAGCAGTCTAACTCACCTCAAGGGAGTATGGAAGACTTACAGATCTGATTCTTGCTGTATGACTCTTGCCAGATGTCTGATCACTAGCAGAGCATCTCAAGATAGCCTTCAGATGAAACACACCATTTCCACCTGAGAGCACTTAATTCTTAAAACACAAACAACTGAGAGTGTGCGATCAGCATATGAATAACCTTAAATTACACCTTCATGCTGCAAAGCCTCTGCTCTTGAAATGTGGGGGCAGCTCAAAAAAATAAAGGGGTATACAGATCCTCTTTCTATTGCTCTGGAATGAAGTATGGTATAGATTTCTAGCTCTGGATTCCGGCTTGGAAGCACATCTGGAAGTGTCTGTCCTTGCATAGATTAGATTTGTGCAGCAGTGAAGAAAAAGACTTCCACAATTATCACAGATTACGAAGAAAATTCCTGGCCCAAAATGAAATAGTATTGTTTGTTATGTTACTACCCATACAAAAGCCACGTCAGCTGCAGAGCCTCAACTGCTATAGCAATGCTCCAGTGAAGTCATCTATTTGAAAACCCACCCCTGCGCTAAGGCATCAAAACCTTCCCAAGCCACATGGCTGGTCTGCATTTGGCCCAACAAATTGCAAAGATCAACCCCAAGTCACCCCACTGCAGTACTCAACGAGTATTGGAATCATACCTGCGAGAGGGAAGCAAATGCAACACAGGGAAAGGAGGAGTCTTTGCTAACTGCACTACTAGACAAAGATCAAACACAGCCCTTCTCAGTGAGCTCACCTGGCACAGTAGGAGTGGATAAAACACTGCTGACTTCCAGCACTGTGATGACCATGAAGAGGCTTCTTCCCTCCTGGCATGGCATTTGTTGAATTGAATAGTTGGAAAGACCTGTACAACTGGAGGTGGAGCTACCTCTGGTCACAGGAACAGCCACGTTTGCAGCAGCAGCACTGCTGCTAGGAGACATTACATAAATGAGTTCACGTCAGGTCACAATCAGAAGATGATCAGAGGCAGAAACACTCTAGTAGGCATTATTTTTCCATAGTGCAGACAAAAGCAGGCAATTTTTAAAAAGCACAACCACACCGCTGTGGCTGGAGACACCATTTATTAATAGCAGAATGGCTTTGCAGACTGGTTGCACCAGCACCACGTTTGCAGCACACAAGCTGGCAAAGGTGGCATATTTTTTCAAGTCGTTTAAATTGAGGCATACAACTCCCTGGGACAACTTCTGCAGAAACCTCCAGGTTCTTGAGGCCAAACATCTGTTCTAAAATCCAGATCCACTCAGTAGCTACTTATGCATGTGCACGTCCCATGTGCTAGAGAAGAAAACATGAGAGCAAGGATCCTGTTCTTAAGAACTGAAAATGGACTAATACCCAGAGGAGCAATGAAAGGCTTCAGCCCACTTGCACACCACTGCTGGTGCCTTCTCATTTCTATCAGAGATTACGGAGAAGAAAGAAACTGAGAGTCCCATGAATGCAGATTTTGTGATTCAAAGGGCTTAGCCAGTAGTGTTTGCTCTGTGGAGAACAAAGTGCAAAAGCAGAGATTCCCAAACTGGGCTGCATCTCAAGCCCCTAAGTGAAAATGCTTGTGGTCCTGGAGATGCAGAGGAAAACTCTACCACGGCACCAAAAAGGGCATCACAAATAGGAAACTTGGAGAACCGTTGCTCTTAAAGGCTTAAATCAGATGCTTCTAGACATGTGTTATTAAGCGTTAATTGTATTTAACATCTCAGAGTTGCATTTCTACCCTTAGGAAGGTGATGGTTTTGAGCAAGAGGCTTACTGTATAAGCAAGCTGTCAGAAAAATCAGGATAAATAAAACCCATTATGAATCCTCCCCAACTTGTTACCACGTGGCAAACACTTCTCAATAACTACAACATTCAACAAAACAGGTCGTTGCCAAGAAGCATGGTCATACTCCATAAGAAGCCTCACTCATGCACCCCTCTATAACACAGCTCTTGTAGGTTTTTAGCCATTAACCATCAGCCCAGTTGTACACCCAGAGCTCAGCTTTGCCAAGATGTTTTAGACTCTGAGCTAAGATTCCTGAATCAAATGGTATCATTTCAACCCAAAAATCCCCAGTGCCTCACAGAAGACAACACACACTAGTAGAGCTGACAATGAATGCTGAGGCTAAGCTTGCATATACTGCTGGTTTTGAGTAATAATCTTCAGTGTGGGCTGTCTAGATGGATACAACTGTGAGACAGAAAGGAGATGTCACAATACAAGAAACTCAGTCATCTGAGAACATCACTGCACATCAAACCTCTTTGTCACCATCTAGTGCAGCTTCCTGAAGAACTCTGAAATTACTTCTGTGCCCTAATTTCATCTTTGTTGTCTGGACCTAAGACATGTCCAAGACAGAAGAAAACAACAGTAAGCAGCTATGATCCACTGTCTTGATGGAAAGAGAAAAAAGGGACTCATCAAAATGATGGAATGGCTTCCTTTAGGAATTGCAGAATCATAGAATCATTTAGGGTAGAAGAGGCCTTTAAGGTCATCAAGTCCAAGCAATAACCTAATGCTACCCACTACTAAAGCACGTCCCTAAGCTACACAACTTTGAAACACATCCATGGATGGTGATTCCACCTCCTCCCTGGGCAGCCTGTTCCAAGGTCTGATGACCCTTCCAATGAAGTTCTTCCTAATGTCATCCCCTTTCACTAAAACTGCATCATGGATTCGTTAGCATCTCTTATGTGACATTAAAATGTGGCTACTGCTGTAAATGACAATAAAAAAGTTTCTAGAAACAGATTAGCAACAAAAGGAAGGTTAAGGAGAATCTCCATCGGATGGGGAGGGAAAACAGTGACAAAGGATGAGCAAAAGGCTGAGTACTGAATCACAGAATGATAGGGGTTGGAAGAGTCCTCTGGAGATCATCTAGTCCAATCCCTCTGCTACAGCAGGATCACCCAGAGGAGATCACACACTAAGAAATGCAGGCAGGTTTTTTACTGTCTCAAGAGGGGAAGACTTGGCCTCAGTCTTTAATAGTGAGAATAATTATTCTCTGAGTGCCTAGCCCCTGAGCTGGGTCACAGGAAAGGGGAGCAGAATGAAGCTCCCATAATTAAAGGTGAAATGGTTATCAGCCTGCTACACCAGTTAGACACACACAAGTCTATGGGGTCAGATGGCATCCACTCAAAGACACTGAAGGAGATGGCAGAAGTCCTCACCAACACACTTTCCATCGTTTACCAGCAATCTTGGCTAACCAGAGAGATCTCAGTCCTTGGAAATTAGCAATCCATCTAGAAGAAGGACCAAAACGAGGATCCAGAGAACTGCAGGCTTGTCAGTCTGACCTCAGTGGCAGGGAAGATTATGGAACAGATCATCTTGAGTGCCATCACATAGCACGTAAGAAAATAGGGTGATCAGATCCAGTCAACAAGGCTTTATGAAAGGCAGATCCTGCTTGACTAACCTGATCTCCTTCTATGACAAGGTGACCCACTTAGTGGATGAAGGAAAGGCTGTGGATGTCATCTACATGGACTTCAGGAAAGCCTTTGACACCCTTTCCCACAGCATTATCATAAAAATCATTATCATTCTGGAAGGCTGAGCCCAAAGAGTGGTGATGAATGGATTAAACCCAGTTAATAGCTGGTTACAAGCAGTGTTCCCCATGAATCAGTACAGGGGCTGTTCTCTTTAACATCTTTATCAAAGATCTAGATGAGGGGTTGAGTGTACTCTCAGTAAGTTTGCAGGTGACACCACGTTGTGTGGGAATGTTGATCTGCTTGAGGATTGCGAGGCTTTACAGAGGGATCTGGACAGGGTAGATTGATGGGCAGAGGTCAGCTCTGTGAGGTTCAATAAAGCCAAGTGCTGTGTCTTGCACTCGGGTCACAACAACCTTGCACAATGTTACAGGCTTGAGGAAGAGGGGCTGGAAAGCTGCACGTTGGAAAAGGACACGGGGATGCTGGTCAACAGCCATCTGAATATGAACTATCAGTGTGAGCAGTTGGCAACGAAGGCCAGTAGCATCCTGGTTTGGGTCAGTAGTGTGGCCAGCAGAAGTAGGGAAGTGATTGTCCTCCTGTACTCAACACTGGTGAAGCCGTGTCTCAAATCCTTTGTCTAGTTTTAGGCTCCTCACTACAAGAAAGACATTAATGGTCTGGAGTGTGTCCCAACAAGGGCAATGAAGCTGGTGAAGGATCTAGAGAACAAGTCTTGTGAGAAGCCACTGAAGAAACTGCAGTTGCTTGTCCTGGAGAAAAACCAGCTGAGGGTAGAGCTTATTGCTCACTACAGGAAAGGAGACTGTAATGAGGTGGGGATTGGGCTTCTCTCCCAGGTATCAAGCGATATGACAAGAGGAAAGAGCATCAAGCTGCACCACGGAAGGTTTAGGTTGGATATTGAGAAAAATATCTTCACTGAAAGGATTGTCAGGCATTGCAACGGGCTGCCTGGAGAAGTCAGCCTGGAGTCACCAGCCCTAGATGCATTTTACACGTAGATGTATTTAGGGACATAGTTTAGTGGTGGACTTGGCAGCATTAGGTTAATGGTTGGACCGATTGTCTGAATCTGTTACTCTAAAGTGTCTAAGAGAACAAGTACTTCACAAAAGCCAAACCACATTAAAATCCTATCAAAACTCTGTGCTGCACTTCAAACATTCCTCCCCAGAGGGAAGGTTGTGAAAACAATAGTTGAAAGATGTATAATAATTCTGCTTAGTGTACTACTGGAAGATGTTCAAAGGCTGGTCTGAGGGGCACTGGAAAAGACCAGAAAATAAAACAGGCCAGTTCAGGCTTGGTCAGGTGGTCGTCTTCTGTCCTTTTTGTGAAGCAGCACACGTGCAAGGGATTCTCTATGCAAACTGTGACCCAGAAGGGAGTGTGATTCAATAATACAAAGCAACAGGTGCATTTAGAGTAATAGTAAAGGTTAAAAGCCCTTAGTGAAATCCAGTAGCTGCTCACATGTACTCTCCAGCTCACTGCTGCTTTTCCAAAACTTCTGGAAGATTTTAGAAGGTGGTGAATAAGTTGATGCTCTCCATGTACCACATGCATTGAAAAGCAGTACGCAGGCTTATCATGACAGGCTTTTCTGATGCACTTCAATCTCAGGCAAATACACAGAACACTGTGATGAGAGTCAACAAATCAATAGTTAATGTTCATCGACAGTGTGTAATGGGAAAGGAATCTTGTGCAATTAATCTCACATTATGATGAGCCTACACATTAAGTTGGTAAAAGTAATAGGATTGATGTCGTGGGCTTCTGAAAAGCACCACACTGGAATTATTGAGTAATAAACTTGACTAGTTTAAAATCAACACAATACACTGTCGATGAATTGGAGATCAGCTGATATCTTTCCCAATTAAATAGTAGTTGGCAAATGTTCACAAAGTGAGTGAACTGTCAGTCCCGTGTAGATCACGGCTTACCAGCTGCTATTAAATAATTTTTTTGAAGACGTGTGAGAAAATGGCATTCTTAGGAAGTTTGTGAAATTTTGGGAAAACATATGAAATAAAGAGGACAACAAAGCAAAGCAATCCAGAGAGCATCCAGTAAACTGTACAGCAGCTGACAACATGAATTTCAGTACAAAGTCCTAAATGTGGGATTAAACAGTGGAGAACTTGTATTTCAGACATTAAAAAGGAGGCTGGAAGCAAATGGGAAGAAAACTAGTGAATTAGACCATCTAATTAATTCAATATGGACTACCTTCAGCAGAGGAATTCATGCACTAGAGATGTAAACTCAAGTAGAAGCAGCAAATAAATTCTGTGTCCTCTATTGGTACTGATGCAACTGCTAATGATATTCACAGCCTACCTCAGAGGGTGCAGATACTAAGAAATGGGAAATCATGGAATCATAGAATCATAACGGATTGGAAGGGACCTCAAAAGATCATCTAGTCCAATCCACCTGCAACAGCAGGATCAC
>JAOXOE010000256.1:70440728-70459106 GCA_028565055.1 Phoeniculus purpureus | reverse complement strand
GATCCTGCTGTGGCAGGGGGATTGGACTAGATGATCTTTTGGGGTCCCTTCCAATCCCTAATGATTCTATGATCATCACGGCCAACCACTGACTCAGCATTGCTAGGTCACTGCTAAACCATGTCCCTCAGCACCATGTCCTTAAATACCTCCAAGGGATGATGACTCCACCACTACCCTGAGCAGCCTATTCCAATGTTCAACAACCCTTTCAGTGAAGAAATTCTTTCTAATATCAGCCTAAACCTCTCCTGACACAACTCGCAGCCATTTGTCTGGTCATACCACTTGCCGCACACTATTCCTGTGCAGACATGTCCTGTTTTGACACGTTATTACACACAGAGGAGACGACGACAGAGAATCAGGCCTGAGGTTTGCAGCTTTTTGAGTTTTGCATCCCAGCAAGCAGGAGGAAGCACAACTTTGGGCAGTGAGCATGAGAAAACTATCCCGAAGTCCCAGGGACAATTGCAACAATTCCCAATAAGGGGTGCACTTTGCTACCATGTTTTTTCCCCTCTCCTTTCCTTCTAGAAGCGTTATGGGGCTATAAAGACAAATATACCTTTCCAAGAAAGGATTTGTTTGTTGCAGCTGCAATTTTAGTAAGGAGGTTCAATTGCCCCTAATCTAATTTCTGCTTTCTACACCATTCTGAACCAACATGTCCTGTAATGCTTCTGTTCCATTGCAAGTGGGGGAGTGGGAGGAAATTGCTTGTCACCCAGGTACAATATGCACCTTTTGTTTACATGGGAAAGCAATAAAATTGATCATTACTGAACTGAATGTAAGTCACTCGGCTGGAGTCCAAAGCAAAAGGGCAACTGTGCTTGCTAAGCCGCAGAGGAGGGGACCACTAGGCGCTGGTCTGGTCTCCACCTTGAGCAGCTCATTTACTCACTCACATTTTTTGGTACCCACATAAAAACAAGAACATGAAGTGGTTTCATACAAGTCTCATGATATTGGATTGCTGCTGGAAAACTTGAGAGAGCTCTGAATCTCAGAGCGGAGGTGTGTTCACCTGATGGTCAAGTATTAAAGCAGAGGCACAACGAGACTTCTAACAGAGCTCTGTATACAGCTTGTTTTTAAAACCATGTTGAAAAAAGCAATAGCAGTAGGCACAGAATAGAGCCACAGAGACTAGAGCTAGGAGAAACACCTTTAAGAATTTATCCTGTGTAAAGCATTGGAGACTGAGAGTACAAATACAAATAGAGAAAACACACTGGCAAGGTCATAACGAGAACCAGTATGTGGAAACAACCTGTGGAAATTCCTCCCTGTGAGGGTGCTGAGGCACTGGAACAGGTTTCCCAGGGAGGTTGTGGATGCCACCTCCCTGGAAGTGTTCCAGGGCTGGGCTGGATAGGGCTCTGGGCAAACTGGTCAAGTGGAAGATGTCCCTGTCTATGTCAGGAGGGTTTGAACTACTAGATGATCTCTAAAGTATCTTCCAACCTAAGACTCTCAACAATTCTATTATTTTTTATCTATTAACAGTTCTAAAATAATTTATTGTTATTTTAATAAATAAGACACTACTGCTTTATTAAAAGGGCCCAGCTGGCCCATGAGCACGAGCACAAAGGAGGCAGGATAGGCAGCCAGTGACGTGCAAACTGCGGCTCCTGCCCTGGCAGGTACCACTGATGCTAAGCCAGCAGCTTCTACCGTGATGGAATGCCCTCTTAGTGGATGAAGACAAGGCTGAAATACTTAATGCCTTCTTTGCCTTAGTCTTTAATGACTAGTCCAGTTATCCTTAGGGTGCTCAGCCTCCTGAGAGAGAAGACAGGGATGGAGATCAAGATGCAATGCCCATAATCCAAGAGGAAGCAGTTACTAGCCTGCTACACCACCTGGACAGTCATAGGTTTATGGGGCCAGATCAGATCCATCTGAGAGTGCTGACAGAGCTGGCAGAGAAACTTTCAGGCCACTCACCATCATTTATCAACACTCCTGGCAAACAGAAGAGGTCCCTGATGATGCAAGAAGAGGATTCTTGATGACCCGTCTGCAAGAAGAGGCAGAAAGTTGATCCAGGCAACTATAATCCAGTCAGCCTCACCTCGGTGCCTGGGGAGGTTATGGAGCCGCTCATCCTGAGCACACTCACAGAGCAAATGCAGGACAGTCAGGGGGATCAGGGCCAACCAACATGGGTTAATGAAAAGCAGGACTTGCTTGACCAACCTGATCTCTTTCTGTGACCGGGTGACCTGCCTAGTGGATGAGGGCAAAGCTGTGGATGTTGTTTACCTGGACTTTAGCAAAGCACCTGACACAGTCTCCCACAGCCTTCTCCTTGAGAAACTAGAAGCTCATGGCTTAGACAGATGGACTCTTTGATGTGTAAAAAACTGGCTGCGTGGCCGAGCCCAGAGGGTTGTGTTGGATGGAGTGATGTTTTGGTAGTGGCTGGTCACAGGCAGTGTTCTCCAGGGATCACTGTTAGGGCCAGCCTTGTTCAACATCTTTATCAATGATCTGGATGAGGGCATTGAGTGCACCCTCAGCAAGTCTGCAGATCATACCAAACTGGATGGGAGTGTCTGTCTGCTTGTGGGTAGGAAAGCTCTGCAAATGGACCAGGACTGGCTCGATCAATGGGCCAGAATCAACTGTGTGAGGTTTAACAAGGCTAAGTGCCAGGTTCTACGCTTTGGTCACAACAACCCCATGCAATGCTACAGACCTGGGGATGAGTGACTGGAGAACTGCCTGGCAAAAAGGACCTGGGAGTGCTGATGGACAGCTTACCTGAACCTGCCTGAACCGTCTGAATATAAGCCAGCAGTGTGCCCAGGTGGCCAAGGCAGCACACAGCATCCTGGCCTGCATCAGAAATAGTGTGGTACCCAGGGCTAAAGAGGTGACCCTTCCGCTTTACTCGACACTAGTGAGGCCTCACCTTGGGTATTGTGTTCAGTTTTGAGCACCTCATTACGAGAAGGACATTGAGATGCTGGAGCAGGTCCAAAGAAGGGCAGCGAAGCTGGTGAAGGGTCTAGAGGGCAGGTCTTATGAGGAGTGGCTGAGAGAACTGGAGTTGTTTAGTCTGGAGAAAAGGAAGAAAAATGTGAAGTAATTTTGTAAATTAAGAGTTTATGTCAGCTAGAATCTGAATTTTCAACAAATATAGGAGCATATTATGAATACTCAATGGCATTGTTTCAATTCTTAATCAAACTTTAGCAGACACTCCATCCATTAATCAACACACTAGCGCTTCTTAAGGATTTATTTTCCATTTGAGTCCTACTCTTTTTCAGAAGCTGGAAAACCAAGTCAGAGTTATTTGATTAGTCATTCAGTTTCTCTAAATGTTGTCTCAATTTCAAACCCTCTTTTCAAATTTAAATAAATTTGCCTGTTTTGCTGCTGAGACAATGATTGTTTATTTCTCCCACCATATCACAAAGCTTGACCTAGTGTAGCATGTGTCATTGCAAAACACATCCCAGGAGCTAAATGGGTGCTGCACTAGTAGAGCAAATACACCATCAAACAAACACCAGCTGCAATTCCTGAAGAAACCCAACCTGCATGTGCACTGTAAGAGTGAGATGGCTAACTAGGCTGCCTTGACAAATCTTCTCCTCTCTTTTCAGGACCATGTAAAGAATTTTGTCTGGAAACAGCAGCAGCCACAATAGACACAAAAGAAACTCCTGAAGACCTCCACCAGCAAGGAAGACATGCCAGACACTCCAGGGGTGCGTGCCCCTTGTGAGCAGTTGTGCAAAATACACAGCTGAGTGTAGCTTTTCTGAGGAACCATTTCTTCCTGCAGAACACATAAAACGTGTACTGCAGCTGTGGCAGACCTCCTTAGAGACAAATGGCATCTGAACGTGTACCTCAATGCAGCAGCACTGCCGGGAAAGAAGGTTCAAAGTCATCCAGCTCTCTCCGGAGGACACGGTTATGTTAGAGCCTGCTGGATAGATCGCTAGGTACCTGTTTTAGCACCAGGGTAGTACAAAGAGGTTTTTTTCTGCCTCACGGCAGTGATTTGCTGGAGCAAATAAGACACATTTCCCATTGGCAGGATGAAAAGAAAACTTTCACCCCATTTTTTTGCAAAACACTACATTATGTCATCTCTGCAAAGACCCCTATTGTACGAGTGTGTCTTGGCAGATATGGATGGAAGAGGACTGAGATCGCTCTTGTGGTGCTTGTCTAAACACACATTCAGAGTGGAACTCTGAAGCTTGGCTTATCCAGATGCCTTGAACCGCAAGCAGTAGGTGCTGTGTGGCTGTCTCATGTTTTCATATTGTGAAACTAGTGACGTGCTTGTCCATTCCTGTTGGTTTGTAGCAAGACTGGGAGTTCAGGAAAAACTTCTGCGTTTTCCTCTCCTGGACAGATGGTGTGCTCTGTCATTTTCCCATTTGTATACATGGGTGAATGTGTTTAGTCCAGATTGAAACTTGGAAAGATAGAGAGCAAAAAGCAAATTAGATTTTACCCAAGCTAATTCCTTTCTCATTTGCCAGTTTTACACCCCTGGCACTAACACAGTTAGCTTTTGATTTATGCCGGTACAAGTGAGAGAAAATGGGCCCTTGAAGAGCTGCCTTTAATTCAAAGCAGCTGGGCAGAAAGAAGGTGCAGTGGGAAAATCCTCCTTTCCAGGAAAACAAGAGCTCACAGAGCCATTAGCTGTCCCTAAAGATACCTGGTTTAATGCGCTGCTTTACAGGCGTAGGTAGTAATTCTTGCTGAATCTTAAAAGCACTATGAGCGACTGGGTTTCCTAAATCAGAAAGTTAGTAAAAAGCCCAGAGTGGGTTGGAAGACGCCCACATTTGACTAGCATTCACACATGCTGATTAGCCACCTCTCAGCGCCCAGCTTGTCTCACCGACCAGGGGAATGTGCTCGCTGCTACACAACACACAACATAAACAAACTGAACTAATGCAGCAGACAAAATTGAGCAATTAAAATAATGAACATTACTCTGTATAAGCTAGGAAACAGTTTCTCACGTGTTCTGTCGAAGTCACAGCCTTCACAACCCGGCAACTTGCTGAAGATTGCGTTTAGCTCTTAATAAGACCTGGGGGAACTGAGTAATTTGCTGTGTTGATTAACGTGCATTAAGCAGAGGGAGGATAATTCTTCTGTAATATAAGCTGTGATTTAGCAGATAAGAGCACAGTCCAGTAGGTATACTGCTCTGTTTGAATCTGCACACCAGCTTTATACCCTCATCTTTATGGCCTTCCGTGCCTTCTACTGTGAAATCACATTAATGTAGGTGCTTGGGTTCGGGTCTCACTGCCTGCCTTTAAGCACTGGATTTTGATGTGTTCTAATATCTTTTAATCTTCTTGGCATCATTTCACTGCAATAGTGATTTCCATGCTTTGGACCTCTGGTTGTGCAGGATGGCGTCCAGGGAGCGTTGTCATGATGCACAGCACAGACCATCAGCTTTTTATTCCCCCTAGACACTGGATAATCCATATTTATGCATCTGAGAGAAGGCTTTTCTCTTGAGTGGCTGCTATCCTGTGAGTTGGTCAGGAGCTGTTTATTATGCAGGGAGCTGTGCTGGAGGATTTTATATCTGGAGGTGCCTGCCAGGGAACCACTGGAAAAAGATGGCAAAGGCAGAACCACAGAGGCAAAAAGTGCTGTTACAGCAGGCATGTGATTGAGAAAGCTGAAAAAGTTCTAGGGGGTTTGCACAGGCCCTGGTGTTACCACCAGCAGGGACCAAACAAGGTCAGTAGAAAGAGGAAGGAACCACATCAGTGAATGATCAAAGCCACATCAACAAATGCACTGCCTTCTGCCACCAAAAGACACCTTGCGAGACATCTTGCACCTACTTCTTATTTAATAATGGAGAAGCAGCACAGTTACTCATTATTAGCCTGATATGGCAGAGTGGGAAATGGGGAGATGACCCTTTCCCATCCTTCTAGCCCTGATAGTCAAATGTGGAGGAACTGTGTTCCTCAGGTGGTACCTTGCTTCCTTGGCCATGAGCAAGCAATGCAGCAGGGGCTCCCTCCTGTAATGGAAAAAAAGCAAGAGGAGCTCCAGCCATTACATTATCCAAAGAATTTAGTGAATTTGGGCAAGGTCACACAACCCATAACTTCTCCAGGGATTTTACAGCATACTGGTCCTATTGGGTAGCCTGTCACACATTGGTGGAGCACACTACAACCTTGGTATGTCCCCAAAACCACCAACAGCCTGTCAGTGGAACCTAGTTAGATGTATGCTAATGTATACCACTGCACATGGTATCCATTAGCAAATAGGGTGTTTTGGACCCAGCTGGAACCCCTGTGTCTCCTTAATATTGAATTTGCTGTGACGAGAGCAAAAACCAGATGGTTTTATTCATCATGCATTTTGTCTTCTGCAGTAGAACCTTTAACAACTCTGCGTCTTTCAGGCACCTTGGGGAATTTTCAAACCCCAGATCCAGACCTTAGCACTCACCCTGCTCACTTCCTATGTGCTACAGCCCATTAACACCACTCCTTCTCAGACCACAGCACATTCGGCTCCATAGCAGCAGAGAGCTACACAGCCAGATCCACCACTTTCCCTTATTGCACCACCATCTGCTAAACACCCCGTGCAAAAGATTATGCAATTCACAAGCCAAAAATAACATTGCCCTGCTCTTTCGGGTTTCATGGTTGGCTGTTACAGAGCAAAGCCTGAGACTGAGGGACAGTCTGGATTAAACTGAATTTACGCAACAATTACTCTTTCCCTCTGCAAGAGCCACACAGAGAGGGGCTGTATTTTCACACCCTTGTCTGACCGGTGCACTCACTCCAAAGGAGAAGAGAGAAGAGCATCAGGGTCTCAGTAGACCTTGGGAAGCAAGTTGTTATTTTTTTTAATCTAAATCACAGTTCATACAACCCTTGGGCGAATGAGCTGCTACCTGAGGGGTCGCAGCCTCCATGCAGCCATGTGTTTTTGGCCGCTTGGCCAAACATCTTGCTCCTAAAAGACTTGCAAGTGTTCTCAGAGCGAGAAAAGAGACTTCTAAAAACTAGATGTGAACTTGCAGGTCAACAGTATCTACAGAATGAATTCTCTTCTTAGGAGCTCTCAACCCTTAAATGAGTCATGGCTGTGCATTCAGTAGAAGATGCATTTCATACCAGGCTTTGTTTTCTTTACTCCTCATTTCACTGGCACCCAACCAATGAAAAATCATGCAAGAAATCATAGGAAACACTAACAGGAAAATGGAAACAAAATCCTCAAATCAAACACATCAGCAGTAATTAAAAATAAAGGCAACATTTTCAAAAAAACTAACTAAAAAAAAAAAACCTCTAACTTTGAGGACATTCTTCAGAACACAACTACACCATTTCTTAACACTGGTAATCCTTCAGACATCTTCAGGAGGATTTGATAGGAAATTAATTGCCTTCCAGAAGAGCATACGTTCACATGAGACACGAGACAGTTGCCTGTAATTAATATCCATCTCGGGACTCTTGGCACGTTTAACTTATATAAGGGCATCTGAATTCATAGAATCCTACAATTCATCAAATATTTTGTGTTGAAAGGGACCTTTAAGGTTATCTAGTGCAGCCCCCCGCAGTGAGCGAGGCTCAATGACTCCAATAGTGGTTTACTGATGATTTACCACAAATTTGTCCTGATGGCTTAGATACTTAGATACTGGGAACCAGATACATGGGTACCCACAGATGTTCTCAAACCCTGAAGCCAAGATTGAAAAGAACTTTCAAAACAATGCACGTTTTTTGCAATTCCCAAAGTTTTCCAGGCTAAGGACCGTCAGCTAGACACTAAAATAACACCTACAAAATGCAGCACGCAAAAGCCATCAAAGATTCCACCCATCACTGAAACTCATGAAGCACAAGACTCACCAGATGTGTTTGAAAGCCAAAGCTTGCTGCTACTCAGACTATCCCAGTTCCAGTGGTCTTCTATAAGATGTGTCTTAAAAGACTTTAAATGTTAAAGTTAGGTTTGGGTAATTTGTCATGCTAGAGAGCCTGTGTCATCTGCACTTCATCTTCTCATCAGGACTTCCCACAACAGCAGATGCAGATCCGCTATCTGCTGCCTTCATCGAGACTGATTTTGGCATGGTGGCTTCACCCTCAAGAGCTGCCCCCAGAGACAGAAGAAACAACTAAGGCAAACAGACAGCATCCCCTGAACCAGAGAAACTGCATTAGAATAGTTAAAGCTGCCTTCTTGGGCCCAGAAGTGGGGGTGACGTGCTGTGGATATGGCATGTTTGGTAAAGCACCAGTGCAAGCACCAAGGACTTTGACTGTACAGACCTTGGGAGGACAGCTGGGGTTTGCTCAAGGTTCCTTGGTGGGTGCTGGTGTTTGGGAAGTAGCTGGTTACAGGAGCAATGGCAGCCAATGTCTCACAGCAAAGACAGCACATGGAAAAGTGGCTACTTGGAAAAGGAAGGGCAGATGGGTTACCCCAGTCCCAGGTGGGTTAAAGAACAGGAGTAGAGGGAATGAGAAACACTTCAGAGAGACAAAAGCAGTAAACCTCAGTGAAGCGGGCAGGGTCAGCCGCCTTTTAAAGAGTCACTCAGCCGGTGTCTAGTGGTTCTGGGTAAGACTCCGTGCTATAAAGAGCTCCTAAGCAGAGGTGCTGAGTGATTGCTTTATTGTTTCTTACAAACCTTGCTGTGAAAACCCTGTAAATATGTTTATGAGCTTGTTGGGGCGGCTTCCCTGCTGCTGACTGTACTGTAAATAAACATACGTGCCTTTGATTCACGGAAGTTCATCTTCTGGACTCCATTATGGTCCTTGGCTCTGCTTCTAGTTCAGACATGGGGCCCCTCCTGCCCTGGCTCACAAGGAACACAACATTTTTTCTCTCCAGCAAATAACTAGAAGAACCAGTGCACGTGTTTAAGATTATACATCCCCATATGGTAGCATTGCCTGGATCCTCATCCCTTCTGCTTCCCTGCAGAAAAGCTCTGCAAACCCCATCAGCCATGAAAAAGCAGCCCTTGGAGAGATCGTCAGATCTGGAGACTGCTTGCACTCGCTGTCTCCTTCCTCCCACGTGGCAAGGATATTTGGACATGACTCTCCAAGCCTGGGTGGGCAGTGCAAGACTTGGGAGATGCATGTTGCCTGCATCCAAGGCAGATGTTTGCAAGCATCTGCTGCATCTACATTTGAGGGCAACCTCAAGAAACTCCGTATTTTGGCTTCCATGCTGGAATTTGCTTAGAGCACTCCAAGCCAAAGCAATGTGACCAAGGCCAGCTAATGAGTCTACTGCCTCATGCTGTCTGCCCTGTCCTCCTGCACAGCCAAATTCTGTACCAGTCACTACCTTGTGTTCAAAGCAAGCTGAGTTTGCTGTGATGGTCTGTTGGATGAGTGGCCAAGCCATCCGTGCAAAGGGGGACAAATTTCTGCAACCATCTCAATGCAAGCCATCCAGCTCTCAGAGAAGAATTCTCCAAACCTCAGCATGAACCTGAAAATAGGTAATCTTTACACATCCTTGGGAGTTGCCTGCCTTTCTGTATCGGTTCTGTCTGTATAAACAAATGGTCCCAGTGTGGACTTCAGCAAGACCTCCACTGAGGCATCCTGCTGTTTCTAATCAAACCAGCCCTAAGTCAGGGCTTCAGTATCAAACAGCGTGGCACTGAATGTGGATTCCTAGCCACCATATAAACATAAAATACACTTTAAGCTGAAGAAAACATCCCAGAAATGCAACAGCAGCACGAGGAGATTTTATCAATTGTTCTGCTTCCACCCACTCTCCTGTTATGGAGTTAAAATACAGGGTTGATCCAGGAAACAATACACATCAAAATAAAACAACCAGGATACTTGCCCATCAGTATAAACCAAACGAGAGAGACATGCCAAACATCACAAAGAAATCTGCAAACAAGGAGGCATCTCATGCACTCAGCCAGCAAAAAGCTGTGACATGCCTCGCAGCCCAACTGCGATCTGAAATGCTCGAAGCGTAACTTATTAAATTGTCTTATGCACAAACAGGAAGCCAGGGAGCTATTTCTTAGCTCTTTTGAAATTAAACAGAATCAGCGCCGCAGGACAGCAGCTCCAGAGGAAAAACACAGAACAGCAGTTTCTTGCAGGGGAAAAAAAACCCCAAGGACCTCGAGGAGGTTCAGTGTTATAAGAGGCTGGAGCCAAGAAGGGGTGAAAGGTTTAAGCTGCACCTGCATATCGGCATGGCTGTGCCTGAGCATCTATGGCATCGCTTTGTGTACGTAGAAATGGATCTTAACCACATAACAGACGGTGACCTGCGATTAGGGCATCAGGCCAGAACTCTGTAGGCTAGCGCAGGTCAGGGCGTTGTTCAGAACACTATTTTCTCTAACACCTAGGCACTGGATTTCTACGCGTGCCAGTGAGAAATCAAGTGCTGGTTATCAAGTGGGAATGTGGGTCTTCAGCTCTCTGAGTCCTTCCAGTAATCTGGATCCTTCATATTCATCCTTCCATGTCTGTAATAGCCCCCCCTCCAGTTCCTCTGCCTGCCTTGGCTATTTAAATGGCTGGTGTTATTTGGTGAAGATTGTGTCCTACTACAGGTAGGACCACAAAGTAGAAGACTAAATTGAGAACCCAGGAGTGTTGTGCCAGGTACTCCCATATCTGCCAGGAGAGGTCTGGTGCTCGATGATTTAGTTTAATGTTTTGACTATGGGGTCTCAGACTCGTATCTACAACAGAAAAAGTTCTTGTATAGTCCCAGCAGTCTGTGAAGACCTTCAGGGAGGAACAGAAAAGGAAGGGAGCTCCCAGGAAAAGGAAAAGCTGGTGGGTCATTTCTGAGGTATGTTTGCAGGATCGTCCTTGGAAAGCTACAGGATTTGCCCAGTCTAGTACCATGCAGTGCCAGTGAGCACTTATTTCAAAGCAGGTATCCAGAATGCTTCTCCTGATGTGTTCACAACTCACCTCTCTTACCTCTGCCTTACATCACTCTGCCTCCAAGCACTCCCATTTCTTTGAGAACTTCAGGTCCTGCTCTGAACTCTCTCGTATAGTCTCATCCTCAAATTCAACTTCTAGTTATCTGGACTACGCCACTTTAGTTAAACGGTGGATCTCCTTCTCCTCACATGTGGTTGTCAGTTCGTCCCAGATACACTTCAGATTTACTGCTCCCATGTGATGGCTCATGGGAAGGGAACTGGATCTATAGCAGTAAGTCTTAGGCGGGAAGAGACAGTTCCCTGAGCAATGCGACTGATGGCCACAGAGAGAAACACTTTCCCCACTGTTTTGCAGGTCAGTTGCTGCACCTTAGACCTTAAATATGTGGTGACTGACCTTTGGATGCTGATCTGGAGTCTTGCCTTTCATGTTTCTCCATTTTTCAAGTTTTTCTCTCTATTCTTATCTGAGACACTGCAAATATTCCTCTACTTTTTCTCTTCCCCTGGCTTTGGCTCAGCCAGGACCAGAAGACAGGAACACAAGACTCAGAGCAGGAATCATTCAGAGTATTTCCACACTCTCTGTTATCCAGATAGCCAAGTGACTAGGTCCTTTCACAGAATCACAGAATATCAGGGATTGGAAGGGACCTCGAAAAATCATCCAGTCCAATCCCCCTGCCAGAGCAGGATCACCCAGACCGAGTTGCACAGGAACACATCCAGGTGGGTTTTAAATGTCTCTAGAGAAGGAGACTCCACAACCTCCCTGGGCAGCCTGTTCCAGTGCTCCAGCACCCTCACCATGAAGAAGTTCCTTCTCATACTGCAAATGCTCGTTTCAGGACATGCATGTTTGAGATTCACTTTATCTGTTCTCTAGAAATAATTCTGTTTCCAAACCAATACTCTCAGCCAGATTTGTTAACTTACCTGCAATCACTCAACGTCATTTCAAACAAACAGCAATTGTTGCCCATTTTGTTTTAACGTGTGCTGCTTATTGTTGCAGTCCTACAAACAGGAGCTTTGGCCAAGAACTTTGCACCACTTAGCGTGTCAGAACATCAGCTTTCAAATACCTTGCTTGAAGCATATCAGCCGGTGAGGACATCTTTAGTCCTTCTCTCCTGATCTACAGATCCTGAGTGTCAAGAGAAGCCAAACCAGTACTTCCAAAGCAACAAAATGAATTAATCAGGTGGCTCTTCCAGCTGTGCAAGAGAGTTTGTCACAATATGAAGCTCCTGCAAATGTTACCTCTTCCAGAAGATGGACCTCAAGAACGGGATCTAAAATAGTTTGTGTTTGAGTGCCTGCTCTCAGCTCAACAGCATTATGTGCCTTTCAGAATTTGCTCTGATTGCAAAGATGAAGCTTGAAGTAAGTTGTGAATTTACATGATTCACAGCTCCTTCAAGTAGAGGTGATTCACCCTCCTTCTGCTAAAAACATCTCAAAAAGATCCAGTGCCAGGCTGCCGTAAATAGGCACAAAATCAGCCCCCAAAAAAGAGGAAGCATGGAAGGTGGGAGAGATAAATGTCCAAATAATCTAAAACACTCCTTTATCTCTCCATCCGGATGCTTGAAAGATTTATCAAGGGGAGAGCTGTCGTGCAGCCTGCACATATGTGCTGGAGAATAGTTCATGTGCCCTAATATTGGAATAAAAACAGATTTGAGAAACTGATTTGGATTAACTTGATCCGCTCTTTAGTTAAAAGATTTTTGAATCCTAAACAAGCAGCTTAGCCATGATTAACTCATTTAAACACTTTCACAGATAAATGTATTCCCAACACCCCAAGCAAGCTGTGGCAGCTTCACCCTTTGGAGATTATGCTGATTATGAGGGTTCACTTGCCTTTCTCTTCCATGCCTGCTCGCGCCGCAGATGGCTTCTCATCATATCAGCTCTTCCCCTCCTTTCACTGTAAGGGGCTGTAATAATCAAGATGTGAAAATTTCTACCCATCCATTCCCATCTGGTTGTGATTTCCTACTCCTATTGTCTGGTGATAAAAAGATGATCCAAGTCGCACTCAGTTTGCCAGGTCACTGAAGGAGCCCAACAACAGAGAGTCAGTCATGCAGCTGCTCCCTTAGGCTGGTACAAAAGTCCTTCAAAGGCAAAGGGTGCCTGGGACCACCTCTCTGCTTAAAGACTACCCAGCAGTAAGAGTTAGTCGTTGAATTATATACAAACACCCACAGCAGTCCTGCTGCCTTTTTGTAGCCTCTGGACCTGTCAGAACGCCTCTTCTATGCCTGTGCTAGTAAACTAAAATGAGGATGTGGGCCACCCACACTTGTACCTTATTTGCATCCCCTTTGGCACTGGTCACACCCAGGCCAACTTGCAGTGCACTGACAGGACTCACAGGTTAGCACAGACCCCAGTATGCAATTTTGATGCTGCCATCCTGGTTTGGGGATTAGAGGGATTCATGGAAGCATAAATAGCACAACTTATCCTCAGAGCCAACAAAGGCAGCTCCTCACCCCTTTATGGCAGACTAAGGGTCTCACAGGCCAGCTCAGGAGTTCCTTGAGACAACAGGGATGCTGAGGAAGGGTACAGTGGTGTTACCAAGGGGCAGCCAGCACTGCTGGGAAGCCAGGGTGAAGTGATTCGCCTCCCTGCTCACTAGGATGAAAGGATCTGCCTGCAGAAACTCCATTTGATGCCATAGGTTGCTGTGCACGCGTGTTGTTTTGGAATAAGGAACTGGGCTACTTGCTCACAGGTAGCTTAGAAGAAGCTAACGCTGAGAGCCAAGTTGTCCTTCAAAGATGAAATAATTTCTGTGCATTAGATGAGTTATAAAATTGCATTGTCAGAGCTCACCAGAAGTAGCCACGTTTTCCATTTTGCCATAACTTTTTTGTTTTTAATGAAAGACTACGATTATTTTTTTAATCTCCACAGGAATGTTCTGGGGTTCTGTTTTGTCTTGTTTGGTTTCTTTCCCAAAGGAGAGAGGAAGATCCCTTTTCAGGACAAAAAGCACCTGGAAATAAAATACATGATTTATATCAGACCTTTAAAAATTTATGCTTTGGTTCTTCGCATTTTTTAAGGCTTACAGGTAAAAACTGGCAGTTTGTGTCCAGACACAACCTATGACAAGGCAGATGTCTAACCTTAAACTGCTTCTCTGTGCGGATGCAGAAGCTGGGCTTTCCCATCCAGATACTTTTGCTTCAGTTCTTGCCTTACTGCTTTTTTACAGCTTTGCTTTCCTTATTCTCCCTTTCTTTCTCTATTTTCTTTTTACATTAAAAATTATTTTTGATAAAAAAATAAACAAAAATTGTTGTTTACAATCAAAAGCATAAAAGATTAACCAGAGCAGAGCCTTGTGATGAGCCCATAGTCTGAGCCTCTCCAGCAGGACTCAGCTGCCCTCAGCACTAAAAGCTCTAAAAGCACTGGGAAGATGAGGCATGGAGAAAACCCTGGCTAATTAGGAACGTGGCTTTATTTAGTCAAAATGCATCACATCACTTCCGCAGAAGGCGGTGTTGCTACCTCAGCCTGGTGTTTCAGTGCAACAACTATGAAGCTTTCTCTCTCTTTCATTTGCTAAAATATTAATGTAAATGCAACATTTGCCAAAGGCTTTGGATCCAGTGTCCTCTTGGGGTAACATGTTGAAAAATCTAGAGCTACAGAGAGAAGTAAGCTCCTACCCTGAACACTCAACCCAGCTGCAGTCCTCACCATCTGCTAGGGCTCCTTCTGAACCTCTTCCATCCAAGTTCTCCAAAGCCACAAATTTGTCTTACCAGTTCCCTTTCTTTGTTCAGGGGCAAAACAGAAGTCTCTGAAGCCCACTGGTCCAAAAGAGACATTCCCTTATCTATTCTTGGTGCTATCGTGAAGAACATAAGAAACATCACTACAGATCCCACAGACCCAAGGATACTCAAATTGCCCAAGGGTGAGAAAATGCATGAGTGGCTTCTGGTACTGTCCATGTTCTTGTGTCAGCTAAACTGTGCCACTGTTTCCGCTATGCTGGATGTTTATGAATACAGATGCATAAGAAGAGAAGCATTTTACACCCCACTAGTTTAGGGTATGGACCCGGGATGTAGAGGTGAAGGGATATCTGGTTATCAAAGATACGAGAAAATGAGCATTGATATACAAACAGAAGATCTTACATGGAAAAGACCCAGAGACCCTTAACCTAAAGCACCCTGCGGGTACCCAGGATCTCACTTCTGGGTGGATAGACACGCAGCCAAGCCAAGAGAGACCTGGATGAATGTTCCTGTGCTGAGGATTAATACTTTAATGACTAATGCCTTCTTGGATGAACTCGAGACAAAGCTGCACATGTCCTTTCACAGAGCCCGGCTGCATTAATTTTGCGACTTGATCTAGGTGATCCAGCTGTGGTAGGGGCATTGGATTGGGTGGCTTTTTTGGGGTCAGTTCCAATCCCTAATGTTCTGTGATTCTGTGATCAGCCCTCATGATAGCCTCGTTGCTGCAGGCCTCATGATGTACTTGTGGGCAGCATCAAAGTTTAGGTGACTTCCCTCCTAATGACACTGCATAGCAGTGCTGCAGCCGTGTGTTAACCCTCACCCCCCTTCCCAGGGCGATGGCAGGGGGAAGACGGCTTCCAGCGGCTCCCTGCCCCGGGATGGAGGGGGCTTACCGGGTCAGGTCCGCTCCGCTCCTGCAACCAGCAGGAAGTGGCAGGGACAGCCCCGACGAGGCAAAGGGAGAGCCCCAGCCTGGACCTGATGCCACGGACCGGAGACGCAAGACTTTGGTGCAGATCTCAAGATGAGAATAGTAAGTTGGTTGGTACACACAGACAGCACTAAGCTGTGTACGTGGCTTTGCCTGTGGAAGAGCTGGAACAGAGTCTGTGAGATAACTCTGAGGAAACCAGGCTACTTAAAGATGACCATGCCATGTTTTTGTGATTATAATTAACACCAGAGAGCTGACATTGCTTAGCTCAAATGGTGTTTTCAGTGCAGATCTGGGAAGGATCCAAAGCTGCTTTTTGTTAATTTGTCAGAGTGGATTAATTTTTCAGCAGCTTGTTATTGGAATGCAAGCTGCCCAGCCTTAAGCTTCATTGTGAGATGCCAGTGATACAGAGCTGACAGCAGTCATGGGCAGAGAGAGCCCAGATGTGGTACAGAGCTGCAGAGATGTACCAATAACATCTGGAGATCAGATTGCTGCTTGTGACTAGGACTTGGAGGATGTATTTCAGCTGAAGCCTATCTACTTCCATAACCAAGTAATCAGTTCCCAAACAAATCAGTCAGAAGCACAACTGCTGGTTCTTGGAAATGATCTGTCCTTGCCTTGCAGAACACCAGGAAAGACAATGTACAGCAGACCTGCTATGTTAAGCACTAGAAACCAACCCTGAAATGTTCCACTGAAGAGTCTCCTGTTTAGCACTGCCTCTCTTAGCACTATGAGGCTCATGTCCCAGGAACTAGTGACCAACGAGAAGCTTGATCTGAGTTCAAACTTTGCATCATTGAGATAGACAGAGGTACAAGAATAAACATCTGTAATGAGCAGGTCTAAGACTTTTGGAGGCAGGCACACGTTCTCTCCTCCCTTCTGTTTGCAAAATGACAAATGAGTCTTAACAGAGCCATACAGTTAATTTATCCATGAGTTATTTGAGAAACTTAGGTCTGCTTCAGACACAGAGCTAGGTTCTCTTTAGCAAACCCAACACACTACATTTTCACTCTTGCAGGTTCACAGTGATCACAGTGGAGTATTTGCTGATTTCATTGATGCATTTATTACCTACTTTCTCTCACATGTAACCTAAATCAGCGTAAGTCTACTGGAGCCTGTGCTATTGCATCTTATAGTAGACCAGCGTAGAAGCTTTTTGTAGTTTATTTGTATTTCATTAATGAATAAGTTTCAAGGACCTGAGGCCTCACCTTGAGTGCAGTTTTGGGCCACTCACTTCAAGAAGGATGTAGAGGTGCTGGAGCGGCTCCAGAGGAGCAACGAGGTGAAGGGCCTGGAGGGAAGGTTTGATGAGGAGAGACTGAGGGAGCTGGGGGTGTTTAGCCTGGAGGAGACTCAGGGGGGACTTTATCACTCTCTACCTGAAGAAAGGTTATAGTCAGGTGGGGGTCGGGCTCTTTTCCCAGGCAACTAGTGATAGGACGAGAGGGCAGGGTTAGGTTGGATGTTAGGAAGCCCTTCCTCATGGAAACGGTGGTTAGACACTGGAATGGACTGCCAAAGGAACTAGTGGAGTCGCCATCCCTGGAGGTGTTTAGGAAAAGATTGGGTCTGGCACTTAGAGCTGTGCTCTGGCCAGTGTGGTGATGTTAGGTCATAGGCTGGACTTGATGATCTGAGAGGTCTTTTCCAGCCTCAATAACTCTGTGCTTCTGTGACCTTCTGTTTCATCTGCCACAGAACAGTAACATAATGTAGAAAAGCAGCATGAAGTGAAAAATCAGACCCCTTGCCATCTGCTCTCCTAGTTGTTCTTTATTCAAAAGATCTGCTGCCTTACCCGAACAAAGAAGTGTTTGCACACATCAGCACCCGTGATGGCAAGGCCAAGCCTGAAACTTGTGAGCAAATGGCAATGACAAACGATGACAAAAGAGACACTGGGAAAACAACGATGTTAACCGTGGGGCAGGCAGCCCACAGAGACAGCAGCCAACTCCTGATATGGATATAATTATTTTTTCTGTAGGCACAGGGTCACATTCTCAAAAGCTCCATCTTTATATGGCCAAAAACTGCTCCTTACGTACCTCAGTAGTCTTTGAGGGAGTTGTTCAGGGCTGCCCAAAAGGATGCTGAGGCACATAGCCCTGCTCCACCAGAACTCCCCTACCCAGAATAACTGCTGCTCTCCAGTTTTGGTACTAAATTCCTTCTTGCTAAACTCTGCAGCTGTCCAGTGACAAATACAACATCCTTACAGCACAATTTGTACAGAAATGCAAAAAGGCTTACAAACTGTTTGAAGTGGATGCCTATAAATTAAAACTAAGATATGTTGAATGCACAGAGTCTTGTTTTCAAAGGAGCCCCTAATCATCAGCATACAGACCTTAGTGTCTTAGTGTGTGTGTCTGTGCACACATGCATGTGTCTAATGTGCTTCTGTGACTCCAGTTTTGCAGCTGGAGTTTTCCTTTCTGCACGGGATAGCAAAGTACTGTGAGTGGAAGGTTCTGTGAAGTGCAAGTTACAGCAAGAGCTGAGTTGAAGTCTTCACACCCATCTTACTTCAATATTAATACAATGGCTGATACGGCTGAAGGCTGTGCTGCCATCCAGAGAGATCTGGACAGACTGGAGAGCTGGGCACAGAGTAACCAGATGGAGTTCAACAAGGACAAGTGCAGAGTCCTGCATCTGGG
>JAOXOE010000256.1:70429009-70440028 GCA_028565055.1 Phoeniculus purpureus | reverse complement strand
GAAGGAGTAACTTCTGTAGAGGCAACTGAGGTGAAGACTTCGGAGATGGAAGGCTTCAAAAACGTCACTAATTCTCAGGGAGATCTTCCTAACATAAGTCATAAAATAACTTTTAGGATGCAAAATCAATGTCACTCATTAGTTCCAAGGCACAGTGCACAGTTCCAGTCATACTAGGCCATGTTTATAAAGCATCTTTGCCACAGGACCAATGGCTGCTCAAAACACATGTCACCATCAAGTTATTTTGCCTCTGCATTTACAAGGCAACGAAAGACAATGTGCCCTTTGAAGCAGAGTGGAAATACTGACAGAAGGTCAGCAAAACAGATATTTTCATGGCTATGGCCATGTTATGAATAAAACCAAAGATAAAATATGATGTTAGAATCACATGCAATGGAATTGAGGGTAAAAGATGAATAAAATCACCACCAAGGCAATCTTGCCTTCAAAAAGTTGCAATTATAAATCACATTGCAAGGGTTTCTCACAGAAGAGAGAGTTGGTTCTGAGATAAATTACTCTAAAGCGATATTTAGTGTCCTGCATAGAGCTAATGACTGCAAGTCTCTTCCCCAGACCTTGAGTTCCTCAGTATTTTATACACAGAAATGGAAGTTCTCTCAGCCTTTTTAACAGTTTTGCCCTCAGTAGTTTGATTTCATGCAGGAGTCCACCTGTGCTTCTGGTTTTCACATAGATTCAGCAACAGAAAGCTCTTCCTCATGGAAAGAGTGATCAAACACTAGAATGGACTGCCCAGGGAAGTGGTGGAGTCCTCATCCCTGGAGGTGTTTAAGGACAGACTGGATGTGGCACTTAGTGTCATGGTCTAGACTGTGGTGATATTAGGTCATAGCCTGGGCTTGGTGATCTTTTCAAGCCTCAATAATTCAGTTATTCTGTGATTCTGTAACAGATTCAGGTCTCTACTCAGAAGTAAAAAATGTCATTCTTCCACATCATCTCTACATTCAGGGAATACGGCACACTTATCATAAGAGGAATTTAGTTAGAGACTTCTTGAAACCACTCCAGATTTCTCCTTTCTGTGCAATAGACAGTGCATTGCCAGCTAAGTAAAACTGTGAAAAACACCTTTGTGAAGCCTATAAAGGCCATGGTCAGATGACTTAAAAAGGCTCTATCTCAAGCCTTATCCTTGCTCTGTTCCGCTGACTTTAATCTACTTCACCACTGTCTCATGTTTAGGCACTCTCATACTTTGTACATCTAAAGGAGCACTGTGATACCACAGAGGTCTGAATTTTGTCCTTTGCTACTGTCGGTGGTTGAGTAGAATAAGAGCAGACCTAAACCAACCCATCTATGTACTTTCTCCCAGCCAAGTATATCTCAACAACTCTTTTGAATGAGCACAGTGTCGTCATTGTATTGTCCATAGAGTGAAGGTACTCAGTACAGCAGATCTCATGGGACATTCAGATGCAGACAATTGCTCCAGAGTTATTCACAGTGTCCAGTCTTAAGTCTCTTATCTTGCCTATGTTACTTACTCAAGAGAGATGCAAGCACCTCTGAAATCTACACAAATGGAAAATCCAAGTCCTGTTGACCCACCATTCACCTACATGCTGAAGCTGGCTGACGTTTGTTATCCCCTTACAAACCTGAGTTCCTTTTGTGTGTGTTTTTTATATTTCTCTTGTCTGATGAACTAGGCAGACACTCAAAGTTGGTCATCCTCTTTGGATGGTGCCAAGCACTACACACAATAACATTGCATGGTGCCATGCCCAAATGTAGAGAGATGTTTTTGACCTTGCGTTTTCCCTGTTGTTTCCCTTCAGATCCAAGGTGAGCATGCTCATCAAAACGTGGTTTAGTCCATACAGGCATGTTTGCTTTTTGTAATGCACTGCCATAATCCCATGACCCTGCAAAGAGGGAGGAAAAGGGCTGCCTGCAGACTTTTTAAGTAACAACAGTAATGGGATTAGAAGATTCAGGGAAAGTTGTCATCGTGCCACCAAGAAGAAGGCAGGGCTGGTGATGGGAAAGTGGTCTCAGGAGCAGGAGGTTTGCTCACCTGTTTGCCCTCCATATCTGGAAATAATTTGAAATAAACTGCAGTAAGTGCTCCTAAAATCCCACCCTTTTGATCTACCTTATACTAGCAGTAGCCCATTCTCTGGTAGACCTCAGCACCCAGCAAGTGGATAGGGAAGAGACTCCACTTCTTCAGGCTAATCTCTTCTTGCGCTGGTGGCTTTTGGTCTACCCTGGTGCACAAGGCAATCTGTACCACTGGTACTGTAAACCGTGACACAGATCCAGTTAGGGAAGCCTGCTGAGATGCTCTGTGGTACTGGAAGCATCTGGGGAGCCTCAGAAGGATGCCAGATTGTGAGCAGCTGCTTTCAGGGGTTCGTCAGACAGCACTCAACATTTCCTCACAGGAAAAGCATCCTTTGTAAGTGTTGCCTGGTGAGATGCTTAGTCTTCGGGCAATGTCACTCACCTTCTCTTTTTCTGGTTTTTTCAGTCAGTTCTCAGAAGCGAATTCGCCATTGCCAGATCACTTTCCGTTCCAGGAGAAAAATCTTGCATCAATTTTGTGTGCATAGTCACCACTTCTGACTCACATGGGCTTGTTTGATCCCTCTTGGACTTTTTCTCTTAAGTTGTTCTTTTAAAAGATGCCAGAAATACACAGATGCTTTCCTGGTGCTGTAATCACGTTGGGAATCTGAGCATCTAGGACAGCTATGGGCTGAAAGAGCAACACTGCTGGATAATGGCTGGGTCTGTTCCATTGGAGCATCACGGTGCTATTTGCAGAAGGGAAAGAGATTCAAACTAAGAACACTTTAGCTTAGTCCCGGAGCTCTGCTATTCCTGGGTGGTCTAGAGGATCCAGCGCAGGAGCTGGAGGAAGAACTACTTCTGCCCTTCTAAACAGTTCATACATTTAAACAAACGTCCCCACACACCAAGAGTGAGGTGAGGATCACTCCACATGAGAAGGATTTTAAAGACCTCTGCAAGAAGCAGAATGTACAAATTACTGCCTTTTTGAAAGGCAGAGTTTTTCCAGTATGGCACCACATCCCCAGAAAAGTGCTGTGGGGAGTTCATATTTCACTCGTGATACCAACAACACAACCACAAAGTAAATGAGCCAAGTCAGTGCTCTGCCAGGAACTGTAAAGATACCTTTTCCCTCAGATGTCCCACTTCAGTGTTTTTAAATGCCAACTTCCATCACATCACTGTAGCTTGTATTTCTTTGTGCAGTCATAACAGAAAGGGTATTTTCTCATAGCTCAAAAAATCAGTTTGTCTTGACTCCAATCTGTTGTCACTATTTGTCCTCGGGAAGTGTTCACTCCAGAAAGAGAAGCTCATTATACAGGAGAAAGGAATGAAGTTTTCTGTGCCAAAGTGACTCAAAATCATAACAGAAATAGGTCTCCCTCAAGAGTGCATTGACCTGTTCAAGCTCAGCCTCGACATGAGGCTGTGCTTTCCATTGCAGTCACCCAGCGTTGTGCAGAACAATGTCCTTCAACAGGAAAAAATCCCCAAAGATGGTTTGATTTTTCCCTTCTGCCCACCCAAACTACCTATTGCTCAACAGAAAAATGGAGACAGAAGCCAAAGTCCATTCCAGTGCCATGAAAACTGTGGAAGTTTTTCAGCAGTTAGTGGAAAACAGGTAGCTCAGGTGCCCAGCCAGCTACAAGAAGTAAAGGAGGAGAGATCAGCCACAAGGATGTGGCATGCCACAATTTACAGTCCTAGCCATAGCTGGGCAATCTAGGAGGGAAGAGGTAGGAGGGCTCTAAAAGGTTGCTCTGCAAATGAGTAATGCAGGAGCAATTGGGAAGTCTCAGATAAAATTGCTTCCAAAGACTCATGCCTTGGACATTAGCACAATGTCATGCACCACCCCATTAATTAGAACCTCTTCAAGACTCTGGAGCAGAGTCCCCTGTCTCACATTCGCAACCTGCAAAGTGCTCAGTGGTTCAGTGTGAAACACGTTGGTACAGCACCTCCTCCTGGGGACCTTCCTTAGCTGCCCACTTTTAATCACACAGAGGGAAAAAGGAGTCAGAATTCATCAAGCCTGCCTCTGGAGTTGTCCTGGCCATGTTTCCAGCTGTTTGACTGAAGAATTTGTCTTATGCCTCCCCTCAGCAAGCGGACACTTCCCATGGGAGGTCATGGGCCAGTTGCCTTGCGGACAAAGCCAAGTCCACCAGTCCTTCTGCAGAGGCCCACATGAGAACTAATAGGCTTTTATGCTCTGAGTAAGTGTCTGCCAGAATACAGTTCCCAGAGCATCCATTGCACAGACACCTCTGGGCATCTTTCAGGCAGACACACATAGCTGCCAGTGACAGTGCACCAGTGACCTAGGGCTCCCTGATGCAATCCTCAAATGGTGACAATGACACCTCTGCTGCTGCAAGAAGTCAATTCACTGGTGTTTAACTGAAAACACCAAAAGCAAACAATGTGCTTAAACACCACTGAACCACCTCATCTACTCAGCATAAGCAAGCACCTTCAGAGGAGGGGTACAGCAAATGCCCAGATACTGCAACACAGCGGTGAGCTGCAGTGTAATGAACCAAAACCATTGCAGAGGTTTTGGTGAATTATAGGTTAAACTGACAGTCTGTGAGACAAACACAGAAGTAGACTAACAGACAAAGAGCAAGGGAGGAAATGACGTGAAGGGACAAGCTGCACTAGTTCTAATGAGCAGACAAGGAAGAACAAACAACATTAAGAATTATTTTCTGGAGGGGTATCTAAGGACATAGAAATTCAGACTGGATTGTTGAAACCTCACTGTGATGGAGGCCCCTGTAATGATTGTGAGCAGAAGGATTTCTAGGCCAGTCTGAGATGATTAATTGCTTGTGATGCCTCCAGAAACTCAAGAGAGTCCATGCAGCACAAGAGGAAACTCAGATCCCCCACAGCACCACGAGCATATGCTTTACATCCTGGCAGAGCAACAGCTAAGCGAGCTCACTTTATTTGTGTAGCCCCTGGGGTGCTGGGGAAAGCGGCAGGCAATGGGTTAAGTAGTGGCACTGCTGTTTCTGGAAGGGAAAGCCATGCCTCATTAACTGGCTGGAATTCATCGAGGGTATGCACACTAGGGTGGACATGGGAAAGGCAGCAAACACCATATTATTGAGATTTTCAGGGTACATTGAACACAGGTCTGCAAAAGAGGTCAGCACTGATGGATCAGGTGATAGCAGGAGGTGAAACAGCCCCGAGAAGTCAAGGGCGATGAGGAGTGAGTCGGAGAGCACAGCAAGTGCAACACACCTCTCTGAAGTTTCTCCATACAAAACACTTTCTTCTGTAACTGTCCCAGCAGACAGGAGGATACCAAAGGTGCAGTTGTCTGTGCAGGTTTAGGTTGGATGTAATGAAGCACTTCCTCGCAGAAAGGGTGACCAGACTCTCCAATAGACTGCCCAGGGAAGTGATGGAGTCCCCATCCCTGGAAGCATTTCAGGACAGACTGGATGTGGCACTCAGTGCCATGGTCTAGGTGATTGTGGTGACATTAGGTCATAGGCTGGACTTGATAATCTTAGAGGTCTTTTCAAGCCTCAACAATTGTGTGACTCCTCGAAAGTTTGACCCATCTTTCCCCTGTGTTCAGCTTCTCCTAAGAGTATGACCCTTACTTTCCCAACCCACCACATTCATTTACAAAGCTAATGTGCTGTAAGTTACTGAACTGTAATTTAATGATTCTGTGCTTACTAGTCCTGCAATTTGCAGAAGCATAAAGGTGTCCAGGTACATAGCACAGGTACTTCTCTTCCTGAGGTTTACCTGTTACAAGCCTGCAGCCCAAAAGACGGTACATGGCACCTGCAATGTCATCTCCTTTAAACACAGTATCACCTGCTTTTCCCCATTATCAACTGGCCAGGCAACTCAGAGTTATCCCTCCTCTGTTATAAAGTTATGAAGGCAAGCTGAGGCATAAAGAACCCACACAGAAAATTACCTCAGTATCTTTCCATCCAGAAGGTCACTCACTAGGAAATCCATTCATGAAACAGGAAAAGTGGATTTGAACTCCTTGGTCTGTCTTGGGGAATTTGAACAGTGTTATTCTGGAAATAATATTTCACTTTAATGTAAAAAGGCATGGAAGTAGGGGAGCAGAGCTGTAAGTATAGCCTCCTACAAGAGGGGTTTCACATTGGGCTGGTAGAAAAGCATGTATTGTCTGCTCCAAGAGGGGTTAAATGTGACACCGAGGAACACACAACAGATGGAAGACAGCCAAGCCCAAAACTCCACGTGCTTAAGCTACTCTTTTGTGGGGTGAGAAACAGGGATTTGATCCCCTCCCCAAGTGAACCCGGCTTTGCTGTACTGCAGGTGAGCGGGTTTGTTCTGCCAGTTGCCGAGGGCAAACCGAGCTCCTGCCCCACCAATCCTGGCTGCTCTTTTTTCCCCTCCAAGCTGTTCAGCACTTTTGGGACATATCCAGAAGTAGTTACAGAATGACTTGAAGTCTTTTACTTCCAGTAGCTCAAAGGACTGTTGGTTAGTTGTTTCGGTCTTTTTTCCTGTAGTCAAAGCCTTTTTAAAATCCATGGCCCTGAGACAAAAGGAGCTGGAAGGTACCTAAGTCTCACATGTGCTGTGGAGGCAGGGAGACTGCTTCTGTCACGTCTTGTTAGCCAGGGCAAGGCTGAGCTGGGCTTGTCTGCTCAACTCTGAAAACCAGTGTGCAGCTCCTTTGTGTTGTTTTGTCTTGAAGATTTACAGCAGCACTAGGAATGCTAAGGAAATGTTGTTCATCCATTCGTACCTTGGGTTCGTTTGTGATTTCCATTCGAAGCAGATACCTTCATCCTTTGGTTGCTTATGAGTCACACTGAGAGTTACCACGCTTGTTCTTCCTTCTGGTCAAAAAAAGTCCTTTGGGGAAACACATATATTAAAATATATATACATATATAAATTAATTCATTATAGCATTTCAAAATTCAGTTTTTCAAGCTGTGTCTCAGGACACATCACTCTCAAAATTTGCTGTCCCTTAATCACCAAGGTTGAGGGACTGTATCTTGTTATAGGGGAAAACACATGGCCAACAAAACTGATCCTGCTGACCTCGTCCTGTCATTTCATTCCTTGACACCCTCGGCAGAATGCATTTGAAATTCCAGCCAAAGCACAGCACCTGCCCATGCCTCCAGGGCTTGAGACCTGCCTTCTGCTTTATTTCTGACTATCTGCCAAGTTATATCATAGCTCAATACTGAGTCTTTCCATTTGAACCTACACAGGACCGGGAGTAGCTCTGCCTTCCCAGTGAAGCCACCTCTCACCAGCTGCCCTTTGCTCTGATGTCACCCATTATTGCAATTATTCAACTTTGCTTTCACCCTGCAAGAGCCAGGACAAGTAGCTGTGGGCACATCAAATGCATCTGTCCTCAATAAAAAAAGCAGCTCTCCAGTGACCTCAAAGAGTGCCAGGAAGGTCTTTGGTGTCATGGGTCTGTCCCGCCATGCAGTTGTTTGGCACAGTACATGAACCTTTGCAACCCCACTCTAACATCCTCAGTCATCTTATGGGCTGGTCCATCAAATCTTCATATCTCCTTGAGGTGGGGGGAAAGCTCTTAGCACTCAGAGCTTTAGGTCTTTAAGGAACTTCTTCACAGTGAGGGTGACAGAACAGGCTGCCCAGGGGGGTTGTGGAGTCTCCTTCTCTGGAGATGTTTAAAAGCTGTTCCTGCGTGACTTGGTCTAGGTGATCCTGCTGTGGAAGGGGGGATTGGACTAGATGATCTTTCAAGGTCCCTCCCAATCCCTAATCTTTGATTCTGTGATTTTTAAGAAATAAAGACACCTAAGTGACGGAGGATCATATCTGAAAGCCACGTAGGCTACAGCAGGATTGTACAGACTTGAAACACGCTATTTTCTGACTGAAGTGATGTGAACTGGTACTTGGGAATGACTAGGGTGGTGACATCCCGTAGGATAACTGAAGGAGCCCTAAAGCATTTGTCACCTTTATTCCCTGTGTTTTTTTACTTCATTTAACACTTGCTTCAGCCCAAGTATGATTTGGGAATAGGGGACAGAAACAAAGCATCAGTAAATCAGCATGATTCTTTGCCTTGGTACTGGTAGGCTTTGGAATGGCCCAGTGAGAACCAACACATTGCTCAGCTGCTCCTGCCCACATGCACTGCAGAAGCAGACTGATGGGCTGCAGCCAAAGAAAAAAGCTACTCCAGTTTCCTGCACGCAGACAGTGTTAACCCTGATTGCTTGCAGAGGTCAGCTACTCTTTAACATCTCCCTTGAGGAAAGGAGAGGATGCAAATTCAAATGTATTGAAGCAAACCAGAGTTTATTTAGCATTTATTATCCATTCTGTTGTCATACACAATCTTCTTCTGTCTCCACTTTCCTCTGGTAAATATAGACCTTTTATTTCTTTCTTTAATAAAATATATAAAACATTGTGCTATCCATAGGAAAACTGTAGTTTAATAAACAAAACAAACTCGAAAAGAATAAGGCACATTCCTGTGCAGCATCTTCAAATATATATATATATATATTTAAAACCAAACAAAAAGAAAACCCTTTTCAACCTCTTTGAGGTTGTTAACTCCTCACCAGTCACTGACACATCTCTTATGTTACCATAATTTCACTGTTGGAGGTGGGTTGGGTTGCGTTTGACAGGGGCCAGCAGGGAGAACAGACTCAAAAAAATAGGATTTTATCCCTGAGGTGTCAGTAAAAAAAAGTCGACGTTCCCACTGAAAAGGAAGATGAAAAGACAGCCATAAATAACTGAACACACTGTGGCAAACATCCAAGCACCGAGATGATTTCACAATGGAAGAATCCCCCTCCCCCCCATTCCCCAGCTTTTCACAAGTCATATCTGCTGTTGGGTTTTATTAGGTTAATCTCATGGCTTCTGAAGTCATAAGACAATTGGTGAGGATGCACCTCCCCCTCTCTTTCCAAACCATCTTTCCAGATTTGTCATTCTCTTCACAATTCTTCCACAGTCCTCACGAAATGGAAACCAAAATAAATCCTTGGTGTTCACCAGAACCCAGACGACTTCTCTTCTTGCCCAAGAGATGAGCACTTGTACCGCAGCACGCTGAATTCCATGTCTCACACGGGAGGGCTGTAGTTGTCACCTTCCTGCCTGCTACTAAGAAATGAAGTTGGCAACCACCTCTGTTGATACCAGAAAGTGTCCGTGAAAAGGGGTGAGGGCAATATGTCATGAGAAGGAGAAGGTGAAAGTTTCATTGCTGTCCATCCACACTGCTCCAGGTAGCATGCCCTGAAGGAAAAGGGTCATAATATTCCTTCCCTTCCTCTGCTCTATCATGCTCTATCATCCCTGGAGGATGCAGCACAGGATGGTTGGACTCCCCATCTCTTAGTAGTAGCGGTTGAGGCTCCTGGTGCCTGGGATGTCTGGCTGACCATTCATCCAGATCTCCCGGATGATGCGCTCCCGCTCCTCCAGCCGCTGAGCTCGCTCCAGCTCCTCTGCCGAAGTGAAGACGTTCATGTTCAAAGTCCTCTCAAACCTGCGATGCCTGCGGGCTGACAGGTCTGAAGTAGTGTCTGAATCGTCATCACTGTCACTGCTGTCGCTGTCGCTCTCCCGTTCCCGTGGAGGCTTCTTGGTGGAGGACCGCTTGCAGTCCGTTCGGCAGGACACCCTTAGCACCAGGGCCAGCAGGGTCAGGACTAGTCCAATGCACACTCCAGAGACAAAGTACAGAGCAGCCCGTTCAGGGTTTTCTGGAAGGAAAAAGCAAATGAGTGTCAAGAGCAACCCTTAAGAGAACAAAACACATGCAGCTCTTCTGTGCACATGCCAGCCACTCTCTCTGGAGGGGCAGAGTTTCTCATGATTCCTTTACTTCCATGCCTTCCCCCAGGGAAATTTAAGTGCTGAATCAGCTGCCAAGGCATTTGCCCACATGCAGAGTGTGGGCTCGTGGCAATCATGTCTCAGAGTTGTCTAGAAGGAGAAGGAGCAGCTGCATAATTAAATGGTAACTCCAGTGGCTGCACGAGTAGGGTTAACGACAGGGTGCTGCACACCCAGCAACAGCTAAGTGCATCTTGCTGTCGCATCAATTATCATTGTACCAGGAATAAAGAAGATTACAAAGCTTTATATGCTGTTTGCACCATGGCCCCACTGAAACAGGAAGCCTTACAACATGGAAAAACGCACAGTATTTATTCATAGGCTTCATTTGCTTATCTAAGGCAAGTGCGCTGGCTTTCCGCCCAGACCACCACAACGGGTACCTGTGCTACAAGCATAGCTGGCATTGGGGCACTGCAGGATGCATCCTGCAGAGCCACATTTCAGAGGTGATGTAACAAGCCTCCGGATGATCCACAACATCTTTTAAACTAGGTCATCGTGTTTATTTGCTTTTTTTTGCTGTTGTTTTTGTTGTTCATGGGGGTACTTAGAATAGTAAATATGATACATGTCGTTCCTGCAGCTCCCTTGGGCTGAATCATCTTGGTTTATAGGTACATTGAAGGGGTAAAGGTGAACCAAGCAAAAGTGTCAAGATCAACTCTACTCTGCTGTGTCTGTTGGGAGTCCTGAGTTCAAGGACAGAGTCAGATCCTCAGATAAGTCTCATTCCCTTGAACTCAGTGATGGAGCTGTATTAGCTCCCACCAGCTGAGAGCCTGACATCTGCCTCCATAGATCCCTGTAACTGAAAGGCTCCACTCTACCTTCACTTCTCCCCACCGTGCTCTTAGAAACTGCCCTCTACAGCTGATTTCCTTAAAATAAAGTTTGCAGAAGATGGACTGGAAACCATTTGGAGATACAAAATCTCAACAGGAGAAGACCTTGCTCCAGCTTCAAAGGAGGACTCTTGGCTGGGTTAGAAACTGGCTGGATGGCCGAGCCCAGAGGGTGGTGGTGAACGGCGTGAAATCCAGCTGGCGACCAGTCACA
>JAOXOE010000256.1:70396527-70411975 GCA_028565055.1 Phoeniculus purpureus | reverse complement strand
TGGAAGGCCACAAGAAGGTCACCTCAGAGCCTCCTCTTCTCCAGACTGAACAGCCCCAACTCTCTCAGTCTGTCCTCGAAGGAGAGGTGCAGCACCCCCCTGCAGGAACAGGAACACAGGAGAGCCAAAGCTGGAGCATGGTCTCACTGGCAGAGCAGACCCACCAGATTTGGGTACAAGCAATGGGCAGGACAGCGTGAAAAGCTACGTGCTGGTGCTGCTGACAGTATCCTTATGTGTACTTGGTGCGGACTCATGCTGGGATTTTCACACAAGCACCTCCTTGTGTGGCCAGAAAACTGAGGTGTGATGAAAAGAAAAAGTTACTGTGCCTACCAGCAGCAGAATTCTGAATCACTACACTAAGAGGTGGCAAAGGCCAGCCACTACCTCGTGTCTGTTTGGCAAAGGGATCCGCTGTGTTCTCTACTGTTTTGATGTACCTAGTCTTAAACACTCCAGCCCTGGAGGATCAGCCAATTGCCACAAGAGATTGTTGAACAGAGGAATATTCCTCTTTCCAAGGAATTCTTTTCCAATGTGCTACTGTTTCTAACATGATGCCTTGAATGAAAACACTTGACTGACCGCTGTAGCCCCCAAATTTTACAGATGGGGAATTGGCTTGGGACAGAGTTTCTACAGTATTTAACTATCAAAATGATCTGTCCAGTCTCACTGAACAAGCCAGTGTCAAAGAAAGCAAACCAGCTCAGGCTCCCTGTATTTCAGCCTTGCACTCAAACAATCCCCTGTCTGCTTATTTGATCGTTTGGTGTTTCCTGATGCTTACTCAGTCCTAAACAGGCTTAAAGACTTCCAGTCTCAGCAACCCAATATACCCTGACCTCCATCTTCACTGTATGTGGACCAGTCAGCTAGAGCAGAGATCAGTGAAAGCTCCATCATAAAAACACACAGACAGGCAGTTGTTGTTCTCCACTCCTCTGCTATATATTCACTTCTGCATTTCCAGCCCATACAGTTTACTCTGAAAGCTCAGCGTGATTCAAGCAGATCTGCAGGACCTCAGCAAATCCTCCTGTGAATGCTAGAAGCAGACTGCAATTTGAACCAAGCATGATTCCCTCACCAATGAAAATTACAACCAAGCCTTTTATCTGGGCAGGTTCAGGCCAGGAACTGTTGATGATCTACATATTTTACAAAGAATTTCTTTAAGTCCTGCTGACAGCAAACACCCAGTATTAACTACTACAGGCTTTAGAGGTAGCAGCTCTGTAGGATTTTTGTTTAAGACTTGAGAATGAACAGCACCCAGCCAGAAATGGGATCATTCATGTTTATGAACTATTACATATGTAAGGTGTATGGCTTCTCCAGACTGCAGAATCAGAAGTGTCTTATGTGCTAAAAGAATGGGTTTTGACCGTGTTAGACCACAAACTATCACAATACAGACACAGAGCAAGAATGAAAAAACCCCAAATAGAAGAAGACTCTACACCTGGTGACAACAGTAACACCACTGTGTAGCTACACGCAAGAAGGTGGAAGATTCTAATTTGTTTAACAAAAGTAAATTGAGGCACAGACTACCCCCTTGGCTTTTTCCCAAGACTCTCAAACATGGCCAAAGAGCAAATTGAAACCTTTTCCTGTGCCCTCATCTAGCTCACAGCCCTTTTCAAGTAGCTAAAACTCTGTTTGTACCACATGGCAAGCGGTTTTGCCTCTTCTCATGACCACGTGTCATCTCAGACATCCAAAGCCAACCTTTGGTTCCTGCCCCTCCAGTCAGCATGACCCAGGCATTCTGACAGAGGAACCACTGCTGTTCAGTCAGATATAGAATCACAGAATCATAGAAAGGTTAGAGTTAGAAGGGACCTTAAAGATCATCGAGTTCCAACCGCTCTGCATGGACATAAGGTATATATCTAGGTATAATCACTTCATAGGAGACCATCAGACCCTACAGATCTCAAATGTCTCCATATGAAAGGCTGAGTGCTATGAACATCACCTCCATGCTTTGGCTGCAAGCCCATATCATCCTGTATCACATTTAAAGTACAACACAGTTCACATTGTCGAGAGTCCCAGGAGCCGGCAGGGACTTTGTGCATCCTAAAAGCTGAGATTTAAACAGCAGGCTGTCATTTTAAATCTTCATTCTCACAAAAAACCAGAACAGAGGCTTAAGAAACACAAGTGGTCAAGACCTCAGCTTTCCATCTCCTTACGTTGTTTTACATAGGGAATGTTTTGATCCAGCATCAATACAGTCTGCAATGCTGAAGTGCAAAGACCAAGAGAGAGGGAGTTACTCAGCCTCCTGTGAGTCTGCTTTCCGTGGGTGCTGGCTCCAAACCACTGATAATGAGGAAGTGACTCATGTGAATTACAGTAAGTTCATTTCCAAGCATCACACAGAAATCAAGCGAGACTCTGTTAAAATAGCCCCATCACAACCAAAGCCACCTACACCTCCCAGAGTCCACAGCCTGCCCCAAGATTCTCCTCCCCTGCCCCTTCCTTCACAAGCTGCCTGAAGCAGAACTCTCTCTTCTGCAGGAGATTGTTAGGCTGATGGGAAGCTGTACAAGTCGGGATGTCTGACACAACTCCACAAACTTTCAGAGAACTCTGCCAAGACTATTCCTGAGGCTGCCCAGATGCTTTGCCTTTTACTGCATCTTCTGACAGCAGCTAACTACAGAAAGGTTGTGCAATAAGAGTGTAAATATAGCACAGACAATCTTTTATCTCGCTTGCCCTCCACAGAGAAGATGCTCATCGTTTTCTCATGCAATTGCAATCAGAGAAGTGATTTCAGAAGCAGAAGGGATTTCAGCCCAGAACCAAAGCCCATGCAACATGAATTAGCTCATTCTCACCGTTCCTCCCAGTGAAACCTCTTGCAGGTATCTGACCCAGTGATGTGAGAGGCTTTAGGAGATGAAGGAGATTTAGGAAATGGTGCAGAGACAGACACAAGCCCTGCTGCCTCTCAGTCTCTTTCCCTCTTACACAGCACTGCAGAAAACTTTCCCCTGATTCCTCATATTTCTGCCTGTCCAGAAATGCAATAATCTCATTAAAAGATCCACTTCACCTAATCTGGGAACTCAAACCATGCATCCCCTGTAGGCACCTAATGAGGGCACCTCAAATAAGCTATGTTCCTAAGCACCCTGTATCATCAGCAGTGAAAGGTGGGTGCCTTTGAAAGCCTCCAGGGGAGATTCTGTCTACTTCAAATTTAGGAGCCTAATTAGGGATAGTTAATGAATCATAATGCTACCTTTGGATTTATTCTCCTGAGTATATCTGAGTTAAAATCTCACAAACTGCTTCACATCTTTTACTCAGGTATTTTTCGATCTTGAACTTTTCAAATCAGGATTTTGAAGCCCCAAACACCTTAATTTCTATCCAGTGATGCATGTGCTTGATCTCTCCACAGGCAGTTTTCCTCCTGCTTTCATAGCCATGAAAGTCAGTTGTTCTTCTTTCATCATCTTAAATGTAATAACAGAATATGAAGCATCTATTGCCAGCAACTCATAAATCTCTTGCTTGATGTGGCTTCTGGTCTCCAAAGGGCACAGTGTAAAGCATCACATGCACCAGTCTGCTCCCTACATGTTCTATTTGGAAAGAAAAATGGATCAAAAGGAAGAAAGCCTTGTAAGAGATACCTGCAGATATGAAGAGTTACTTTCATCTGGTAGATTTCTGCCTGATCCCGAAGTCAGGAGAGTTCTGCATGTTCACAAGATAACGCATCATTAAGTGGATGAGACTCAAGCTGAGGCTTGTCCAAATTCCACCACGCTCAGCTGCACTTCCCCACAGGACCTTCTGACAGCCATAGCTGTAGGACTTCTCTGGCAATCCCACTGTGCCTAAGCTCCACCACACCAAGAGGCTGACAGTAACTCTATGCACCTGAGAGCAGCAGCATATTTTAAGTCAATTCAGATGGGTCTAGATCAAACCATTGATGTCACCTGCAGCTGCTACTTCTAGAAGCATGGGTAGAAGCAATATGAGAGTGCTAAGCAAGGACTGACAGCACATAGGAGAAGCTGCCAGTCTCCCAGACTAGAAAGGCTGTGGCAGGAGAGTCCGAGAGTCAGTTTGGGGTTGCCTTTTTTTGCAGCACACAAAGTTGTCTGAAGTGGGGGCCTGGGCCCTTTACCAGTGAAGAGGAAGACACAATACACAGGATGGCACAAAAAGGAGAATAAGGGCAAGGGAGGAGAGTCTAAGTGCCCATGATGCCAACACATCACAGAATCGCAGAATATTAGGGATTGGAAGGGACCTGGAAAGATCATCTAGTCCAATTCCCCCACCAGAGCAGGATCACCTAGATGAAGTCACACAGGAACGCATCTAGGCGGGTTTTAAATGACTGTAGAGAAGGAGACTCCCCAAGTGGTCTCAGCCCTGCAAGTTACCAGGACTTGGCCAAGTAACAATGACCAGTGGTGTGAAACTTTAGGGAAAATATGCTTCCTGACATGTCAGTGAAAGGTCTACACGGCTTGTCAGTGAAAGATGCCCTTGGAGGTCTTTGCTGTTACATTTCAGAAGGCACTGACTGGGTGGGTATTCTGTGTCACTGTGAAACATTAAAGTAGTCAGAGCAAGGGTATCCAAGGTACAGGAATAAGAAAGGAGTGGAGTAAAGCACCACAGGTCCAGAGGGACTGTGGAGCTGATGAGAAGCCATGCTAGTCTCCACCAGAGATGGGGGAAGGATGGCAGGGAAGCAGGATCCCAGGCAGGAAAGGAAGCCAGCAGGGACCAAAGGGACCATTCACAACTATACTGCACCAGTAGTTGAATAAAGAGTATGAAGCCTCATGCTTCAGCATCTGAGCCAACAACTAGCCAGACACACTCTGATGATTGTGTTCCAAGAGTTAGGAATATAATTCCTGCTCTGAGACTACTGACCACGATGGACACCTAGGGGAAACCCCCTGTGGTTATTTCTGAAGCGGTGTCACTCATGCTGTGCTCCACAGACCATGGGTGACCTGTAAGGCATCAGAAAAGTGATCCAGAAAAGACATAATTCAAATTAAAATCAAACCCACCATATCCATGGACATTCTCCTATGGTTTGTCTCAGTGTCTGTTAACAGGCACAGCCAGGAGAGTCTTCCTGTCTGCTCTCCTTGTCTAATTAAAAATGCTTGTAACTAACTACAGCAGTAAAACTATGCTCTATGAAAAAACATTTCCCTTTTATCTCAGTGTCACTTATCTGACAGTACGTGCTCGTTCTCCAGCAGTTCATCAGCTTCCCTCTTGGTAAGCAAGCAAGAGAACTAGGCAAGGGACTAGAACTCTCTTTCTACAAAGATAGTGGTGCCTTCATGAAATGAGCTGAGGAGTGTCATCAGAAAGCAGCCAGTAACCTCTACCACTAAGGGCAGAGACTTTGTCTGGCCACATGGTTGATTTAGTGTTGCAGTTCCCAGTATCCCATAAGGTGCCCAATCTAGAAACCCTGGACAAGCCAAAGTTATCACTAGCCCTGGAATAAAGACCAGGAGTGGACAAAACCTTACACAGTAGCTAAAGGACTAAATGCCCTTCAGTTATTTACAGATTAATGCAGATTCATATTTACTGAACAACAACATGATTTATCTTGAGATCCAGAGCTTGATGAGGAGATCACTGGCTCCTGCTGTTCAGGACTTGGTTTATATGAGAAGTCAGGCTAACCAACAAACTTGAAGTCCAAGGATTTATGAACAAAGAGGCAAAACTGTTTTCAATATAACTCCTTCTATTCGCATGGTCATAACCCGTGAGACATCCTCCTTTGGGGCTGAGACTTCCGGAACACAGTGGAAAGTTTGAGGAAAAACCCTATAGATGTTTTTTAATAACGAGAATATTAAACCTCTCCTGTTTTTTTAAAGACATCCATTTAACTGGCAGAACCTCTCTACCACGCCGCATCAGCCTTCAATTATCTGGCTTGCAGACTGTGAGAAGTTCTTTGCATGGTTTATGTATTTGACTTTTTTTTCTGGTAGAAAAACACGCAGCATGCATCATCTTGCTTCCATGCATATCCTGAGGGAGCTGTAAGGACTTCGAGCTCAAGTGTTACTACAATCGCTACTGCAAGTAACCGCCAGTTTTGTGGAACAGCAAATTACAGTCACTGTCCTGATGCCGCATAAAAGCAGTTACAGCCACGGAGAACAATGCCAGGGTTTTGTTTTAGCCTGGTAAGGATGTTATTGAGCACCTACCCTATGCTCTTACACAATTTGCCCTGCAGCTAATTTAACCATCACAGTCTGGAAGCAGAGGCAAAAACTGTGGGAATATGCAGGGCTGGATGCTTGTGGCAGCTTTCCAGGACTTAATAATAACTTTTATTAAGAGAACACAACATTTTTAAAGTCAGATGTTTGTTTCTGTTAGGCTCCACGAAATGTTCAGCCAGGAGAGTATTTCATGCACACTGGTTTGTTCTTTTCCACTCTTTGCAAATGTAATTAAGATGCATTTATGTGAACACTCCTATCTCAAACGATACCTGGAATCGTGGCATCTAATGGAAAGACCTTTACTGGGATGGGAGGTCCCTAATTCATCCCTACACTGATTATACAGACAGGCTAATTAATCTGTGTAACCACTCAAGTTAAATACCTTTCTTAATGCAAATAAGGCTTTGCAAGACTGAGCTGCAAGTACAAAAGTTATATACACCTCCCTTACGAGGAAAGGCTGAGGGAGCTGGGTCTCCTTAGCTTGGAGAAGAGGAGACTGAGGGGTGACCTCATTAATGCTGATAAATATATGAAGGGTAGGTGTCAGGAGGATGGAGCCAGGCTCTTCTTGATCTCATCTAATGATAGGACAAGGGGCAGTGGGTGTAAGCAGGAACACAGGAGGTTCTTCACGGTGAGGATGAGCACTGGAACAGGCTGCCCAGTGGGGTTGCGGAGTCTCCTTCTCTGAAGACATTTAAAACCCACCTGGATATGTTCCTGTGTGACTTGATCTAGGTGATCCTGCTCTGGCAGGGGGATTGGACTTGATGATCTTTCCAGGTCCCTTCCAATCCCTAATGATTCTGTGATTCTGTGATATCTATACCTTGGTGTCGGACATTGCTGGACAAAAGGCTTATCTCATTTATTCCAAAGTTAATGGAGCTAAATGATCCTGAATCAAATGCTACCCACCAATTAGTGCAGAAATTATTCCAGAACTATTGGGGACTCCCTTGAGACCTCTCTAACAGACTAGCAGGTCTCTGACACACCCTAGCTACTTGTAATACTTGACTCACCTGGTTGCCATCCCAGCCAAAGCCCCTGAGTGGTCATTCTGACAACATCAGCCAAGCATGGTCCAGGTCATGCCTGCTCGGATATCAAGGCACATCAACTATAATCTCTCCTCCATCATCATCATCCAAAATGACTGAATGCAATCAGTTTAAAAATGTAAATGAGGAAGCATCTTGATCTACCATGTATTTAGAAGCGTTTCTCACCACACACTCCCTAGGAAAAGCATGTTGCTAACTCACTGGGAAATGCATAAGAACTCACATCCAAGCAACTCACTTTGTGCTGTAGGAGCTCTATTTTTAGGCTTCCTTTTTGGGACTCTCAGAGAAAAAATACAGACTTTAACACATATTTTGCTGCTTATAACTTGAACCCATTGCAGACCCTTTATCTGGTATGCACTCCATTTAAGTTGCCACTTCTTTCAAGTGGAGTATAATGGTCTGTACTGCAGTATTTGTTCCTTCTACTGGGTATCTTGAGCCCACCAACCCTGATACCTTATCATTGCATGAAAGGCTTACTCCAACACAGAGACTGTGAACAACTTTTGAACAAGCAGCCCTTTAGCAAACAAATTCCCAGGAGGTGGTATAGACAAGCATGGTTTATGAGATCCTGTAAATAGCAAAGAAACTCACAAATACAGTCCCTCAAAGTATTTTTCCCATTCTGGGATGACCCCTGTTCATACCAACAAGGAAACTGCCTGCCTTTGTAGACTCATGCTGCAGAATTTGCTCAACTCACAAATAAGTGTGGCCAGGTCTCCAAAGGAAAATGAATCCTTATGAATACAACTGCACAGGATAAAATCTACCTCACAACCTCCTTGGATTATAGAGACAAGATGTTATTAATTGCAGTCCCAATAACCAACCACGTTACTCAAAATCTGAAGTAATCCACTTAATTACTTCAACTCTAGTAACTGCACGGGATCATAACAGTTAGAGGAGAGAAAGAATTGTTAACTTGTTGGCTGCCAGATGCAGTCTGCTGATAGGAGGTCTATCAGATATTGAATTATTAAAACTGACCTCAGCCTGGCAGGAGAAGGCTGTGATTCATGCCCATGACTCCTAGGCATAGTGGCAGTACAAACAAATAATTGAACAAAGATCAAAGCATTAGTTGTTTCAGTGGAGTAAAGCAGGAGATTAATGCCTCGTTTACTCTCAGGTAAACCTCCTTCCTAACTTTCTCCCAGTTCAGCAGGAACTTCACCAAGCCCAACATAGAAAACAGTTACGTCACCACCTTGTTTACACTGCTTCCACTGCTATGATCCTGTTAAAATTACTGTTCCAGTGGAAGGTGAGAACTGGCCCATTATTCTGCTTAGTCAGAGCTTTCCATCTTTGAGTTGCTTCAGACTTTGTGAAAAATAAGGAACCTATCTGGAAAATCTGTATTTGAAAAAATCTTACATGAAAGCTCTTTTCTTCACCCTTGAGCAAATAATTCACTTCCAATTATGTCCCAGGTAATGGTAAGTCTAAGACAAACAGAGTTCAAAGTAAAGCACATTGTGAAACAGGCACACTCTAATTAAAAAAAACAGCATGTAGAAGAAATGTCAACTTTGTGCTTGTACAGCACTTGGTGCAAAATGCTGCCTGCCTGATTTCCCAAGAGCAGTACAGGCTTTGAAGGCACATTTGCAGCCAAATTTCACACAGCTGGAAATCAAAACCCATCATCAGCCCAGTCTCCACACAGCTGCCTGATAAAGGCTGTGGCATTATGCAAACTTCAGGCAGCTAGTGGTGGGCTTGCTACAGTCAGGTTAATGATGGGACTCAATCTTAAAGGTCTTTTCCAATCCCAATGATTCTATGATTCTGTACTCTAATGAACATAACTCAGACATACCACCTGCAAACAGATTCACAGGCTCTTTCAAGGGTGGGTAATCACAGCAGTTTGCAAAGCAGGGTCTTGCAGCAATCCTCACACAGCTTATACCACCCCAGAAGTTTGCTTTCACAGGAGAGAGGTGAGACAAATAGTCAGACTGGCTTTTCCCGAGGCTAAGACCCAGCCTGCCTTCTTCTGTGCAAGCCAAATAGGCATCAAAGTGTTGAACACAGTGTCCACCCTCCCATTTTGTATTTTGGATGATCATCTTCAGAGGTAGAAGGGTTTATTCTTCCTCAGCAGGCGCCTGATGTTGTCTAAGGATGTCTTGTTTTGATTACCTTCTTCTGAAAGATGGAAGACTAATACAAAACATCCACAGCTACCGGCAGGCAACAAGCACCTGGCTGCAGAAGAAGAGGGAAGCTGTGATCTAGAAAGGAATCCATGCGTAGGAGGGATGACCCTAGCCTCATCAGCAGACCCTGACCTTCATGCAAAGGTGCCTGAAGTGATGAAGAAAGCCAGAAGGGGGAATGTGTGTGGTCCTGCCAGTGTACTGTTTAGACCCATGAAGATTTTATGATAGATAAAATAAAGATCATCCGATCTTTGGAACTGTTGCAAAGTGTTAGCATCCACTCCACTAATGTCCTGGAAGAAGTAAACTGTGGTTGCTGTGATGCAAGGAAATTAAACACCCTATCCTCCTGGTACAGTCTGACAACCCTCATGCCATCAAACTCTCTTTGCATTCAAAGCAAGTTTGGTCCATCAAAAATGCCTGCTGGAAATAGCAAGTGTCCCGTGCTAACTTCTAAGCCTTGACAGTACCATGCAATGCTAGATACCATTTCTGCAACTTAGTAGGATGTTCCTTTGAGTTCCAGAGTCAGAAGGACCAGGGCTCCGGCACTATTTTATTCACCAGTAGCAACACACTCTGTTCCAGAGGTCAAACATAGAAAACCAAGCACCTGTCTTAGCTGGGGAGGTCAGCACTGCTCCCCAAGGCTGAAAGCATCTGGGGCATGAAATCACAGGTCTGCAGCAGCACAACAGCCATGGGATGTGATGACCTGGATGTATGTCAGGCCAAGAAAAGAGGCGGCTTTACCCCTTGTCCATAGCAAAGGAAGCTGAAATAGACTTGTGGGATGGTACCCAGACACAGGGCTGTGACACGTACTCAGCTAGGTGTTATACACATGGACAGAAACACTGGAAGCTGAAAAGCTCTGCAGGGAACAAAGTCAAGTAAAACAATCCACCCGGCCTCCCCGAACTGTCACCACACGTGTTCCATCCATGCCTGTAACAAAAGAACTGACTTATACAGAGGTACCTGACTCCAGTGGACCCTCTGTGCTGCACCATCTGCCCTCGTGGAGCTCCCTCAACTTGCAAGAGCAACACTCAGCCTCCACCAAGAATGAAAAAAGCCTGAGTTCAGCTGACCCAGGCTGAACACTCTTATCAAACTATTTTATTAGCATTGTGGACCTGCTACTACCCAGAAACAGGAAGGCAACATATTATCATATCTTTCCCTAACGGTCCTCCTTTCCCTTTAAACAGAAAGAACAAAAAGGTTCTATTAGAGAGTCCAGCAGGCTCATACGATTGTACAAGCACATCGTATTGGGCACCTCATCTGTCAAAGAGACCAGCAGGATTTAAGGCAGAGATGGTGTGATAAAATACTCTCCTGGGCCAAATTCGAGCTATAAATGCTGCTCCTTTTTATGTCAAAGGGAAGTCTTTGGCTTTTAATCTTTCCATATTTCAATTAAATGACGCAAACGACAGAGAGTTAAAATATAGATGATAGATGCACAAGTAAACTCCCCCATGTTCTTGGGCTCCCAAGACTTCTCCCTGAAATACCATCACAACCACTCTGTAAAATTACAGTGGAACTGAAGTTCTTAAGCCCTGCTTGTATCAATCATTTGATTTAATGAGCTATGCAAACGCTGTTTCCCATCAGTGTTTTTCTCCAGTCATGGCTGTGCTAGAACCAACTGTGGAGATAAAAGACAACTTCCTATGTGGAAACTCGAATCCCCCATCCATTCCCACCACGGCAGTGGGACAGAATTAATCATTAGTGCATTTTTGCAAAAATATGATGGTATAGTCTGATATCAACATTCCTTTTCCCTCTCAATTTGACTGACTAAAATCAAAAGTCCATGTTTTGATGGAGCTTCCTCAGACCAATATCTCCACCTGTTTAAAGAACATCCATTACAGTCGTGTTTTGCATGTCTTTATTTTCTTGTTCTTCTATTTGGATTTATGAGGATTTTTTCCCAGCAAGAAAGAGCCTGGCTTCACTGTCAGGAAAAACAACAGAAGAAACAGTCCTAGAGAAATAAGTCAGCATCAGGACAGAGCATCATGAACAAGAGACACAGCTCTGGCAAGCTGATCACCCACAGACGGGAAGAACTGACTCTCTCCACTTGGACAAGAGAATTAGAAGCTCTTCAGCTCTCTTGAGACACAAACCTTCACCCCAGCCTACAGAAAAGCATTTCCCTCCCATAGGTGACAAGCTTACCATGGCTGTGCTCCCACATCCAGCTCTAAACTTAGGAGAGCACAAACTCCTCCTAGAAGTTAGGAGGAGTTAGCTGAGGTTTCTGACTGCCAGGCTAACATGAGCCAGACCATGTCCTGGCCTCTTGGGAGGAATGTTTGCACACATAAATTGTTCCTTTCCCTGAGTGGACACAGTCAGTCAGCTGGCCCTATAAAAGTATCAACAGATAAGGATCCAGGCACTGCACAGCTGTCAGTCAGCAGTTGTGCAGAAAAGGCAGGAGTTCATGTCTGAATGACCATGGTCATGTCTGAATGACCATGTTCATGTCTGAATGACATGTGAAATGAATGCACTCCCCAAGTTCCAGTAGTCTGCAGGAAGAGACATGGTTATAGCATCCAGTGCTGATGGGAACACTTGTTGGCTGCCACAGTTGGCATGCCAAAGACATAATGAATGCACATCTACCCTGGGATGGCATGAGTCTTACATCCAGAGGTGGTCCTTCAAAAAGAAGCTCATGACAGGCAGGTGATGCATGCAGGAATCCTACGTGGCAGAGCCTGCATCATTTCTCCAGACAGCCTGAGCACATCCACTCCAGGACAAAGGGCTGTCAGCTCCACCATCCTCATCAGTCCCCACTTATAAGACAAAAGCTAAAGGCAATAAAGTGTTTAAAGACCTGTCTTGTGTGTCTACCTGCAGCAGAACTGAAGAGTGTAGAAGATAATATGGTGAGTACAAAAAATAAAATAGATTTGATTTGTGTATTGTATCTTGTTTAAGGAAAGCAAGTCTCTGTAGCTGACAATTGCCCTCTGTTTCTCCTCAAAAATTAACCCAACCAAAATGTTTCCCAACCTGCACAGTACGTTACGTACACAGACACATCCAGCACAGTCACCAGGGCTTAGCAGTACACCGGGCTCATGCCACAGGCACTGTGAGCTTTCAGAGCAAACACAAAGGGGGATGGGTTAGATCTGGTACCCAGCCTGTCTGAGTGACTGGATATCTGTTCAAAGCTCTGAGAGCACTGTATCACAGTATTACCAAGGTTGGAAGAGACCTCATAGGGAGCTTTTGTAATGAGTTTACAAGAAGGTTTGAATACCAGACTCCTAGTGAATGATTAATTGCTGCATCAGTACAGGCTTCACCCATGTGGTGTGCTGTCCCACCAGGATGGAACTCCAGAGCCATCTTAGAGCCCAGCTCTGTGGTCCTCTCAGCAGCTCCCTAATCTGCTGGCACTGCTGCTGTAGGTCCACAAGCTGCACTTCTTGCAAACTAAGGCAGCTCAGGGCATTGGTCCAAGCACTAGCAAATGATCATTTGTACTCTTTAAATGTTCACATAGTCCTTGACAGAAACTTGGCCCATGTCAACTAGCACTCTCCCCAGTCATGGCTGGTCATAGCCTGGATCACTGCCCTCAGGCAGTTGGGATACATGTGACTGCCGTGGTTAGAAGGAAAAACATCTGGTGAGTTACATGTCCTGCTGTGCCGCTCGCCCCCAAGGCCAGAGAGGCTTTAGCATGTTCTGTATCCCGGCACAGGTGCACCCCTGTGCTCTGAGCACTGCCCTTTCATCACCATTCATTAACACCTAGCGCAAGAAGTTTTGGTAAGGAGCAAGACCCCCACCACACATGCTTGTACCTTCCCATTTGCACAGGAGAGAGCAAATCAGAGCCTGAGCTGATTTAAATTGTCCTGAGAAATCTGGCTGGGAGTGAAGCCAGCTGCAGAGTGAAGCTTTCCACTCCACACTCTGCATCCACAGCCAAAAAGCACATGTGGGTAGCGTCACCAAAAGCAAAACACCTTCTTCTGCCCTGCCTCAAGCTCTGTGTGAAAACAAATGCCTGCCTTCGCAGTTGGGAAAGTCATATTTCAAGGTAGAGTTTTGTGCATCAGGAAAAAATATCCCAAAGTGAAAGAGCAGCATTAGCTTCTGGCACTGCTGAAGAGAAGCCCAAGGAGATAGCCACTGGCAAGCACAGAAAATCCTGGCCCTGTGAACAACACACTACGTGCTTTTAGGCAAGTCAGTAGATGAGCTTGAGGCATCCGCAGAACAAAGTTGAGCATCACAGAGTCACAGGGCTGAAAAAGTCTTTGCAGGGTTGTCTAGTCTATCCTTCTAGTCCCATAGCTGGATTAAATCCAGCTTGCTGTTAAAGCCCCCTGATGGTATAGGTCCCACAGTTAACATCCAGACTCTTCCAGAACTACCTTCTGCTCACCAAATCATATTGTTTGTATAGAGAACTCCAGTCTTATTTGCTAAAATTGCTGTTTTCATCCTCTCCTACAAGGCAGTTAAGAACAGACTGGCTGGCCCATCTCTGACAGAGTTTTTTTTGTATTTGAAAGTACTGAACCACTCTCTTCCCAGACTTTTCTTTTTAGGCTACGTGACCTCAGATCAGTTTTCCTATTACAATTGTACCCAAAGGCAGTATCAAGGTCAAACCACACAAATGTAGTTTAAGAGTGTCCCTGCCCCAGAATCCTCAATAATCAACGCAGAAAGCAAAGGGGAAATTAAAGTTAAATGGTCAAAGAAAGAGACTGTTCCTATTTTACAACAGGAACTCAGTACAGATAGTCATGTTTAGTCTTTCCAAAAACTCCCATAGCTGCAGAGGAGTTTACAAAGGGCTCAGTACCTGACAATGTTATTGCAAATGAAAAAGGGGTTATTTCTGCTTCTGCTGAGCTGCCAGGTGAACCATTTTGAAATACTACCTGAAGATGCTTGTGACAGAGCTGGGAAACACAAAACAGATCTTCAAGTGCCCCTCCAAACCACTAATCTCAAAACCATTCCTCCGTGTAGGTGAAGCAGTGATGATTAACAGTAGTTTTCAAACTATCCAAGGATGGAGCCAGGCTCTTCTCAGTGTTATCTAATGATAGGACAAGGGGCAATGGGTGTGAGCTGGAACACAGGAGGTTCCACATGAACATGATAAGGAACTTCTTCACCGTGAGGGTGGCAGAGCACCAGGGGGATGGTGGAGTCTCCTTCTCTGAAGACATTTAAAACCCACTTAGACATGTTCCTGTGCAACTTGGGTCTAGGTGATCCTGCTGTGGCAGGGGGATTAGACTAGATGATTTTTCAAGGTCCCTTCCAATCCCTAATGTACTGTGATACTATGATCACACCTTTTCCACAGGAGCTTGAGACAAAACGTTCATTACTTATTTGAGACACTTACATGCACCTTCCTTGGCAGGGCATAACCCGTAACAATTACATGTTCAATGGTTTCTGCACGTAGAATTTACTGTACATGCAAATTTCCTTCAGACAGAACTAGTGTCAGTCGCTTGAATGGTCAAATGTATGATTTTCTAAAAATGCCTTCTGAGTTTGTACGTGCATTCCTTACCACCTGTATGCCTCACTGAGCAACCCCTCACCATTTAATGCATTCATTTTGACATCAGCACACACGCACCTTCCCTGCTTGTTGCAATCCTGTGCTTTAGCAGCATTTTGCATGCCCCACACTGCCAACAGTTTCATAGGCGAGCACAGCTCCAGCACATTCACAGCATATCAGACCCTCCATGTCAGGGTGTAGAGGACTATGATATTAGAAAATGAGCAGACCAGAATGTATCATAGTATCATATCATAGTATTACCAGGGTTGGAAGGGACCTAATAGATCATCAAGTCCAACCCTTACCACAGAGCTCAAGGCTAGA
>JAOXOE010000256.1:70331066-70396427 GCA_028565055.1 Phoeniculus purpureus | reverse complement strand
CTGAGACCTGACTGCTTTGGTTTCCTTTCCCCTTAAAACCTGGGAGCAAAGCAGTTTCTTAGTTTCAACCCGTTACAAGTGCGTAGGTCACAAGAAATCCACCCCTCTGTTCAATATCCCCATAAAACCCAAAAGCAATTGGGAAGATCTAATTCCTCCCACTGTGACATCTTATGAAAGTAACTTAGTCATCAAAGAAAAAAGCTTGATGAAAGCCTCAGCTCAACATCCAGCAGTGGTTAAAGCAGGAAAAATCTAAAATAAACTTTCACCAAAATGCTGTATAAAGAATATGGAAAGTACTGTAAGGATCTTTCACCAAATAGACGGTCCAGATTTATCTTCAGTATAGGTTGTTGTCACAGGACAAAAACAGGATTTTGAGAAGGCCACCAAGAAACAATTAAAAAGTCCAGGAAAATCTAAAAAGTTCTAGAAAATCTGTGAAACAGAAAAGGAAACAGTTTAAAATGTTCCCATAGGAAAAATAAGAGGAGCAATGTAGGAGAAAGAGACCTGAGGGTCCTGGTGTACAGCCAGATTTGGCCTTGTGGCCAAGAAGTCCAAAGGCATCCTGGAGTGGATCAGGATGGGGGTGCTTAGCAGATCCAGAGAGGTTCTCCTTCCCCTCTACTCTGCCCTTGTCAAACCACATCTCAAATCTTCTGCCCAGTTCGGGGCCCCTCAGTCCAAAAAGGACACAGAGCTGCTGGAGAGAGCACAGAGCCACAAAGATGATGAATGGCATGGAACATCTTGCTGATCAGGAAAGGCTGAGGGAAGGTGGGTCTCTTGAGCTAGGAGAAGAGGAGGCTCAGGGGTGGCCTCATTAATGTTTATAAATATGTGAGGGGGTGGATGTGAGAAGGATGGAACCAGGTTCTTCTCAGTGTCATCTAATGATGGGACAAAGGGCAATGGGTGTAAGCTGGAACAGAGGAGGTTCCACATCAATATGAGAAGGAACTTCATGGTGAGGGTGACAGACTACTGGAACAGGGGGGTTGTGGAGTCTCCTTCTCTGGAGATGTTTAAAACCCACCTGGATATGTTCCTGTGCAACTTGCTCTAGGTGATCCTGCTGTGGGAGGGGGATTGGAGTAGATGATCTTTTGAGGTCCCTTCCAGTCCCTAATGCTCTGTTATTCTGTGAGATCAGAGATGTACATACCCCACAGTGGCTCTATAGTCATGCAAACATGTCAATAGGGTCTGACTCACACATCTTATTCCTACCAAATTACCTGTATGTTGTGTCGCTAAGTCACTATCCATCCTTGTCTCTGTGAGAAGACAGATTGTGTAAAGAAAGGTGTAAAGGTTGTGTGACCCATGTTCATGAGTTACCCCATATCTCTGTGGTGATTATTCATGTACAGGGTGGGCACTCAGAACATTGGTATGCATTAAGGGAAAATATTCACAAATAGTTTACATTGAGAATAGTTTCCTTCATTCAGCTGAAATAGAAACCTTAGTAAGAGCTTTTGATAAGAAGATTGAAAGTTTAATATTGCAATAGGTAAAAAGTTTCTTTCATCACTTTTAAGTAAATGCTGCTCTTGTGTTCCAAATTACTTCTGCACTCCATTTCCTACGCAGAAAACAGTAAATCACTACACTCATTTTATCTTTTCTAAATACTAATTACTCTATTTTATTACTCATTATTATTCAACAGAGACACCTTAAAGGAACTCAGATTAAGCTCCATTATGCAAAACATCATGTATTCATATAGCAACAGACAATAATTGCCTCCAAGATGTTACAGAATAAACAGATGACAGGCTTGTTAAAGTTCTCATGTAACAAACAAGAACTTATACAGCAAAACTGCATTGCGTGCCCAGGGACACAGACTATGTCCAGAGCAGAGCTAACATAAAGCCCAAAGACCCTTAGGGTTTGTCTAATGGGTTCAAAGGACTATGGTCTTGATCTCCACTTCCCCCATGGCATGTCTGACAATGTGAGAAGCCCATGCATATAATTTCGTTTGGTTAATCATCATTTGTTTTGTTAGAAAGTTGAGTAAATTCTTGAAGTGCCTCAGATCACAGAATCACTCTGGTTGGAAAAGACCCCTGGCATCGAGTCCAACCATCTACCCTACATTACAAGTTCACCTCTAAACCGTATCCCTCAACACCTCATCCAAATGATCTTTAAACACGTCCAGGGGTGGCGACTCAACCACCTCACTGGGAAGCCCATTCCAGTGCCTGACCACCCTTCCTGTGAAAAAATTCGTCCTAATATCAAGTCTAAACCTACCCTGTAATAACTTGAACCCATTCCCTCTCGTTCTATCACTCACTGCTTGTGAGAACAGACCAGCATCAACATCCCTTCAGGTAGTTGTAGAGAGTGATGAGGTCTCCTCTCAGTCTTCTTCAGACTAAAGAGCCCCAGCTCTTTCAGTCTTTCATCATAAGATTTATTCTCTAGACCCTTCACCAGATTAGTTGCCCTCCTCTGCACCTGCTCCAGCACCTCCTTGTATTGAGGTGCCCAAAACTGGACACAATACTCAAGATGTGGCCTCACCAGTGCCAAATACACCAGGCAAGACCTGCCTTTAATAACACATGTTGGCTGGGCCTGTCCTGATTGTCCAGATAGACCCAGCTCCTCAGTTGTGTGAACACTCCTCATCAGTCATAGTGAAAATTGAATGGTGCTTTTCTCTAGCTGTGACCCACGGCAATGGAAAGCTGACAGGTGTCTGTCAGTATCACGGGAGCTGCTCTCAGAGCCAAATCAAACAGGTCGGCTGGCACACACCACCTTCTGTGGCTCCTTAAGGTTACCTGTTTGACTGACCTACACTGCTTGACTGAGAGCGATTTCTAAAAATGTTCCATTTTCTAGTCTCTAAAGGAGTAAATAACCAAAGCCTGATCCTCTGAACTGCTCTTCAGGTGGTCCCCACTTCCACAAAACTACAAGTTTCTGGTTTTATGTTTGTAGTCCACTCCCTGCGTTACTTCTAGGACTGAAAGTCTCCCATAGAGATACAAGATGCTGACAGTGTCTGAAGACAGAGTTAAGCAGCACTTGCAAAAACTCTCTTCAAGCCAAAACCGTAACTGTACGACTGTCCTTTCCTACCCTTTCTCATTCCATCTATCCTTTATGAGGTGTCTACAAACCACTTCACTTTAACCAGATTTTTGAGATATAGCCAAAACAAGGCTGGGTGTCTCCTTGTCTTTAAATGAGTTTATGTCCCATGGAAAATTCCTGTCTGGTTTTACCTTTTGTAGTGCCACCTTACCCAAAAGATTGTTCCTTGAGCCTTTGAGTAAACCCGTTAGTCTCTGCTGCCAAACACCCAACAGAGAAACCTTTCTTCTTTTCCCTAATTAACTTCAGCCTGTGCAGGTTTGTGAGTTGTAGGGCATTACAGCAGAGTATTTTTCCCCAAAGGCCAACAGCACAGAAAGAACTACTGTTTATTCCCTATTTTTATCCTTTATCAATTTAAATGTAGTTGCAAGAAAGTTCTTGGTAATAATTGAGTCCTTCAGATTGCTAGAACATATTCCTCCTTCTTTTGAACCCCGAGATGTTCTTTCCTGACGCTCTGGGGCAACAGACCATTCTAAGCAAGCAGCACAGTAAGCTTTTTTCCTCATGTCACAGAAATAATGAGCCGTGCAAGGTACCCTCGTAGTGCCAGAGACCAGCAAGTACCAACTGCAGCACATAAAGTGTATTTAAATGTATTTAAGTGTATGAAATAGTTTGAACTGTCTCACTGTCCTGTGAAGCTGTTGCTCAAGACACCCACCAGTAGTGGAAGGAGATGTTCCTTGAGCTCAAATATACTCGATTGCCTTTTTCTATAGGACATATTACTCTATTTATTACTAATAAACAAGCACTGTGGTAGTCTCAGTTTGCCACATCGTCATCATTGATGTCATCATTAGTGCCTTTGCTACAGCTACCACCCACATCAGGGTCAGCAGAAAGGAAAGCTCACTGACTCTACTGTCCTGCTGAAACACAACTGGTGGCATGGAAATTTAATTTTCATAGGATGGGCTGGGTAGATTATCTAGTCCAAGCCCCTTGCCATGGGCACAGCCTTCTTCAACTCATAGCTCAATCTGACCTGACTTGTTACCTGAACATTCCAATCTGAATGTTCCAAGGGATGTGGCATCCATGGCTGCTCTGGGCAACTGTTGCAGTGTCTCACCACCTTCATCATAAAAAATGTCTTCCTTACATCCAAACTGAACCACCCTCTTTCAGCTTAAAACTATTGTCCCTGGTCCTGTCACTAATTAATAAATTTTCATGATTGTGTCTGTACAAAGCAAGGAAAGATGATTAATTTGGTGCCTTGCAGTGAAGAATCTCAATACTAAGTAAATGCTAGACCTGTAAGGAATAAAGACGTAATGAAAACCAATGAAGTTGTATCTCACACAATGCACAAAGCTACCTCAGAAGGATTTAATCAGTCCAGGGGATTCTTGGCAAAACTCTGATGGTTTCATGTAAAATAGAGAAAGTGTTCTTTCTTTTCCTGCTAAGGAGCAAGGAAATGTGAGAGGAATGTGTGAAAGTTACAAGGGTTATTAAGATACCTGCTTGGTCAGATAAACTCTTCATCATCAATGCAACTTTCAGTACTTCTCCCTTTCCAATTTATGCAGTCGTCATCCACTGCCTCTTTGACAGAATATCTTCCATTTCCCTTATGCACCTAATCTGCAGTCAAAGCACTCTCACCATGCAGATATTATTCGCTGTCTCTAAATAACATTGAGGAAGGACATACAAATGATCTTGGTTCCTACTTGACCACAGGAGTTCTTGATTTGTAGAGGATATCTGTTAGTGACTGAATCAGCTGCCCATCATGGCTTTATAATTCAATAAGTGCTACCGTGTGCCACCTGGCTTCAAGAATCCTTTGTATGTATGAGTTGCATTTCCCTCTAAACCTAAGTAACTGGTTCAGCTTTTCCATGAGTTGTGTTTTCCATGAGCACAGCCATAGTGACACCTACAGAGAGAAAGTGAGTCTTAACTTGCTGTAAGAGAGAAGAATGTTCCTGTTCCGAAAGTTCACAGATTGATCCTGTAGATACAAAACTGTTCTCCACATCTAAGGTTAGTATTTTGGGGTAGCTATTGGTGGTGGAGAAAACAAGGTGGGTTAAGCAGTTCCAGTTTGTGATTAATTTGAGACACCTAGCTAGGGTGAACAGGGTAACTCACAGCAGATGTCCATCCCTCTCCATATCAAGAACTGAGGATGTAGTTCAGATTTCAGTGACCAAATTCAGGTGTCTAAGGGTAAGACGAGTCCCACCCAAATTGGCCTTGCAAAACATTCTCAGTTGTTAAACAGCAAAGTCCTTTAAAAGGACTTTGATTAAGTTAAATTACTGGTTCTAAACAGCTCAGTTTGTACCATTTTCATGTTAAATTTTTTCCCCAAAAGTGTACTTGCAAGCTAACAAGCTCTAAAACCATCCTCAGACACATAAGAGCATTAAATGTTGTGGTATGAACACTAGTTAATTCTGCAATATTAATCAGCTGAAGGACCTCTGGCTTTCAGGAGCAACACTGTAAGTAGGTCACTTCCTGCTCTGCAGCGATCTCCGCTCGATTGCAGAGCACTCTATTTTGTCAAAAGGCTGCTATTTCAAATAAATGCCTGAAATTCAATATTTCCTACACATTCCTTGGAAATAAACTCAATAGCCGCCTCTCCAGAAGGCTCATGTAGATCACATGGCTTATTTCTATTTTAACATTTCATATTGGTTAAGAGTTCCTCCTTTCCATTCTCACCAGGGTACCTAGCAGTTGTTTTGATTTTCTGACTGCCGTTTACACCACTTCCATCACGGTACCACTTGCTGTGTTAAACAATGTGGAATTCCAAGAAGAAATAACCAGAAAAATCCTGATCTGGTATTTACTTTTGGGACCTTGTCTGAGAAGACTTCTGGTTGAGATCCAAACTTCACTACACTTGTAAATGTGCTGAAAAGTGTTGCTCAATTATTCAGCATCTCCACCCTTGCTTAAATTACCAAGTTAGTCTTCTGGCAAACATGATCTGTCAGCCAATGTGAATCACACCATCACCGTTCCTTCACACCCTGACATTTACATTTCATTGTATCAAATGCTTTGCTCAAAAAAGATGGATTACATCCACAATATGTGTTTCACCCACCCACCCTGTAATATCAAGAGGCCACAGTTTTTGTCAGACGTGATTAATGTCACAAACTCACATTGCTTACTGCTCAGTAGGCACATTGCCCAAAAATACTCACTTTTACAGTCCCCTGCTACTCATTTCTGCCTACTGAAGTCAAGCTAAGTGGTCACTGATTTCCCAGGTGGTCTTACAATGTGCTGTTTCCACTCTAACAGCTCCTCATTCATTTTCCAACACTATTTTTCTCCAACTTGTGCATTGCACTATATGTGGCACTTTGCAGAATTAGGACACAATCACTGAGTTTTCCTCAAAGAGCTTAAAATTCATCTGGTGAGTCAGTGGAAGCATTCTGTAGCCACATCTCTATCAAAAAGTTAGGGTAAATTATAGAAGGCAAACTGATGATTCAAATAAAGACAGAGAGAATGAAGCCATTTGCAGCTGAAAAGTGTTCCCAGTTTTAGAAACCAGCAGAGTTTGAACAAGGGATTGAAAAAGCACATAAGATAGCAGATGCATGGTGATCAGCGTTGGAATGGTAGGCAGAAGGAATGAATTTCAGCTGGCATTCAGACTAAAATAACCTCCATCCCAGGAAGATGGGGATTATAGGACGGAGGCAGATGGAGAAGAGAGAGGGGAGGAGGGAGGCAGGAAAAAACCTACATAATCTTTAGGAAAAAAAAGTTGATGCACCAGTATCCACAAAACCAAATTAGCTAAGATGAGGTCAGGCCTTAAGCTGTGCAGCACCCTTCGTAGCAGGGGTAGAATTAAAATCCGAGAATGCTAGCTGTGCAAATGCATTAAAAAAGCTGGAGGAGGAATAGGCAAATAGGCAAACCAGTGAAAAGGAATTTTGCTCTTGAACTAAAATGGGGAAAATTAGCTACAGAGGAAGAAGCAGGAAAAAAATGAAAGGGAGCTGTGGTGCAAAGGAAAACATGGACCTCAATACTGCCAAGGCAAACACTGCATAATCTGGAAAGGACCTGAGTGTGATTTAGCATTCTGCATTGCAGTCTCCTTCTCACACTCCAGGTCTGTTTCCAGAGTCAAAGAACCATTATTACTGGCAGAATACACCAGTCTGTTTGCACCCAACCTCATGGGTAGTCACTAGGCTTGACATATTGCTTCGCTCAGCTTTCTGTCAGCACCATAGGATGCATCCATGACTGAAGGGTCAAAGCACGCTCCCACCTCATAGCCATCTACCCATTCACTGCCTGCCTGAGAGACTAAGCTCCAAGCAACACATCTACATTAGGCTGTCACTCCCTGGAGGGCAAGCTCCTACCACACCTGGATGATATGAAGAGCATCAACAAGAAGCTTGGGTCTACTTGAGACACTTTCTTGTGAGTATCTGTCAGTAAAATAATGCTGAAGCTAAAGGGTTGCATTATCTTACTCCAGCACAAGTCTCCAGACAGAGTTCAACAGCAATTTCAGTTCCTTTTGCTCCTATTAGTCCTTAAGGACCCCTTTCTATTTTTTTCTGAATAAGATACTGTTCCTTTTCCCTTTTCAGATCCATTCTTTCAGACAAAAATGGTTGTAAGTAAACAACAGGAAAATGTAGTCAGGTATCTTCATGAATAGCAAAGAGCAGCTTTGCTAGTTCTAATTACACTTTCTCTATAAACTTACTTTCCTTTATTGCTGGATCACGCCATTCTTTGTTAAGGAGCTGCAGTGATTTGAGAGTTAGTGAGCCATTAGCTCATTGTGAAGAGGAAGATTTTGTTTCACAGGGCTCTGCAAACACAGGTAAGCACAGAGAACAATAAATCTGTGCTGAAGAAGCTGGTGAGAGCTGTTGTCACAGTAAGTTTTGCCACCAGACAGTAGATATCTGTTGTGTTTGTACAGGAACCCATGTTGACTTGCTGTGCACCTTGCAGGTAGAACACCTTTTACCACCCCACAGCGATGGTTGAATAGAGTATTGCACTTCTTAGTAAAGATGGATTTGCTGAACAAAAGCATAACTATCTCTAGACTCCATGGTCTTGATATCTACTGTGAACTACTGAGGATACCTACATAGTGAGAGGAATTACGTTGACCCAGAACATCTGGTTCCCAGGCCACACTTTCGTCCATTCAATCTAATTTTCTAAGCAATGCTCATTTCTAGTGCTGTGCATCTCCCACCTACTCTGTGCTGTGTTAGCACTCCATGAAGGATGCATTCATGGTCTGGGGAAAGTAAGTATCAACTACTGTGACCACCAAGACTCTTAGCAATGGCCACAGGCAGGGAATCAGAGATGTTGTCCAGCTAGAGACCAGTGCTTTTAACTGCTTTTCTCCATTTTTTTAGCCCATTGCATCCAACAGTTCAACTGCACCCCCCAACTCTGTTATACCCATGCTTTCGTGAGGAAAAGGACACTAGCCATGTCTCTCTTCTTCGTAAAACATTTACCATGTCAGTCCTGCACAAGAACTTAAAGGTGCACAAACGAGGCTAAACAGTAAGAAATATTAATCCATTTGGAGAAGTTTTTCAATTGTGGCCAGTGACAAATACACTAGGATGCCAGCTTCAGGAGTCAGTTCCTCATTACAGTGGATTCTACATAATCTCTGCATTGGTTCTGCACTGAATTAACAGAAAGGAGAAAAGGTGTGATCTGTAGTTTGTTGACTAGTTATTTCCATTTGTTTTGGTCTTTTTTGTTTCTTTGTTTGTCGAATGTGACAGCTAGGAATCTTGTTTTGATGACAAGCAGTTTTCACGTGGTTTCATTTCCATTGGATCCATTTAAAGAGTATCTTCGATACGCAGCAGGAAAGCTGTGACTTGTTCTGCAGAAGCCCCTCCAAACAAAGGAGTCCTTGCTAGCTCACTGAGCAGGCACATTGACATTGTTGTATCTGCAGATCCGCAAAGGGAAGCTCAGCTTCCCCAGGTGAGCTCAGCAAAGGCCAGGGCAGTGTCCTGCGTTTCGTTCCTGGAAGGATCTAAAAACATATTAACTTTTTGCTGCAACGGAGAGCAGCCTTTGCTGAAGTTCTTCCTTTTCCTTTTGCCATCCAGTTGCTCAGTCTTCCTGAGCAGAACACGCAGCTGAATTCTCCTGCTCAAGGCCACAGTAGGTAAGTCTACTTCTCAAGAGTGCTGATGATCTCTAACAGATGGGTAAAGCTCTTATGCCCAGGAGAGATTTCTCAGGGACAGTACAAGAATTCAGAATCACTTGATGATGTTTCAAACTAAGGTTCTGCAACCTGCAGTCCAAAGTGTATGTCAGAAGAGATGCCACAAGAAGCAAACCTCCAAACCCAAGCAACCTCCTGCTCCACATAGAGGAGATAAATGATAAAGGGTGGCAAACGTTACAAGCATTCTTTACAACAAAAAGCACGGTGAAGACCTGCATCAGCAAAGCTGAGGACGCAGTGTACAAAGATCTGTCTTTCTCACGTCAGGCAGACAGAAAGAGAAGGGGAGAAAGGAGGATGAAGCAGACTTCTGGCAGCAGGCAGCTATTTTTTTTCAGCAAGCCACTTTTAGTAGTGCTCTTGTTAAAAAGCTGAAATATTTGATTAAATGCTTTGTATCAAAGAAAAAGGGAATGGTTTTTTGCCTCTTTGAGAGCTGCTCTAATTCCAGAAGTACTAAAAAAAAAAATCACTGTTTTCCCCAAAATGTTGATACTCTTGTGCTGATGGTTAGAACATTTTGTTTTTCTCCTCTGGTTCCCAGGTTGCTTCTCCTTGAAATGATGCCACTGCGCACCACAAAGTAAGACATTGTGTAGCTATGGAATCCTGGCTGCAGTGCTCAGTAGGGGTCATAACAGCTTTGCAAGTGGGGAGCACAAGCAGCCATGCAGATGGGAAGAGCATGCTGCTTGGTTCAGTTAAGTCAGAAGACTGAGCACAGCCCCTCTTTTCCTGAAGCACCATAATTGAAAGTGTAAAGCTCAAGAATATCTATAATGAAGAATCGTATGGCAGGACCTCTGTTTGTCATCTACCAAAGGTCTTGTCAGTCTGGAAGATCCCTGCTGTGGTGGATGTAGTCTTTCTGGACAGCATTTTTCTGGATATTGCCCAACAGTGGGATGAGCACATTCAGTGTGCCAGTGAAGAAATGGCTGAAGGGAATTGCTCAAAGGCTTGAGGTGAATGGGGCTATATCCGGCTTGTGACCAGTCACCAAGAGGGGCTCCTCAAGGTTCAGTTCTAGGGCCAGTGCTGTTCAATACATTTATCAACAATCTGGATTCAAAGGTTGAATGCACCATTAGCAGAGGAACAGCCTTCCTAGAGAGTTGGTGGCACCCCAAGCCTGTCAGTGTTTAAGAGGCATTTAGCCAATATCCTTAGTAGCATGCTTCAACTTTTGGTCAGCCCTGAATTGTTTGGGCAGTTGTGGGTTCTTTCTAACTGATAGATTCTATTCTATTCCATTCTATTCCAATCCAGACAGGTGAGCCATTTTGAAGAGGCTGGTTTTGTCCCTCCTATAACCTCTCTCAGCCTTTCTCTCCCCTCTGCACATACTTTTCTGTCCTTCGGGAATCAAAAGCATGCTTCCATATGCTAGCAATGCTGTGCATTTTTGCAGCACTTTCTCTCAGAGAATTCAAAGACTTCAAAAGACTTCAGAGACTGAAAAATGCTCATAGGATCTTGGCAAAGGTAAGAAAGTGGAAGCTTAGAGCAGCCACTTGACTAGCTAAGGATGGGAGAGAAACACAGGAGGACAGCTACCCCTGTGCTTTTGGATCAAAGTCAAGCAATGTATGCAAGCAGATGCATATCAGTCTTTTCAATACCTTCAATGCAGAACTGAAGTCAGCAAGTGCTTAAATACATTTACTGTCTGAATGGTTTCCTGTGATGCCCTATATCACTTTGGTTACAGCCAAAGCAGGAGAAACCATAACATCAATACAGCTGAAATGAAAACTAAGTGTGATTGTGCTATTGCTGGATACCACAATATTAATACTGTTCCAGTCAAAGATACCTGAAAGTGCACTTTAGCTTTCAGCTTCCAGTCTGGGCATTTCTTGGTACTCGACAAGGTAGAAAAACACCCCAGCCAGTCCATTAGCACTTATGTAGAGGAAATACATACACAAGCACTAGCTGCATTTCAGGTGTTATTAAGAAAGAAACTATATTCCACTGAAGATCTTACTGACTTCAGCCTTTAAAAAGGGCAAAGGCATCTCCCCTGCTAACAGCCTATGAAGGCTTTAGCTCACTTCAAACGGAGATTCTGTTTTTCCTTCACAACTGCTACTTGACCATATTTTCTGTGAAAGGTGTAGAAAAGTGAACAAGGTGGAAGTGCTGAGGATGGCACATTACATTGTAAACATGCAGGCAGGGGAAAAAAAATGTCTTTTTTAATAAGATGCTCCTTAAACTTTCAGAGAAAATGAAACTTTGAGAACCAAGCCTTCTTAGCTTAAATGCTGATTGCAAGGTTTACATTTCTCCAGTATCGTTTCTCATAGTAGCCTCATTAATTTAACTCTGGAGAATGTTAGTGCAAAGCATCTTTTGCTAACAGTTGACTCATGGGTTGATTCTGTATTTGTAAATTGCTTTATGCTGTGCAAAAATCAGTTTTTATTTGCATTTTTATATCCTACTTCTGTTCCTTCATTGTCATTGCTAGTAATGTTCTTTCCATCTCTCATACATTCGCTTCACTGATACTTAGTAAGCAGCTGGTGTTTCTTCAAAACAAATTTATTCTTAATAGCTGATAACAGTATCCTGCATTTGACCTTCAGATGCACAAAGTTCTGGCTTTGAAAAGAGAACATTACTGCTGCTGTGGTCTGGCTGTAACCCTGCTCCTTTTGTTTTTATTTGCCTATCACAATAGCATTGTGCCCAGTGCTACACAAACCCCCTTAACACAGACATCGTTATTTTTAGTTTTCTTCTCTGCTGTCATCTCTTACTTAATTGCCTCACTGAGACACCTTCAATCAACTTCTCTCTTTGAACAGTAGTTTCTATTTGATGTGAAGGACACTGAAACTGGCCCTAACCTCAGGAATTGTGGGACTAGGACACAGAGTAAGCGAGTTTAGAGACTTGTTCAAGCCACAAGTGAAGAAAAAGTGTGTCTGTACCATGTCAAACCAAACTCCTCCCTAGCTCAGCATCTACTCAAGGCTTATAGCATGAACCTCAGAACAGGGTCAAGAAAGCAGGTAAGTATAGAATAACCCATTACAACCCTAATGTGTTTAGCAAGCTGTAGTTTAGGGACTTTTAGATCTAAACGCTATTGCTACATGCATCTAATGGCCACTTTATGGACATATTTTCCACTATTAATTCCTCTTATTACTTTTCTGATCTTATATGTCTTCTGTCTCTGCAATGTCTCACAGGACTGTCACGCTTAACCACCCTGAAGCATTGAAAAACTCCATCCAGGTGGACAAAGAAGAAAACATGTTCTCATCGCTGTACATACTTATCTGGGAGATGCAAATTTCTTTTCAAAATCATCTAAAGAAAAGTTAGTAAACACTTCATAAATAAGCCCAGTTGAATTCTAGCAGGTCAGGCAGGGTAGATGGACTTGGGGTTGTTGGGTTTATTTTTACTTTCACAGAACAGTAAAAACTCACTGCAAAGTGCGTTTCAGTTAATACAAAACCCCAGCCCTCAGTAGACGGTTGTTTGAAAGAACCAGCCAGGATAATACACAGACACAACTGGATGGAAGTTTAACCACTGCCTTAGGAAGAGTACAGGTAAGTGGTTCAGAGCAACCAAGTTGCCATTTTTAAGCACCTATGTCTGCTGCAGGTAGGAGGAAAAACTAACTCGTGTTAGAGCAGGTAGCGTCGATGTATTTTATGCTGCGGTGAACATGGGGAGCAGTAACTAATCAAGATGCAGCAACAGACCTGCTTGCAGTTATGTGTCTGTACTCTGGATGGATCAAACCTGCTTTCCATTAGCAGAGACTCTTTCAGTGCAGCTACTTCTGTTGCAGGAGGATCAGTCTGCAGCATCTAGCATGACAATTTATCCACAAGTGTCGAGGGGCAACTACTGCAGAATCACAGGATCATCAGAGTTGGAATGGACATCTAGAAATCATCTAGTCCAACACTTAGCACATTGCACAGGATTGCATCCAGTTGAGGAGACTCCACAGTCTCTGTGGACAGCCTGTCTCAGTGGTTTGTCACCTGCGCTTTAAAGCTTTTCCTCATATCAAAATGAAACCTACTATGCTCTAGCTTGTGCAATTTGCCTCTTGTCCTGCTACTGGGCACAACTGAAAATAGTTTGGTTCCATCCTCCTTACAACCATCTTTGAGATAATTATAGAGATGAGTAAGATCTGCTGGCATTTGCTCCAGGCTAAGCAATCCCAGCTCTCTCTCAACCTTTCCTCATAAGAGAGATGTTCTAGGCTCCAAATCATCTTTATTGTCCTCTGCTGGCCTCTCTCCAGTAGCTCCTTCTCTCTCGTGCACTGGGATGCCCAGAACTGGACATGTTATTCCAGATGTGGCCTCAGCAGGACAGAGCAGAGGGGAGGGATGATCTACACTTACTGGCCTCACACTTCTTAATGTATTCTAGAATACCATTTACCTTCTTGTCCACAAGGGCACACCACTGGCTCATTGTCAACTTATCTCCCAGCAGGACTCCAAGATCTTTCTCTTCAGGGTTACTATAGGGTTTTTTCTTTCCCAGGTGCAGCACTCTATGCTTACACTTGTTGAACTCCATCAAGCTTCTCCTGTCCAACTCTCCAGCCTGCCCAGATCACACTGGATGGCAGTGACTTCCCTTGACCTGCTGTCAATTCTTTACTTAATGCAGTCCAGGAGACCATTTGCCTTCCTTGTCACAAGGTCACACTCCTGGATATTGTCCACCAGGACTCCCAAGACCTTTCCTGTAAAGCTTCTTTCCAGGAATAAATTTCATGCTGACATCTGAAGTCAAAAATATTTCTTATGGGGAAGAATTTAGCACAGATCAAGAGACCTGGTAATTTTGACATTAAGCATATAGTAAATAATTTCTGAACAGTGATGATAAATATTTTGGAGAAGAATTGCCTTTCTTCACAGTTAAGTTTCAGTGTTTGTTGGACAGAAGTGGAAATTATTGCATTTCTAACTGCTGTAAATGTGTGAGAGTTGTTTTTCAACATCGTTCTGTGGTATTTGATGCTGCCCATTGGCAGTGCTTGCAAAACAATTCAAGTAATCCTCAGGCCTGATTTTGTGCATCAATTCTAAGTGTGGAACAGCTCCAAGACTAAAATCCTTCACGGCAGTTCTTGTGATACCCAGACTGAAATTTAGCATGCAAAATTTGTCATAGCTACTTAAAGGTGATAATCTGCTCTGATTAACTATTCATTGCCTTCTGAGGTACACGCAGTACTATAGTCTCTCTGGTAGGCTGAGATTTAGCCTGACATCTGAAAACTGTGATAGGTTCAGCCCAGCACAACATAATCTCTGTTAACTGGTTCATATAAGTCATCATTGGGGAGATAAACAAAGGACATCGGCACCCATCTCCTCTATGCCAGGTTTCACACTGAATTCAATTCAGTTCCTCAGTTATTGGATGTGCATTGAAATCTACACAAATTCAAAACTCAAAACCTGTTTGTTTCCTTGTTGAAACACTTCTAGAATTTCTTGCAGCACTTTTGTTTCAGATAGTGTTTTATGGCTTCACTCAAATGTTGTCTTCCCTCTGCTGACCTCACTAAAATTGTCATCCCACACAAATGGTGTGGTCACGCTCCGTAAGTCACACAGATTTGGAAGCAGCTGTTCATTCATGACTACAGAAAGATTTGGAGATGGCTGTATAGGACTCCACACAGTGATCTTTGGGCTCTTCCCAGCAGCACAGGTGCATTGGAAATCCTGACACCTCCACAAGCTTACTGAACCAGAGCTGTGCAAAACTACCCTCTTGCATAAATACGTGAGGAAAATGGAACAGTTGGCTTGGCAAAGGGTCGATGCAGAAATTAACTATGCAAGGAATATGCATGGCTGAGGTTACACATTTGGCAAGTGGGGTTTGGGCCAGAAAGAGCATTTGTTCCCAAGTCCTTGAGAACTAAAACCAAGGTCAGAGATCAAAAATAAATGCTGTTACCTGAAATGAACAGCTAATTCATCACAGTCTGTACCCTGACTTGCCACACACATTGTATGGCAGCTTCAGTGCAGTAGGTACATTTGGGTACAGATCCCCTGTGAGACTTCTTAAGTCCATAGCACTCATAACACATTGTCAGGCGTAATATTTGAGCTGTAGGTCTCCAGTACTCCAGTGCCAATGCATGTTCTTGGAGTTGCTCTGAGGCCAAGTGGAGCTATCTGGTCTTACACACAGACTTTCTTACCATCCACTCTAGGGTATCCAAAATGCCCATTGAAAATGATTCCTGGTCCCTCCTAATGCCAAAACAAAACCAGAACCCTCTGGAACCTGTGCAGCATGCTAAAGATGTGCCACGAGCAATGCAAACAGTTTGACAATATAGAGGGCTAAGTTTGCGTGCTTAGGAAATCACCAAGCACTGTCTTATTGCCAAGTACGTACAATATAACAGGACCTCACTATATGATTCTGGGCTGACAGAAAAAAATTCCCTGAATCTAAAAGTCTATAGTTGGGGTTTTTAGCTTGGTTTTGAATTTTATAAATGATTGAGGTAGCTACTGTATGCCTTGTTATTATTCTTTATTTTTCCTAGTATCAGTATAGGCTTTGCTAGTGACTTACTAAATATGGCTGTAGTTAAACTATAATCAAGTGTGAATATGGTTTTATTTAAGGCTATGGACCAATCCCTGCAAGAAAAGAGAATAAATTTTTATAGAAACACAAAGATGTCAGCGTGTCTACTTTATACACGAATTTTCTTACCACTAAAGTAATTACCCCTGAAGCATCGTCAATCATTATCACTTAATTATTTATCCATCAGTCTGGTCATCAGCAGAACCGACAGCCAGCAGCAGGCAGATTATTGCCATCAAATATTTTTAAAAACCCAAAACACATGATTACCAAGATGCTATTTTGAAGAATTTGTTTTTGCCTAGTTGAATAGTGATAAAAAAACACCCCCATTTGTTAATATGCAATAATACTTTTGGGCAATATCTCCATTTATTTTTAATTTTTATACTACACTAGGCAGAAGAAAATATTTCAGTCTTCTATTAAAAAAATTAAATTAGTCCCTGTAGTAACTATCCATGTCTAGCTAATGCTCTGTTTTACCACGCTTGTGAATGATTTGTTTCTTTCCTTACTCTCTCCATGATGTGAGTATCAAAAAAAACAAAGCCCACTGTTGCATTTTCAGAACTACTCCATCTTTCCTCTTCCTTTTGCAGGTACATTTTCTCTTCCTTTCCTGCCTCAGCATGTAGCTGAAAGTCTGTAACCTAGGAGTCCAGTGTTCATACATGTTCTCAGTTAGCCAATTAAACCTCAACTGTGGATCAGTTTAGGAATTTCTTTCTATGAAATGACGTTGGAGAATTTCATAAGAAAGTAGACAGAGGAAAATTTAGAAGCTTGAATCAAGATAGAAAGTACTGCTGAGGAAGTCAGAGTACAGCAGGTATCTCAAAAACTACATTTCATACAGCTTCTACGAGATGTATGATGGGAAACTCTTCCAAACACCTGAGATACTGTTTCAGTGATGACCTTCATGTTTTAATTTAAACTAGTTTATTTTAAACCAATCATATTTAATTTAGAGTGGCCCAAACTAGCAGTTTATACAGATGTTTGTGGTGGTGAACAGGATCTGAAGAGCCTTTAAGTCATAAGTGTTTACATCCTAGATACAGATGCCTGTTAAAAACACAAACCTGGCTGGAGGTCATTGCGCCCTACCAGGCAGATCCCTCATGGCTAGCAGTGATGAGGATCCCTATAGCCAAAGACAACTAGCTGCTATTATTACTTGTAGTTCTTACATTTTGACTTAGCTTAAAGATGATTAATTAGTCACTTTACTGAAAGACATAGGACCAGTTTTCTTCATTATCTCCACTTCCTTCATCTGCCTGGAAGTCTTCACAGTGCTCTGCTGTGGTAGCTCCTTACTTGCACATGGACCAATGAATACCACAGTTAGTTGCATTTGGTCTTCTGAATTCTCCATGAAGTGGAGAATCTGCTTTATGCTGCGAGAGACACCAGTCTTCCCTCCCAAAACTGTGTGGGATATTTTGCCAAGATATTATTGCTTATGAAACCAAACATTCCATTACTCCACACAGCATATGGGAGATCAGACACACCTCCAAGGCTTTCAATTACACTTCCAGAAATTAATATATCAATAAATAAATAAATCATATTGATAATTACTTTCAAGATAATGAAGAACAAGGTCAAGCCTTGATTGTCAGGAGAAAGCAGGTACCCTCTCTGTCCTTGCATGACAGGTTTACCCAGAAAGGTAAATCCTTCCATTCACGATGGAAGTGGCAGACCAGTAATTCACAGTCTTGCTTTTTTACAGCTACTGGTCCTTGTTAGGGTTGTGTGGAAATGACTGGGTCATTCCTTAACTTCTAGGTTGGGGTTAAGATATTTGAATATAATGTAGGATACTTCTGGACACAATATTGGAAATTGCTGGATGAAACAGAAGCAATGACAAAAGTCACAGCGCCGTGAGGGATGTCTGGATTTGCCATCCAAGAGAAAGGAATGTGAGAAACAGCCAAACTTTACAGATAAATGAGGAGGATCTTTTAGGGAATAGAGCTTTGCAAAGCTACAATGTCTAAGGAACACGTTAGCAAAAGCAGACAGCAGTATGTCCCTGGAGGCGTTAAGAAAGTGTGCAGACATGGTGTTTCAGAAGGTGGTTTAGTGGTTAGGGGTTTGTAAGGCAGAAGGTCGGACTTGATGATCTTGAAGGTCATTTCCAACTTCGATGATTCTATGATTCTATATCAGTAGGTGACACTTGAGAACACCAGACTTCAATATGAATGCAGCAAACTGTGGCTATTAAGGGAAAAAGATGGTTATGGATGGTTTGTTGATGTGGGATAAGTCTGGGTCAGAGAAAAGGAGGTGCAAGGGCACTGAGAAGCAGCCTACAGAAAAAGCAAAACTGAACATGTCTGGCCAAATTTAAATCATTTAAAAACCTCTAAAAAGTTGATTCTCTCTACAGGAGAGATTTCTTCATTTCCTTCATTTCATCACATGTCCAGCTCATTTTTATAATTTTACAATTCTGTATGCCATAAAATTTCAGATCCTTAAAGCTTTCTCCACCCTGGAATATTTATGTCTTTCTTAAATGTGCTCTATATGACTCCACAGTTTTTCCTGACTGAAAAAAAACTACCCCAAAAAAGAGCTTTACAAATTTAAATCATCAGTTCAGTAGATACTAAAGTTAGAGCAAAATACACAAGTAGTGAAGTACCTGCGAGTGAGTTTGCAGTGACAAAGCAATGCAGGGAGATGATCTGATTTAAAACAAAGACTGCAGTATGTTAGAAGGTGGCTGTGTAATTACTTTGGGTGAAAGTCTGTAAGTTGTCTAAAGGGATTCGGCTGCCATTACAAGAAAAGCTGTTTGAGCTGTGTTTTCCTGCTTGCTGATATACAGCCCACAGAACAGTCACTGCTTGGTATTTCCTTTGGGATCAAGCTATAACTTTGCAGTACTATACATTTAACTTTGAATGTTGACACATCATAAAAATAAAAAGAAAGCAAACAGAAAAAGCCCTGAAATAACACATTGAAAGAAGCTTAAAAGAGAAGCAGATTAAGCTCACAGTATCCAACTGTTCCTTGTAGAGCATTTTATGGCTTTGTTTCCTTGCCAACACGCAAGATCCACTCCACCACGTCCTTCAGATCAACACAGGGTCCTGTAACAGCCGTCCTCCTCCAAAATCCAGATCCCTTCCTTTTCATTCTCCCAGTCTGTACAAATCCATGCTCTTCCACTACAGACAACTTCTGGTCATCCCCAACCTGAAGATATCAACTATCTGTAATTTACAGCTTCTCTCCCCTTTTCTTTGCCTAATTTACTGACTAACCCAACAGATCAGTAACTGCACAGTTTAATACCTGTGTCACTCTTGTACGTAAACCGTGACTTCCTGCGTAACTGCATGACAGAACCTTGATCCTTTTATCAACAAGGGGGCATTACTTATGAAACCATACTACAAGGCATCGTTTTACCTGTTGCGTGGCACAAATCACTGCATGATCATCAAAACTGTCCCAGGTCCCAGCTTGGAGGCTCTTTCGTACCGATCTTTTTACTAATATTTTACTATTAGCATTTTCCAATGCTACTACTGAAAAACTTCATCAACCTGATACTATTTACAGGTCAGAAAGTGGGAATGTCAAAGGAAATGGGTGCACAGCTTCCCCTGATATTTCCATTTTGCAGTCTTCTACCCTGCTTCCTCAGAAAAATCCCCCAGCTTTGAGTTTTCCGTGTGACTGGAAGTAATTACAAATCAAACATAGACTTTCTGTTCAGACACGACGCAATGGAATTACAATGACCTGTTATAGTCTAAAAAGTAGGAGAGCGTATTTTTGTGACTTCTTTTGCAAAGACTGCTAAGATTCCCTCTGCCTCGCTCAACTCCCTTAATTCCTCTTTTCCAGTTAGCTCTGATTGCATCCTGTCTATCCAGTCGTGCTGACTAGCAGAAAGCTCTACTTCACAACCAACTCCCATAGCTATAAACAAAATCAGATGGTCCAAGTTAATGGTGTCTTGGTCTCTGACATGACAAGAAATGCATTCCAAAGACCAAAGAAGAAGACCTGCACTGTGTTGGTAGTTTTATCACTGCAAGGATTATTTACAGCCCAGAAAGTTTGGCACAATGGGGGGAAAGTCACCACAAAGCCCTTAAGAAATTTCACGAGGGAATAATGATTCCTGGGGAAGTCCTAGCTTTTTGCACACAGTTTTTATTGTGTATACCCCGTATATATGTTTGCAAAAACAGAAGCAAAAAGAAGTCTGTATTTTTAATCAAAACTGAGAGTGAAGAGAGCTCTCTCTCAGTGCTGCAGAGCTTATCCTCAGTCTCTGGTCATCCTCCACTGCCAAAGAATTTGCCCTACAGAATAATTTCAGAATGTCATCTTTTATTAAGAAATACTATTTACAGAAGAACAGCAAACATACTTTTTCATCTGGCTCTTCTCCACTTGTTTTTTTACCTAAAGTTTTCACTCTGCAGCAGGATTTATGTAAGGTGAGTGCCACAGTCATCTTCTATTCAATACTTTCCAAATAGAATATTTCTACTCAAAAACTGTCAAACAGATGCAGTGGTCAAAGCACCTGAGGTATCAAGCCTGAAATCCTACAAATGACCATAGATACTGCCAACCTAGTCTTTAGGTGCTCCACAAGAATTGGTCAAGTATAATGGGTTACTGTCCAAACTCTGAGAACTGGTGTAGGATGAGGTGGATCCCCTCACTCAAAGAGACTGCAGGATGAATTGCATCTCCTCAACCTGTTTGATATACATCTCACTTCTAAGCTGCTTTTTCATTAGTTTCCTGAGACATATGGCAGGTCTTTTATAAAGGAGTATTTATTGTATATTTAGTGCTCACTGGAGTGAGGTGTGGAGAGAGTGTGTCTGCAGTGAATTTGTGTTCTAACGAAAGTCTGTTCTTTTGATACTGCCTGAAACAATCTCTGTCTTCCACCAGTATCCCCAGCATCCTCACCCGCTGCACCAGCGGGCTTTGTTTGTGAGATACAAATATCTGCATTAGTAATATAAAAAGAGGTGGAAAGGGTTGGCCTCTTCTCCACAAATGACAAAACCAAGGGAAATGGCCTGAAGTTGAGACAGGGGAGGTTTGCATTGGATATTAGGAAGAAATTCTTTACAGAAAGGGTAGTGAGGCACTGGAACGTCCTTCCCAAGGAGGTAGCTGAGTCACCATCCCTGGGGGTATTTGAGAAACATGTAGACATGGTCATTCATGACCTGCTACAGTGGCAGGCATGGAGGGGGTTAGTTTGTGTTTGTTGATCAACCCGGTATTTAGTTCTTCCGTTGTTGTAGGCTATGGCTGGACTTGGTGATCTAGGAGGTCCTTTCCAACTATGATTATTCTGTGATTCTGTGAATATTCTAGGTTAGATGTGAAGGATATTGGTGACAATATAAGAAAATATTTCCCGGCTCAAAATGTCTCTTCCCTGAACCTGTCACTACTCCTGTACATCTCAAAAGGCTTAGACCCAGTGCACTACCGAGCACGTACGTATATTTCTTGCTGGTCTTATTATATCAGAGTTGGTATCAAAATCACACAGAAAGTCAGTAACAGAGTAGGAAGCTCAGTGCCTGCTATCCTGAGATTTATTCCATATCACCTGGGATAATCTTCCTACATCGAGATGTTTGTTTGTTACCACGTCTAGTTTAGACTGAGGTGAATATTGACGTGGACTGTAGTTACTATGTTGTGCCTCTTGTTGGAACAGTATTTTCACATTGAAATGTTCTTTTCTGATACTAACCTCTAGCAAAGAACAGATCACCTATTTCATAAGTGGGATTAAGAGACTTAAAGGCCACAGGCTTCAGGAGGTGTTATTGACAAAGTGATCCTCATCTGCTTCTCAGAATCTAGACCTTAGTGAACAGCTGGCAGTCAAAAAGATAATCGAGATCAGGACCTTTAAATAAAAGTCCTAGAGCTCAATTTGGCACCTGACTATATACACACTATATGTATAATTAAATAATATATATATTTCAATTATGTAAGTACATGTATTTAAATTATAGTATAAAATATGACCCCATCAAAAAAAATCTGCACTATTTATTGTTGTTACTGAACACTGTAGCATTGACAGCCTTTTTTCAAGCAGATAAGAATTTTCTTTGCCTTCCTTCTAAGATGACTGGATGCTGGTAAACTCTGATTTGAAAGTGTTTGGATCATCAAAATCAGTAGGACTAACCATACCAAAAGTTCTGCCTAGTGCTGTCAGATACTGGATCAGCAAATGTTAACATTGAAAAGACCCTCCAAAGAAACTGTGCTTCACGATTCATGTCTGTTTTGTAAGTCATAATTGGGAGCAAAGTTGTGCTCTTCATTTGGGAATTTACACTAGTTACTGCTTTGATGTCCTTGTGTGAAAGTGCTTTGTCACAATTTCACGTACCAAGGTGAAATTATGCACCTAAGGCCACCTGATTTGCCAGTGGCAGCCACAGGAGAACGTCTCTGCTAAGTGCTAGAACACAACCAGCAAAACTCCCATTTTTTCCCATTTGAATGAACCATTTTTTCATTCTACAAATAAAACCGCTTACGCCTGTGGCTAATTTTTCCCAATGAGTGAGCAGTAATATTAGTTGATTAGGCATTCAGGATTTCTCCCTCAACATCACTGACAGATGGCCATATTAGTGATCTGTTTGTAAGTGGAAATGGAACTTTGCTATTCCTTCAGAGCACTGGAGCAAAGAACATTTATTACCCACCTTGCATTTGTTTCCTTTGCAGTTCGTGCACTTTGCACCTTTCAAGAAGAGTCCCTGGATGCCTTTGATAAAAGATCAACTCCCTCCGAATGTTGGCTTGGAGGCATTCAGTGTGTCAGCTGTGTATGAAACAGCAAGGACGACTAAACAAGCTGGATAATTTTTCCATGCTAAAAATAAACAGTGAATAACAGTTTACATTCAAATAAGCACATTCAGCATGTTCACATATTATATTCTAATTACTTAATAGCTTTAACTTTGTTAAATGGGGCATTTTACAGCATACATTCAATCTTTCTTACATTGCACTGATGATGCTGACAGCAGCAAGTAATTGGTCTGGGCTGTGCTTCAGGTACTCAAGTAAATCTTGATCTCTCTCTCTTTCTCACACACTCATTCAATTAGTTTCTCCCTAACTTTAATTGACATTCCTCTTTTATTCAAGGGTTCCCTAACTTTATTTCCCCAATGGTGCTTTGTCATCCAACTTGAATCCTACATTGCTTCCATTTCTCACTCTTTGATCTTCATCTTCTGGCTGCAGATATATCTACGCCACATCTTCCCTTCTCCCAAGTCCCAAACAATCTTTCTCCTTGCAACCATTTCGTTTCAAGGAGAGCAGAATTGGATGCTCAGGTAGTGGCATAAAGGTGCAGTTTCTACTGCTGCTGGACTAAAGGAGTCTTGTAAAACCCATAGGTTGCTGCTGTTAAGTAGGATAAACACTACTACTAACCTCTCATTCATACAAGAAAAGTAGAGAATCTATTTCTTACTGAGGAAAATAAAAAAGTAAGACCTTGAGAAAACAACCATAAAAAAATGCTGCTGCATTAACAAAACATAAATTTATGCCTTTCCCTGCCTGGTTGCTTGCTTTGCCTGGGGCTCTGTGCAGTTAAGTCTCCATCCAGACCCAATGTATTATTTCTTGCCTCTCCTTTAGTAGAACCTGCATGTCTTGTAGAGCTCAAAAGTAACTGTAGAAGAGTTTCTTGATTTTGGAAATATCTCCTCTTTTAAAAATATCTGAAGCTAACAGCAAGGAACAAAAAACATTGCAGTGTATTTATGCCCCAGGGAGGGAGGAAAGTTACCCTGGGGATTACTTGAGTCCATTGGTTCCCTAAAGCTGTGTGCCAGAGACAGCTGCACAACATAAATACACTATCCTTGACTTCTTGTGTGCATGAAAAGCCCTGAAGCTCAAGGCATAATTTCTTCCGATTAGAGCACTTAATCTGACATTCCTCATGACTGCAATAAGTATTTCAATCTTAAGAACGTCTACTCTTAACTCCTCTTATGTCTTTAAAAAGGCAGAGATTCATTGTTTCGAGTGATGCTTCCCAAAGCATCATGTTGCTGGGTCTTATGAAAAGCATTTTTATCAATGGATAGAAAACGAGTTGCAGGATGATGTTTCTTGCTGTTGGAGAAGCTTCCAAATGACTCTCCTGCCCAAAAAAGGAAGCAGGAAATTAAAGCAGAATAATTTTAAATAAGCTCTGATTCATAAATTTTCTGTCATATTAAATCCTGCAGAGCCATGCAGTCAAAGAGCCCTTCAGATCGGTGTGAGCTGGGCTAATTGTGGCAACGTGCACTATGAAGTCACCACTGGCAAGTATAAGCTACAGATTTAGCTTTGCTGGAGGGGATCTACCAGGCCTTGTGTTTATGGATGTGGTTGCTGTCGTTCCACAAGGTTTCACAGAATCGTAGAATCATTAGGGATTGGATGGGACCTGAAAAGATCATCTGGTCCAATCCCCCTGACACAGCAGTATGACCTAGACCAAGTTGCAGAGGAACATATCCAGGCAGGTTTTAAAAGTCTCCAGAGAAGGAGACTCCACAACTCCCCTGGACAGCCTGTTCCAGTGCTCTGTCACCCTCACTCTGAAGAAGTTCCTTCTGACATTTACACAGAACCTCCTATGTTCCAGCTTACACCCATTGCCCCTTGTTGTATCACTAGATGACATTGAGAAGAGCCTGGCTCCGTCTTCCTGACACTCACCCCTCACATATTTATAAACATTAATGAGGCCACCCCTCAGTCTCCTCTTTGCCCTTCCCAGGGCGGGGGTGGGGGTGCGGGAACAGCTTCCAGTGGCTCCCTTCCCTGTCCCTGTTTTCGCTGTCAGAAAACAGGACGGAGGGGGCTCACCAGGTCCTCTCCGCTTCCCGCAGGGTGGAGGAGGAGAGCCCCGTGCAGCGCCGACCCTGGCAAGGCAGCAGGGACGACCCTGGTGCAGCAGGGGCAACCCCAACCTGGACCTGATACCACGGACCAGAGAAGCAAGACTGGTGCAGATCTACCACACCCCCTCCATGGAGCAGACCTTCAGCCTCACGGTGAGCTAAGGAACTCCTCTTTCTTCCTCCTGCTGCTGATACAGGAGGAGAGAGGGAGGAGAAGAGAGGGTCCTAGAAAACCTGCTCAGCCAGGCGCAGAGAGTAGGGGAGCGGCCCTGGTGATGCAGCCATGTAGTTGGTCTCCATCCTGGGTCCCGCGCATGGCCAGTGCCCTGTGGCTGCTGTCATTTTAGAGAGCCCTGATCAGCAGGAAGGGAGACTGTTGGTCACTTCTGCCGCTGAGAAAGACTGGGGTGTGCTTGGTATTGGGGAGAATCCACCCGTGCTTAGCTGAAGAAAGCAGCAGGACTTGAGGATCCTTAAACCTTGGGCATGAAAGTCAGAGTCTGGGATATTTGTTTGAAAGCAGGTCTCCAGCACCAAGGGATGCAGTTCAGGCGCTGAGGAATCAGGCCGTCCTGAAAGCGTTGAGCCGGAGAAGCTACGCTGAAGAATTGAAGAATTCACCAGTCAGCAAACAGCCTGGGGTGCCGCTGTACTGCAGACAGGGGTGATGCATGAATAGAGAGGGTGGTGGTACTCATCTCTACATGACTGACATGTTCTTTTCCTGCAGATCTCTGATGTGAAAAAGGACCCAAGGACCAATACGATAGTGATCTCCCAGTGTATTTTTCTCAGAATACGTGATGGCATTTGGGACATGGTTTGTGTGCACTAACTTGTTTAACCTTTTCTTCTTTTCTGTGTACAATTATAGAGTTAATAAACCTTTTTCCAGTTCCCCTAAGCTATCCATTGTCTGGCAAATTTATCTGAGATCTCATCGAGACCTGACTGCTTTGTTTTTCCTTTTATCTTAAATTGTGGTCTTGAACCCACCACAGCTGGTCTGTCTTTAACAGGGAGTACAAAGTGGTATCGGCCTTTCTGGCTTTTTTCTTTCACTTTGTCTACTTTCTGAGAAGGCTGCATGAGACCAGTGTTGAAGTGATCTATGTAACAGTCTCTTCCTGTGGTCTGATGTGGGTGTGTTATAGGGAAAACTTGCTTTCTTTTTCTGAGCTATAGTGCACTTGTACTTCATTAAAAATAATATTATTAGTGTGAAAGTAAGACTGAAATGAGATGCATAAAACTAAGACGATGCAAATGGCATCTTTGTCCTCAAATGATGTCAACATTTTTCAGTAGTAAAGGGTATGTTAGTAGCTTCTTGGCTACTTTTCAAGTTAGCAAATTCTTATAGAAAAGATGTTAATTGCTACTGAGGTCTTCACAACTCTTATCTCCCTCTGTGTAAATCAAATGGGGAATCCCTTAAAGACTCAGCTCTTGGAGGTGTGTGTCTCGAGGGCTTCTGAGTGTTATCCATAATTACATTTTCTTGAAAGTATTGGGGGAGAGGGGTGATAATTTAGCAGGTATTATCACTGAAATAATGTGTTTCAATATGTCTTTAGTGGTTTCGAGATGCTGAATTGGTTTATAGATGATGTAAAAAATGTAAAATCTTAAGAATTAGTGTGACTCTTTTGTTAGGCACTTTGATGTTAGGAGTGCTTTTTTGGAAGCAGAATATTCTGAAGTGTTCCAGGAAAAATATAGTAATAAGGAATCAAAATCATTTGGGTTGGAAAAGACCTGTAAGATTGTAGAGTCCGACATTAACTGTACCAAGCTCACTGTTAAACCGTGTCCCTAAACTCCATGTCTACATGACTTTTAAACACGTCCCAGGATGATGATGCAGCCATCTCCCTGAATGGCCTGTTCCAATGCTTGGTGACCCTTTAAATAAAGAAACCAATAGGGTTTGCTCCCCAGTTCTCTTTTCCTGGTGGGAAGACTATGGTGAAGCTTTTTGGAAGAGGTGTAAGTAGTAACTGTTACACTAACTTTTGGCTTTATCTAGCTTAAATATCTGGTCTTTTCTGAATCATCTCTAAGATGATATTAACCATTCTGTTCTGATAATTATTAAGCAGACAGAAATATAGTACGTGTTAGTATTCTGTATAATTGTTCTCTGACAAAAATGTCTTTTCGTTGTACCGGAGGGCTAGTGCTACCCTCTGTTTGTCACTGTGCGTTCATTGTCTGCAACTTGCCGCAAAGTAATCTCTTAGGAATGAGAACACAGTTTCCAGTAAATTGCTTTTTTCATCAGAACTCCAATTTGAAACATAACTGCTTACAGACAGTTGAGCCTTATTAATACATGAACGTATTCCTTGAGTGTAAGTTTAAGGTATGATGCTGTCATTGAGGTATAGGTCTGGGGAAGACTTTTGTTCATTAAAGTAATATCGTGCTATCTCAGAACTGTCAGACTGTGCTCTTGATTCACATTTAGCTTTTAGCAATGTTTTGAAAGCTGAAACCATATTTGACTGCTTCGGCACCAAATATTCACCATAAAATGCTGATGTTCAGCAGTGCTTTTGAATTTAGTTCCACTGCAGTGGTCACCATTTTATGAAGACAGACTTGTGTGTTGTCTACAGGTTTTATGTATTTCCTTGACCATTTCGATGAAGTATTTTGTGATGATCTAAGGATTCTTGGAATACAGCAAAGGCTAGGATGTTTGAAAGCCTTTTCACTTAAAAGGCAGATGTAGAGACTTAATTTGTGGTGGTTTTTTTTTTTTAACAGAGGAAATGACTAATATTGTTCTCCAAGCAGAATGGTGTTTCTAGTACATGCTTGCTTATGAGTTCTGCCAAAAGTAGAGCTTGGCTTTGGGCAAGTGTTACAGGTTGAGCTTTAGGAGTAAAACTACCTTAAGAATAGAACTGGTACAGGACAAAAGACTAAGAAATGAGCTTGAGTATTTACTCTGGCCAGAACAGTTTAGTCTGTGATGCTGTGTCTGGCGGTTGGTTATGTGGGATTTTTGTGTGTTTGGTTGTTGTGGTTTTGTGGTTTGTTTTTTTAAAAAAAAAAAAAACCAACCCCAAACAACCCAAAATAAACTGGAGTGGCTTTCCATTCCAGATACTTGCCTTGCTTTTTGACCAGGCATGTTCTGCTTTCATAGGGGCAACATGAGCTGTTTTTTGTAATCCATTGTTTTTGGAGATGTGGTTTTTCTGCTTGCTGCGCTCTTTCCTTAGTTCAGCCAATACGGCTAGTTTTCAGTGATTTCTCAAGCACAAATGGGTTGTCTCACCTTGAGTTTAATGACTTGTTTACAAGTTCTTTTGGCTTAAAATTGTATTAGGTCTAGCACAGTTTTGCTAAACAATATAATTGCTGTTTTGGTTAGGACCTAAAGGGTACAGAGAATCATAAGCTATACCATTATCAGGCTTCTTTTGTTCCAAAGGCTTCAAGACAGCTTTCTATTATATCAAAGCCATGAACACAGACTGTTGTGAAGCACGTGTTCCTTTGAGGTGTTTCAGACACTGGCACTGTGTGAAAGTGTATCCTAATGAATAGCTTACAGGAGTGAAGAAAACTTATCTCAAAGGTCTTGAAAATGGTGTGGAGCTCTACTGTCATTCAGATATTGATGGTGCTAAGGTTGTTTTTTCTATACAAAGTACAAGTATCTATATTTAATTTTTATATAAATTACAAGTTAACAGACAGACATCTACTTAATTCAATAGTGATGCAGTATTGTGATTTCACTGGTTATGTACTGAAATACTCTCTGCAACATGAAGAGGGGTAGCTGACTATTACACTGAAGTATGTGTGCTGTTCTACATATGTAGCATTAAGTAGGAGTGCTGGGAGAAAAGAACTTATAGCCAGGAGCAGGTATGTTTAAAGTTGCTTAGAAACAGCTCTTAAATTTGCCTTGGGTCACTATGAGACTCTTTGCTATTGAGATCATGTTAGTTTAACTACATTCTTAAGTTAATCATGGATTAACTATTAATCATCAAGGGCACTATTTTCCTGTTGTCATCAGAGTGACATCAGAGCTTTTTCTTCTTGGCTACTGCCCTTACAATAACATAATGATCAAATTGACTTAGGCAAGCTTTTTGTTAGTGGCTGTATTTAAAATGGAATCACTGTATGTTTAATGAAGGTTAAACATGCTTGTAGCTGGAGTTAGTAGCACCACTTACTATGATTGCGCTGACTTCTCATTTAAAGGACCTACTCTTTAGTTCATTATGACTTTCAGACCTAAGTATTAGATCAAGATTTTTCATGTAATTAGGTTTGTTTCAACTGTATGTTCTGGAGAGTTTCATGAGTTTAAGTTTAATAAAAGAAAGTCTAGGGAAAATTCATATCTGACAATTATCGCTTAAAGAAGCAGTGTCTCCAGACTACGTCTTTTCATAAAAATGAAATCCACGTCCTTGTGTTCCTATGAATGTAGTTAGTTAGAACATGTATGTGCTCAGGCTTTCTTCTTTGTTAGAACCTTCTTTCTTCTAGTGGCTGATTGATTGTCCCTGGGGCTGTCCTCAAACACATTGTAGATGCTCAGCATTGTCGTGATTGAGCTGATTCAATTGTACTAAGAGCAATCCAACAGGGAGCTAAGCAGCATTCATTTGAGGACTGCAGGACTGAAACTGTATACAAATAGTGGCTGGGCTGTGCTATAAATGAGTAGAGAGGGCACCAGTTGTCTCATCCTCACGTGCTGTACTTGGGCTTGAGCCTGAACAGCAGCAATAAGGAAGGAATGAAACTCAAGTGTGGAGGGGTTTTAGCAGGAAAAGGCCAAAACTTATTCATAGAATTTGAGGCTGAAGAAGAAATGCAGAGATGAGACAAAGAAAACTGTCAGCTTGGGAGATAAAGATTGAGCACAGGCTGGGGTGGGATGAAGAAGGAAATTGAAGTACAGCAAGAGAGAGTAGGAGTCTGGAAAGAAACCAGAAACATTAATTTACTTGGACACAAATAAGAGAATTGACCTTCTGACAGATGGCTCCAGAGTTTTGTAACTAGAAGCCAGGGAAGGCATTGAGCAGCTTGTGATTGAGAAAGTAGGGAAGGAAGCTGAATCTGGGGTTAAGTTGGCTGCAAAATTTTTGAGATGAAAGCTCAAGTCAGAGGAATAAGTAGAGAAACTGGGCTGCACCAAGTCCAAAGTGGAACGTGGCGCTAGCTAGATGAAGAGAAATACATTGGACTTGGAGCTGTGCTTGGCAAGAAGATTCTTGGTGACAGGTTGTGCCTCAGATACTCCTGTCAGTCGTAACCTAGGAAGCCAGAGCAACAACTCTAAAACTTTCAACCCTACTTGATTTCTATGAATAACAACCTGAAGCAGCCTGATCTACTTTGACACCCAACATGCTTTCATAAATATGAAATTAGAAACATCAGATGAGGCTAATGTTTTTGTGTCAGTTTTGCAGTCTGTTTTCACAGTATTAGTTACTGCTGTGTAGTATTGACAAATGCTAGCCAAGAAATAAGCAATCAGCAGCATCATTCTGTAGTACCTTTGTGTCATTTAGTGCAACGTTTAGTGTTCAGTTTTTCAAAATGTGACTCTTATTTCTTATACACCACTGAAATCCTGTTGTGAAGCTAGAATTTATTGCTTTAGAGAGTGTGCTTATAAACACATTTGATTCTTCTTCAAATTATACCTATTATCAAAGAAACTCCTGGATTGAAAGTAAAGCTGCTGCTCTGTATGGTTCCTATGCTTCCTGTGGAAAGATTGAGTTTATGTGGTAATTCTCACTGGCTGTTTTGAGATACTGAGAGCTAGATTATTCTAATACCCTTTTTGTAGTTCTTTGGTTCCTTATGTGTAAAGTTGTTTCCACCAAATTGAGTTTGTAGGTTCTGTGTACAGATTGAACTCATACAGGAAAAGCTATACAGTTGGTAACATTTCCATTACAAAAAAGCTGAGTTGCCATAATGTCTTTTTTCTGAGTGTTTCACAATGAAAAAATCCTATCGAGGGGGAACGTACACAAATGAGAAGTAATACTTTCATAGTTGGGATGTCTTCTGCAGTGATTGGTCCTAAACTGTGTGAGATTGCAAAATTTAGTTGTGTTTTTGCTTGTTAAGGATATTAGCTACCTCTTGAGTTGGTTATTTCATCATTTTTTTTCTATTCACAGAATCAAAAGGTCTGCCCCAGACTGTTGGAACAAATGAGACTGATGATAAAGCACCAAGCCCTGAGCAGCTAAGTGATAAGCTAGCTGAAGTTGAAAAAGAAACGGAAAACAGTTCAACAACTGAAGACTCTATTTCAGAGTCTATTTCAGCTGAACAAAGCGAAGAATCTTTAATGAAAGCAGAATAAAGTACTTCAAGTGCCTTCTGTAGCTAGTTTTTAGCTTTGTTCATGCCTGTTGTTATTATTCAGGTGAGCTTTTTTAATGGTACAACTGAAAAATCTTGCTTGAGCTTAAACTGCCTCAACTTCCACAGTATGTCAAAGCTATGTGTAAAAGTGGGTGTTGTAAATAAAGTGTGTGTCTTTTAAGTTAACATGCAGACTGTATAGTTGATTGAAGTTTAACAGTTGTAGCTATCATTCAGTTTGCGTACTTAAAAACTTAAAAGTATAAACTTTGCTACGGGTGACCTGTAATTTGACATCACTTATGTGTGACATAGCTGTCACACATACAGAGCAGTTACTGGCAGCAGCTGACTTAGTAACTTTGGTTTAGTGAACTTAAGATACTTTTTAATGCTTCCCTGTGAGGTTGAATTGAGTACATTTGAGATACACAGATGTTTACAAGCTAAAGATGTCATTTGACATTTGACTTAAGCGAGTGGAAGTGTCATTACAGTGGTGTTAATGTTATTCATTGTCTAACTTTTTGACAGGATTCAGTTAAATGGCACTCAGATAAATGACATCTCTTTTGTATTTGCATTGCAGATGAACCAGTGGCATGTACATACAAAACTGTTTTGTGTTTACATAAAATATAGGAAGTCTCTGCACTTGATTGTACTTGAATACAAAGCACTATTTATACCTGTACAATAATGACAAGATATAAGTAAATTTTGTGCCTTTGTGTATTTTGTTAAAGGAAAATAAAGACATCTAGCGGCAATACTTCCTTTGTGATTCCTAAAACTGAAGAGAAGTTCTATTCTGCTGTATGCAGTTACTCTAGTTACTCTGTGGAGGATTGGAAGGAATAAGACACCTTAAAAGGAACATGTCTATATGTGGCTAAGGGCTTTGACGGAGTAGAAATAGATCCCTCATCAATAGAGAAGCATCCATGCATTTGTCAAAACGCATTCCTTCTTCTGCCTGAAGTCTGCTGATACTCTATTGTAACAGTATGTTGGAAACATGACTGTTTTTTAATGAGTAGTTTTTCCACATAAGGATGCTTGCTATGTATTTTCTGTTAAATGTAACGCTGGAGGCCTGGACTGGAGCTTTTTTTGATGCCTGGAAGTAAGGTATTCAAATCAATTGGATATTTTTGGAGAAAAATGCATTATGCATTTATTGGTTGCATTACTTGGTTGATTTAATAATAGTTCTGATAAGAGTTTTGTCATGTGTGGTGTCCTCTGTGTACCTCGCTATATGGGGGGAAGAAAACCACTTTTAAATCTATTATCTTAATCTCAGAGTGATCCTAAAGTGAACTAGTAAAGGCAGCAAAAAGGGACATCTTAATAGCTTCAGAGCCCTCTACAAGAAAAACATGTTTCTAATAATGATCTTAGTATCTGTGTCTTCACATGAGACATTATGTGAACAACAATTACTAATTTTCTTCTCCACATTCTGCTTTATTTTTGAAATTTTTGTGATTAGTTGAGAAACTCAACCTGTAACATCAGTCAGAATCAAGTTTGATCTGTAGGTGAGTGAAGAATTTTTGTTTTAGTCTTCCACTGAATAAATTGCAATTAATATTTTGATTAGTCTTTAATCACTTGCCTGTATTCTGTATAGTAAGGATAACTTGTAGGTGTTTGACTGCTTATGTAAACAAATGGTAAAACACCTTGTGTGTGATTATCTTTGTTGGGAGTGGAAGGAAAGCAGTCCTATTTCCAAGAGTGTCTTGCTGTGTGAGAAAAGAACTGGGCAAAAAGTGATATGGGAATGCATTCTTTAATATGTTAAGAGAATATAGTTTATTTTCTAGAACAGGATCAGAATAAGGTTGTGTGAAAGGTGACAAAGTTTACTCATTATTTTGTAAGACTTCCAGATGTTAATCTCTGCATTGCATTTTGTATCACACTAATTTATCTATTTAAAGGCTGGTTTACTTGAGAAAAAACAAACAGGGAAGTATTTCAGTAATTCAGCACAGCAAGAGGTTAAGTAAACTTACATTTTGAGCACTAAAAACAAGCAGCACTTGATATCGTAATCCCTCATATGGGTTATGAGTACATGAATTGCTGTCACTTGAAGATACTAATCAAGGCCCATGTAATATTGCCTTCTAAAAATGTGTGCCTTCTATATCAGGGTTTTTGTAGAGTGATTTAGGTCCTTGCCATGGGAAGCAGCCACTGAGCTGCATGTATTGTCTGTTGAATTGACTGAGAGTAGATCTGGTGATACTGAAGCTATATTTTTCATTTTCCATTCATGTAATTTTTTCATTAGCCTGGAGAATGTCTATTATTAGATGTCCTGTTTTGTCAAGGAAATTGATCCTCCTTAGTCTGTTTGGAATATGAAATTATTATTGTTTTTAGAGAAGAGCCTCAGTGTCTAGTATGGGTAGGTTATTTCTCAAAGTAGTCTTAAATGGGACCTTAACAGCTTGTCATAGACATGATTGGAGGATTATGTGGAGACAGTCAATCTGATGTGAAAACAAATGCTAAATGACCTAGGACTACCTTGAATTTCTGAGGAGGGGAAGAATATGTGAGTTTCAAGCACACAATAGTTTTTCTGAAAAACTTTCATACCAAAAAAATGTCCAAGCAGTTTTTGCACTGATTGCTTTAGAAAGCTTAAAAAAAATACAGGGAGTGTCCTGGTGTTCTGATAGAGAAAGATGGGTGTTTATAATGTTTCAGGATTTTAAAGCAGCTATAGTAAATGGTGCTAGAGGGTTAATTAATCTGCAAGTGAATTCAGACTCAGGAAGATACATATCACAGTAATAGGATCTGGGTTTTCTCCAACTTACAGTAAGCATTCTCGTGTTGCTTCTGCCAAGTATGTGTGCCCCAGTCCTGATGTGAATGTGAGAAGAGGATTCTGTTTCCTGGCTTTGGTGTACTGCAAGTGTGGCAGCAGTAAAAGATGCCTGTCCGACAGCTACTGGATCAAAATCCAAAAGTACCTGTCAAAGAACAGAAGTAGCCACACTTAGTCACGTCTTTGTAACCTCCAAAACTTAGGAGTGTGTGAAGCAAAAACCTACAGCCACTGGCAGGGCTATTTAGTGCAGTTGCAGACTGACTCAAAGACTGAGATGGAAGAAAGTAAGAAAAATACAGCAAGTGCTGTGGTTCCGTGTTTTTGTCTTCTGACTTTCTACTTGGACTCCTAGTTTCTCTCAGAAGTGTGGGAAAGCCTGTGAAAACCTCAACATTTGAGAAATGCTGTAAAAACCCTCTCTCTTCCTGTGGCTAGATGACAAGCAAAATTGAGCAGGCTACTACTTGGCGAGCCTACATGTAGGGAAAGTAGAAGCTCACAAGCAAAGGCAAATGACAGATGATGCAGAAGTTTATTTCATTTATGGGCTGGTCTAGAGGCTAACAAAATTATATAACTAGAGGTGTGCTTTGACGTCAAGAACAAGAAGGTTGAATCTCCTTCGATACATGGGGTATAAGCTATTGGAAGGATTTAAAGAACAGTGGAGTGGGTTTGTCTCTCAGAACATGGTATTAAGAGAGAGAAAAGAACTTAAGATTTTAATTTTTTTAAAATTTTTAAAATTTTGGTTATTATTACGACTGCATGGCCCCAAGTCAATATCATGTACGGTCAGAAGTAAGGATACAACAAATCATTGGAGAAATGTGTTTGTTTTTTAGAAAGAATTCCAGTAACAATGATGTAACATGGTAGAATAAGACTGCAGCTATTAGAAACAACAGTAGCAACTTGTTTTTATCTTTTTTGTTTGAACATTTATCTTTTTGAAGGACTTAAAGTCTTTTCCACTTGCAGAGTTAGCAAAACAGCAACAGCAAGTACTTTTAGTAAGATATTATTAACCTTCAAAGACTCAGAAACACTTCTCCCTCCAGGTATGGTTCCAAACTAGCTTCTTAGTAGTACCTGTGCACTTGGGAATCTGGTGATGGGTGAGTGAGTACCATAGTGCTTGAACTGTTCACCATTCAATAGGGGTCTGCTGTTGAAAACTCTCAGTCATCCTAAAGTGTTAATGTGCATACAGCACACATGCTGTACAAGAGTATTGGATGTAGAGTTCTTACTAATAAGCTGCTTCTGGAGTGAGGTTTGCTAGATCCTATGAGGAAGGATATCCACGGGGTAAGGAATAGCCACTCAGTTAAACATTCACAAGAATACAAACCTTGACGATTTGTTTTACCTCTTCATTGGCAAATCATCGTTTCACCTCTTCAGTGAGTGTTTCCAGGCAAAATTTAGGCCCTTATTTCTCTTCCTTCTTACATATTGGGGTTTTTTTTTTCCTTAATATGTCTACTATGTTTGACATCCAGTGATGTGATTAAAAGTTATTGCTTAGTTCCCAGCATCATGTTTCAGTTACTTCCTTGAAATACTAAGTGCAAACCTTTCCAGACTTCTGGGGTAGTGACCCTCTGAAGATTCACCTGTGTTTGTAGTGACTGTGTAGATGACACAGCTCTGTAAGTCTGTGAATACATCCAGTGCATAAACACCTGGAATTAAGTAAGTTATTCATGAATAAACTAGGAGTTTGAAAGTTCCTGATGATTTGCACAAATAGCCTTGCAGGAGGCACTAGGTTTAAAACAACACTTAAGAATGAGAGAACAATAGGAGATTGCTTGGTTGACAGTGAGTTCTTTTCAACAGTGTGTGTGTCTGTCTTGTTTAAGAATGTATTAAATGACAGTATCTGTGCGGTAGTTTGCAGAAGAGTTTTGGCTGTTATCCCAATATTTGATTGACTGAAAGGAAAGTGTTTGTGAAACAGCTGATTGTTGACTTGTGACTTGAGTTTGTGTCTGCTGGTCTGAAATGGAGTGATTCATGCTCTGGATTCTGCCTTTTTGGAGGAAAAAAGATAGCATCCTGAGTAGGTGGGAACTTCTTACACTTGGTCTTCACTGGGGGTGACTTACACAACAGATATAATTCGTTGTTATAACTTTTAACAATGAGCGCTTCCCTCTAGCACTTGGATGTAAAGTTGAGTTGGCCCTGAAGAACCTAAGTCTCAAGGAACTTGACTTATCTTCACTGTTGTTTTTGATTTGTGAACCTCTCTGGGGTCCTGTCAGGTCATATTCAATCTTTTCTCTGCAAGAATAAGACCTAGAGAGGTATATGATGGGGAGGATAGAGAGAAGGGCTTTAAAATGAAACATATTGATTATACAATAATTTCCTTCCAGACCATGGAGTTTTGAGATTAAAGCAAACGATTCTAAGATTTGTGATAGATTATCTAACTTGGCAACAGAGCAAAATCTAAAGCATTGACTCATAAGATACTCCTTTCAAGGTTGCATAAAATCAATTTGATCGTGCTGATTTTTTTGCATAGATTAATGACTGATTCTCGTAACACGAGTTATTTTTCACTGTAGTCACTGGGAGCACACGTACTTCAGCACTGCTCCTGCATGTACCTGGTGCTGTACTGCTAAAACTCGCAGTAATGCTTTTCAGGAGGGCTCCGTAAGCCTTTGGCACTTTGAAATCATGCATTCTCCTTTTATTGTGTGACAAGAATAGTTTTCAAAAGGGAGATTGCAACTGCCAGAAAGAAACGCATGCAGCAGAATCCTCGAATAATCAGATATAGGAGAAGACAAGGGGTGCAGAAGCTGAAGTTCTGGCAATTTTGGGTGTTCAGTTTGTAGATTCAACTCTAAATTTGTAACTTGCATTGAAATAATAATTCTTCTTCTTTCTCCTTTTTTGCTGCCTAAATGAAAATAGAGATGCTGGATTTGTAGAAAACTCAAGCAACAAAGACCTCCCAGCTCTCCCGAAACAGTCTCCCCTCTAATTCCTTGCATCGCTCAAGTTGTTCTACTCAGTTGACGAAGCGTAATTTACAGAAACACCAAGAAAATTCATTTTAAGAAAACTTTAACACGATGTCTTGGAAGAAGTGTGGAAGTTAATGTGTCAAATTAATGTTTGTCTGTGCATCTTGTATTTTTTGTGTGTTGGACTTCTATTTGAACGGGAGATCCTGTATCTTTGTAGTTGAAGCTCTTGCTACAGCAGCCTCGTTGCTGCGTTGGTAAGGGGTGTGTGTTTCTGTAATGCACACAGTATCTTTACCTAGAATTACAGTCTTAATCATAGCTATGGCCAGTTGTTAGCTACAGTTGAAAATGAAGTAAAATCAATGGCAGAGATTCATTACTGCGAATTCTTAGGGTTTAAAAGACTTGTTTTTCTGCTTGTAATTTTGGATGGTAATTAAAGTTTTACTCCCCTTTTCAAATTTGATATTTTACATTAAGCAAATGTTAGAGTCTGAACTCAAATTGTGTAGGTTGCTGAACTGTTTGCTGCCTTTGCTGTGTTTGTCGTTTCGTGGAGAATAACATGACTCTGAAAAAGCTACTCAGTGCTCACCCCGATGTGGACTATGGCGATGGCTGGGATGGGTGAGGTTGCTTTTTGCATAGTAGTCATTTAAATTTCCTCTTAGTTGTTTATTCTGTGCTGCTTGTACTCAATCCACATGGATTTCAGGATTTTGGAGTGTGGGGGTTGGTTGGTTTTTGGTTTGTTGGTTTTTTTGTTGAAGAGGGTCTGATGTGTTACCCAATCTAGGATAAGGCTGCCCCAGCTTCTTCATTGGCATATGTTGTTCAAGGTTGAGTAGCTTCTGATAAGGCCCATTTATCTGTGCTACAATCAGTTGTGAGAACTCCTGCCTCACAGCCTGAACAGCCAGCTAGCCACCCGCAAAGGTCAGGCTCCTGTACCGCCGCAGAATTTTGTGTGCGTGCCGAAGCAGAGGCATGGAAAACCTGCGTTGACTTGGTGTGCAGGAATCGCGTGGCAACTTCAGAGAGGACTCTGGAGTTGTGCTGACTTTGGTCTGTGGTTCCACAGACGTTTCGGGGTGGGTATCACGGATTTTATTCTATCTAAATAGTGATTTATGTCCTTATTCCTTCATTATTGTCCACAAGGTATTGCCCTGTGTTACCTCGGTTTTTTTTTTCACTGTTTCATTTTCATTAGCGCAGCTGCTTTAGCTTGTGATCAGCGTTCTGCACTTCATTGATAATCTAAGAGAGTATTAGATGCACAGAAATGACACCTAACCCTGTCAGTCTGCCTCGATTGACCCCTCAGCTCCTGAAACGCGGCTTCATTTTTTTAAAACCCAGGTTAACCCGACATCCATTTTCACACACATTCTGGGCAGTTTAAAGGTTGGTCAGAATCGAATATTGCTCTTTCAAATTTGATAATGTATGAGTACAGAACTGTGACCTTTGATACGTGGTAATACATCACCGTGACACGAGCCGTAAGTGCCGCAATTACCTTTACTGCACTCGAGATTGTGGTTTAGCTCTCATCTCGTGAGCAATTATTTCAGAAAAAAAGGATACCTCTGAGTTAAATATGTTTTGTAAATGGTATAAATGCGGAAATTAATCTTTGGGGACCGTCTGATTTCAGGTGAATGTTTTCAAATGAATCTTGGCTTTTAAATTAACGTTGGCTCGGTGGTAGAGAGGAGTTTTGTGCCATGGGCTGCTTTTTTTTGTTCCTGGGAGTTTCTTTAACCCTTTTTGTTGTGTTCTAATGTAGGCTAAATTTTATATTCTGATTTATGGCTAAAGCCCTTGATGTGTCACACTGTCCATGCTGATTCCATGCAAATACCTGCCAGTTCATTATGTGCGTAATAACGGTGCGAGTTTGTGTTTTTAAATGCCTTTCAGGACACGTGCCTCTAAGACTGGCACCATGTATTGATTTAAAGGGTTGTTTTAGCTGCTCTAGCAGTGTTTTGTCTTCTCCTGAGCAGCTCAAGATACATTTGGGTTAGTTTCCAGCTTTCTTCCTCACCTGTTGTTATAAATTATTGAGTAATGATAGCGTACGACTGCTACCTGGTGGGCGCTATAAAAACACCCATCGGTGCTCCTTGCCAAAGAGCATGCAGCCTCGAGAGGATTGATAGCAGTTGTGGTGTTTGTTCTGTGAACTAAAAATCAGAATAAAAAGGACTGTGTCATTCCAAGAAAGCAATTGAGTAACCACTGAATGGTGACTTTCTGTCAATGCTGTCCGTCATGACCAAAACTCGAAGGAATAGCTTGGAGGAGAACTTCTTGTTCTGCTTCCTCAGTAGCTGGGCACTGAGAAATGTTGGCGTGCTGGAGTTCCACAAGGAACTTTAATTTGGGAGATGGGGAAATGCTTATGTTGATGTTGTTCTACACTGATGTGAAATCAGCAGCTTTTAGAATAGATTTCTTTAAACTGTCGAGAATCTGAACCCTTAGTCCCCAATAACATTTGGCTGTACTGAGACCCTGGTGCAGGAGGCAGATGACCCAACTTGCTGCTGTTAGATGGGGACCCAACAGAGGCAGCCCCTTCAGGGGACCCAACAGAGGCAGCCCCTTCAGGGGACCCAACAGAGGCAGCCCCTTCAGTCTGCCATGACCAGAGAGATGAGTGCTTCCTCTAGAATACCTTTGAGCTCCTGGCTGTGGAGATCACTCGTTTGATCAGAGGAGGAGACTCCACAATCCCCCTGGGCAGCCTGTTCCAGTGCTCTGTCACTCTTACTGTGAGGAAGTTCCTTCTCATATTGATGTGGCACCTCCTGTGTTCCAGCTTACACCCACTGTCCCTTGTCCTATCACTAGATGACATTGAGAAGAGCCTGGCTCCATCCTCCTGACACCCACCCTTCACATATTTATAGACATTAATGAAGTCACCCCTCAGTCTCCTCCAAGCTAAAGAGACCCATCTCCCTCCCTTCCTTGTTGAACTTTTCCCGAGATCAGAATGATCCTTTCATTTTTTTTTTTCCTCCCATGCCATCTTTTACCTTCCCCCCGCCAGCGGTGCTGCTCCGATATTACTTGATCAACAAACTTCTGGAAGTATTTGCAGTCCTTTCTGTCTACTGCATTAATGGCTTCACTAGTAAAGAAATGGGGTGAGGGGGTATGAGGGCAGTTCTTGCAAGGATGCTGGTTATTCCAATAAGCATCTACACATATTGAAATAATAAAATGTCTGGGAAGTTTCATTTTAAGTGGTGTTTCAGAATTGATTGATGTTTATACTCGTTCTTGCTTTGAAGATGAAAGAGAACTTTCTATTTCTGAGCAGTTAGATCTTTTTGTGGTTTATTAAAAGAGAATAAATAAACTCCATTGTTATGAAATGGTTCAGTTTAGTCGGTGACCTGAAGCAGCTAATTCAAGGTTTTATCACCTGATAGTTGAACTTGTAAGAACGCAGCAAGCAACCAAAACCAGCTGGGTCAAAAAGCATGTGGAAACAGAAATGTGAACGCTGAGTAGGAAAGAGCATGTTACAGACACTTCCAGGTGTTTTATGTGTGCTGTGACAAGGATTGTTTCCACGTCTTGTCTCTGGTGGTTACAAGACTTTATACTATTTCCCCAAGTTTTTATGTTTGTTTTATTGATTCCTCCCTCTCTGCCCTCCCCTAGTTCTCTCCACGGCTAACGTGTTTATCTCTCGCTGCATTGGCAAATAACTGCTCAGCAGGCAAATGCCTAATGCAAGATTGTGGCAGAAGTTCATGATGATGACTCAGGACTCCCCAGGACAGCATTTTATCTGCTGTCACTGCTCAGTGATAATTGATAGGCTGCTTCCAAGATGAATGGTGCTTTCCTGTATTATTGATGGACGGTGGAGGGCTCCATTTCTGTGGGTTTCTGGTGCTATGTGAGAACAAGGTTCTGCAACTATTAGTGTGGTAAGAAAACAACGGTTTCCTCACCGATTCTCTTACTGCATAGGGCAGATGCTGTAATCCTAATTCCTCATTATGAAAGATGAATGCTCAGAGTTTGTGCAAATCTAAAGTAACAACAACCTGCTGAGCTTGATGGGGGACGGGCGGAGTTTTGACCTTCCCCAGCACCTGATTTATGATGGAGGACTAATTAGATAAGATTAATTGACCTATGAGGGCCAGAGCAATAAACCTCATCACCTGTTTGATCACTTTAAAAAGGAGAGTGGATGGAGGAGAGAGATTTTCTCAGGTTAGGGTGAAGTTGTTCTCTGTCTTGGTGAGTCCACTGGAACTTTAGGGGGGGCAATGGAGAGGTAAATTAGCCTGTATTTATATTGGATTTACGTATTTAACGTGGTAATATGTAACTCAGAAGATCACTGTCCTTTTATGGATTATCTCTTGCTATCATTAGTGTTATAAATGACAGTTTTGTTGTTAACATAAGCTTGTTGGGTGGTCATGGAGGCATAAAATAGTATTTCCAAACTCATGTTATCTTTGGGTTATCCCTGTTCTCAAGCTGCACTCTTTTTCCAGTGGTGCCTGAGGCTTGCTGGGTTAAATGATGTTTGAAGAAGGCTTTAGTGTTCTCTGCTTGACTGCTTTATGTGGAATTAAATGTGGTTATTGATACAGTATTAGAGAGTGACAAACAAAGTATAACTGTGGTGTACAAGGCTGATTAAATTACTGTGTTTTTCTTAAGCAAAACTTCTACTTCAGGTTGACTTATGTTAGTCACATGTGAAAGCCTCTCTGAACTGGATTCTCAAAGCTGCTATAGGTTATGTGTAGAGAAATTGGAGTAATATAGGGTGTGATGTTTGAGGTCATCTTCAGTAAGATGTGATGAAAGTGCACCAATCTCTATCAAGAGATTTGAGTTTTGCCCCTCTAAAATGTTCAGGAAGGGTGCCAGTACTGCCACCACCAAAGTTATTTGTGTGGCACAGTGCGCACTATTGATGCTTCTACAAAGACAAGCATGACCTGTTTATATAGCTCAGGAGTCGTACCAGGGACACTAGGGTTGTTCAGGTGTCGTGTGTTCGTGACCTTAATAAAAACACAATGACTTTCGCTATCCGAGGTTTCAGGCCCTAGTATGTGGAAGGAGGGGTGGTGCTGTGTGAGGCAAAAAGGGGAAGTGGGTGAGCTGCTGCTTGTTCGGTTTCCTTATTTGTTACAACGCTACTCAAGCATGACTTTTCCATGACCTTTTAAATTATTTGGTATTTGATGATGTGCTTTGTTTGAACGTGTGTCTTTAGCCTTGAGATTTAAAGTAGTCATTGCAAAAGAATATTGATGTGCAGGCAGCTAGCAGGTTTTGATTCCATTGAAGCACTGTGGGGAAGCTCAGCCATTCGTTTTTTGACACTGGCTGCATTGTGACAGTCAAGTCTTACTGGATAAATGAGAACAATAAGGTTTTTCTTAAAGCAGCTGAAACTTACGTATTGACTTTTATTTTTTGTGTTAGTTCCACTGAATGACAGGTCTAATTCTGCTAATGTAGAGAACTACCGTGTTTTGGTTTGTAAATAACTTTCTTGGAATCCATAGAAAAATCTTAAGAAGTTAGACTTTTTTTTTCCTTGCTCATAATTCTTTTGTGGGTTGATTCTACATTTTAGATGGTACTTCAAGTTTTTATTGGGTATACCTAGATAATTATTGATTATATATCTTGCATCTGACATACTTCAGGCGTTTCCAATATTATCATAGGTACAGTTAGTGCTGACCTGGCTAACTCAAGGAAAGGAATGCTTAAGTGATAGTTCATCTCTCAAATGTTTTTTTGTCTTTTAAAGCTTACACAACTGATTTCCTTTTTCAGGAAGGGTGAAGTATGTTTTCTGTATAGCTTCCATTTGTTATTAACAAAAGCTTTCCCGTTCTAAAGCTCATAGAATCCCCATCGGTATAACTGATACGACCAGTATCATTTCTTTTCAGTTTTATTGTAGTTTCTGCAATAAGCTATGCAGATGTGTTCCTGTTTAATGACTTTTTTTCTTGAAACTCGCATGAAAAAGTTCTCTTGAGTGGAGAATCTGTTTGCCAAGTTGCAATCGAGACAGAAATTTCACTGAAGTTATGAACTCCTAAATACAGAGACCTATTAGGAAAACACTGAAAACCATATTGCAAATATAATTCCCTAGCAAAATGTTGTGAATATCCTACGTGCTGCTGCATGTTCCTGTCATCATTTGTACGAATACAGTATACAAGTGGGAAAAGAAATCTGTCGCTCGAAGACATCACTTCCAGGAATCTGCAATAACTAAGTCTTTCCAACCCTTTGTTTCTGGGAAGAAATGAAAGTTGCAGTAGATTTGGCTCCACTGTGTTAGCGATTGAAATGTGCCTTAAAAATAAATCCCATTCGACAATGAGGTCCCTAATTTTGACATTAGATTGCAAACATCACACTGCTTGTTTTAATTTGGTTGTGTTGGAAAAGGCTGCGCAAGATGCTCGGGGTCTGATCCTCCAACAGCCTTAAACATGTTGTCATCCTTCTCACAGAATGGGGGAGAAACTGTCGCTTTTGACACGACTGCGTTTTACACTTGGTTTGCAAAGGTACAGATGTTGGCTCAAGGTTCATAGCAGAATGAAGGATGGCTCCTTACTGAGTAACACAAAGGGGAAATACGATGGTACTGGTCAGGGAAATACAGAGTCCCAGTATAGGACAGATAACTACCTTTGTTGAATGTAATGTCTAATGATTCCATTGAATAAATCACTGATTCTACTAACATTTCAAAGCATAACCTTTTTTTAATAAATGAGAAAAAGTGCAGAATGCATGACAACTGGTTCTTGCTGTTTTTGCAGAACATGAAATGACCAGATTCGTACTAGTTCTCCAGTATAAATCAGATTAATCTTGCTCTAATTGTTCTCTCCTCAGTGCAGCTGTCTTGAAGTCATCCAACTTGTGCTATTTCCTCTGTGGTGGGAGGAAAATGGAGATGGTGCTTTACAAACGTCTGGGATGACATGAGACAAACCGGCAGCCTGAGTCCAATTTTAGTACTTTGCTCACTACAGTGAGCTACAGCCTCTCAAAGACTTTCTCTACAGCTTAAGAGAAAGAGCAATCAGACAGTGAAAGAGGCTTCAGATCAGAATCCATTCACAATGGAATCACAAGAATAGATAACATGAACCCTGGAGATGCACTCAACAGCGTACGCCTTGCCTTGTGTGCCATGCAAATTGCCTTGAACCCAACGTGGAGAGTAGAGGGCTTCTTCTGAAAAAGAACAATAATGAATACGCTTTAGAAACGTAATGACATGCCTATACATCACTGAAACAGGAGGCAGAGCACAAAGCAAATTAATGATTATTTGTAAACCTAATAAGGGGATGTCAAGGACAGCTAGTGCACAAGGCAGGACATGGGTGTGAATGACAAAAGGGAAAGCAAATGGCCACTAAGAAAACTGTGGGAGAATTGCCGTGTTGTTAAAACCAGACATAAAGAGAGCTTAGGATTAAGAGAAAGACTAACTCTTCTGTTTTAACTTGTTTCCAGGGATATAAAACCTTTGACAGTAAAGAATTACATCATTAAACAAGGGCTTTATAGATGGCTTGTGTGGAGAAGAAGCCACCTCACTGACAATTTATTTTAACATGAAAACATTCTAAAATGCTGACCTTAAGCTGAGAGTAGCTGTTGATCTGTTCCTTCTTTTATTTTTTTATTGAGCAATGACTGAGCTACTGTTTAGAAACTTAAAAAAATGACTTTGCTTCAGAGGAAATACTGTTCGTTCTGCTCCTGCACACTGTAGACCATCTCTGATTTCACTTCTCTCAGGCTTCTTGGAAGAAGAGCAAGATGTGGTCACCTAGGCTAGATTTCCTATATGCCCTCTGTTTCTCAAACATGTATGTTCTTCTAATTTTCACTGCTGGAATATGTCCCAGAGGACTGCTTTCTTTATTGATTTGTGTTTTGTATGCTGTGCCTTTTGCAGCTGAAACCTTCTGAAGGAATAGATGGGTTTTTGCAAGGTATGATAAGAAAATAGTGTTTGAGGAGCACTACGCTTCATCCTCACCAGAGAAGAACAATTTGGAGTTTTTCCCTATTTGAAAACATAAAGTTTGTAAACATTCTGTCTTACACTGTAATATAAATCTTTAATAATGAGGTGAGAGAATTGTCGCAATTTGTCGATCTTCAGCACCGAGTTTCAACCAGCTCTAGTTATAGCCTAATAAAATTCAAATAGCTGGGCTGAAGGTTAGAAGGGGGATGACACACGAGGCTGATATTAATAATGGATGTGAGCAAATAGACTTGCAGTAGCAGTTCCAAGAGCGTGAAACAAGTTACAAAGAGAGGTCTGTCTCAATATGACCTGTGCTAGAAAACAGGATTGAGGCTCAAGAGCTGCAGTTTGAAAATGCAGCTTTCCTGTCTGCTGCGCTCCTGTCCAGTCCCCCACTGTGCAGCAAATGCCCACCTCATACTATAACAATCTGGACAAATAAGTGGTTACAGACTTTCCCCCTTTCTAAAGCTGTCACCCTTATCAAATGTGAGGTGGAACTGAATTAGTAGCTTTGTCACAGTGAAAACAGCAAGTTTTGGGGCTGCTTTGGTGGCAAAGCAATAGCAAAATCTGAGCGCTAAACTGCCTCGTGTTTTGTGCTTCCCTAACAAGGAGACAATCTCTGCAGCTGCATTAATTTGAAACAGGTTTTTGCTTGGTTAAATGGTCATGAAGTGCAGTCTCAAGACCTTCCTGTTGGGCTAGATGACCTTTAAAGGTCTCTTCCAACCAAATACATTCTCTGATTCTATGCTGCTATTCTTCTGTTTAATATACCGGGTTCTTTTCAGATAACGGCTTATAGCTTCCCGCATTGTTCATCCTAAAGACTGTCAATGACCTGAAAGGACGATAATCTTGTCTGTCATCTTCGCTTGAAAATCCAAGACAAATGAAAGCATCGTGTAATGCATGTGTCTTACATGGTTATTTTTGTCAGATTCCAGGTACGCCCACGCCATTTTCCGGCACCGGGTAGTTGGTTGAATGTTCATCTCAGGATTCATTGATAAGATGGTCCTTGGATCTTCTCAAACCCTTCCAACCCTCCACCCCACTCAGGATTTTTGGTATAAATTTTTCTTCCAAACCCCTCACAAGTATCTTATGTAGTGAATTAAGATAAGCTGGTAATTTGAGAAGTCCTGATTTAATGAGCACACTTAAAATGTTGATAAAGAGCTTCATGATACTGAGATAGTTGGCATTTGCTGCGACAAATCTGGAAGTTGAAGAATGATCTTTATTGATGGGCAGCTGTTTATCAACCACCTACAATGGCTACAAAACTTTCTGATGTGATGAAGTAAGGGAGAGATAACACAGATAACGCTTGAACAAAGTACTTATTCACTGTTGTCAACCAGCACTCGTCAGATCTAGAGGCAAGTAGTTGATTGGATGGTAAACACAGTCTGTCTTTGTTTATTGGGGAAAAAAACTTCCAAGAATCTTCTAGTGCAGCCAGAAAGCTTTATCAGTTTTCTTTGTCGCTCGGTGAATTTATGGAATCTCCCTTCATACATCATTCCTCTAACTTGGCAGTGTCTGCCGTAGCAGTTAGTGTCACACAGAACGGGCTCGTCTTCTGCTTTGATCTGAGCAAAGTCTTGCAGCCTGTGACAGCTTTCTTGGTGACCAGGAGAGCAAGAAATAAAAGGTCCTACACTTCTAACTACGTAGCTTCTTCCAAAGGACTCCAGTTGCTAACTCAGTGCCCCTGGAAAGGGTTAAAGGATGATTACCTGCTTTTTGCAGCAGAAAGCATCAGATATGATGTTGTCCCTTGGTGCTGTTGTTGGGCTGTTCAGCACTGACTCAGGCAGTTTTGTGGTAGCTAAAGCCACCACTGAAGGCAAGGAGGCAAGTCAGTCTTTCTCTTGCATCCCTATGCTTCTAGTTAGCTGATTTACCCAAAGGTGAGGAGAAAGTAGGGGCTGGCATCTGGTTGCTTAGTCCACTAGCAAGGAGTCCTCGTTTTAAAAAAAGATGTACATGTCCTCATGATCTGTCTTTGTGGTCTTTTGCTAGCAGACATCAGCGTGTTTCTTGTCCTCTGGGGCCCTATGGATATGTGGCTGTCACTGGAGTTAGTCTGCTGGTGTGCTGAGATCATCACTCCTGCTGAGACACAAAGCCTTTAAAGCTCAGGTGAGTTCACTTACTTTCACTATCCCTTTTTGGGAGTCCCGATGGCTTCTGTCCCAGCCCAGTGCCCAGTGTGGAGCAACTAGATTAACCCACACAGCGCTGCAGAGGGATGGGGTTGGGTTTGCTTGCCTAAGAGAGCTGTTGCAAAGATTGTCTGGCAGCAGCTCCTCAGTGTCAGATGCTATTTGCAGGGATGAAGGTTGGTCCTTGCCTGAGGTGTGGGAGACATAGAAGTCTTTACGTTCTAGCGATTCCTGAACTGTTTTGGCTTGTGCTAGTCACTCTCAATCTTGTGTTCTGGTTTTCGGTGGGGTGTTGACTTGTTTCATTAGTCTTTTTTAAAAGTTATTCCTCCAGAGAGTTGCTCAAGTTCTGACCTTGCACTGACAAAGCATTAAAACAAATCTGGAATTCTTAATGCAAACTTTCCTAAGCTGAGGAGCCAGCCCTAGGGTAGAGCTCTCAAAGTATGTCTTTAAGGGCTTCTCTTTCACTGCCCTGCTGCTGTCCTTGCTCTGCATGGGTGTTCTAGGGCTGAGGCTGAAGCCTCATTACTGCAAAGGAGTGAGTGTCTGAGTTTAGGATAAATAGTTCTGTGAAAAAATCAGCTTAGTAATAACCCAAACCCAAAGCAGAATGTTAGAGGTGGTCAGGAAAGGAACAAAGCGAACATCAGGTGTTAGTCCCTGTTTGGTCTGCATCTTGTTGAACACTGTTTGGAGCACCAGTCCCTGGCATTTCAGAAAGGATTTAGTATGGCTGGAGCAGCACAGCAGAGGAGGACACCAGTGAAGTGAAAAGCTACAGGATAGGGTCTGCTTAAGGAGTAACTACATGTGGAAAAGCAGAGTATCTCTGGTGGAAAGAGGTGGTAGATGGGGCTAGTGTGGTATAAACCTGCAAAATGAAGTGCTTTCAAGAGGAGAAAGAGAAATTAAAGGAATTGAATATGAGAGGGAGGGAGGGGGTGAAAGCAGCTACCAAAAATAAGTTACAGCTGTCCTGAAGGGCACTGAGCAGGGAAAGAGAAGGCTGTGCCTGTCTTTCCTCCAGGACAGAGAAACCTCAAGTGTTGGAAATACCAAGCAGCAGGAGAGGACTCCCATGCTGTCACTTCCTTCCTACTGTGGGTTGTTTTTATTTTTATAGGGAGGTGTTGGACTGAGGAGTCTAGGGTCAAGAGCAGCAGCCTTCTGCATCAGCACAAACCTGTCTCTGCTGCTTTCTCCTTTGTGGGAATCTAGGGGTGGCTGGGAAGCTGGTCTGGGGCAGAAACTCCTGTTACTGCTGCAGCCCAACCGCACATCTTTGCCCTGGCTCTTCTCCCCTGACTGTGTGAAGAAAGGAGGACATACAAAAATTAGAGGGGTTAAGGGTTCAGATCTTGGTTCAGAATCCACAGTAATTTTTTCTTTAATTGAGATAAAAAAATACATTTTTAAGCACGTAATGGTTTTTCTTCAGAAAGAAATAAAACTGGAACTCTCAGTGATGACTTTTCCTCTGAAAGTGGGAAAAATGCCTTCTCTTTAAGCATTTTGCCACTTAAAGGAAATTCTGGGACAACACTGGCAGGGTGACAGTCAGGTTAGAAAACCAGGCAGCTTAATGATTAAAATAACCCAACTACATATTGGCAAAACCAGGGAAATTTAAATTGGGTTAACTAGTTCCTATAGCCTCAGGCTTCTGCATCAGCTAAGTTTGATAATTACTCTCCTACTTTTGAGAAAGGGAGAAATGCTGAAGGCAAGCTCTGTGCCATGGAACACACATGGCATGAGTTCCACGCTGGTACTTCTCACATGCTGACAGTGCGCTCCGGAGAAAAATAATGATGCCAAGCTCTAATAGCAAATGTCTTCTAAAAGGTGTTATTAAGTAAGACGAGTCAGCCTTGAGAGCTTTTTGGTTATTTAAGGGGAGGTGTGTGTGGGGGCAGGAAGCAAAACTGATTTGGGTTACCTTTTAAAATTTTCCTCCGGGCTCCTGAGGAACAACGCTGGGAAACGAGTTTTTCCACTCTCAGCTCCTGCCCAGCGCTTAAATGAACCTTTTCTTTGGTTTCAGAGCACACGCAATAGCCGTGGCTTAGATTTACATTGGTAACCAGCTAAGCTAGTTCCAGCACATCCCAGTTCTGCCCTTCTCCACAACAAATGCAGCCCACACCAGCCTCAAATCTGTTCTTGGTAACTTTGATTTCCACAAACATTTCTAAAGAAATGAAAACATTCAAGGATTTTTTTTTTTTCCTCCACTCTACTCACTTTGAAGTGATAAAGTGATTTGTTTGGGAACAAGCTAAAAAAGCTGGGTAATAATTCCCATTGCCACGGAACTGCTAGGATCATGAAGATGTTACAGAGTTCATCTTTGGTCTTGGAGTCCTGTTAAAAGTCCTTGTAAAGAAATCCAGTTACACTACTGGGACTAAGTACGTCGGGAGAGGTTCGTTGGGAGGTTTTAAATGTTTTTTAACTAAACAACATTAAAATCACTTGCAGGAAAAGGTTTGGAACACTCATGCCGTGTGAAGGCAGCAGATTGTGCAGCGCTGCGCAGGTATCAACCATCTAAAGGTAACAGTCTTCCCACAAAGACTTGAGCTGCAGAGGCAAGACAGGACAGACGTGGGGCTGGGTGTGACCTGCAGCACCTTTCCTGGGAAAGAAACCAGTGATTCACCTATACTGGTTATAAATGATTCTTTTTAAAGTTGCTTAATTCATTAGGTATAATTACATAACAACCAGGTAGTCCTACTTGACCTGTTTGTGCCTATGAGATGAAAAGTTGTGCGCTGTCACATACCTGTCTGCAGCCAGGAAACGCCTGTGTCGGGCACTGTCTGGTTTACTGGACCCAAAAGGTGATTTGATTCAAACTGTGCTGAGTTAGTGCAGGGCACTAGTCATTAATAAGGCACTAAAATAATGTTAGGGTCCAAACTAGGGATCAGAGATCAGAATAGGTTGTTAACCTGGGTCGGGCACATCCTGAGAACTGGTAGGCAGCCTCTGCAGGTGTTTTAGCACAGACAGCAGGAGATTCAGATTTTGTCTTGGTCAGGAACTCCCAAACACTGCCTGTTGAGAAGGAGCAAGAAGGGATGGAAAGTGGCTTGTGTAAAAGTGGCTGGTCTGAAATCAAGTGGCTATCCAGAAATTCGCAGGGGCTGGGTGTTGCTGTTGGCACATGCCTGGGCGTCAGCGTGCTCTGTTTGTTTAGATGGGGGAATCAAAGCTGCTTTTGTGTGTTATCCATTTCTGCTGCATACAAGCTTGAGTATTTAGTGCCTTAACACTTCAAAGGTCCTCTGGACAGCCTAGGTGAAGGTTAGTAAAGGTAATTCTCACCGTTGGCTTGTTTCAAAGCAGCAGAGGCTGCAGAAAGAGACCTGGAAAAAAATCTGCTAATGAAACAGCTTGAGGGAGAAAAAGAGAATAAAAATGGGGTGAGATTCTTGACAACAAATGGCTTTGGATTTTTTCAAGTAGGAAGCAGCACAGTAGCGTATTGGATGCCTTATGCATTGTGGGTTTGTTCAGTTAAAATGTGTTGTTGGAACTTACAGGCAGTTGGCTGTTTGAAACAGCGCTAATGCCAAATCTTCCGTTATCCGGATGTGACTATAACACAACTTTCGCTCAGTCGGCCTCATTAAGGTTAAAAAAGTGAATTCTTCAAACGATGTGCAAATTGGCTAAATTAATTCAGAGCTGAGAAACACAAGCACTGAACTTTGCTCCAGTCTCTGCCATGACTGACCCTCCCATTTTGTCCTGAGATGTTGTGACGAAGCCGTATGGATGTACTTCCTTTCAGATGTGGAGCTCCTCTGACTCTACAGCAAGAGAACTTGAGTCACGTTGCGAATGCAGCACAACAAAGTGCGCTCGACTGTTACGTGCAGGAGTTGTGTCCTTCAGACAAGCCGCGTGTGCCACATCGAGCACATCAGAAAGGGTGCTGGATCGTTCCAAGGGGAGGTATTAGTTGTGCAAAGGTTATTTTCCATACATTTTGAGTAGCTACTAATTTAAGGCGGTTGGTTTCCATCATGAGAACTGTGTTAAGCATCTGAACTTCTTAATATGGTGTCTGTGGAGAGGTGGACAGCTCTGGCTGTAGTATTGGTTCAGGGCATGTGGTATAAACAGTGTGTTGCTGCGAGACACTGGTGGTGGGAATGGGTCCTTAAAGTCCTGTTGAGCTAAAACTGAGGTTGTGTGGTTCTTCTGGGGAGGTGTGTGTGTGCTTTTACCTTGTGATTGACTAAACAGTGTTATCGTCTGAATGTTGATGACTACTGTTTCTCCTCATTTTGTTTGGCTTCTTTAACAGATTTAGGAGTGCAAGTGCCCTTCCTCTCTCTGATGTTTTCTCCTGCTTAGTTCACCAAACAGAGCTTCATGGTTAGTATGGTTCTGCAGCATGTAAAGTCAAAGTGCACATTGCTTTATGATGGGACTTCATTTTTTGTGTTTGGTTTTGGTTTTGCCTTCTAAACTATTTTGCTGAGTTAGTCTGTGGTGTTTTCTAGCTCTTTAATTTAGTCATGAACAGTGCAGCAACATCAAAGACTAATTGGGTCAAACACACATTACTCTCCTTTCCCAGGGAAGCATCCTGATTATTAAGTATAGGTCTGATCCCTCTATTTCCTTCTTCAAAGATCACTTATTAATATTAGAATTATTTATTCAATATGAAATGAGATGCATACTTTAGGATGCAGACCTGCATAGCTACTAAATGGCAAAGTGGTTAGAGCTTTCTTCCTCTACCCTATTGCCTCTTTATTATGAGACATGGTAATAGCATTAATAAAAGGGTTACAGAATAATTCTACCCTAAAGTCTTCCACTGTTGACTTTTTACAATGACTTCCTACAGTGGAGGTCATCTTTATTTTCATCTGTTCAAGCAGGGGATAGTTATGACTGTAATTTCACAATGAAAACTATGATAGTTTGACCTTTAACCAGGTGGGATTCAAACCTATTTGGGCAGCTGAGCTGTGGCAAGACACTGCTACATGGCTTGGTAAGCTAGTAGTAAAGGTACAGCGTGTAGATGCCCATGGACCTCAAAAGCGTGTGACAGAGGAACACCACCATAACCAACAGGTAGAACAGGCAGCCAAAGTGTTCCAGGTAGAGCTGGATTTGAGACCGTAAGGGTGACCTGCTTTTAGCGTGGTGGGTCCACAGTACTTCAGGACACTAAGGTAGACATGCTACCTGCACATAGGCCAGAGCTCAAGGGGTGCATCTATCAATAGATGCAATTTCTCGGGTTATCTGTGATTGTAAAACCTGTGCTGCCACTAAGCAGGCAAAGAGATTGAAACCTCTGCGGTATGCAAGACAGCACCGGATGGCTGGAGACACATCCTGTGTCTCATGCCACAGCCTGTAGTATCATTTTGGGTCTTGAGGGACAAATCTTGTGGTGTACCCCTAGAGAAAAGGCATATTCATTTCAAAAACAATTTGGCAGCTAATTAAGCCAAAGAGCATGGTATAGAGTGGGTTTGTCATATCCCTTATCGCACCCCAGCTTCAGGGAAAACTGAAAGGTAAATGGCTTACTGAAGACCACCCGGAAAGCACTAGATTAAGGAACATTTAAGAACTGGGATAAGCATTTGTCAGAAGCCACCTGGCTAGTCAACACCTGTGAATCAATCAGTTGAGCTGGACCTGCTCACTCATGCAGTCAAAGGGAATGGAGTACCTGTTGTCTGTGAAAAGGCTCTGCTAGGGAAATCTGTGTGGGTTTTCACACCCCAGACCATGGAGTCATCTCTGCAAAAGGTCCTGGACACAACTGGTGGGTCATGCAAGAAGATGGCAAAGTCCAGTGTGTACCTGAGAGGAACCTAGCACTGGCCAGATAGCTGCCAGTCTTATCAGCAGTGCTACAGAGTATTTGCAACCATCCCATTCGCACTTTGCAGGTTATGGAGCTTTTCCTAAGGTTGTATGTTGTATATATTGTGTATGGTTGTTTATTGTGTATATATATGTCTATGATTAATGCTTATTTGTAGCTGTGGATAGAGATGCGGCAGATGGCAATCCCTTCCCATAACCCTGTTCACTACAGGAATTTATGGAATTCAGAACTTGCATTGCTCTGGGACTTCTGCCCTCTCCATCTTTTTGGCATTTTTCTGCATCCAGCAATGGAGCTACATAGCTCATTGGTTGCTTGGGATGAGTGATAAGACGATTCATTTTCCATATCTATTTCTTTCTTTCTCTCTCTCTTAATAAAGTGGGATTTAGTTCTATGGTGTTGGGAGTGTAGTGTAGCGGGTTTCAACTGTTCTGGGAGAAGGATGGGGGAAGAGTGATGAGCAGGCGTGAAAGGCTCTGGATGCCATTTTTCTGTATTTTAAAGCTCCTTATTTGCTTTTTCCTGTTAATAAACTCCCTAGTTGTATAATAAGTCATCGTAATTTTGCTTTCAAGTAACTAGAGTAACGAGCAAAACTAGCACAAGACTGTTCCATGCTTTTGTTTAGCTGTGTCCTTCCTGAAAGGCAGAGCAAGGTGGCTTATATCTAAGAGAGGCAGCTCAGCTCTGGAAAGATCAACATCCATGGATGTGTTTAAATGTCATGTAGATAAGGAGCTGAGGGACATGGCTTGGTACGGTTAAGTTGGGCTTGGAAATCTTGAAGGGTTTTTCCAGCCTAGACGATTCTGTGATTCTAAGACAGAGGCACTTCTTCAGGCACCCTGAAGATGTCTTTTAGCTGTTGAAGGCGAAGGCACAGGTAAGGGCTTTTTCAGAGTAAACAACAGTCAAGTGGAGATTTTTAGGTGCAGAGCTGTGGACTGTTTGATTTAGCTGCGTACTGACCCCTGAGGCTTGTTTTTCCTTCTTTAGCTATTTTGCACCTTGAAACAAAGGCAAATCAGCGACTGCCATGGTAGTAGAGTGGCAGGATGATTCAGCCCAAGTTGTTGCTGGTAGAGAAAGTAGTTTAGAATTATATGGCTATGGGATGGTCCATGTGGCCTTTCTGGACTTCTGACCTAACAAATAAATTAAGGGGATGCTTAATGCTGAAGAGGGATGGCATTGTAAACTTGCACACCGCTGTATAAGAACACAGAGTTACTGACGAGTGCTCATCACATAGATCACACTTCTCAGACTCTTTTGTGACTTCTTGCATTGTTTTTATGGAAATTACCTTGCTGATTCACGTCTTTCTCTTAAAATGTCACCAAGGAGACAAAACACCCCCAACACGCTGGATATGCCAAATCTGCACAAGATTTCAGCTTCACTTAAGAGATGCGTTGCCCTGAACAGTCACTGCGATTGTGAAAGTTAGCAGGCTGTCCAAATATGGTGATGATGGAAGTCACGAGTTTTATCTGTCCCCTAAACATCTTACCTTCAAAAGAAATAAATTGCTGCGTTTCTGATCGAGAAGACATGCTGTTTTATTAATTAGTGTACGAGGAATTGTTAGGTTACTGATGATGCTTAATTGAGCATAATGAGCACAATTAATATAGATTCTGGTTTTGGGTGGTTGAGTTAATAGTGCCATTAAAAGCCTCCATTATGGTGCTATTTGTTGTGTCAGGGAAGGAAAAACTGAAATGAAAGAGGCAAGAGTAGTTTTCTTTCTTCATTCCTCGTTCAGGGCCAGAAGATTACCAATCAACCCCAGCAAATACTGTTTGAAAAGGAACTGGATCTAAGCAATTTCTCTGGGCGGTTCCAGATTTCCTCTGGGTGTTTTTGTTTTCTGCTCTTTAGTCTTGAGGAGGTGGTGTCAGATGTTTCTCATGGATTCGCAGAGGGTGCTTTTATGTCTCAGCATTCCTAAGCCACAAAACAAAGCAGAAACTTGTGATGAACCAGCTCTGGAAGCTATTTAATTTCTTTAGTGGCATTTAAATGAGACCAAATGGAATTTTGCAGGGTAACCAATTGTTCATATAACCTTCTCTTTAGGGTTAGTTTACCTCACACCCAGCGGAATACAGGAGTTTTGGAGGCAGTGTATTCACTTTACTTGGCTCAGAAGACTGTTCTTTGCTACTGGGTCATTGCACCCTTAGCAGATCCATCTCTTCAGAGAACTGACTGATGATCATCTTAGACTTGGTAGAATACACTGCCCCTTCACATATTGAAAAGCAATATATTCCTACTTTGGAAAAGTCTAAGCAGCAAAAGCATGATGTAAGAAACATACACATCTGACTCTCAGGAGGTAACTGCACAGCCATGTAGGAGTGGCATAGAGGAGCTGGCCATCAAAAACTGTGTTTCCACATGGTGGTGCGTGCTGCAAGCAACCTGTAGTTTTGCTGTGCTAGTAAAATGCAGACCAACTGCCACTTGAACAATTTCTGTCTGTTTCACGTTTTAAAGAGTAACATTTCAGCCTCTTCTACCCTGCAGCTGGTGGTGGTTCCATACCTCTCGTCACGATTTCATTAAAGTAAGCTCTAGACACTTTAAAACTGAAGATGAAATTGGCCTGTTACCCACGGTGATATACGACCAACGGGTTGAGCAGCATCTGTTCTAAATGTGCATCCCGTAAGCAAATACTTTAGTTCTGTAGTCGCTGAGGAGTGACAATTGACTGGAATTTTTAGTGTGCTCTGCAAGAATGAAATTTCAGCCTCTGCTAGATGGATTTTCCCACAGTTGTTGTTACCAGCTGGCAACACGTCTCTGTGGTTTGCTGCAGCTATGGATGTCCCATGACTGCCTTATTAGACCTCACTGCAACCCACTGGTTCAGCTCTCTACTTGCATCTGAGAAAGGACCAGAAGCAGTTGCATGTATTTTCTTATTGCTTTTCCCACTTGTGAAAGACTCTGATGTAGGAACTCTGCTGGTTGGACTCGATGATCCCAGGGGTCTTTTCCAACCAGAGTGATTCTGTGGGTGTCCAAAAGCAGCCCTTCCTCGAGCACGGCTAGAGAAGTTGTTGTTTTATGAATGATCTGCAGCGTGAGTTAATGACTTTATTTGTGTGAGGTCTTTCCGTAGCGGAGCCAGAAAGACATAGCCCTAAAGCAACCATTTTACATTTTGCTGCTGCATCTGTTCCCTCTCCTTCCTTTCTCTCACAACAGAGAAAATCATATTAAGGGGTTTTTTTTCTCTTTACTGCTGAGAAGCTCAAAACTATGGTAATGCTCTGACTTCAGGAGCTGAAGAAAGTGGCCAAAAGACATGCAAATGAGTGAGAGAAGCTTTCCAGCACTGCAGAAACTATACAACATTATTCCTCTGTAACTCAGGTATGTGAACTGAAAGAAGGAAGCGGTGATTCAGAGATAAAAGTGTCAGAGGCGCGTTCTTGTGCACGCTGCTGCTTCCATTTCTTTCCCAGTCACAGGGAGTTTGCAGCAGAGGGATGGAGCTCAACTTTGTGCTTCCCATGTGATGTTCCTAAGCAATATCAAGATAAAGCGATACCAAGCAGTGTCACGCATCTATACGGCACGTCCTAGATTTCATAAACATTGGATTTAGCCTACGTGGGTTTTGTTTGAAACGATAAGGCTGAAAAATCATTATGCAATGTTAAATTCTGCCTAGGTTGTGTCATTGTGTAAGGCCACAATAACCCTGTTATTACAGCAGAGAGATTTCTGTTACTCAGGAGGGATGGTGAGAAACTATTAAATCACTTTAAAACCTGCCCAGGCTGTTAAAGCATTTGCTCTGTTGAAAGAGATTTGATAGGAGACGCCTATGTCTTTCAGTTACAGAAAGCACTGGAAAAGTAGGAATGCTCAGCATCAGGTGAATAGAGCCCTGATCTTTACAGGCAAGTTAAACTGGTAGTGTCCACCTGATGAGAGCATGAGTGGATTTGGTTTTGTGCTGTCGTAAACAAGGCGTAGGTCAGTGTCTTTGATCTTACCTGTAAAAATTCCCTCCTCCAACTGCACACGTGTGTTACATCTCAGTTTATCTTGCAAAGAAATCCTCTCTCCTCCTGTTCCTACATAAGATTTGAAAAGCAGCAGTGAAATCTTCAGCTGGTCCTGGCTACAGTGACAGTCATTTGAACTTCACAACTGGCATGTGCTTCCTTTTCCATCACAAGTGAAACTTGAACACACTGGCTGCCCTGCAAGTTGTGATGCTGCTTGGTTTTTCTCACCAGTCTTGGTTGAGGACCAATCAAGCTCTGAATAATTTTCTACTTCCATAATCTATAATATTAACTTGGCTGGAGTGATGCTGCTTGGATCAACACTGAAATTCAGATCACTAGCCCACGATGCAGAAGCCTGTTTGTATAGCAGTAACATGCAGATAGTAAACCCTGCTGCTTCCTCAGAGATCTCAACAAAAAGCTGTACTGACCAGCCTGAGAGAGGGGTTTGAGCTGTGTGCCATGAAAGCCTGCCTGGCTGAGGAGATGCTACAGAATGAAGTAGAACAGGAGAGAAATCAGAGGTGCTTCCATGACCCGAGTGCATGACACTGAGGTGGTGAAAGTAATGTAAAATGCATTAAATGAGTTCTGAGACATGATTTTCTTGAAGGTACTTGGTGTGTCAGGAGGGAAGTCTTGTGTTTTAAAGAACTGCCAGTTTGCCTGTGACACTGCTGCAATAATTTTTTCTTAAGCAAGGTTCAGTCCCTGTAACTGAATATGATTTCTGCAGAACCTCCTGAATTCTTCAGCTAGAGGATCTGTCTAATGAGAGTTAGTGGAGGTCCCTTGGTGTCTCTTTTCACCAAAACCGAAGATTTATTCAGTGAGGATGTTTGGATGCGTGGGGTTCATTATCCACCAGTAATGATGATGGTACAAATCGCTCTCAGTATGAGTCTACAATCTTTACCATGTCTTCTCTACCACTGGGAAAAAGGGTAGTGTGTTCAGGTTTCTCCATCCATCTTTTATGATGTCAGATGCTGCTGAACTGACATAAGGAAAAAAAGACACAGTTTCCTGAGAGAAAGGGTTGGGGTAAGATGGTCGGTGGAGGAAGGTGGGAAAAGTTTGCATGCAGTGGAACTTCAGAATCAAAGGGTCACTGCAGCTTTTCAAAGTGGGTATTTTTTAACGGCTTGGTGTACTTACAGTTCCTAATGTGACTTTTCAGAGGTCATCTACTGCTCTCATGCCAGTTTTCATGCAGACTGAGCAAAAGCAACTCCAGAAGTCAAGCTAGTGCATCTACTGAATATACTCATCTTGGATCTTGACAGTGCTTCAGCAACAGAGACAGCAGCTATTGGTTTCTTCTGTCGTCACCAGTAGATACCAGTGCAGTGGTGTGGAATTTCTACCAAGCGCTTCAAACACTGACATGGGCATCTCCTTTGTTCTTCTCCAGGCAGCTGCCCAGAGGCCGTTAATCCGTGACGGGGAAGAGGAGAGCTTGGCAGTGATTTGACTTGTACATTGACAGAAGGCACAGGAACAACTGTTTATTTCCAGTCTTCGTGGGTAACTCTGACCATATCCTTCCTTCCATGAAAATGTAGCTGGTTACGATCTTGAGTCTAAGGAGAGAGAGGAAGCTGCATATTGATGTTGCTAAGTGCCCCTCTTTACTGTCTTGCCCTCTTTATCAAAAATAAATGTCATTTAAAATTTAAATGATAACATTAGTGAAATCTTATTAAAATTAATTTGATTTAAATTAAAATAAAACTGCTAAAAAGATAAATTTGCATAGAAAAAATGCATAATAAAAAATTTAAACTGCAGAAGTCCTCAGGGAGAAGAACCATCATAACCTCCTTTATCTTTTTCTCTCCACCCCTCCTTTCCCAAATGGCTGTATCCTGTGCACTCAAATTCTTTAAGAACTCAAGCACTTGAAAGAGTAGAAGGCTCCTCTGTGTGCCAGTGACTGCAAGAACATGCAAGTGAAGACACTGATATACAGAGGTAGAAGGAGTTCCTAAAGAACAAATGAAGATGGTGTTAGTCATTATGTAGCATTGCTTATGTGCACGGAAGTGGGTGTATCCGGATCATGTTCCCATTCCCAAAGAAACTGATAGTTAGACGTATTGAACACGAACAGCTGTAAGTGCAATATTTATATTTTAGGGTGGGGGTTGTTTTTGTGGAAAATCTGCACATCACAGACTTCTACAAATGTAAGCACAAGATAATCCTTTCTCACCAGAATTAGTCATAATGATTGTGAAGAGATCTGAATTTTTATATTGCTCCTGCCCCTGTTGTGAGTTTCTTACAGAGAAGCTGATAGCTTCAGTTTTCAAAAGTGTCAGCCCAGCATTTTTTATACCAGTGACTAACAGCAGTGGATCTATGGTAGCAATTATTTTTGTCTCACACAGCATACAAGGGCTTGATGTGCCTGCCCTTAACTAATCTTCTTGAGGTGAAAACTACTTCTGCTTTTGTCTAACGTTTTGAGTATTTTAAAGAAAAATCCTCTAACTGTCCATTAGCATGAAAAAAAATGCTTTGTCAGCATTCTGGGATGTGTTTTGATTGCCAGTTACCTTACGACTCCGTTAATAGCATTATAATTATTTAAAAGCAGATTTAGGGTTCTGCCTTTCAAATCCTCCTCATAAAGCCCAAAGTGCCTCACAGTGAGGAAGATCTGTCAAATTTCCAGTGGAACTAAACCTGTCGCTCATTCTCCCTAGGTAGACTGTCGGCTTAGGGTGGTGGTTTGGACCGAGCTTTGCTACGGATACAAGATGTTTTGCGTAAGTTCATAACAATATGTGGTAGAGTACTTTTAGACTCGGAGTAAATCATACTTGCTAGGTTTTGATGGCCTGAATGCTCTCATGTACCAAATAAATTTACTGTTAGAGCAACATCTAAAGCAGTTGTGCACCATTAGTTGAAATTTTAAAAAAGCATATTTAGAAGACTATTTTTTTGTTCACAAATATTCTTCTGTCTCAATATATTTTGAATGTCTTTCCTGTATCATAAATGTTATGAATTTGACTTTAAAGCAACCCAAAGATAAAATATTGCTCAGAACAGCAAGGGCAAGGTTAGGGGAATACAGTGCTGAAAACTTGTGATTCAAGAGGAGCACAGGCAGTAACTTGAGGTCAGGAGTCATTCAAAAGACATTGAAAATTTAAGAAGGGGTGAGTAAGAGTTAGATTTGAAAATGAGAGCATTGAGTAGCATATCTAAAAAAGGTTTTTCCTGTTTTACCGTCATTCACATAGTAGCCTAAACATTGTAGGGTTGAAACTTGGTTTCAACTTTTGTATTGAAGTGCAGCTCAATGGACTTAAGAGTGTGGATGTTTCTTGCTGGCTCAAACACCATAGACCAAAAGGTGTGACTAGAGTAAAGTCTAAAGTGTATTTGCCATACTTTCACATCTAAACCATTCTGTCTTTGGGGTAGAATGGGAACAAAGCATGAGAAATACATACAGATCAGAAGGAACTTCTTCACAGTGAGGGTGATGGAGCACTGGAAGGGGCTGCCCAGGGGGGTTGTGGAGTCTTCATCTCTGGAGATGTTTAAAACCTGCCTGGATGTGTTCCTGTGCGACTTGGTCTAGGTGATCCTGCTCTGACAGGGGGATTGGACTAGGTGATCTTTCGAGGTCCCTTCCAATCCCTAATGTTCTGTGAAATAGATACCAGAAATATTTGGGATGATGTACTAATGGTAAATAAGAAGGGCCATTTTGAGGCTCTTTTAATATGAAAGATCGATTATAGCCACACTTCTTGATATCTCCTAAAATATAAATCCCTGATCCTTGTTTCTTGCTTTTGTTCCTAAGCTAAGATAAAGGGGAAAGCTGTAGCATGTCATGTGGTGCCTTTTACTCAGCTGAGATGCTCGAAGAGAGCAGAGAACTGCAAAAGAAGTGCTTATAACCAAGGGATAAGGTTTAGCTTGGTAAGGTTTGGCTTGATGGGGGGCTGAACAATCTGTTCAAGTTAGAGGTGTCCCTGCTTGTTGTAGAGGAGTTGGACTACATGACCTTTAGAGGTCCCTTCCAACACAACACATTCTATGATTCTGTGGAGATAAGTGTTTTAAACAAGTTCCATCTCCCAGCTGAACTGCTGATCAAAAAAGACTTGGATCTTATTTTGTCAATACTGTTTATTACATAAATACAACGCAGTTCACACCAGTAGACCCACAAAGGGTAACCAATCCTTTCCTAACAGTGTTTTTCCCCATTTATGGAAGAAAGAGTAAGAAAAATCCACTGTGATATGAGACCCATAGTCAAACATATTCCCATGTAGGAAACAAAACTGGTGTTTTTCCTCATGGTTTGTAATTTTGTACATCTTTATATTAGCTAAGAAGTAATTTCTTGTTTAATATATGAGATTTGGGTTTTCCTTTTGAAAATATTCAAATGTTATAGTTAACTTTTAAGCTTCCTTCCTCCTCTCTGTCCCGGGTACACTGATAATAGCGTTGAATTCAGTTTATTCTCTTGCTTTAGGAGGTTTTTTTGATGAATGGAATCACAGAATCATTGAATGTACTGCACTGCAAGGGACCTCTAAAGGTCACCTAGTCCAACCCCCCCCTACATCAAGCAGTAACAAGCAGATATTTTCCTGAGGCAGAAGTCTAAATGTACCAAGCAGTAGTTTGTTGATTCCTGCATCCCTTTCTTTCCAAAAATGAAGCAAATGGTAAGCTTCATACCAAGATGACAATCTGATCATAATTATATCAAAATGTGCCATTTCATCAACCAAATTGGTTGGTTTTGTTTGCTCTTAAACGTTTACTCACTATTATGAAGATCTGTTGTTTATAACTGTGTCAAGCGTCATTCATCTTCTGTATCAGAAGAGAGTCTGAACCTAGGATGTGATAATTTGAGACATATTGGTGTGAGAACTGCTCGACAAGTGGTCTGGGATATCAGTTTTGTACTCAGCATCCGTAATTATACATCTTCCTAATTGGTGGTTCTTACTTGAACATCACAACACAGATTATCATCAGTTATCATCAGTTACTGCCTTACTAATAGCACCGGATTTGACACAGATTTGAAATCTCTGTGGTTTTCTTCGTACATGGGGAATGCAAAGCTGTGTGATGGTCTTTGACAAACACTACAGAAAGAGCAGCTCTTGGAGAAACTGTTGCTGGTTTGGTGACTTCAGCAGCTCTTTGACCTCCTTCTGTGAAGACTGATGCTGCACTGGGTAGGACGGAGATGGGGTTTGCTTTAGCTGTTCTTGTTAGCGTCTTTACATCCTTGGGTTCTTCACAGTGTTGAAGAATTGGTGGATACAAAATTATGAGCCCTCAAACCGAATTCTCAAATTGTAAGTCTGAGAAAACGAGATTGGAGCTGACAGTGCTTCTCTGCGCTCCTGTGAAAAACAGAGGTTTGGCAAAGGGCTTAATCGACAAAAGTTGTTTGGTGAAGTGCTGCTGTGCTGAGTGAAACACTTGGGTTTGTGGTACTGGGAACAGTGTCGTTTGCTCTTGTTTTCTGACCGTCTTAGCTGTGCTCGTGTTCTTGGGCCTGTCGTTGTGAACTTAAAGAAACAGATGCTGATTTCCACCGATACCAGGTTACGATGAGTGTGGACACAACTGGTAGACTAGCATGGAGAAATGCTTCAAAGGGTTTCTGCATTTCTTTTAGTGCTCTACACCTAAGAACACTTAGGAGTACTTTGAGCCCACAACTGGGGGCTCAAAATATCTGCTGCTGGTGGAGGTGTAAGTGAATGAATTCCAGCCTTGACTACCAACAACTCATTCTGTAGGTAAAACTAAATTCCTGAAACAGAGGCACCAGAAGCCATAGTGTTATGTAAACCTCCACATTTAAACCCCAAAAATATTAAATCTGAAAGCACGTGCTTTCGGGTCTTAGAGAGCATTTAAATAGCAGGAGGTACAGTATCACATACAAGATTTTAGGGGACTTTAGAAGTAGTTCACAGCTTAAATGGAGGCTTCAGTTGCAATCCTTCTGTAGAAGACGCCCAATGTGTGCAGAGATGAAGACACAAAGCATTTCATGAGAAACAGAAGGAGCAGAGAAAAAGTGTTCTCTTACACAACTGTGTAAGATGCCATTGCATTATGCTTCAAGGAATGACAGCAGTTGAATGGGAGAAAATTGGAGCAGATAGAGAGTGCAGACCGTAAGAGTCATGCATGAAGTGGAAATTGAGTGACTGAGTTGGCCAAACAGGGGGGTAATTTCTCCTGCTAACCTAATGCATTAAAGGAGAAACAAACTTGCTGTGGACCACCAAGCTTTCCAGGCAGCACAGCTACTATCACCTGCTTTATCTTTTTCTCAATCTAGATGTTAAATATTCAGTTGAAAACAGACTGTTTGAAGAATGGTCTTCTGTACATCTTAGCACCAAGGTAAAAGCATAGGATGGGTTTTCTTGCTGTTATCTTGTCAGCTCTGCTTGTTGCAGCTCTGACTGTGTTTTCGTGTTAGATGTCTATTTTGAGACTGCAGAGCAATGTGGAATGAAGAGATAGCTTGCCTTTTGCAGAAGGGAAGGAGGGAGCCAAGACAGGATTTTAAAACTACATCTTGAAATTTGCTGGCCACTTCAAAATGGGAAGAATAAAGAGAAAACACATGGGCATCGCTTATTTATTAGTCAAAATGACAAACATCTGGGTTTTTTTCTTTGTAAAGGGATGAAGTTACACTGCTCTTTCAAGTCTGTGTTATTTGCTTGTGCTCTTTCTTACAGATAAAAATTAGAACAAAGTTATTATGTCAGAAGCCAGTGGCCTGGGCTACTGCCTCCATGTATCCAATATCTGGAGCTAAACTTTATCAGTTGCTCTATCACCTGATGAAGCCTCCCAAGGCAAGAAAGGAGATGGGGGGAAAAGCTGATGAGGGTTGAAATGAGTGAAACAGCCAAGCTAACATCAAATGCCAATGTAAAAGACTAGAAAGTGACACGTGGCCCAGCAAATGTCTGGTGGTGACAGCAAACAGGAAATCAGTCCTTGGGATCAGGAGAAGGGAGAGGAGCAAGGTTGGCAGGAGCCTGAGCAGGGACCCCCCCATCTCTTCATCAAACTTCCCCCTTTATCCTGAATGTGACACTTCAGGTCTGGGATCCACCTGTAGCCAACTATAGGCAGATGCCTTCCAAGTTGTTGGTGGCCTGCAAATCATGGTAGCCCTGGGATTCTGTCTCATCAAAACCAGGACAACAACCTTAACATGAAGTGGTATCAGTTTAATAAAAGTGAATGGACTTTATTGTCCAATATCCGAATGACTGGAGCAAACAGAGGTTGTCAGTGCAGTTCCTACGTCGACTAAGTAGCAAAAAGTGCTGGTAAAACGAAGGAAACTTACAGTTCAGCTGAGAGAAAATATTTGTCAAAGCAGCATCAAAGTCTGCAGTGTCATGAACCGACACTGAGAGAGTCCTCCTGAGAGAGCAATTGTATTTAAAATGTCTTTTCTCCTTCGTGCCCTCTTTGAAATACCTGACTTTCATAAAAGCTATAGATCCGTGTTTCATTCCACTGACATACAGCCTGGTGTCCGTCAAAAGTTTCCATTTCATAGACTAAAAGTAGAAGTTTTGGAACAGGACACGTGCTTATTCTTTATTGTGAGGTTTTAGTTTCCCTCGGGTTCTTTGGGCCCTGTATTTTAGTTCCTGGAGCGAGAACCCGGGGTTTTTTTGCTTGCCCCGTGCTTGGCTGGTGGCATGGAATCACAGAATCATCAGGGATTGGAAGGGACCCCGAAAGATCATCTTGTCCAATCCCCCTGCCACGGCAGGATCACTTCACTGGAGAAGTTATAGGATCAGAATCACTCTGGGTTGGAAGGGACCACCTGATCATCCAGCTCCAACCCCCCCCACCATGGGCAGGGACACCCCACCCTAGACCAGGCTGGCCAGAGCCCCATCCAGCCTGGCCTTAAAC